>JAQQAC010026072.1:56024365-56132336 GCA_029783875.1 Phataginus tricuspis | reverse complement strand
AAGATGTGGTACATATACACAATGGAATATTACGCAGCAATAAGAAAAAAACAAATCCTGCCATTTGCAACAACCTGGATGGAGCTGGAGGGTATTATGCTCAGTGAAATAAGCCAGGCCGAAAAAGACAAGTACCAAATGATCTCACTCATATGTGGAGTATAAGAACAAAGAAAAAAAAAAAACTGAAGGAACAAAACAGCAGCAGACTCACAGAACCCAAGAACGTACTAATAGTTACCAAAGGGAAAGGGACTGGGGAAGAAGGGCGGGAAGGGAGGGATAAGAGCGTAAAAGGGGTATTACGATTGGCAGGCATAGGGTGGGGGGGCACGGGGAGGGCTGTACAGCTCAGAGAAGACAAGTAGTGATTCTCATCTCACTTCACTGATGGACAGAGACTGTAATAGGGTTGGTGGGGGGGACCTGATGAAGGGGGTAGTTTAATCATCACAATATTGCTCATGTAATTGTAGGTTAATGATACTAAAATAAAATAAATTGTAAAAAACAAAAAAGTTGGCATGTGGCTGATAAATGTCTCTTTTAAAGCATACAATATAGTCCAGGGATCCATTCGAAAAAATTTTTTTAATTCATGTGCTAATTACATTTCACTGCTCATCAGTTAACCTCTTTATATCTTAATGCAATCTGAGAGATAGTTTACTAAATTAGAACCTGGGAGTTCAAATGCAGTTACTTAAGAATAAGATCTGATTTCTTTCCAGACAACGACCTTAAATTAAATTTTGGGGTCTCCCAATTTGCTTTTTCTCTTCATTTTTAATGTCACATAATAAAAAATGAAATTCTGTTGCTAACACAATACTAAAGCAAACATACAAGATATGCGTCAACTATAAACATTGGTGAAATAGCATTATGGCCATTTGCTGGACATTTGACTTCAATCACATCGAGAACTGTAGTGTATACCAGCACTGCTTTAGTCTTCATCATTCAAAGAATTTTCACTACATGTTCATCATCAGGAAGGTGTGAACTAAGTTCATGACTACACTGATAAGATTCATTTTGCAATTTTTGGCTTTTTCTGTTATTTTTCTCTTCTCTTGATCACTGGGAATGATATAAATAAAAAATTTCACAAGAAGCCCTACAAAAAAACTCTACATTTGAGTCATTATGTAACATTGTTATTACTTCCTGAGGCTTTTCTTTTGTTCATGTACCCATACATCCATTTATTTTTTCACCCAACAAAACTCTGTTGAGCAATGTGTTGGGTCCGGGAGCTATACAATGAGTAAGATGCAGTTTTTCCCCAACGATGCTAACAGACTCTTGGAGAAATAGTTAAAGGAACTAATTGTATAATAGATAAAGAAAATTTCAGTCACCAGAATTTCTTTGTAGAAGGTATCACCTTATTGGAAGAAATGCATGGCTATGCCACATTAGGTGATGGGTATGACTCTCTCAAATTCAATGCTTCAATTTCCAAAAAATCTTGGTTATAAAGAATGTGGGTCCTGCTAACTGATTAAATTAGTAATGCAAATATGTGTGTAATACTGAAACAGTGCTGGTTTCTTACACAATAGAGAAAACAAGCCAAAAGGAAGTTGTTTTTGACTTTTCACATCTCCTCAACAGGTTTTTTCTGGATACAGTAAGAGGTTCCATACACTGAAGGGTGCAATTGACATACAGTGAGGAGGAAGGAGTAGAAAGAGACCAAGAAGCTCTTACTAAGTTGGGTCCAATTTTAAAGTATCCTCTATGTTATACTCAGCAATTTGGACCTTATCCCACAATGAGAGAATTGAAAGATTTTAAGAAGTGGAATGAGAATCAGAAAAACATTTGTAATAGTCATTCTAGCAGCACTCTAATGGAGGCTATTGCCATGGCTAGGCTAAGACAGTGCCTTTCTGATGAGAAGAGAGGATACACTGAAAAATATCTGTAGACCTTATCAGTTGTATGTGGGATATGATACAGAATTTGGGATCTAGGATAACTCTTGGGATTCTTGCATGGAAAACTTGGTATTGATTCGAAAGGTGCAAGATCAAAAAAGGGGTGTTGTGTTAACATTTCCTTCTTTTCCTTACTTCTTTAATAATGAGAGAAATCTGAACATTATTTCATAACTTAAAGGAAGGAGCCATAGAGGTAAGTGGTTAAAAAAGTCAAGTAATTAGCGAATCAATATCCCAAAGGAGATAAGAAGTATGTTTGTGGTGCGTAGCACCAGGAACATAGTAAGAACCTAACAAATCTGTGCTCTTAGAATCAAAATGACTTTCCTCTCATTTATTCAAATTTCCAAATTAGTAAGGTTTTACTCTGTTTTATTTTACATATTACATTTAATAAGATAATTTTCAGCCCATTTTCAGTGCCTGGTTTGAGATGCATAGTCACAATAACAATAACTACCGTTTAACGAGCCTGCAGCATATGACTTCCAGACCTTCTCACCCCTTACAACCTTCCATTAAAGTCAATGCTATTTACAGATAAGAAAACTGAGAATTAGAAATATGAAAAAAATGTATCTGTGTCATACAGTTAGTAAGTTTGGAGCCAAGTTTCAAAGCCAGGTTTGAGGTCTGTAAAAATCTATGTTCTAAATCGCTATGGTCTATTGCTTCCCACACAATTTGTAAATATAAGCCTTTCCTGAAACTCTTCTGTGAAAGTTTTAAAGTGAAATTATTTGGGTATTAATAAAGGAAAAAGACAATCCATAACTACAATTAAAACCAAATTGATTACTTTATTCCTCAAAGTCAAGATGAGTTTCAGTCTTGTTAGCCATAGAACATAGCTTACTTTCTCATGTAGGACAGCCTTTTACATTTGTTCCAAGTCTAAAATACAGATAATACCGGGACTATAATTGGGTACTATTATTGATATCAATATTAATAAATTTTGTTTAAAACACCTTTTACAGATGATTTCTATCATAATTAAAACTTAATTTTTTTAGTTAGAAAATATAAAAAATTTTATGAGCTTTATAAATTTTATATGATGTTAGAAGTCATTTATGTACTAAATTTGGTAGGTGGTATGGATATGTTTCAGAAATGAGAATACAACTGCAACTATATGTATATAGGAATTTTCAATGATTAAAAAAAATATTTCAAGTTAAACATCTCTGAAATGCAGCATAAATTTTTCTTAACTGTAGGGCCTTATGAATAATTTATAACCTTCTGAAACATCAGGAAGGGTAATGGTTTTCCAAATCATTTCTTATAATCATATCCTCAATTATCACTGGGCATCAAAATCCTAAAATTCCAATTCCAAGGAAAGAAACCACACAGGTTGGAGTTACTAGATTAGTTATAAGCACATCCAGCCCCTGTGAGAGTAAGATTCACAAGCAGCTTCCCTGGCAATCACCCTTCATAAGCAGGAGAGGAAAAAAAAACACAGATTTAAATCATGTCCATTAAGATCCCCTACAAGAGGATGTGGAGAAAGGGGAACCTCCTACACTGCTGGTGGGAATGCAAGTCAGTTCAATCATTGTGGAAAGCAGTATGGAGGTTCCTCAAAAAACTCAAAATAGAAATACCATTTGACCCAGGAATCCCACTCCTAGGAATTTACCGTAAGCACGCAGGAGCCCAATTTCAAAAAGACAGATGCACCCCTATGTTTATCGCAGCATTATTCACAATAGCCAAGAAATGGAAGCAACCTAAGTGTCCATCAGTAGATGAATGGATAAAAAAGAGGTGGTACATATACATAATGGAATATTATTCAGCCATAAGAAGAAAACAAATCCAGACATTTGCAACAACATGGATGGAGCTAGAGGGTATTATGCTCAGTGAAATAAGCCAGGCAGAGAAAACAAGTATCAAATGATTTCACTCATCTGTGGAGTATAAGAACAAAGCAAAAATTGAAGGCACAAAACAGCAGCAGTCTCACAGAACCCAAGAATGGACTAACAGTTACCAAAGGGAAAGGACCTTGGGAAGATGGGTGGGAAGGAGGGATAAGGGAGAAAAAGGGTATTATGATTAGCACACATAATGTAGCGGGGGGGGGGTCATATGGGGAAGGCAGTATAACACAGAGAAGACAAGCAGTGATTCGATAGCATCTTACTATGCTGATGGACAGACAGTGACTGTAATGGGGTATGTGGTGGGGACTTGATAACAGGGGGAGTCTAGTAACCATAATATTGCTTATGTAATTGTAGATTAATAATAGCAAAATAAAATAACATAAAATAAAATAAAATAATAACATAATAAAATAAAATCCCCTACAAAAAAAAATAAGGGCTTCATTTTGATTTGAGAGGCCCCTGGTTCAGACAGATCATTTAAAGTCCTTATTGTTTTTCTTCCCCTCAACTTCTTGTTCTTGCCTTTTCCCAGCTGATGGTGCATCTCTTCAGGTACAGACATGGCAGCAGCAACACTGTCCACAGTATCCACTAACAGCCTGATCTCCTGGGCACACTGTGCCGTCACATCAGGATCAAGTCAGTCCAATCCCCCGACCTCACCCCTTCTAGAGCTGCTGGCTGTTAGCCTATTGCCTGGCAGAGGTCAGCTCCAAGAAAAAAGGGCAACCAAGGGGAGACGAAAGTAAAGGGAGGAAAAGGCCTTCAAAGGAAGTAAGGCTTTATACAATGAATGTCTTTTCGTTAGCTTATCAGGGCATTGTTGCCTCACTGAGGGAGAGCCCAGATGCTGTTGATGCCAACAATAGCCCACCTTTCTCCTTCCATGCTCTCTGTCCCTCCTGACATACACTTTCTTTGATTATGTTTTGTCAAGCTTTATTTTACTGCTGGAAAGAAACATTTGCTTTTCGGGTGGGCATGAGGGAGCCAGCTGGAGAAGAGGAAAGAAAAAAGACCACTGTGAACAAGTGGAACATTTTTCTCATATGAGATTTGTTAAGATCATAGCCAAGATGCTCACATCGGGAACTGTTCAAGAGAGAGTTTCTAGGTCCTCATAACAAATTATGACCCTCAGCAAAAAAAAGTTACACTTCCCATCTCAACAGAGAATCCAGAAATTCTCTGCATGTCAATGACAGGAGACACTTAGAGATATCACCTTGGGCCCGGATGTTGGCATTTGGATAACAGGCACTGTCAGGGGGAAGCAAACCAGACCGTAGGCCTCAGAGGGTCTCAGTGGGCATTAGAAAATGGTTAATTTGGGGAAAACTCATCAGTAAGTGTTCTAACTACCAAAATTTGGTTTTTTAAAATAAATGTGTAGCTATATTTTGTGGTCACCAGCTGGCGAAGTCTAGGATATCATGTTTTATCTACTACATGTGCATTGACTTCCCAGTTAACACAAAGCATCATTTGACATATTGATGTCAGTTAGTAGTACTGAAAGCTACCTTTTTTTTCTAGCTTCCTTATGGTCTTCATCTTTTAAGTCTTCATCATTTAATTAAAATTCCTGTCTTCCAAGAGAGCTGAATTCCAGGGTTTCCTAAGGCAAGTAATGGTAAGGCCAAAATAATTGGCATAGTAAGGTCATTTCTGCAAAAGCTTCAGCAGATATAGAACTGAATTTAGGAGGCAACTGAATTGAGGAGTAAAGCCATTATCATTATCTGGTATCAGAGCAGAAGTCTTTGAATATCCAATGAGGAATGATGAACAACAGCCAAGGGCAATAACTGGAAGAGGCAAATGAGCAGAGGAAACAGGATTTAAGATTTGCACCAGTCTAGTCTAACTCCAGGGTACAGTACCTTATAACCAAGATAGTTGAGAATATACTTTATGAGGCACCTCTTCAGATGGCTTAAGGTATTGCCTCTGACCTGAGACTTTTTGTCTCCTGACCCTTATGACTGAGGGCTATAATATACCCATGCACAGTTTAATGAGAATATGGCTCACTACATAATATAATTTAAAAGCATGTTGAACCTGTTTCTCTGACCCAAAATAGCAACCCCCAACAAGGAAATATAACTTGTTAGTAATTTTCAGCCAAGACCCTGTATCCCCAAAATTAGCACCCACTGCCAATCTCTAACACAAGGAAACTTGACATTTGCTGACTATTCAGGATGCCAAATCATCATGTTAGTTTTGTGGGCATTAGTCTGTGTCTCTAAACCAGGAGCCAGTGGCTTCTGTTCCACAGATTAGTGGCAGATGAAAAAGCATAAGGCCAAGAAAAAAGATGGCGGCATGAGAGGTGAGACAGAAACCTCCTCCCAAAACCACATAAAATATGAAAATATAGCAAATACAACTAATCCTGAAAGAGCAACAGGAAAGAAGGCTATGACAGACTACCTACATCTGGGGAAATGAGCAGACCGCAGGGGACCCAAGCCCTTCCTCACCCCAGCTCATTGGCAGGAGGAACAGAAATGGAGTAGGGAGGGAGCAGAAGCCCAGCACTGCTAAATACCCACCCCTGGAGATCTACTTCGGGAGCATGAACCCACATTACATGGATCTCTGGAGATTAGAGGGGTTGGAAAGCAAAGACAGGCAGAATACTCAGACTGAGACTCAAGTTGCATGTGGAGAACAGGTACCCACAACAGGCCACTCTGAGACAAAAGAAAGACAGGTACTCTGAAAGACTTCCCAACAATGAGAGGGCTGCTAAAGGGGCAAGGATTGCACAGAGCTTGCTGCTCAGGAGAAAGGACAGATGAATAAAATTGTCCCTGCCCACTCAGCCCAGCAGATTGGGAACTTTCAGGAACTTGAGGCACTCCATCCCCCAGGCTGGCTACACAGCTCTGAGGCCTCCCATGATGATACAGAGCCTGCTGAACCTTCCTCCTGACTGGTACTGGCTTGCACACCTGCTGCCCTGCCATTGCAACAGTCCAGCCAGATGGCAGCCCTGCCTATAGAAGCCAAACGGTTATGGCATACAGGCTCCTGCCTGCCTACTCAGCACAAGGGCCATGGCAGTGGAGGAAAGCACTGCAGAGGGGAAGCAAGAAAGAGCTCTTTCCTCCCGGCAGCCACCAGCACCGTTCACCTGTAACCCCCACCATCACTCCAGGGGCTGAGCAGCTTCAGAAAGGAGAGCTTCTGGGCACTAGAGGGTACCGCCTACACCAAATTATTATTACAAATACGAAATGTCAAAAGAACCTAGTACAAACCAAAATCCACAAACATCAGAAAGAGGGCCAAAATAAACTGAACTCACCAATCTTCCTGAAAAAGATTTCAAAATAAATATCATAAACATGCTCACAGAGCTACAGAAAATTATTCAAGACCTTAGGGAAGAATTCAAGAAAGAGATAGAAACTATGAAAAATACAGTATCTGAAATGAAACATACAAAAGAGGGATTTAAAAGCAGATTAGTTGAAGTAGAGGAGACAGTAAATAAAATAGAAATTAGAGAAGAGGAATACAAAGAAGCTGAGGAACAGAGAGAAAAAAGTATCTCTAGTAATGAAAGAATATTAAGAGAACTGTGTGACCAATCCAAATGGAACAATATTCGCATTATATGGGTACCAGAAGAAGGAGAGAGATAAAAGAAAGATAGAAAGGGTCTGTGAGGAGGTAATTGCTGAAAACTTCCCCAATCTTGGGAAGGAGATGGTCTCTCAGGCCATGGAGGTGCACAGATCTCCCAACACAAGGGACCCAAGGAAGACAACACCAAGACATATAATAATTAAAGTGACAAAGATCAAGGTTAAGGACAGAGTATTAAAAGCAGCTAGAGAGAGAAAAAAGATCACCTACAAAGGAAAACCCATCAGGCAACCATCACACTTCTCAACAGAAACCTTACAGGCCAGAAGGGAGTGGCATGATATATTTAACGCAATGAAACAGAAGGGCCTCAGAACCAAGAATACTCTACCCAGCAAGATTATCATTTAATTTTGAAGGAGGGATTAAACAATTTCCAGAGAAGCAAAAGTTGACAGAATTTACCTCCCACAAACCATCTCTACAGTGTATTTTGGAAGAACCACTATAGATGGAAGTGTTCCCAAGGCTAAACAACTGTCACCAGATAAAATGAAACCACAGTAAAGGAAGTAGACCAATTTTATAACAAAGTAAATGCAAAATTAAATCAACTAACCCCAAAATCAGTCAAGGGATAGACAAAGACTACAAAATATGATACCTAATACATAAATAATGGAGGAGAAAGAAAAAGGAGGAAAAAAAAAAAGAAAGAACCTTCATGTCTTTGTAACAGCATGCTGAGTTAAGTTAGACTGTTTGATAGTAAAGAAGCTGTCCTTGAACCTTTAGTAACCACGAATCTAAAGCATGCAATAGCACTAAGTACATATCTATTGTTAATCACCTTAAATGTAAATGGTCTGAATGCACCAATCAAAAGATATAGAGTCACTGAATGGATAAAAAAACAAGACCCATCTATATGTTGCCTACAAGAGACTCACTTCAAACCCAAAGAAATACACAGAATAAAAGTGAAGGGATGGAAGAAGATATTTCATGCAACTAATAGGGAGTAAAAAGCAGGAGTTGTAGTACTTGTATCAGACAAAATAGACTTTAAAACAAAAAAGTAACAATAGATAAAGAAGGACATTACATAATGATAAATGGGTCAGTCCAACAAGAGGATATAACCATTATAAATATCTATTCACCCAACACAGGATCACCTACATATGTGATACAAATACTAACAGAACTAAAGGAAGAAATAGAGTGCAATGCATTCATTTTAGGAGACTTCAACAAACCACTCACTCCAAAGGACAGATCAACCATACAGAAAATAAGTAAGGAAACAGAAGCACTGAACAACACATTAGAACAGATGGACCTAACAGACATCTACAGAACTCTGCACCCAAAAGCAACAGGATACACATTCTTCTCAAGTGCACATGGACATTATCCAGAATAGATCACATACTAGGACACAAAAAGAGACTCAGCAAATTCAGAAGCATTGAAATTGTACCAACCAACTTTTCAGACCACAAAGATATGAAACTAGAAATAAATTGTGCAAAGAAAACAAAAACCCCACAAACACATGGAGGCTTAACAATATACTCCTAAATAACCAATGGATCAATGACCAAATAAAAACAGAGATCAAGCAATATACGGAGGCATATGAAAACAATAACTCAACACCACAAAATCTGTGGGATGCAGTGAAGGTTGGGCTAAGAGGGAAGTATATTGCAATACAGGCTTACCTCAGGAAAGAACATTCCCATATGAACAGCCTAAACTCACAATTAATGAAAGTAGAAAAAGAAGAACAATGAGGCCCAAAGTCAGTAAAAGGAGGGACATAATAAAGATCAGAGCAGAAATAAATAAAATCAAGAAGAATAAAACAATAGAAAGAATCAATGAAAGCAGGAACTGGTTCTTTGAGAAAGTGAACAAAATAGATAAACCCCTAGCCAGACTTATCAACAAAAAAAACAGAGTCTACACACATAAACAGAATCATAAATGAGAAAGGAAAAATCACTACGGGAACCACAGAAATACAAAGAATTATTAGAGAATACTATGAAAAATCATATGGTAACAAACTGGATAACCTAGAAGAAATGTACAACTTTCTAGAAAAATACAACCTTCCAAAGCTGACCCAGAAAGAAACAGAAAACCTGAATAGACCAATTACTGGGAATGGAATTGAACTGGTAATCAAAAAACTACCTAAGAACAAAACCCTGGAACAGATGGCTTCACCACTGTATTTTATCAAACATTTAGAGAAGACTTACTACACATCCTCCTTACAGTTTTCCAAAGAGTAGAAGAGGAGGGAATAATTCCAAACTCATTCTATGAGGCCAGCATCACTCTAATACAAAAACCAGGCCAAGACACCACCAAAAAAGAAAATTACAGGCCAATATCCCTGATTAACATAGATGCAAAATACTCAACAAAATATTAATCAAACTGAATTCAAAAATACATCAAAAAGATCATACATCATGATCAAGTGGGATTTATTCCAGGGATGCAAGAATGGTAAATATTCGAAAATCCATCAATATCAAACATCATGTCAACAAAAAGAAGGAAAAAATATGACATGATCATTTCAATGATGCTGACAAAGCATTTGACAAAATTCAACATCTATTCATTATAAAAACTCTCAACAAAATGGGTATAGAGGGCAAGTACCCCAATATAATAAAGGCCATATATGACAAACCCACAGCCAACATCATACTTAACAGTGAAAAGCTGAAAGCCTTTCCTCTAAGATCGGGAACAAGATAAGGATGCCCACTCTCCCCACTTTTACTCAACATAGTACTGGAGGTCCTAGCCACGGAAATTAGACAACACAAAGAAATAAAAGGTATCCAGATGGGTAAAGAAGAAGTCAAACTGTCACTGTTTGCAGATGACATGATATTGTACATAAAAAACCCTAAAGAACCCACCCGAAAACTACTACAACTAATAACTGAATTCAGCAAAGTTTCGGGACACAAAATCAATACACAGAAATCTGTTGCATTCCTATATACTAAGGATGAACTAGCAGAAAGAGAAATCAGGAAAACAATTCCATTTACAGTTGCATCAAAAAGAATAAAATATGAAAGAATAAATCTAACAAAGGAGGTGAAAGACCTATACTCTGAAAATTACAAGACACTCACGGGAGAAATTAAAGAAGACACCAATAAATGGGAATGCATCCCATGTTCCTGGAAAGGAAAAATTAATACACTCAAAATGGCTATCCTGCTTAAAGTACAGATTTAGTACAATTCCTATTAAAACACTAACAACATTCTTCCACAAACTAGAATAGTTCTAAAATTCATATGAAACCACAAAAGACCCCAAATAGACAAAGCAATCCTGAGAAGGAAGAATAAAGTGGAGGGATTACACTCCCCGACTTCAAGCTCTACTATAAAGCCACAATAACCAAGACAATTTGGTACTGGCACAAGGACAGACCCATAGATCAATGGAACAGACTAGAGAGACCAGATATAAACCCACACACACATAGCCAATTAGTATATGATAAAGGAACCATGGACATACAATGGGGAAATGACAGCCTCTTCAAGAGTTGGTGTTGGCAAAACTGGACAGCTACATGTAAGAGAATGAAACTGCATTATTGTCTAACCCCATACTCAAAAGTAAACTCGAAATGGATCAAAGACATGAATGTAAGTCATGAAACCATAAAACTCTTAGAAGACAACATAGGCAAAAATCTCTTGAATATAAACATGAGCAACTTTTTCCTGAACACATCTACTCAGGCAAGGGAAACAAAAGCAAAAATGAACAAATGGGGCTACATCAAACTAAAAAGCTTCTCTACAGCAAAGGACACCATCAGTAGAACAAAAAGTCATCCTACAGTATGGGAGAATATATTCGTAAACGACTTATCTGACAAGGGGTTAACATCCAAAATATATAAAGAACTCACATGCCTCAACACTCAAAAAGCAATTAACCCAATTAAAAAATGGGTGGAGGATCTGAGACACTTCTCCAAAGAAGAAATTCAGATGGCCAACAGGCCCATGAAAAGATGCTCCACATTGCTAATTATCAGGGAAATGCAAATTAAAAACACAATGAGATATCACCTCACACTAGTTAGGATGGCTAATATCCAAAGACAAGGAAAAACAAATGCTGGGGAGGATGCAGAGAAAGGGGAACCCTCCTACACTGTTGGTGGGAATGTAAATTCGTTCAACCATTGTGGAAATCAATATGGAGGTTCCTCGAAAAACTAAAAATAGAAATACCATTTCACCAAGAAATTCCACTCCTAGGAATTTACCCAAAGAAAACAAGATCTCAGATTCAAAAAGACATATGCACCCCTATGTTTATTGCAGCACTATTTCAATAGTCAAGATATGGAAGTAACCTAAGTGTCCATCCGTAGATGAATGGATAAAGAAGAGGTGGTACATATACACAATGGAATATTATTCAGCCATAAGAAGAAAGCAAATCCTACCATTTGCAACAACATGGATGGAACTAGAGGGTATTATGCTCAGTGAAATAAGCCAGGCAGAGAGAGACAAGTACCAAAAGATTTCACTCATTTGTGGAGTGTAACTACAAAGCAAAACTGAAGGAACAAAACAGCCACAGACTCACAGACTCCAAGAAGGGACTAGTGGTTACGAAAGGGGAGAGGTTGCGGAGGAAAGAGGGAGAAGGGGATTAAGGGGTATTATGATCGGCACATATGGTGTTTGTGGTGGGAGGGGGTCACAGGGAAGGCACTTTAGCACAGAGAAGACAAATAGTGACTCTATAGCTTCTTACTATGCTGATGGACAGTGACTGCAATGGGGTGTGGGGAGGACTTGATAATATGGGTGAATGCCGTGACCACAATATTTTTCATGTGAAACCTTCATAAGAGTGTATATCAAAAATACCTTAATAAAAATTTAAAAAAAAGGAAAAGGCACAAGGCCATTCTCAGGACATAATCACATCGGTAATGAGGCATACAACCATATATGAAAGGTTAGAGCAGAGCTTCAAGCCAAGGATAGAAAACAGCTAGCACAACTGATTTTGTTGACCTAGCTGTGAAGGAGGGCCTCTATGCTCAGGCAGATTAATTGTCATCTGGCAACCAAATTGAAACATGCTGAAAGGAAAGGAATTTACTACACAGTTTTGTCTTGAGTTAATCCTGGCATTATTTATATTTAAGTGGTCTAATAAATTATAACAGTCAAAACTAGGTAAACTGAATGCACAAATTTTTCATTCTTGAAATATACCCAAGCCAATATATAGAGG
The DNA here is from genome assembly GCA_029783875.1 of Phataginus tricuspis. Taxonomy (NCBI): domain Eukaryota; kingdom Metazoa; phylum Chordata; class Mammalia; order Pholidota; family Manidae; genus Phataginus; species Phataginus tricuspis. Next base: position 56,119,555 of record JAQQAC010026072.1, on the reverse strand, counting down.
TTAAAAATAAAGTCAAAGAAGATATCTGGAATCTATTGGTTAAAAAAAAAAACACATGACCAAATCAGTTGGACAAAGGCTTTAATCAAGACTGCTGCAATAGGGGAGAGAGACTATTGCAATAGGGGAGAGAGTTTGAATGCACTCTGCTGACATAAAAGGCAGAAGGATTTTTAAATGCTGGGGTGAACTAAAGAAAAAGTCTTCGACAATGTGATTAGGCCATCTGTGTTGGCTAATTGGTGCTTACAGGAGTTAGGTTCCTACCCTCCCACAGAAACTGGACTGCAGACTGAGAAAGATAGGTCTTCTCAATGTTTAGATCTCAAAGGGATGAGAAAAACACTCTGGGTTACAGAAGATTTACATCTCAAAAGGGCAAAGAAAAATTTTACAATAGCAAGTTTTCTAAAGTAAATTCTCTAAAAAAAAGGGGAGGTCAGTGATTTATTATCAAGAAGCTTGTCTAAAGTTTAGTCAAACTTAGGGGAACATTACCATCTTGGTCACTTTTCAACCACGGAAAATGCATGCTGAAAACTATCTGTATCTGGTTCAATAAAGATCTGTCTCCCACTCCCTGGCTCAGCCCCATGATTCTGTTTTGCATGTTAATTACTTCAATGAATGATTATTCTTAAGGCAAACAGCAATCACACCAAAATCCTCTTTGCAAATGCTGTTTTCCATTTCCAACTTAAATCCTCCTTGGGGAGTTCACTACTACCCAAACATACATTTGGTATTTAAATCGAGTACTCTCCCACATGGTTTAATCTTTCAAGAATATCCCAAATTTAATTGTCCCCAAATGGCTACAGGAAAATCTTTTCCACAAAGGATTCTACTATATTTAGGAAGCTTCTGACTCCACTGGCATCTCAACTTAAAACTCTTAATAAATGCTTCAGTTCCTTCATGTGTATGTATCAGTCACCTGTCACTCAATGGGACTAGAGAGAAGGAATGAAAGACTTCTGACAACTGTTCTAACAAAAACATAATGAAATTCTTCTGATGAATCCCATGTTAACAGGTCATGGCATCAGATTGACGGGTCTGGCAATTCATTTGATTACTGGAGCTTTGCAGAGGAAAATGAGGTCTGAGAAAACCAGCTGATAAAAAAGCACAGCAAAGGTCGAACAAATCAGAAAAGTGATCAGCCTAATGAGCCACAAAATTATTTATTTGCTTGTAAAAAAGAAATTAGCTATAGTTCATCATACATAACCAATACTTGTCTTAGTTGATGGAACACACAATTGCCCAGAGAAAAGGAAGCAGGGCAGAGATCCTCAGGTGTGCAGCCTCTGGAGGGGATTATTGAAATTTGAAAACCCTAGAGACATACTAGAGCCAAAATAATTAGAAAACCGTAGTTGACAGAATCCAGTATCTTGTCTTATGTGCAGCTGGTTTAGGTTTACTGCCCAAGCAGGGACTGGAAGCACCGAATCCTAGTTCATTTTATTATTTGGATTCTATTTGATCAAGCCCATCAGAATGTGCCTAAGCTTACCTGGCTATTTCATCCTTCTGCTTTCAGGATAATCAATTTTTTTTCCCTAAAATAAACTACTTGGACAATTGTCATTAAAGATCTGCTTGTTTCTCTTGGCTAGCTTGAACCCTACGGTCTTGCCCTGTCAGTGTGGGTTGATGATGAGGCTCTTGTTCTGCTTTTCATGCACAAGCCATCAATCTCTATACACAAGAAATTAATATCCTATGTCCCTATGTTCTACCCTTAGAACCGAGAGTATGCATACCCACTCCTTTGTGCACTGATCAAATGTGATACTGAGATCCGGCTTTATAGAGTCCAGTGAAGAGAGTTGCTTATCTTCTCTTCAGTATGCTTAGCCTATATTTCAATTCAACACGTTTTTGACAACCCATTTTGGCATTGTAAGCCAGTATCCTTTTCTCATATAATTACAAATTAATGTAATCCTCCAAAATAGTACAAGATGCATTGTAAATGACCAAAGACATAGTATTTACACCATAGACGCAAAGGAGACCTTTGATGTACATCATTAAAACAAAAACAACCCTGAGTTTGTTTTTACTTTTTATTTTGAAATCATTATAAACTTTCAGGAGGTTGTAAAATTAATACACAGAGTCCCTGTACCCTTAACCTAGTTTCCTTCAAGAGTGACATCTTACACAACTGTAACATAGTATCAAAACCAGGAAATTGGTGGCATTGATAATGTGTTGTTAACTATACTAACTAGACTACGGAATTTATTCCATTTTTACTTTTTACATGCACATGTTTGTGTGTGTGCAGTTTTATGCAATTTTATCCCACATAGAGATTTGTGAAACCACCACAATCGAGATACAATCTGTTCCATCACTACAAAGGAACTACCATTTATATGTGTATCACCACCCCCACCCCTACTCAGGCCTTATCCCCTAGCAGCCACTAATCTGTTCTCCATCTCTATAGTTTTATTGTTTCATGAAGGTTATATAAATGCAATCATAGAGTATATAACCTTTTGAGATCTTTTTCACTAAGAATAATCCTCATGAGATCCATCCAGGTTGTTGCATGTTTCAACAGTTTATTCCTTTTAATTCTGAGTACTATTCCATTGTATTGTATGAATGTTCTAGAGTTTATTCAACTATTGGACATTTGAGTTGATCCTGGTTTTTGCTATTACAAATAAAGCTGCTAAGAACATTCATCCATGTGTTTTTGTGTGAACTTAGGGTTTCATTTCAGTAGGATAAATTCCCAAGAGTGTGATTGCTGGATCATATGATAAGTGCACATTTAGCTTTATAAGAAACTGTCATATTATTTTCTGGAATATCCCACCAGCAATATATGAAAGAACCAGTTTCTCTGCATTATTGCCAGACTTCAGTATTATCATTATTTTTTATCTTAGCTGTTCTAATAGGTGAACTGTGATGTCCCATTGTGGTCAGACTGAATTTTCACACATTGTGTTCCCATTAATAAATTACGGCCTTCTACCTTTTCCCTGGTGTTCACCATTACAGATACAGTTCATATCCATAAGCTTTTAGTTTTCTCTTCTCTCCTACCCAAACTTCTCTCCCTAAAGACACATAATTTTACCCAAAGACTATGTGTATAACTGCCTTTAATTTTGCTCTTATCTTTAACCACATCTCCAAAATACTGTAAGACTAGCTAGAGAAGTGGAATTGACTTGCATTTAGGAACAAGGAAGCAAAGTTAAGCTGCATAAAGCATTCACCTTATGGTCTGATTTTTTAATGAAGTGTTTATAGGCTTTAAAGCAGGAAAGTGAATGCTTGCAGGGCAGCTTCCCCTAGGCCAGATCCCCACGGATCTGTGCCCTGTCGAAGAAGTGAGGGTCATCATGTTCTCAGAGACAGCTTGGGACTGAGGAATGGAACTTATTTTATTTGTCCAGATAAAGGACACATGAGGATATGAAATCCAGCTGTGTTAAAATAAAACAGAGACAAAGATTTCATTCTCTTGGCTCCTGAGTAACCCGGGAAATCAGTCACCTGCTGTGCTATCAGAGGGGACTTTCTGGCTACAGCAGCTCCATAATGGGTACTTGAACTCATACCATATATCTTAATGAAAAGGCTGCAGTAGAATCTACCGGTTTGTTTCTATTATCTTAACAATGTATCACAATGGGATCAGTGAGATTGTGGAACTAGTTTTAATTGTAAAAATAATTTGAAATGCAGAAGAGCTGGCATCCATTTTCTATATTACATATAAATACTTTTATATTATTCAACACACTGCTCCAAGCTCCAGACAAATCCACACAGTAAATATATTCTTTTCAAATGTGTGCTGTCCCAAAACTTTGATTGTTCATGGAAAAGATGAGGGAGAGGGAGTATGAACTCACCAATAATGGTTTTAAATCAGAGAAATACTGAATCTTATGCTAAGCTCCATTGCAGCAGAATTAAAAAGAAAAAAAGACTATGTCATGAAGATATGTAATAATAATAGATACCACTTTAAATTGAAAACAACCCAAAGAAAGATTTGTAGATTTAAAAATATATATATCTGAATCAAAATGTCTATACCTAAGAACAATCTTCAAATCTACAATTTAATATCTGCTTTTTTTTTAAGGAACATAAAATTTGGCAATATGGATTGCCAATATACACTTTGCTATATAACACACAGCATTATCTCATTTGAAATGATACTCAAAATCAATTCAAATAGATTGGGAACAATTTTGTTATTTTTAAAATTGCTTGTTTGTGTGTATGTGTGTGTGTGTGTGTGTGTGTGTACTCTTTACTGATATGATAACTAATCTCAAGTCTCACTTGACATATCATATCTGGCAATTAGGAATTTGATGAAGTTGTATCAGCCTGTACCACTACAGCATAAACAAGGGAAGATTTCAGAAGAACTTCAGGAACATAATGGCTATAGAAAGAGAAATGCAGGGCAGGAGTAGGAGGATGGGAAATAGTTCCAAAGAAGCGAGAAAAATGTGTCCTCAAGGAAGATATGTTCTTTTCTCCAGAATTATAAAATATACTGAACCCAAGAGGACTCCAAAAACGTCCTATAATGGCATTATAACAGCAACCTATGCCGGCAATAATACTGTTGTTAGAATACCACACGGCCCAAGATGGGGTCTTTTGACTAGCATCAAACAGTCTTAAAGAGACAGGATTACAAATTAGAGCTAAGTCTCATTTATATTTTAATACAAATTCCAACTAGGCCCTTTTGATACATAGTCTAAGACATTGGTTTACAATTACAAAAGGTGATTTGAGAACTGACATTTTTCCATAAAGTGTTAATTTAGGAAAACTAACATACAAGTTTTTGTTGTAGATTTATAGAGAAAAGAAAATGTCCTTCAATGGTTTGGTTGACTTCTATTATTCATGCTTCTATGGCAGCATGACACTATTTCCATAATTTTTCTTCAGTAGTTGAGTTACCTGGAAGTTTGAGGGTAAAGAAGAGACCTATGTAGATATTCAAGACCCAAATGTTTCACATTGTTTTTGATGGCGAATTTGGGAGATGCACAGTATAACTAGGAACCTTCCTTGTGCGCCTCATGCTGCATCCTGATAACACTGAGAACAGAGTACTCGGAGTATCTGTTTCTGGTTTGTTTGGGGTTTTGGTGAAGGGTGCAGAGGGATTCAATGTGATCATGTGCACAAGTGGGAATTCAGGCTTTTCATTTCTGTCTTTTTGCTAATCTGAAGTGATGAGTTTCTATATTGACGTAAAAACTTTTTAATATAATTATCCTAAACCATAAATGACACTTTAACCTTGAAAGTCAAAACGTTGAGAGACTAATATTGGAAACTTGTATTAAAATACAGTAGCCAATGAGGTAAGTAGAACAGCTCACAATTAATGTAATTTTCACTCTTTTCATATAAGATGCTATGAATAAAGAGAACCATAAAACTGTTATGATGATGACTTTATTAGAAAAGAAAAATGGCATTATGGTGATATTTAAAGCATTATCATAGAAGACTACTTTATTACAAATACACATACCCTTTAGGCATTGTTCTTTTAGCTGTCCTAGGCTATTGCCTAGCCAAACTAATAAGAATGAAATGTTTTCTAATTCCTGTGTAAAGATGAAGGTATTGGAAACTTATCGTGAATACTAAAGAAGATATATATGCGCTAGGGAAAATGCACCTGTGCCTTGCTATTCTCTGTCTGACTCTCTAACTGCCACCATTAATATTTGTTGTGTTTCTCACAGCTGTCAGAATGTGCTGGCTTCTGCTTTATTCTCAGAGCCTAAACACATCTTTTCAGGCTACATGGTTTGCATGCTAATGTTTGACCAAGGCATATTATTCACTATAATTTTGATCTTATCAAAGGCAGGATTAAAAACCAGGATTTTAAATGCTATAGCCATTCATACTAATTAGAAGAACTATTTAACAGACAGCCTTAGCTTTCTCAAAGAGGAAGACATAAACAAGAAATAGGCCTCACAATTAAACTGATAGCAAGAGCATGGAAGATTTTTAAATGTTCATATTACTATTTCCAAATAATCAGAATTCAGAGGATATACCATTTATACAAGATATGATCATATCTTGGGGTTTCAAGCCAAATGCTACCTTAGACATCATTTAGCACAACTTCCTAATTTCATGAATGAGGAGCTTGGAAGAAGTTGGAAGTCCTACCCAGAGTCACGCTGTGAGTTAACGGCAGATTCAAGACTTAAAATCATGCTCTTCTGTTACCCAGCCACACAATATAAGCTAAGATCAAACAAAAGGAAAATGTAAATCATTTAAAAAATTAGAGCACATGAAAGATACTTCAAAATTGCCTTGTTCTATATAGAATCTCTATTCAAGTCACAATGACTAACTTGTCTTCCTTACAAATTTTCCATTTCTGCTTTCCCGTCAGCAGTGACCACATCACCTCTGCCAGATCCTACAACAAAGTTTTAACACTTATCCCATCAGAAGCCTGTAATTGATCAATGTGCCACTTCTCAAAATATCACAGTATCCTGAAGGGTCATTTTGACCCTTTATTGACAATAAATTGTCAATATTAGCATTCTCAATAATACAGAGGCAGGGCTTTCCACACCAAACACTCCTCAGGAGATACAACCTTACTCGCTCAAGCAAATATATGGAATATTAATTAGCTGTTATTTAAATAAGTTGCCCCACCTGGAGGCTTCCAGCCTAACCATAGGCTATCTAGGTAAAGCACACACTTGGATTTCCAAGTGCATAGACCTCTACAGTCTTGATATACAAATTAGATATGGATCAAACCTGAAGGACATAACTGAGCTTTAATGACATGTCTGCTGCTTTAATCATGTAGATGATTAGGGAACATATAAATGAAAAGGGAACATATAAAGTTGCTTTGAAAAGGATTCCTAAAGAATGTTCAAATTAGTAATCTTATAAGTAGGATATGCTAAATCGCTTGTTACTAAATTGATGGTATATGTAAAAAAATTTTAAAGTGAGTAGGCTAAGAGTATAATATATACTTAAAATTGAAAGCAATGGGGATAATGTGTGTGAAAATGCTTTGAAACGTGGATCAAGCTAAACAAATTAACTGCATAAAAAAAGTAAGATAGACCGATAACAGTTTGTGAATTTTCTACAGATATGAGGAAAAGGTTTAAGTATTTTTAACTGTAAAACTTTTTTCAGCTATGAAGACAATAGGGTGAGCCTTTCAGATTAAAAAGTTTATTAATTTCTCATGTTTGTGTTAAGTAGAAATTTGGATGGGTCAGTAGAACATTGCCAAACTGGTAAAAGCAAAAAAGATGCCCTGTCTTAGTAAGCTGAGAAAAAGCATGGTTTCTGAGGCTATGTCCCTAATTCATTATATTGCACTACTTAGAATTATCTAAATACAAAAGTAGTAGGGAAACAGAAAACATGGGGAAAAAATATAAAGAAAGAAAAAGGACCCACAATAAGAAATATACACATTGGGTAATTAGCCAACATACACTTAAAAGATATGAGAATCAATAAATTAAGTGTTTGCCTTTTGGTCTGATCCAGGTGAGGGATGAAAAGAAGTCAAATTTTCACTTCCATTTTACAGGAGATTTGCAGAATCGAAAGAGATATAATTTTCCTGTTCTAAGACTAAGTTGTGTTCTCAGATATCAGGTTTCTGAGAACCCGAATAAAAATATCTATTAAGCTTTCTGCATCACACATTCACTCTTATAATCTCTGGGTTTTTTATACTCAATGCACAATAAAATCAACACAGTCTCCTCTCTGATTTGACTAGAGAAAGAGGGAATGAGTAGATATCTTCAATTGGAAGAGAAACACGGCCTATAAAGGCTTTTGTATGTTAATCTCTCCCTTTTTAATCATCAAAGCTTGTAAAGAATCTTAGAGATACAGAAATGCCAAATGACTTAATTACTCTAGTATGTGTCAAGGATCATATCCTGAACACAAAGACATATGGGAAAAGGTTTCTGGCCCCAGTTCTGTCATGTACTTGGAGAACAATTATAAGATATACATGAGCCTGTTTGCAAGATAGAGTAGCAAAGAGTAACACACCCTTTAAATGAAATTGCCATTTAACAATATGGCATTTCCTTTAAGTCATCTAAAAATCAATTCGTTTAGACCCATTTCATTGTACTGCTAGAAGGAGGACAAATGAGACTTCTTAAGGTTATAACAATGTCTCCTTTCTCCAAAAAAACAAAAAACGAAATTGACTTGGAGAAACTTAAGATTCTATATTAAGTGAAGTTTTACAAAAACACTTTCCTCCACATAACGGCGATAGTTCGTTGTACTATGCAATGCACTTCGTGTATTCCCAAATGCGTATCAATGGTTCTGCTTCATAGCACCCACATCCTCATGGCAAGCAATGAACACTGTTTCTGTTATGACTGTCACTGTTGTTTTGACTGCCTTTAACCTGCTTGACAACTTGAGAATCCTTTTGTCAGGATCTACACCCATAAAGAGGCCATGGCATGGCCTTTGTTGATAAACTGTTCTCACTTCTCTGACAGATATTTTTTGACGTCTTGAATATAGTGACAGTGATCCCACAGTGACAGCTAACAGTAGCAAAATTCTACAGCCCAATTGAAACTACAGGATGTGGACAAAGACACAGAAAACCCAGGTGAATTGAATTGTCAGGTTATAAGGTATAGATGCAAACTCCTTTGAGAGTACCTGGTTATGCACATCCTTGCCACCATAAGCATTATGCTATTTTAATACCTTTGTCAATTGGATTAATTAAAAAGAATATCTTGTTATAATTTATATTTGACTTATTTATATTTCCCTATCTTGTCATCTCTTTCTGTCACCTGTTCACTCTCTTTGCCTGTTTTTCTATTGAGGACATTGTATTCATTTTATTGAATTGGAGGAGCACATTATACACAGAATATCAATTCTAAAGTTGAGAATATATAGTAAGAGATAAATGACCAATATCTCTTTGATCTAAAATACGTGCGACAGGATGGAGAAAATGTTATTCATTAAAATTCCAGAGAAGTTAGTAAGGGAAGAGTATATTTCTCTGAAGTCTGTACCAAAAGAAAGGATTGCTTTGGAGGTTAGATTTTTGGAAGTTTGAGGCATAAAAATAGGCATGAGAAAGACAGACAGTTGCGGATGTGTGATGTGTTTGGAAGCAATCTAAACCCAGCAATAGAAGATTAGTAAAGTAAATAATAATACAATCCACATATGAGATGCTAAGCAATTGTGGTAGGCAGTTTCTAAAACAGCCCCAATAATACCCAGCCCCTAGTATTCATGGCCTTATTATCATCCCCTCCCCTTGATTGCTGGCTAGACCTAGAGATTTGTTTCTAACCAACAGAATATGGCAAAAGTGATGGGATATTACCTCTGAGACCAGAGATCAGGTTACTAAAAGACTCTGGCTTCTGCCTTAGTGACCCTCTCCTGTTCTCTGACTTCCTCTGACTGAAACCAGCTGCTATGAGATGCTTTATGGAGAAGCCCACATGGCAAGGAGCTAAGGGCAGCCTCTAGACAAAAACCATTGAGAACTGAGGTCTCAGTCCAATGGCCTCCAAGGAATGCAGTCCTGCCAACAAGCATGAAAGTGAGCTTCCCCAGTTAAGCCTTGAGATTTCTGCCAACTCAACTGACATAAATGTTTGTTGCTTTAAGCCACTAAATTTCGGGATAAGTTGCTGTGCAGCAACATGTAGCTGATGCAGCAGCCATTAAAAATGATCATGCAGACGTGTGGCGTGAGGAGGTGTTGGGTGCAGGTGTGGGTGTGTATATGTAGTCTGTCTTAATGGAAAGCATTTCTGTATACTGTATACATGATTGATACGTAGTGGAATTTTATCAGTATAAAGTGGAATCATATTGGTTCACATGTAATTTTTCTAGATAAATCGAGCCAGAATAGGAGGGGTAGGTTTTTAAACATGATCAGGAAAGTAAAAACCATCCACTCGGTAGCTGCACTGTCAGCAGAAGTCCCTTGGTCTGTATCTCAAGAAAATTTAAAACAAGTGCCTGAGAATATGAAATATGCACAAACCTACTTATTGTGGCATTATTTACACGATTCATTATAAGACCACAAACAACCCAAATCCCATCAATATAAGATTGATTAAATAAAGTATGTTATAACCACCAATGGAGTAGAATACAGCTATAAAAAGAACCTATGACAATGCAGTACTCATGTAGAGTAGTCTCCAGGATTTAGCTTTTAAGTGAAATACAGGAAGGAGCTGAACAGTAAGCCTTCTGTGTAATAAAGGGGAAATACCAATACGTATACATATTTGTCAATATTTTCAAGAAGAAACTAGAGAAGTTATTCAAAAGTTAATTAAAAACATAACAATTAAATCAAATTTGTGAATTTTCCTTGAATTCAGATTTGAATAAAACAACTATAAAAAGTTTTAACTGGAAAAACTTGACCATGGATTTGATATCATATGACATTAAAAATTTTTGATCAATTTTGTTAGATGTGATAATGATATTATGCTTATGGTTTGTCTTTATCCAATAGAAATACATACTGAATTATTAACAAGTAACGTGGTAAGATGTCAGAATTTGCTTCAAAATACTTCAGTGGGGGAAAAGAAAAGGGTTAATGGTGGGGTTTTAGAGCCAGATGCAACAGGATTGTAAAAATAATGACTATCAAAGCTAGGTTTTAGATACATTATATTATTTTCTTTACTTCTGGGTATGCTTGAAATTTTCCATAATAAAATGTTGAGAAATAGATAAATAAATTTGAAAAGAGGGCTTGTTCACAGACCCACTGGCTTAGTCAGCTCAGGTGCCATAACAAAATACAGCAGACTGAGAGACTTAAACAACAGGAAATTATTTTTTCACAGCTCTTGAGGCTAGAAGTCCAAGATCAGGGTGCTGGCTTGGTCAGCTTCTGGTGAGGGCCCTGTTCCTAGCTTACAGATGGCTGCCCTTCGCATGGCAGAGAGAGAGAGTGAGCTCTCTGGTATCTCTTTTTATAAAGACACTAGTCCCATCATGAGGGCCCCTTCTAAACGCCCTCCTCTAAACCTAATTATCTCCCAAGGACCCCCATCTCTAAATACCATCACATTGTGGGTTAGCACTTCAGCACCTGAATTTTAAGGGAAAACAGTTGTCCATACACCTTCCTACTCAGAGAGGCACGGCTCTCAGCTCACAGAGGTTTCACTGGCACCCATACTATCCACTGGCTCAGAGCTCTGCTTGCATCTGTATTGTGTTTACTCTTGTTCAGCACACTCCTTCCAGGTCTAATTAAAAGGTTGATGGCATTGCCACTCTTCTGTTCTTGAATTTGTTTTATATCTGTCATGTCAGCCTGTAGTCATGCTGAATTGTCTGCCTGGCAGTCCAAGTTATCTCCCCAGGTACCACTGATTGTTTTTGCTATGCTCTGGTTACAAATTTGCTTGAATTTTTAATACGTTGCCCTAACTTTATTTTCCAGTTAAGCCCTATCATTTTTAGTATGTAGTTTTGCCAAATATGAGGCTTTTCAGGAAGACTTACATTGTACTTTTCCAGAAATGCCTATATATGCAAAAAATATACAGAAAAGAGCAAGTTAGCAAATAGTTTATATACAGTATGATTCGATTTTCGTCAAAATATACATACATACACACACACACACATATAGGAAAAATATTTTTGTAGTTGTTTATATGAGTTTTCTAATTTTTTTACATTAATTTTGGGGAGTTTTAAATAAAATCATAAGAGTTTTTAACAATAAAAACAATTGATAGCCCAGAGTCCGACCATTTATACTACAAAGAGCAGATCAAAAGGTTACAAGATGGAGGTGGAATAAATTCTATAGTCACCCATGACTCAGACAAGTCTCAGCGCTGCGTCCTAAGGGCCCCTGGAAGGGACCTCACTAAGCCTACTCTCACGGAAGTTAAATTGTCCTTTGTCAGGGTGAAGAGCAGAATAGTTAAGAGTGGGGATTGATTATTCTGAATATGTGTGTGTGTGTGTGTGTGTGTGTGTGTGTGTGTAGGCTACTGAGAAGCCAGAAATCTAACAAGTTATCAAGACAACATCTTAAATTGAAAGAGCACAAAAAGAACGCATGTGAGAAAACACCATGTACTTTGATAGTGACCTTATATATATCATCTTCACGACGCTTCTTGACACATGTATGACTGTCCTCACTTTACAGATGAGGAAATGTACTCCGAGAATTCAGGCGACTTGATGACATTATAAAGCTAGTACAATGGGAATAGGGATTCCATTCTACCTTTGTCCTTAAAATCTGTATTTCAGAGAAAACCACACGTACTGGTGGTACTGATCAAATTATTTTATAAGCAACTTGTTTTCTCAAAACTGGACTATGTATGTGTCTTTGGAAAATATCAGTTACCTATTTTTATGTTAAATTACTCCCTAATGTCACTTTCAGTTAACATTTGCCCAGAGATGTGTGGTTAATTCTTGATTTTCCCTAGCCCCAGAATTGGAGAAGGCCCACTTGCTAAAAGGCGCACAGTAAACCGGAGCCCAGAAGGGAATCGTTCCTGTCTCCTCCCGACAAAGTGCACTGCTGCACCGCTCCCCTCCCAAGCTCTGCACAGGCGTCTCTGGAGCACAACACATCAAGACAGTGGTGTCTTCCCACCTTTCTCTTTCCTTCTCCGTTCTCACTGGGCCCTAAATATGGTTAGCCTTTCGTTATGACTGTACAAATTATGCCATTAGTCTAATCATTACATTTTTTAATTCAGTTTGACTATTTTTACTTCTAATATTAAACAAATCTTAAAGTCTTTCATGGCATTACAAAACTAATACCCTAAGGACTGCATAAAAGCTCACTTTCTTTATCCTTCCTAGTATTTTCACTTTCCATTTCTCTGATTACCAATTTTCATACATGGGTAACCCTTTGAACCTTGGGAAGCACCAAGGAGCCCACACTAATTTGCTGTAGCTGCTGGACTACTTTCTCTCCTTTTGATTCTGCCCCACACATCCTTTCCCGTTACAGTTGACCCTCTCAGTTCTTGCTGACCATTTAGACAACCAGATATCTGCTTTCTCCTTAGGTCAGGCTTAAGCACTCAGGAGTGTGAAGGGCAACCAGAGATACTAGAACTCTATCCACCAGCCCTTTCACACGTTGACAGCACAAAGATCATTGACATCCTTAATGAAATTCCTGTAGTCCTCCCATCATCTAAGGCCTTGTAAATTATCCCTCCAAAATCAATGATGGTAAAGATAATTTTAATATTGAATAATGTTATAATATTCTGGTAATTAAAAAATAAATAATGGCATAAGTGGCAAGTCTCAGCATTCCAAAATTGCAAAATCCCATTTCTCTAGCAGGTCTAGGACAATGGTCTTCACTGTGTTGATTTGAAAGCATGCATATGGAACAACAGAGGTGACCTCCATCTCTCACAGACTCCAATCTGTTTCAGTTGCCAACGTAGCCAAAGAGGCCTTACACAAGAGCCAAAAAACATTTAAGTTCTTAAAAGTATCCCTGAGCAAGAAATAATTCTCTTACAGTGGAATTAATCAGATCACTTTAGCACCTGCTTCTCATATTCTTGTTTTTCATGATCTTGGCTGTTTCCCCAGTTTCCAGGCTCATCCAGCAACCACAGTTCTGGCTTGACTATTCAAGTCTCTACATTTTCTGATGACACCTATTTCCAGTGCTGATAGCCCTATGACCCTATCTCATGGCTCCCAGCCTCAACCTAATGCCCGCTTGGTGCTTTCTGGTTCTGACCACATTTGAACAGCCAGCCCTGGGCAGTAAGAGCACCATGCTAGAGTGATGCCTAAGTAATGAACCTCTTGGAATATTATTAGGTATAGTCAAATTAAGGCCTTGTTTTGAGGAACTTATTCTAACACTTTTAAAGTGGTAAGGAAGGCTTTATTCAGCAGTATTGTGAAGTTCAAGACTACCACAATAGGCAAGAAAGAGTAGGTTTAATACCAAATATAACAAAGACAGCTGATGATTTATAGCCAGGGAGCAGGGTTGGGGACAGGATGACAATTTAAGGGTAGGGGGATTCTTGATAGACCAACTTACCAGAATTCTTGCTGAAGGCAGATCAGGGTGATGAAATATTGAGGGTGGGAAGTGAGGAATCTGATCAGATATCAAGGATGGGGGATCCTCTAAACTGATTTAGCTGCAGGCCAAAGAAAGGGCCCAAGGACAAGGACCAGTTGAAAAGAGCTCAGAGTTTCTAGTCTATAGTTTGATCAAGAGTCTTTGTCAGCCCATGTCAACATTTGTAAACAAAAGAAGGAAAGAGGGAAGTTAAGAGAATCTAACGACTGATTGTGACACTGTCATTATGTGGTACTTCAATTATCTTATTTAATATCACAAGTAAAACAAGGAAGGTGTCATTATACTTACCTTACATATGAAGAAACTGAGACTCAAAGAAATTGAATAATAGACCCTGTGATCAAAAGACCTGGATTAGATGTTAGCTTTTTCCTGTAGCTTTTCACCATTTAGTGATCTTAAGCAAGTCACTTAACCACTCAGTCTCAGTTGATATGCAAAATGGAGACAATATAACTCTCTCCCAGGTCTTTTATCAACTATTGTCTTTATGGGAATGACTTTATAATCTCTTTTAAATTCCGTTTCTAGATTCCTATGTCCAAATGCCTACTGCATAGATGCTTCTGAAACTTAATGTCATTATCTTGCTTCAAAATACCCGCTCTGCTTCCTATATTCTTAATCTCAATAAATGACAGCTATACATTTTCTAAGCTATAAACATCAGTTATACTCAAATCCAGGCACCCACGACTCCCATACCTAAACACAAATACTTTCATAAGTAAATATCTAAGAAAAGTCCTAAGAAAAACATTTACCAAAATTACCTTCTCAATTATGCCCTTACAGCCACTGTTCATGCCCTTATCCTGTCACCTGGGCTGCAATGACAGTCCTTACCAACAACCACTATCTACTCCAATCTGTCCTCTTAATTGTCATTACTGTCCTATTAAAACTGAATCTGGTCACATCACGGTGCTGCTTAACAACTCTGTTGGTCCTTCACTGCCTGCCAGTGAAATACACAATCCTCAGGCAGGCATGCGGAGCCCTGCCCAGGCACCGCTGAGTGCCCCTCCCCACTGAGCGCCCATTCAGGGAACACTCACACTGTATCACCTCTTCCCTCTCTGAAATGCCCATCCCTTGATTTTGCACCTGATAAAATGCCTTCGCGATCCATCAAATGTTCATCTTCTTCCCTGAATTCCTTTGGCATCATCTCCCCCTCCTCCAGACACCCACAGCATTTTGTTCATACTTCTAGTATAGCTCTTTTCCACAAGATAGTTAATGTCTCATACATCTGTTTCTCCCATCAAACTAGAAGCTTCTTGGATGCAAACACCATGTGTGAGTCACACTTACGTCCCCTGAGCCTTACTTAGTCTAAAATATGATTACACCTGCAATACATTTCTTAAGCAACAAAATTATAGGAAATAAGACAGCTCTTTGTCCATCACTTAAAATGAGGAAAAACAAAGACAACTACAATTCAACTGCAATGTTATTTCAAACTCAGTAAGATTCCCATTCATTTAACAGTAAGGAAAAAACTTTTTCCCTGGCATTAAAACACATTATTTCTTAATTGTAGACCACATTTTTAAAAATTAAAGCATGTTGCTTCTTTGGGGATTTGATTTCTTTCATTCCATTTACTAATTTTACAGCATGTATGATAAACCTCCTAAAGTCATTTCTTAATAGTTATTAGAATAAAAGAAATTTAAATTAAATACCTTGAAGTTTTTTCTTTAGGACTATTAAATCATCACTGCCAATGATGCTCCAATGTACATTCTGTGTTATTATGATTTTTAGTTAAAAAATTAAATTCTATGATAGAAAAAAATTTAATATTACTCTGCATTAATGTAATTCTAAATGAATTAATAACAACTTATAGAT
Organism: Phataginus tricuspis; assembly: GCA_029783875.1. Classification (NCBI taxonomy): domain Eukaryota; kingdom Metazoa; phylum Chordata; class Mammalia; order Pholidota; family Manidae; genus Phataginus; species Phataginus tricuspis. The sequence goes on along the minus strand of JAQQAC010026072.1, from coordinate 56,103,468 downwards.
ACATAGGCTTATTATTTGCATACTCTTTCCTGTTTTAGTTACTGAACAGATGAACTACAAAATCCTAAACTGTTTATGATTGCAAAACATAATTGTTTTATTACATAATATACCTTGTAAATGTTAATTTTTACTTCTTAATGTACCTCAATTTATTATATAATCTAAATAATTATTATACCATCACTAAATTTTATGATGATCCATACTGACCCATCCAGAATGACTGTGAGCTACAATTTAAATCTATACTGACATTTAGAACTTCTTCTGAGCAATGTCTTTCAACAGACAGAACCCTGTGGCTATTAGAGTTACTGTTCTTTGCTATAGGACTTAACATATCTTTTTGGATCTAACTTACATTTATCAATTACACTATGTTATAAAGAGCATTTTACTTACATGCTTTCTAGAAAATTGAAATGCAATTTTCCATAGGTAATTTTCACAATACTGTTCCTCTGGATGAGGTGGCCTGGTCAATTTCATTTATGTGAAAAAGACAAATATAAATTTTATCTAACTTTCAGTTATATTTTACTTTGTCAGAGACTTGCTACTTGCCTACTCAATATCTTCCCCATTAGTGGGATTCCAGTTTTGCTGGCAGTATCCATGTGCTCAAGATACAAATGCACCTACATTCCCCAAATTCCCCTGGAGATAGGGATGGCCCTGTGACATGAAACAAGCCAGTGCCACAGAAGTGGGAGTCGTTAGGACTTCTGGAGGAGCTCCAGAAAAAGAGAATCTAACTCAGCTGGCATAATCTTTCCTCCTTCTTCGTTAGACTTTGAGAAATGGGCCAAAAGAGTTGCCGACATCTCACTGTGGAAAGCAGTATGGAGGTTCCTCAAAAGACTAAAAATAAAAATATCATTCAGTCCAGTAATCCACTTCTAGGAATTTACCTGAAGAAAACAAAATGTCTGATTTGAAAAGATATATGCACCCCTATGTTTATCGCCATGTTATTTACAATAGCCATGATAGAGACAAACTAAGTGTCCATCAATAAATGAATGGATAAAAGTGTGGTACATATACACAATGGAATATTAACCAGCCATAAAAAGAAAAGAAATCCTGCCATTTGCAACAACATGGACAGATCTGGAGGGTATTATGCTCAGTGTAATAAGCCAGAAAGACAGATACTGTATGATTTCACTTATTTGCAGAATATAAAAACAAAGCAAAAAAAAAAAAAAAAGGCAAAGCAAAACAGATTGAACAAAACAGCAGTAGACATAGACACTGAAAAATGACTAGTGGTTACCATGGGGAAGGAGTTGGGGTGGGTGGGTGAGGAGGGTGAGGGGGATAAAGGGGCACTATAATTCACAATCACAATATAAGTTGGTGACAGGGGCAGTAGTACAGCATTGAAAATATAGTCAGTGATTCTGTAACATGATGGTAACTGCACTAGAGGGGGTGAGGATTTAATAATATGGGTAACTGCTGAACAACTCTGTTGTACATGTGAAACCAATATAAGATTGTATATCAATGTACTTCAGTTTTTTTTAATGCAAAAAAAAAAAATAGTTGCAGACATTGCAGCCCTATACCCAGAGCCACCAAGCAACCACCAGCAACAAGACTTCTTCTTACATGAGGAAACACCAACCCCCATCTTGTTTGAGCCAATTATACGGGCTTTCTGTTTCATGCAGCTGAACTAAATCCCTGGGATGTCTGTGCCAGCCTGGTGGTGTCGGTCACTAGAATCACCCTGCATACCTATCTGCACAAAAGAACAGCACTTGCTTTTTACATATGGATTTTGTTAAATTTTAAGTTTCAGCACTTTGATAAAAGTCAGTAGACAAATACAATATTGTCTAAATATGAAATCCGTTTGAGAGGTTGGATCCCAAAAGAAGAACACAATATACAGAAAAGAGGCAAGACCCGAAGGAGAGGTCAGCATCCTCAAAGAGAGATTCCTGCACACTAGAGCACTAAAAAAGAATTAGGCAGAGTCCAGAAGAGCTGTTTCTGAAAATAATGGCTATGTTTGAAAAAAAAAATCTAAAGAAGGAAAAGACTATGAACAGCATAGCCTTTGAAATGTACAGGACATTATAAAAATGATTTGTTCTATATATCTGTTTTTTACATAGTGGCTTCATCATTTTGCTTGAAATTCCCAGTACAATAGACGTAAATACCAAGTTATATAGGAAAGATTCTGTATTAATTTTCTCATACATTGAATACGTTTCCAGTGCCAACCCTATACCAGACCCCGTTCTAGACCCCTGGAGATATGGATGTAAATAAGACAGTCAAAGCTTCTATCCGTACCGAGTTTACAGTCTGAAGGGGCCAGAGACAGAGGTAACCAGTTAGGTGGTACTAAGTGCTGAAGAGGAAAAAGAGAGAAGGGGTGTGAAATGTTAGGAATAGGTTCAATTTTAGATGGGACAATGAGGAATCCTCGCTGAGAAGATGACATTTATTAAAGATATAAAAGGATTGAGGAAAAAGCTTATGTTGATATCTACGGAGGAACAGTACAGGTCAGTGGGGGAGGGGGAAGAGCAACAGCAAAGGTTCGGAGGTTGGAGGGCTCACTTTGCCTGCTCAGAGTCCAGTCAGAGTCCAGTGGGGCTAGAGGGGAGTGGCGCCAATTTTAGAATAATGTGGCACCGCATTCATTTGCTCAACATTCATTCATAACATAAGAAAACTTACATTTGACCCTTACAGTTTCCAGTGATATGGGGGAACAGGGGGACACATAGTTCTTGTATGCAACATTTTATAAAATAATAACAACAATAGAATTCTTGATACATCATAAGAAAATTTGCTTTTAAATAACTGATCATAAGGAACTCTATTTTCATATTGTTACCAATTTTTTAAAAGTGATGACACTCAAACATTTCTTGCACTTTATAAATCTCGGGTTTCCAAAAACGTGCTGCACATATTAAGCACTAGTTTCAACTTTTAGAGATTTGTATCCTGTAATACAAGTAATTTTATGAAAGACTATTGCCTGTGTGAAGAAAATTAGGCGCCTGTCTCAATTTAGGAGTATGTCTGAAAGAGTGTCCCTTAAAAGGGTTATATTCTTAGGGGTCAGAAATAGTAGATGGAGGTTTGTAATATGTATCAAAATGGAAATTTTATTTTGATAGACTTTATATCATTCTAGTTGCCCTGCTGAAAAGTAAATATAAGAATACTAAAATCTGCTGCATTAAAATTTTAAATGCATTGCTCTAAAATGAATGTATCTTGACTGCCTATGTGCTTTGGGTGAGTCATTTATCCTCTTATTCTCCCACAGATAATTTGATTGCATTCAAACTACCCAGCTGGAGAATTCAGCTACCTTTGGAATAGTTGATGTCAAAGAAGGATCTGTGAAGCATCTGTGAGCTCTTGTAGCCTGAGCAGGAAGTGCTGGCCTGAGGAGGCCATCATCACCTCTTCACAGCTAAGGAGGCCAAACAGGCATCCTGCCATCTTCCTCCGACACTACAAGTGTTTGTGAATTAACCACTCTAGAAGATGAAAGAATCCATTTTTAGCATGTTCATGCTTATTTTCAAAAATTTTTGTCACTTTGACCCATCTTCCCCTCAATATTCATAGCAATTAATGCACATCCCATTAGATTTTAGAACTCTAATTAGTATTAACGTCATTTAATTTAATCTACAGGTCCACAAGTGGCAGAATTCTAAATAAATAAATGGCAATTGTCTCTTTTATAGATTTTTGTCTTAAAAATAGCATAGTCTTGTATTTGTAATAGCAGGGACTGTTCCAAATACTCTAAAGCTATTAAGTCATTTGATCCTGGGTCAGCTCTAGGACATACATGCCATTATCATATTGTAGACAAAAAAACAGAGCAACAGAGAGCTAAATAACTTGCCCAGCATTGCACAGCTGGTAAGTAGTAGTGTCAGGATTCAGAACTGACAGTGTGGGCTCCAGACACTAGACTTCAACCTAAGTTCTCAGTGCTATGTTTCTTCAAATGAAAATATAGGTATGCCCGTGATTCTGCAGTTTGCAACAACATGGATGGACATAAAGGGCATTATACTAGGTAAAATAAGCCAGGTGGAGAAAAACAAATACCATATGATTTCACTTATTTGTCGAATCTAAAAACAAAACAAAACAAAATGAATACGATAGCAATAGACTCATAAGACACTGAGAAGTGACTGGTGGTTACCCTGGGGGAGGGGTTGGGATGGGCAGGTGGTGAGGGTGAGGGAGATAAAGGGGCACAAAAATTCTCAATCATAATATAAGTTGGTCACAAGGATGGTAGTACAGCATGGAGAACATAGCCAATGATTCTGTGATGGTCTTCCTATGTTGACAGATAGTGACTGTACTAGTTGGGGTGAGGATTTAAGAATATGGGTAACTGTTGAACCACTGTGTTGTAAAGCTGAAACAAATATAAGATTGTACATCAACTATACTTCAATAAAAAATATGGCTACCAAATGTGAATCTGTTATCCTACAGACATGTAATTGTGCATAAAGTGCAGCACTGCTCAATGAGAGGTGGCCAAGTTAGTTACTGAAAAGTTGGAAATATAAGCATATATCCATGGAACCAACTAATGCTGCCAACTTGTAAACAATAGGTAAATAAACTACATATATAGGAAAGAAATTCCATATGAGTTTAGAAGGAAAACTCCTAAAGCAAGTTTATTAGCAAGTGGTTTGAAATAAGAGTGGTATTGAAGGTGCCACTGACACAGGAGTTCAGAAAGAGGAGGCATAGAAGGTAAGATCAGCGTGAGCAAAGAGCATAAAGGAGGAAAGCGTAGGTTTGTCCAGCAAACAGACTGACTGGTGGAGGAGATGCACCAGCACCAACCGATAGTCTAAGGATTTGTTCATTTGTGTATGTGATGTTCTTTGGACATCTGGGGGAAAGATAGGTATTTAAATTAAGCCTATTGCTATTATTTTTGCTTGTGGATCTTTCTTTCACCCAATTCTAATTTTCAGAAGTCAGAGAAACTGCTGGCTTTCCTGAAAACTGGAACCCTTGGCTTCCAGATCATTTAATTACAGAGTAAGAGAATTGGAGCCAGATCTGTGACCCAGCCCTAACATTTTAACACTTTTAAGAAAGTTACTTAACTCTCTGAATCCCAGGTTGTTTCTTCATACTAGGGGGGAATAGTACCTTCCTCATTTGGTATGCTGGGAGAATTAAAATGAGACAATGTCCATAGCTCACCGAGTGTCAGCTCTAGGGCTTGGCCACAGTAAGTTTCAATAAGTCATGTTTCTCCCATTCTCCTGTCTCCCTCCCCTACACACACACATACACAGAAAGAGAAAGAGAGAGAGAGACTAGAACTTTTAAGGGATTCTTAAGATCATCCAGTACACCTTTCTTAAGAAATGAAAAAAAATAAAAGCAATAATGTGAAATTATGTATCACAAAACAATCTAAAGATCAGAGACTAATTCTCTATATTTGGTTTTAACTTTTAGCTTGCTGGACAGGAGATTTGCATAGTCTTTCCACTGACTGTGAGCACCTTTGAAACTGCCACCAAGAAGGCACCTCTTCTCTAAGACAGCTCACTCAGAAGCCCTCCGCCTGCCGCATCTTAGCTGTAGCTAACCGCTGACTCCCCAGCTCCGTGGTCCTCCCTTCACTTCAGACCCTCTCCAGCCTCTGGAGCCCTCACAATCACAGTCACCACTCTGAACGGCCAGTTCTGCTCCTGCCAGCCGTCTAGCAGAACATGCTGTTGCCTCAGGACGTTCTTTAAACTGTACTCTACAAAAGAATAATAAAATAGAGAACATAGGCAATATGCCAGATAATACTGACAAAGAAATTGGTTGCCAATTCAAAAAACAAAATGGCCCAACCCAGAGAAGCTGAATATCAAATAAAACATACTGAATAATTCAGTCAGCTACTAATTTCACTCTGCCAGAGTAGACATAGCATTATAGCCTCATGTAACCCTCAAAAATATATATACACATATAGGTAGCCCTTGAGGAAACTACCTTCTGTATCACCCTTTTGCTTCTTACGCCTTTCAGTTGCCAAATGGTCTTTCTCACTCTCTAATAAATAGCCATATATAGAAAATGCTTTATCAGTCATTTGTACCTTAATATGAACTTAAATACATACTACCTCTCCTGTGAGTATTTGCATTTGACGTCTTAGGACCAGCTGTGGAAAGAAAACCCTTGTACTATGTTAGGAGGACCTCAAGCACCATGAGCCAGGTGAGGGAGAGACATGGCATAAGGGGCTAGTCCCCTAAACCACACAGCCTCCCACTTGAACTGCTAGGCCAAAGATCAGCTCTAGGGAAGGGAAATCATAAGACGCATTGAAGGTTACACCCTTAACATATGATTTCACATGCTACTTTTCCTCTATAAATTTGATAATACATCTAATAAAAAGGATTTTACTTAATAGTAAAGCAAAAAGATTTCTGGAGACCATTTCATCACATTTATGTTGCTGTCTAAGCAAAAACAGAATGAACTGAACCCATTAACCAAGTAAATTCAAGTTTCCCTACTTGTTTACCCATTGATCCCTGGTCAAGTCTCCTCTCGCCCACACTTTACCAAGTCCTTCCTCTCCGTGCTCATTCTCTGTTTTATGCCCCAAACTAACCTTGCTTCATTCCTATCGAAGTAAATATCAACTCTTTCTTAGCTCACCTGATCATTGCGGTAACAAACGCTATCCAGATTTGGCAGTAATTACCATCATATTCAGATAAGCCTGCAAGGTGATCAGTCCTGTCTCTTAAGCAATAATGATCCTTTCGTTAAATCATTGTTTCCTAGTCTACTTCCTTGAGGACAACTGAATATTTTGTTATGGTTCTTTATCCCCTTTAAAACAATAGCTGCAATTAAAAGAATAAAATGACTAGCTAACATTTATGGTGCTTCTTCTGTGTAGCACTTCAGTTTTTATATAAATCACTGCATTTAGTTCTTACAACTCTATGAGATGACTATTGTTAAACCAATTTATAGATTAGGAAATTGAGAAGTACAGCAGTTAAATAACCCATCAGGTCTCACAACTAGTAAGTGGCAGACCCAGGACTATCTGATTTCCAAGTCCTGCGTGTAGTACATAGTTCAGCACACCACTCCTGCTTGTCCCTACTCAAAGAGCCTAGGTGAACACAAACAAAAGTGACTTAAAGTACACGCCAGAGGAGCCCTGTGCCTCCAAATACTTTCCCCATTTCCACATTTTCTACCAAATGGGTTCTGTAAACCTTAACATTCTTACTTTTCTCAACACTCATCTTTTCTGAAAGCTGCTTCTTCTCTTTACATCCCAGCTCACACATCAAGGTCCCACATGCCTGGCGCATGACCATTTCTCTGACAGTATTCTCATTTGGCATGGATATTAGCATATCTAAAAACTCACGCATCTACACTTACAATGACTCCTATTTCCTGCTCAGGGGTTATAATATCCATACATATGTGAGAAGAGGGAATTTGTAACAAAATATCACTCAATTGCCAGTCTGTATCATTTGAATGCACAATTTGTTCATAAGCAAAAACTTGCTAGCAATCTAAGTTTATTTAGTTTTATTAGTTGTTCCTTTAAATTAAAAAGTTAGGGATAATTACATTTTGATAATCCCTAAGCCACTTTTGACAGACTAAGCCTCGTACACATCTGAAAATGACACTTGTATAATAACTGCTTGTAGACAAAACTTGGGGATTAAAACTATAAGCTTGCATTTTAATGTTCAAGTACATAAAAGGAGCCAAAATGATACTGCAGATATCCTTTGTTACACAGAAATTGCTCATGTGGAATTTTAGAGATTACAAAATTTAAACCCAAGGAAAGGCCTCAATACCCAAAAAGTCAAATGAAAAATAAAACAGATTTGAGTTTGCTCTGTTTGGTTCAGTAATTATCCATAAGGAAAACATGCCTATTCTTCCTTAAGTTATGTGCCTTTAAAAAATGAGGTTGATTGAAAAACGAAATTTAATACTTGGAACATCAACAGCTACCAGTGCAAAGATAATATAAGTCAGTAAGTATGTTAACCAATATGTTTTAAGTTCCAACTATCTTAAAAAATATTCAAATAAAAATAAAATAATTCTTACCTTTCTATACAAATGCAGTGTCATGATTAATCATCAATGGGACCTTAGCTTCAATCAGACTCCTTGGAAGAACAGCACCTATCTACACTCTCTCGTAAACACTGGTGTATCAGCAGTAAAAGAAGCCACAAATCTATTTTATTTTTCATTTGACAATTAGAGATGGCTCTGCGACTATGAGGAAAAGTTCTTTGGCACAAAGCTTATTTGACTGAACAATGACTTTGTCTTTGACACAGTCCTTCTGTGGCCACCTAAGCCTGCTGACTTAAGCTAAAGACAGTACAGTAGCTCTCCATGCTAAGCCAATGTTACTTTGGCACATTATACAACACACTTGCTCAAAGAAACCAAAATAAAACATTCCCAATTTGCTTTTACACACATAAAACCCAAACTACCTCACTCCGCTTGTCTCATTCTAGATCCCTAACATCCCTTTCTATACATTCCACCTCAGACAAGTGTGCCCAAACCTTCTGATCCATTCATCTCATATCAGCGGCCTAACTCAGGCGGCCCTTAGAAGGTCCACTCATCTCCATTTCTTCCAAAGTCCATCAGAAGGTCTCTTTTTATCACTAGCACAGCTTTTCAAAACCAACCCTTCCGCTTACTATTGAACTTAGGAGTTGAATCACCTGTATTTATCTTCTCCCTACATCATGACCCCACTAAAATAATAGCAATGAAGAAAAGTGTAATAAGACGCAAGAGAGACAAGGGTGAGGCAAAGACTAAGAATATGGAACTTGATTGCCAAGTCTGTATAACAAAGGGGTTGATCCTCCCAGGTGCACTCTCCCTGCAAGCCACCATGTTTCTAACCTGACTGGCGCACCTCTCACGCACATCCCTCCCACCAGGGGGCACCAGAGGTTGAATAAATCTGAGAGGCCTCAGGCTCTGGGATGCCAGAGACAGAGAAGGGAAATGAGACTAGAAAAGACGAGTCTGCATCCCAAATTTTGGGACCACCTGACCTTTTACCTCATGCGGCTCCCAGAAGGCAGCAGCCAGGCTATGCACCTTGATGAAAATCAGAGTTTTCTCTAACAAAAACTGCCAGACCCAGAGAAAAGATCTACAGATGTTGACATTTGAGAGCTGCCCACTTCCCACCCCCAGCAAAGAATCCAGCTCACTTGCCAATTACCCTAAAATGGCACCCACAAGTAGATAAGCCCTGGACTCCCATACAGGAGGCTTCCAATCAGCTTTTCACTGTCCTACTGACAAATATAAATGAACGTTAAAGGATCACCCGAAAGTTGAGGAAAGTCTCCAGCATGAAAGACAGAGAACAGAATAAACAGGCAGAAAACAGTAGTCTGGAAGAAATGGACAATGAAGAATACTAAACAAGTAAAACTTGATAAGTAACATATTAAAAGAAATAAGGAGAAATAGCTCATTACTTAAAGACTATACTTTGAGCAAAGACTATGGAATTACTGTGATTCTGATTAGAGTTCTAAACAAGAAGTGCATGACCCAGAACAGATGGCAGGAGGTGCGGGAGTAGATCCCTGGAATGGACAAAGGAAGAAGGTAAGAAAGAAAGGAGGGAGGGAGGGTGTTCAGGAAAACAGAAAAAGAGGGAGGCTTGAAGAGGAGGAGGGAAGGAAAGGGCAGGGAAATCTGTAAGGAATAGAATATTCAGAACTATTCTTTTAGTGGCACCAAGTGAAGGTTATCATGAGTAACTTCACAGAAATTGTTGTCAGAATTCATGATTCCTTTCATTTATTTAACAGGCATGTGTTGTGACTCCAGTGTTGGGTACTGTGCTAGGAATGAAGCATTCAACAATGATACCATGATAGCGCTCCTCATAGAGCTTAAGATTTCTATCCAGATATATGAACACCTAGTAAAATGTGTATTTTTCTCATGTTACTGTTTTTATAATTCTCAACATAAGCCTTTTGTGTTTTCATTACAATCCAGAATAAAGAAACCATTCAAGGTCCTAACTGGGTTGGTCTTACCCAACCATAATCAACTTCAGTGGGGGGAGAAGGCTGCTGAGAGTCTAAAGCCAAGAAAGAGACACTCCATAGAAACATGCTTCACTGAGATTTATTTTTTCCGGGTTTACTACATATTACAGTTGCTGATTTGTTTTTACTGCTGCTGTTGATGCTAAAAGGGACATCTGGAAACTAGGGATTAAATTTTTCAGCTCCGTATGAGCTCAGAGTTAGAGCCCCAGACCTTACACAAGTAACTCTAATCAATTTTGCCAAGGTTCTCGCTAATAGAATCTGTGAGATCAAAACTGGTGTGTCAAGGGTCTCTTGTACTGAGATATATTTAAAAAGCCATAGTCTTTTGGAATTCTGCTTTCCTCTGTAGCCCACTAAGCCACCGGGATATACTAAAGCAGGATTTCAATAAAGACTCAGCTCACATTTTACATGCAGAATTGGAACCACACAGAGACGACCTGCAATTCAGTCATAAGCAAGTATTCAGTCACGTTATTTTATGCCTCTCTCTCACACACAGGCTAGAAACTATAGCTCTAAAATTGATCCCTCTGGGACCTGAGGCAAAACATTTTCCAGGATGAATACACTGAGCCGATTGCCCTCCTCTATCCATTTGTTCCCCATCCTTTCCTACTTTTCTTCCTTTTTCTTTCTCTTTGCCCCTTGGTGATCTCTCATGAGAGGGAATTTGTCTCAGTTTTTCCCTTACAGAATCAAAAGGAAATACACTTAAGAAAGGGGTTGTCTGAAATAAGAACTAAGAGGATAAAGGGCACCTTCAAGAGAAGAATCTCTTAAAAACTATTTTACATATGGATATGTTTTCATTCACCAACTTGTGCAATTGAATCCTCAAGAGACCAGAAAAACAAGCACCCCAGTTCTTTTATGGGAGACCAGTAAGGTCATTAAGCCCTTTGCCTCTTCTTTTCCCTTGCTTCAGCCACCCCAGTATTGAAGTGAATTCCCCTCTCCTCTTTCTCTCTTACTGTGTTAAAGCCTTGGATGCACATTTTGTTATTCCGGAGTCCTTGTGGAAAAGGTATTTGAGATGTGAGGGGCATGTTAAGAAACCATTTATAGCTTATACAACAGAGCTTTAAAAAGCCCAGGGTCAGCACAGCAGTGTCCATTTCACCTAAAGCCAAATTTTTAAGCCAAGGGGAAAAAGAGAAATAGTGTTTTGAGCTTTATTTACCACATACTGATAATTCAAAGAAAAACAAAAATAGCAGAGACTAAATGCACTATTATTGACTCTTCAATGCAGAGAAAAGGGATTTTTGAATATACAAAGTGAAAATTTAAAGAATTACAGTGCTTTGAAATTGTTATTTGACAAAGTTTCTGTGTGCTGGTTTCAATTGAGAAAAATCTCTAGAGCTAGAATTTCCCTTTACTAAAATAGTATAAACAACTTTATCCTGAAAAACTTCGTTTCTAAACATCTTGATGATGATGATGATGACAATTATAAGAATTTACTTTCAAAGAATTTTATTTTTACCAAAAGACATCAGAATGAGAAAATAGCATTTGGTTGTCACTATCTTGAATTCTAATACTGTAGTTTGCCTACACAGTTTTGCTATTCTCAGCATTTAAAAGGCTGAAAGAGAAGCTTTGGGGCTTTAAGACATTCTCCCACCTCCCACTAATCCTGGCCCTAAAGGAACCTGGTTACTGACTGCTTCTGGGCAAACTACCAGCCAGGAGGTACCCGACTACAGAAGTTCCTATGGTGTCCCTCAGGTCACATTCTGAAATAGGTAGCTAAACAAGGGGTGGGCCAATGTATGGGATTTGGGTGGAAAAGAGGGCATAAATGGGTTAGCTTCTTTGAAATGGGAACTGAAGCTGCGCTTGCAGGTGATAGACACAGCTTAGCTTCTTCACTCAGGCACCTGCTACCCATCTTTCTGACCCGCTCTGTCCTGTCCTTCTCAGTTCTCCTATGTACCAATCAGCTCTCCTTTCCCGCTCAGATCCTTTCTTCTTCCTTTTCCAACTCCTCTTCAAAGTAAATTGAGGTCAGGAAAAGACAGAAAGTATACCACGTATGAAATCATTAGTTCACATCTATAACTCCCACCCCTCCATCCATTATAAAAGAAGTTCTTCCTCGCTGATCCCCAAGAACAAAAAAGTTATTTTGTTCAATTAACCCAAAAGGGTTGATTTCTTGGGAGGACATGTGTTCACATGCTTGGGAATGCACTCACCCTTTGTTGCAACCATTAGCCAAGTCTAACGAGTGGCACGACTCCAGATTCCTCCCCCTGCAACCAGGAGATCTGACAACAGTTACTAGCACTCCAGAGCAATGGGACGTCCTGCAGACACGAGTCAGCCTGCTGGGCTCAGGTCCCAGCTCTTAGAACTGCTAGCTGTTTCAACATGAGCAAGCGCCCATCTGCAAAATGGGGCTCCTGGTGATAATATAGTACCAATATTCATATCGTTGTTAACGAGACTTAAATAAGCATTCATAAAGGACCAAAATACTTAGAATAGCTCCTGGCTCATAGGCTACATTAATAGCGTGCCAAAATAAATTTTAGCCTTAAGATGAATTTTAAAGTTTAGATTATAATCTATATATCACTTCCATTTGTGATTAAAATATAATCAGACAGTGACCGCAATAGAGGGGGTGAGGACTTCATAATACGGGTGAATGTTGAAACCACTGTGTTGTTTTATGTGAAACCATAAGATTGTATATCAATGATACTTTAATTAATATATATATATATATTAATTTGTTACCTTACTTTTTAAAATGTACACGCTTGGTGCTAGAACGCCTTGACCCATTCTTCTACTTTATATAACTCAAACTTGTGTATTTTAGATAAGCATCTTGTCCTTTTTTTCCCCCTAAACACTACAATACCTAGCAAAAGAGCTTAAACTTAAGTGGATTATTGCAAAAATCGACTCTTTTCTTAATAACATACTCTCCCATTCTAAATGACATAGGGAAACCTATATGTCTAGGTTATTTCCCTAAGGTTATTTCATTTGCAGGCTGTGCTTCCAAGCATGAACATAACCAAGTAGGAAAAAAAGAAGAAAAAAACACCTTCAGTTACTGAACCCTATAAGCCAGTACTAAAGCATGCAGCAAAAGGTGCCATTTTTCCATCAAAATAGCTATCTTGAATGCATTTCATTGTGATACTTCCAATTTTGGATGGTATTTTAATGGAAGAAAATGGAAGCTAAGGCCAGTTTGAGCAGCACTGTATTATGTGCTATAACTGTGACTCAGTATAATTTGATCGAGCCAGGTTCAATACCAGCTACACAGTGCACTGCATAACAAACTTCAGATTTTTCTCTGCAGTAAAACTCTTTTGAATCCTGACTTCCAGCCAACATTCACATCACCTGTTGTAATTCCTAATTAGAGTGGTGTGGACCAAAACATTCCAATAGCCAAAATTTCATACATATTCAGAAGAAAAGCAGTTCCAGAGACCTTACTCAGGAAGGAAGAACAGAGCAAGCAGTCAGTGGGGGAAAAATTGTGGAATTATTGATTATGTATTCTTTAAAAAAGATTTTCAAGAAAACGAGGCATTTAAAGTCTTCAGTGCAGTATGAGTCAGGAGCCCCAGTTCGAAACCTAAAGGACAGTGTCTGATCACCCTGGTCACAGTTGTCTCCAATACCTCTGTAAGGTTGAGACCAGAAGGTCCACCACAACTAGATTTACCATTTGTTAAATCATGGTTCTGCCCATTTTCATTTTGGGTTCAAGCTACAGTCAATGAAGAAATGTCCATCTAAGGCCCTGACATTTGGTATGGCTTCTTCATAAAATTCAGTATGTTAAAGACACATGTTAATTGATGTAATACTAATTTAACAGAATAATTTAAGGGTAAAAGCCTTCACTTCACAAAGCTTGAAAATTATTTTAAAGGCAAATGAACATGTTTGTGAAAAAATTGCTAAATCCCCAAAAGAAAATTTTGAGGCCGTGTCAGAATTGATTGAGCATTTACTGTCTAATTAGAATTATGATTTCAGTAGTGCTCAACATTCATAACGTAAGCCAGAATCCTTGTATTGTACAATTTCACATTAAAACAAAAAACAACAAATATAAAAGGATTAGTCAAGATAGTAAAGAAGCAATTAAAAGCAACAACAGATTCTAGAGTACCCTATATACCAGTTGCTTTCATGTTAACAAGAAATCAGACAAAATATGAACTAGATGGGACAAGCCCCTTTCAACCACAGAGGACAGTGCCTTAAAAAGTGCTGGCCTAGTCAAAGTTCAATGGCCCCTTTTAAAAACACTAAATTGGAACTTTCCTGAGAAACACTTGACTGAAGCCCCCCTATCATCCCCAAGTTGTGTGAGAGTGCCCAAGATTTCTTTTTCATCACATTGCCTTTCCTTGGAGAGAGATAAAACTGAGCAACTCTTGAGTCACTGCCTGTCCTCCCACACACACACACACCATGAATTATTAACATCAAGGATATTAGAAAACAAATGGCAATAATCAGCTTTTTCTAAATAACAACCTAAGCTTTGAACCCAGTTTTTTAAAGACATGTGTGAAGCTTTTAAAAACATAGTCTGTGTGACTTTTTTCTAGTTCATAAGTAACACACATTCCTTATGTGTACAAAAAAGGACAAAGGAAGTCATCTATTAGCTCATCACCTAAAAAAAACTGAGATTTTTGTGTGTATTTTCATCTTCTTTCCATGCCTGTATATATATATTGTTAAACCAAATTCAGCTGAATGAATTTGGAGATCTAACTGGCTTTATTCAGCGATTCATGAATCAGGAAGCATCCCACCCAGCAAGCAGGAGGCACCTCTGAGGAGCTAAGGGCACAGGGAGGGGAAGACAAGGAAGCCAAATACACAACAAAGGACTTTTTCAGGCAAGGTCACCTTCCTTTAGAGAAAGGCAAGAGTCTATGAGGTGGATTACCTCACTAGTGCTAGCCAGAAAATTCCAGACTAAGTGGTTAAAGGTCACATTCCTGGGAGAGGCTGAAACTGCAATTAGGTTAGGCATTAAGTCTTCCTATCTTCTGACATGGGCTCAGCACAAGTGACTCCATTTAGGGACTGCTGTTTCTGTTTTGAACAATATAATGTTTTAAGTTTTTATAAAATTGGGATCCCACAGAATGTATTTTTGCAAATTTAATATACTATAAACATTTTTTCACATCACTGAATATTCTTCTACTAATTATTTTAGTAACTAAACTGTATTTAACTAATCTCTATTAGAGATTACAGATAGCTTAATTTTTTATTATTATAAATGATGCTTTGATAAACATCCCAGTAGATGAATCAAAAACTGTTTTCCTGGGAAACATTCCTAGAAGAAATTGTTACATTAAATTATACGTATGTTTTAATGTTTTGGAATATATTGCCCAACTGTTTTCTAGAAGGCTCTTTTAAAAAAGTTCCATGTTTTGCTTGACTGCTCTGATAGCTAGATTAGTAAAAGTCACAGCCACCTAGAATTTCCTCATGGTCACTCAAAAGGCTTCCCCGTTGCTGGCCTCCAATCTAGCCAGAGAGACATCATTACAGCCGCCGAGCCTCATTCCACCATCGCTGCCTAGGGCCTGGAGACCCCACCAAGAACAAACACCTGGGCAAGTGTCTCTCACAACAGCACACACCTTCTTCAAGGCATCGTTTTAAAGACATCATCTTTTTGCCACTGGCTGGCATTCAAAAAAGGAAAAACATTGCTTACGTTTTCTAAAAACCCCCAGAAATGAGAATTGAATATTCCACAGATTTCTATACTAAGTCACAATATACAATTTATAATTACAATGATTCCTAAATGAATTTCTTCCAAAGTAGCTACTTTGTACACTGTTTTTAACAAAGATTCTTCTCAGTTGTGATTAAAAGAAGACTCCACAAAGAACGGTAGTTAAGGGCAAAATTAATATCAGCAATTGGCCTCCCTGTGTTTGAATTTTTTTTGCACTTCTCCCTGGCTCTGTGGTCCTGAGAAAATTATTTAACCTCTCTGTGCCTCAATTCCTTGAGTATAAGAATGAAATTCCTTCTGCTGTTGTTCTAAACAAGCCTTAAATAAGAGAATCTGTGTAAAATGCTTACCACCATGCCTAGCACATAGTAAGCATTCAATATCTGTTGGTTAGTTGTTATTATTAAGCAAAATTTGCCTTTGGCTCTTTGAAACTTTCATCTGCCTAATAACAGAATGTACAGTCTGTGCAGCCCATGTGGAATAAGGTCCTTTTTGTCTCTGAGATGCTAAAAAACCTTCATGACCCTTAGGAGCCAGCACGGGTGTAGAGCGTAGAGATTAGCAGTCAGATAAAATCCTCTTGGGCTCCTCAGTCGCCACAGTCTCTGTGTTTGCAATGAAACACTGACATCTAGTGATCAGAAGGATGAATTACATGTTCTAACAAACAGCAATGAGATCTTCAGCCAATGTTTTCCTACTATTTTAGGGGAAATGAGTTAAATCCTAGATAGATTTGTGCATATGCTCCTTATGTTGGCTATATCTCATCCTTTGATTCTGTATAAAGTGTTTTTTTTATTGAAATATAGTTAATATGCCATATTAAGTACACAACCATAGTTCAACAGTTACACACATTATTAAATCCTCACCCCAATTAGTGCAGTTACTATCTGTCAACATAGAAAGATGTTACAGAACCATTGTCTATGTTCTCCATGCTGCACTACCATGTCTGTGACCAACTTATATTATGACTGAGAATTTTTGTGCCCTTTTACCCCCTTCAGCCTCCCCACCCATCCACCCCAACCCCTCCCCATGGTAACCACCAGTCATTTCTCAATGTCTATGATTCTACTACTGTTTTGTACATTTGGTTTTGTTTTTTTTTGTTTAGATTCCACAAATAAGTGAAATCATATGGTATCTGTCTTTCTCTACCTGGCTAATTTCACTGAGCATATACCCTCTAGGTCCATCCACGTTGTTTCACATGCCACTATTCCATTCTTTGCATCTGAAGTTTTTGAACAACTGAAATCTACATTATCCATCACATCAACCTTCACATTGATTTTAATCAATATTTTACCTTAAAAATCAGAAGAAGAAATATATTTAAGAGAAATATTAGTATGTTTTCATTTTACTTTCAAAGCATATATAAAAGTCTAGCAAACTAATGCAAATTAATACAACATAATTCAACCGGCATAAAATATGTTAATGACCTTGAATATTGCATATTAATTTATGAATCCATTTTACACAATTTTATAATGAAGATTAAAGAATTGAACTCTTGTGTTAAATAAAACATCACGAATCAAGGACTTTTTGTTTCATTTATATTTTTCTATAACAAAGAGGAGTTGGAAAATTCATATTTCAGGAAAGGATGTACGCATTAATCATAAAATCTCCAAGAGAGTCTCTTACAAGGACGTTAGGAGATTAGTCACTAGAACTCCATCACTATAGGTCTACATTTACTGAAGCTGTGTTAGCACCATTTTGCCTTATGTTTTAGTCACTTGGTTAAACCCTTGCAAGAAAGCCTGAAGATTTAATTCAGCGACAAGACCTCAGAAATGCTAATTAGAAATGCAAATAGAAGCCATTAGGTCCTGAGAATAAAACTAAGAGTGATCCCCTGAGTAGGCTGAACCATCGACTCATCATCATCATTAATAACACCTACCACTTGCAGAACATTTATTATTTCTCACACTCTGCTAGGCTCTTCCAATTCATAATCGTTCATTTACTCAACAAATAGTAACAAACAGGCTGTCTACAGGGCTGCCAGGCCATATAGTGACAATGGTGAGTCACATAAAACACAGCCCTGTCCTGAGATTATAAGACACTGGAGAGGATAGTAATAATCACCAAACTGAATACAAATTCTTGACTGTATCATGAGCTGCCTTTGGTACCCCAAAATTCATATCGAAGCCCTAGCCCCAGTACCTCAGAAAGTGACTGTATTTGGCCACAGGGCCTTTAAAGAGGCAATTAAATTAAATGAGGCCATTAGAATGAGCCCTGATTCAATCTGACTGGTATCCTTTTAAGAAGGGAACGTGTGGACATGTACACACCAGGGGCGTGCACACACGCAGAGAAAGACCACGTGAGCGCCCGGTGAGAGGGCAGCCGTCTACAAGCCGAGGGAGGGGCCGAGGGAGCCGGCAAACCTGCCAGCACGCTGATCCTGGACGGCCAGCCTCCAGAATGGTAAGCAATTTCTGTTGCTTAAGCCAACCAGTCTGTGGTATGTTGTTAGGGCAGCTCTAGCAAATGAAAACATTGCCCAAAAATGCCATTTAGGGAAAGTTCACAGAACTATGAGCACATACAGTAGAGTATTTGACTTAAAGAAAAGAGAATTCTGAAGAATAAGCAGAGGTTAGTAAATCTGAAATGGAGAAGCAGAATGTTCCAGGTTGAAGGGACAGCTTGACAGGGCCCTGTGGTGGGAAGAAGCAGGGCATATTTCCAGTAAATAAAGGAAGGTCAATGTGGCTAGAACACTGGCAGGAAGGGGAGCATGTTATGAAATGAAGCTGGAGAGAGAAGCAGAGACCAGATCATGCGGAGTCTTGCAGACCAAGAGCTAAAGATTTCGGTCTTTATCCTGAGAAATTTGGAAGTCATTAAGCAGGGCATAATATAATTTTGAATTTCAAGCTCACTCCAGCTGAGTAGGGATAACAGACTGGAGGCAGCAAGAAAGGAAATGAGACCAGGTAAAAAGTTGTTTTCAGTGTGTAGGATAGAGAAGTAAAATACTGAAGGAGGCTGATAACAATGAAGATAGAAAGATGTGGACAGATTCGAGAGATACTTAAGTGACAAGGACATGGCGAAAATTAATTATGGGGGGTGATAGAGAAAGGTCTTTCTAGATTTCTGGCTTGTAAAATGGATAGATCAAAATGGTACATCCTCTAAGATAGGGAAATGTATGAGAACAAGATTTGGGGAAGGAAACTTTTTAGCTCTATTTTGAATTTGTTGAGTCTGAATTCATTTACTTTGAGATCCAAGTAGAAATGCCAGGAAGTTAATTAGAATGACAGGTTTGAGCGCGGAGAAAAGATCTGAGCTACGGATATTAATTTGGGAGTCAGTCACATGAAGGGAGTCAGGAAGGCCACAGGCATGAGTGGGAATTCCTAGGGAAAGAACATAAAGCAAGAAGAGGAGGGCCTAGACTGGGTTTAAGGAACTTCAAAGACAAAGGAGTGAACAGAGAAGCAGGAGAAAACCCAGAGAAGGTGAAGTCATGACCGCCAGTGTAGAACGCTGCTGAGGCATTGGGCTGATTTAGGAATATGTGAGGGTTGTTTCAGGACTTAGCTGAGGGGTGAATGGAAGATGAGAAAATGGAAGCAGCAAAACTAAACAAGTGTTTTGAGATTTTCCTAGAAGTGGAGGGAAATAGCTGTGAGGTTGACAAAAAAATTAGGGATGTAGTTTCTTGGGTTTTATGAGTATTGGGTACTGAAGGTATCCCCTCAAAATTCACATATTGAGGCTCTAATCCCCAATGTGATGGTATTTGGAGGTAGGGCCTTTGGGAAGTGATTAGGTTATAAGAACAGGGCCCTTCTGAAAGAGACCCCAGAGGGCAACCGCCCTTCCACCAGTGACAACCAAGGGCAGCTGGCAGCATGCAGCCCAGAGGAGGGCTCACCCAAACTCGGCCATGCTCGCGCCCTGGTCTTGCACTTGCAGCCTCCAGAACTGTGACAAATAAATGCCTGTTATTTAAGCTACCCAGCCTGTGGTACTTTTTTATAGCATCCCAAGCTAAGGGTGTTTTTTATTTTGTTCTATTTAGTGTGGTTTAGTAGGAGATACAGAAATATGTTTTAAAGCTGATGAGAATAACACCATCTCCGAAAGAAACACGTTTTGGCTCACATATTACAGACCAGAAACCCAAGGATCATAAAGATTAAGTAATTAATCTCAAGTAATTCATCTAGTTCAACGGTTGAACTAGATCCGAAAGCCAGGTCTGTCAGACTCCACCTTGTCATGCTGGCTCCCAATAAATACGTATCAAGGACCAATTACATACAAGACCAAATGACATAATTCAAATCTAATTAAGGTCAGAGGTAGATTCAATATGTAATATGATGATTCTCCAGAGAAACAATCTGTTCTCATCTAGTACATACCAGAAAGACCCTTTCTTGACCTTAGAATTGGCAATTCTATAGAGTGACAACATGAAAATTTAGAGCTGCCTAGAAATTTTAAGCTACCTAGAACAATCTTGAGTTGGTAGGAGGAATAAAGAAGGGCATATGTGAGGGTAGAAAAGAAGGAAAAAAGACATAATCTGAGCCTTAGTTACAGTTAAATAATTCTTAGAGATTTGTGGGGGGAAAAATGGGATACTAATTTATGTAATCTTATTCATACTGCTACTGTTCTGATGGTATCATCTCATCTCATTCCTAACCCACATGTCTCCCCCTTATGGAGATTGTGCTGAGAAGATATTTTCAACAGGACACACTATTTTTGTCAGGGTGGTAATCCCTAATACTGCTTGAATTCCAGTGAGAAATAGTCCCTCCAGAATCCCAAGCACAGACACCCCTAACACTAACACCACTGGATATTTGCTTGGTGTTTTCTATACTTCCCCAGGGAGTAGTTTAAAAAGAAAAAGTACTGAAGAGGTTCCATTGCAGTGACTTTCAACCTGACCACACACTAGTCACCTGAAAAGCTTAATAAATACTGCTTAAAAACACTGGTGCCTGAGTCCTACCCCCAGAGAGTCTGACTCAATAGGTCTCAGGTATGGCCTAGTCACTGGAATTTAAAAGTTTCACCAAGTTCTTCAAATATGTAGCCACAGGCCCCAGAGACCTATACAAGGGCTTTCCGGGAAAGGTCATTCTTGTGACAGTCATACTCAGGCAGGTGCTGGGCTGCACACGCGGACACGGGTCAGTGAGACGAGATCACTGTCCTGAAGGAGCTCACTCCTCATGGAAGTCTCAGACATAAAACAGACAAATTCAGTATCTTTAAAAGTCTTGTGATAGAGATATAACCCAGATGCCAATCATAACACGACCCCTCCCAATTCAGAGGATGCCATTGTTTCAACTGTCAGAGTATTCAGAACATTCGGTCCTATTTTCTCCACAGCAGTGAATTTTTCTCCAGGACCTCCAGCACTGTGGTTCTCTGGACTCTGCTGCCACTAAAATAGCCCGACACGGGCTCTCCATCACGGTCCACTCTGAGAGCAGGTGCTCCCTTCTGGGAGGCAGCAGAACAGCCCGTGGCCAACACTGTTCCTTGGCTGCTAGAGGCATCCTCCCCATCCATCACGGTCAGTTCTTCCCTCTGCGCAACCATGACATACATTCTGTGTTCAGGTAAATATCAAGGAAGTCAGACTTCCTCCTGTTGGTCCAGGAATTGAATCATGATCAATTTGAAACAGTGATGGCAATGCTGTTCCACTTGCCAGATAAGGTCTTTCCTAGCCTCCTTTGTACCCAGAAGTATCCATGTGACATAGTTCTGGCCAATAGGATAGAAAGGGAAGTCTTGAGAGTCGGCATCTGGGAAGATTTCTCCATGATAGGAGAAAGATTTTAGCCCTTTTTCCTTTTTCCTACTTGGGAATGGTAGACAGAAAGCACAGAAGAACCCGGGTCCTACATGGTCTCCCTGAGCCTCTGCTCCAGCCCAGGATAGCCTTCATCCAGACCTCCTACCTTAAGTAAAAATAAATCCCTGTTTAAACCACCATTAATTGGGTTTTCTGCTACTATCAAAATCAGAATTAACTAATAATACACAGCCCTTCCTTCCTTGCCAATTTGTCCTTTCAGCCTCCATAAGACTAATGTATTAGATAGCAGGGATATTATGAAATTCTTCGCTGAAGGGAAGTTCAAAAAAGAAACCTTATAGGATAGACACAATTAACATTTTGGATAATCTGGACTTTCCCATGCACTTGTCCATTTAAGTGAGGCATCTCAAGATGTTGGCCTTCATCCTTCACAAGGAAGGTGACCATCTCATAGCTCCCTTTGCTTCTGATCACTCACCACCCTCAGGTTAGCAGTGATGTCGTGGGGTTGCATGTTAAGGAACTATATTTCCCAGGACCCCCTTCCCTGTATGGTTCTGAGGTAGGTTGCACAAAAGAAGAACTTGTATGATATTTGAAAGGCAAAGTAGACAGTGACTATTACTCTCCAACAAAGGTCATTGTTAACACTTACCAAGATGGAAGGGACTTAGGAACCAGCAGGTTCCATTTCATCCGCACTCCCTCTGTTCTGTGTCCAGCTCTTCTTCCCAAAATGCTGACCTAGTTGACCCAGGCCCACCTGCAGACCCGTGGCTGCACACTCACCAGAGGGAGGCAGGAGCTCACCAGAGACCTTCTCCTTCACAGCCCCACTTTGGGGGCTAGACCTGCTTAGCTCCTCAGGTGGACCAGTGAGTGATTTCTTTTCTGATCCTGCAGCTCCCTTTCCAGATCTTCACTTGCCCAGCCCCTCAACTGTATATAGTCTAATTTCTATAATAATTCCTTTATCCCATAACACTCCATAGTGCCTCTGCTCCCCTGACATGCTTCCCACCTACTCCCTACTTCACACCTAAAGGAGCCTGTTCTCGGTTTCTTCCTTAACAGGTGGTGTGCAGTGAAATTACCCCCATCCTATTACAGTTCTCTAACCAAAGTGAACGGTGGCCCCCAGTTCTAACCCCAGCTTCCCTCCTTCAATAGAGGCAACTTGATGATTCCCTGACTAGGAGACCAATTAAATAAGCACTTTCCACAGCTATAAATATTAACTTTCCTGAAGAAAAATAAGCCTCCATGTAGGAAAAAAAGATTTCTCCAATGGTGGGGCTCTGGCTTGCTGTGGAAAAACAATGGGCAGCCCATTTTTGCTCAGACCACTGGGGTTCAGTTCAACTGGGCTAACACCAGCAGAGAGTCACACAGCTGCCACCTGTCTCCCAGCTAATGAGGCCACCTCAGCTTGTATCCTTTTGAGTTAGAGTCTCTCTCTGATATAAAGCTCGGGGATTATGTGGCACTATTCCCACCATGGAGTGTGAAATGAGAACTGAGAAAACACTGAAAATAGAGTGATAAATGTAGCTGGAGAGAACTTCCGGGAAGATGGCGGCGTAAGCAGGGCAGCGGAAATCTCTTTCCAAAACCATACATATTTATGAAAATACAACAAATACAACTATTCCTAAAAGAGAGACCAGAATACACAGGAAAGCGCACAGCGTGCATCTACACCTGAGAGGACTTGGCACCCTGAGAGGCGGGTAAGATACAGAGCCGCAACCCGGCGGGACCGAGCACTCCCGCACCCCAGTGCACCAGTGGGAGGAGAGGATTCAGAGCCGGGAGGGAGTGGAAGCACAGGCCTGTGAAATAACCAGTCCTGGTGATCTGCGCCGGGAGCACTGACACACATCGCACGGTGTATCAGAGATTGGAGAGACAGAGGGTGCAGGATCTGAGCCTAGGAACGTACTGGGTCCTCGCAGCTGGCTCCCCAGGACAAAAGAAAAGCGCACACTTTTTTTTAGCAGTCTGAAAGAGACAGGGGCCCAACAGAGGAGCAGGATCGTCCCAGCACAATCAGACCAGCAGGCTGGGAGTCCTGCAGAATTTCGGACCCCTTGGCTGGTGACTGTGAAAAAGTTGCCGTACTGAGACTTCCCACAGAGATCAACAGCCTCCCATTTGTTCCCACCCCAGTCAGAGCTACAAAGGGCCCTGCGGAGCGGCTCGGCTGTGGAATAGGGGAGAAATAGTGACACCTACAGGATCGTCGCAGAAACTACACCAGGCAGGTGTTTTGTTTGTTTTTCCTCTCTTTTCTTTTCTTTTCTTTCTTTTCTTCCTTTCTATTTTTTTCATTTTTTTCTTTTTAAAAGTCTTAAAGAGCCCAGCTGACATACGTGACACCTACCAGCAACCACTTCAATTGCAATGAAAAGACAGAGGAATGTGGTACAAACAAAACTTACCCAAACCCAGACTACACCAGAGAGGGAACCTGAAGGGATGGACATGCACAACCTTCCTGAAAAAGAATTCAGAACAAAAGTCATAACCATACTGATGGATCTACAGAGAAATATGCAAGAGCTGAGGGAGGAAGTGAGGGAAATGAGGAAAGACAATGGAGAAATGAGACAAGCCATCAACGCACTTAACAGCAGACTGGACGAGATGCAAGAGACTGTTAATGGAATAGAAATCAGAGAACAGGAATACAGAAAAGCTGAGGCAGAGAGAGATAAAAGGATCTCTAGGAATGAAAGAATATTAAGAGAATTGTGTGACCAATCCAAATGGAACAATATTTGCATTATAGAAGTACCAGAGGAAGAATAGACAGAAAAAGGGATAGAAAGTGTCTTTGAAGAAATAATTGCTGAAAACTTCCCGATGCTGGGAAAGGAAATAGTCTCGCAGTCCATGGAAGCCCACAGGTCTCCCAACACAAGGGACCCAAGGAAGACAACACCAAGACACATAATTAAAATGTCACAGATCAAAGATAAGGACAGAGTATTAAAGTCAGCTAGAGAGAGAAAAAAAATCACCTACAAAGGAAAACCCATCAGACTATCATCAGACTTCTCAACAGAAAGCTTACAGGCCAGAAGAGAATGGCATGATATATTTAATGTAATGAAACAAAAGGGCCTCAAATCAAGAATATTGTATCCATCATGATTATCATTTAAATACATCAGAGGTATTAAACAATTTCCAGACAAGCGAAAGCTGAGAGAGTTTGCCTCCCATAAACCACCTCTACAGGATATCTTAAATGGACTGCTCTAGAGGGAAGCACTCCTAAGGCTAAAAAGAGGTCACCAGAGAAAATAAAATCATAGCAAAGAAAGCAGACCATCCGAATACTAACTAAACGCAAAGAATAAAACACCTAGTATATAAAGAATGGAGGAGGAAGAATAAGAAGGGAGAGAAATAAAGAAACATCAAACTGTGTTTTCAATAACTTACCAAGAAAGTTAAGTTAGATTGTTAGATAGTAAAGAAGCAACACTTGAACCTTTGGTAACCACGAATCTAAAGCCAGTAATGGCAATAAGTACATATCTATCGATTATCACCCTAAATGTAAATGGAGTGAATGCAGCAATCAAAAGACAGAGTAATAGAATGGATAAAAAAGCAAGACCCATCTATATGCTGCTTACAAGAGACTCACTTCAACCCAAAGATGTACACAGACTAAAAGTGAAGGGATGGAAAAGGATATTTCATGCAAACAACAAGGAGAAAAAAGCAGGTGTTGCAGTACTTGTATCAGACAAAATAGACTTCAAAACGAAGAAAGAAGCAGAGATAAAGAAGGACATTATATAATGGTAAAGGGGTCAGTCCAACAAGAGGATATAACCATTATAAATATATATGCACCCAAAACAGAGCGCTGGCATATGTGAAGCAAATACTAACAGAATTAAAGTAGGAAATAGAATGCAATGCATTCATTTTAGGAGACTTCAACACACCACTAACTCCAAAGAACAGATCAACCAGACAGAAAAGAAGTAAAGATACAGAGGCACTGAACAACACACTAGAACAGATGGACTTAACAGACATCTACAGAACTCTACACCCAAAAGCAACAGGAAACACATTCTTCTCAAGTGCACATGGAACATTTTCCAGAATAGACCACATACTAGGCCACAAAAAGAACCTCAGTAAATTAAAAAATATTGAAGTTCTACCAAACAACTTCTCAGATCACAAAGGTATAAAACTAGAAATAAATTTTAGAAAGAAAACAAAAAGGCTCACAAATACATAGAGACTTAACAACATTCTCCTAATTAATCAATGGCTTAATGACCAAATCAAAACAGAAATCAGAGAATATATGGAAACTAATGGCAACAACAACACAAAGCCACAACTTCTGTGGGAGACAGCAAAGGCAGTTCTAAGAGGAAAGTATATTGCAATCCAGGCATATTTAAAGAAGGAAGAGCATTCCCAAATGAACAGTCTAAAGACACAATTACTGGAACTGGAAAAAGAAGAACAAATGAGGCCCAAAGTCACCAGAAGGAGGGACATAATAAAGATCAGAGAAGAAATAAATAATATTGAGAAGAATAAAACAATAGAAAAAAATCAAAAAACCAAGAGCTGGTTCTTTGAAAAAATAAACAAAATAGATAAACCCCTAGCCAGACTCATTAAGAGAAAAAGAGAATCTACACACATAAACAGAATCAGAAATGAGAAAGGAATAATAACAACAGACACCACAGAAATACAAAGAATTATAAGAGAATATTATGAGCATCTATATGCTAACAAGCTGCAAAACATAGAAGAAATGGACAACTTCTTAGAAAAATACAGCCTTCCAAGACTCACCAAGCAGGAAACAGAAAAACTAAACAGACCAATCACCAGCAACGAAATTGAATCGGTAATCAAAAAACTACCCAAGAACAAAAGCCCTGAACCTGATGGATTCACCTCTGAATTCTACCAGACATATAGAGAAGAAATAACACCCATTCTCCTTAAACTTTTCCAAAAAATAGAAGAGGAGAGAATACTTCCAAACTCATTCTATGAAGCCAGCATCACTCTAATACCAAAACCTGGCAAAGACACCACAAAAAAAGAAAATTACAGGCCAATATCCCTGATGAAGGTAGATGCAAAAATACTCAACAAAATAGTAGCAAACCGAATTAAAAAATACATCAAGAGGATCATACACCATGATCAAGTGGGATTCATCCCAGGGATGCAAGGATGGTACAACATTCAAAAATCCATCAACATCATCCACTACATCAACAAAAAGAAGAACAAAAACCACATGATCATCTCCATAGATGCTGAAAAAGCATTTGACAAAATTCAGCATCCATTCAAGATAAAAATTCTCAACAAAATGGGTATAGAGGGCAAGTACCTCAACATCATAAAGCCCATATATGACAAACCCACAGCTAACATCATACTTAACAGCGAGAAGCTGAACGCTTTTCATCTAAGATCAAAAACAAGACAGGGATGCCCACTCTCTCCACTGTTATTCAACATAGTACTGGAGGTCCTAGCCATGGCAATCAGACAAAACAAAGAAATACAAGGCATCCAGATTGGTAAAGAAGAAGTCAAATAGTCACTATTTGCAGATGACATGATATTGTACATTAAAAACCCTAAAGACTCCACTCCAAAACTACTAGAACTAATATCTGAATTCAGCAAAGTTGCAGGATACAAAATTAACACACAGAAATCTGTTGCTTTCCTATACACTAACAATGAACTAACAGAAAGAGAAATCAGAAAAACAATTTCATTCACAATTGCATCATAAAGAATAAAATACCTAGGAATAAACCTAATGAAGGAAGTGAAAGACCTATACCCTGAAAACTACAAGACACTCCTAAGAGAAATTAAAGACGACACTAACCGGAAATTCATCCCATGCTCTTGGCTAGGAAGAATAAATACTGTCAAAATGGCTATACTACCTAAAGCAAGCTACAGATTCAATGCAATCCCTATCAAACTACCAACAACTTTCTTCAAGGAACTGGAACAAATAATTTTAAAATTCATATGGAACCACAAAAGACCCCGAATAGCCAAAACAATCCTGAGAAGGAGGAATCAAACAGGGGGAATTACGCTCCCTGACTTCAAGTTCTACTAAAAAGCTACATTAATCAAGACAATTTGGTATTGGCACAAAAACAGACCCACAGATCAGTGAAACAGAATAGAAAATCCAAACATTAACCCAAACATACAGTCAATTAATATTTGATAAAGGAGCCTTGGATATACAATGGGGAGATGACAGCCTCTTCAGCAGCTGGTTTTGGAAAAACTGGACAACTACTTATAAGAGAACGAAACTGGACTACTGTCTAACCCATACACAAAAGTAAACTCAAGGTGGATCAAAGACCTGAATGTAAGTCATTAAACCATAAAACTCTTAGAAAAAAACATAGGCAAATATTTCTTGGACATAAACATGAGCGACTTCTTCATGAACTTATTTCCCTGGGCAAGGGAAACAAAAGCAAATATGAACAAGTGGGACTATATCAAGCTGAAAAGCTTCTGTACAGCAAAAGACACCATCAGTAGAACAAAAAGACATCCTACAGTATGGGAGAATCTATTCGTAAATGACATATCCGATAAGGGGTTGACATCCAAAATATATAAAGAATTCACACACCTCAACAAAGAAAAAGCAAATAATCCAATTAAGAAATGGGCAGAGGACATGAGTAGACACTTCTCCAAAGAAGAAATTCGGATGGCCAACAGGCACATGAAAAGATGCTCCACATCGTTAATCATCAGAGAAATGCAGATTAAAACCACAATGAGATATCACCTCACACCAGTGAGGATGGCCAACATCCAAAACACAAACAACAAATGTTGGCGAGGAGTGGAGAAAAGGGAACCCTCCTACACTGCTGGTGGGAATGCAAATTAGTTCAACCATTGTGGAAATCAGTACAGAGATTCCTCAAAAAACTCAAAATAGAAATACCATATACCATTTGACCCAATAATCCCACTCCTAGGAATTTATCCTAAGAATGCAGCAGCCCAATTTGAAAAAGACAGATGCACCCCTATGTTTATCGCAGCACTATTTACAATAGTCAAGAAATGGAAGCAACCTAAGTGTCCATCAGTAGATGAATGGATAAAGAAGAGGTGGTACATATACACAATGGAATATTATTCAGCCATAAGAAGAAAACAAATCCTACCATTTGCAACAACATGGATGGGGCTAGAGGGTATTATGCTCAGTGAAATAAGCCAAGCCAAAAAAGATAAGTATCAAATGATTTCACTCATATGTGGAGTATAAGAACAAAGAAAAAAACCTGAAGAACAAAACAGCATCAAACTTACAGAATTCAAGAACGGACTAATAGTTACCAAAGGGAAAGGGACTGGGGAGTATGGGTGGGAATGGAGGGACAAGGGGGAAAATGGGGCATTACGATTAGCAGAAGTAATGTTGAGGGGGACGGGGAGGGCTGTACAACTCAGAGAAGACAAGTAGTGATTCTATAGCGTCTCACTACGCTGATGGACAGTGACTGTAATGGGGTTGCTGGGGGGGACCTGATGAAGGTGGTAGTTTAATAACCATAATATTGCACATGTAATTGTAGATTAATGATACCAAAATAAATTATAAAAAAAAATGTAGCTGGAGAGAACTGGAAAAGCTTTCACATAGGAGGTTCCACTTCAGCTGGGGCCCAAGGCAAGAACTTCTATGTTAGAAAAGAAGGCAAGATTTTTTCCAAGTAGAGTATCCCTCACTAACTGACTATCCATTCCTGGGTCTACATATTAAGAATTAGAAAAGAAAGATACAACATTATTTGAATCTACTCTAATTCCTGTTCAGACAAACTGAAACTCTTGAGTATTTCCTTGCAAAGAAAGAGGAGGGAGAAAAGTTTTCAGAGCAATTCAGTAAAATTTCAACCTTATTTTATTACACAGTATTTCTAGTCACAGAGTTTTAAACACTAGATCCAATGAATCACAACTCATAATCGTTTTAGTAAAATAGTAAATGTTAGCACAGAAACCTCTTCACAACCAATTTTCTGAGGGAGACAAGAATTGTTGTCATCTAGAACATTCCTTCCCAAATTTCCAAACTGTCAAAAAGTGGGTATATCTTGACTTGCTAGAAAAAACAAATATATCAAAAGCAATCTATTTCTCCATAGTCTTTTCAAAAAAAAATACTGTTTAAAAATTAAGACTAAAATTTTGGTTTCCTTAAAGATAAGTAGCACTTTAACATCTAATAAAATAGATCATAAAGTTTAGCCATAAAACTAACTTCTGCCCAGTGAATTTTTCTTAAGCTTCTGAAATATTGCCATAAAGGGTCAAACCCTTGGTAAACTCCAGAGAGCAACATCATTTGAATAATATTCAGGTTGAGTTAGGCAAATACATATACTTACCATTAGAGTAAGATGAGACCAGAGTGGATAGAAGGGGGTGAAATGCAGCTTGGAAAAGTTATTTAAATATAGCTAATATGTGTGAAAGAAAAATCACTCCTATTTACTGTAAGTCAATACAATTTTTGACCAGCAGAAAACTTAAAGCATTGTTGGTGCCCCCCACACACTCCCAGGGTTCCGTGGCCCCACTAACACCAGTACAAGTGTTAGACAGCTCTGGCCACTGGTCGTCTGCCCAAACATGCCTGTGAGCGGTCCTCATGGTTCACTTCAAATCCAACAGCCCACTACAGCTGCCTTGCCACAAATGGGCGGGAGAGTCCAATGAGGCTGGGAACCCAGCACCAGGTGTGGCCTCCCAACTCACAAAACATCCCCTCCCCAGTCTGGACACATCTTTGAAAACAGCAAGGGCAGTACCCACAGATCTCCTCCTCTCAGTCTTGGATGGTGTCCCCATACTCCCTCTGCTTCTCCAGGACACCCTGCCTTACCCCCAAACTCTATTATCCCTCCTTTTTAATAAAACACTTCGGTGGCAGCTATGATCTGACTGTGTATCCCCCCAAAACTCTTATGTTGAAATCTAATGCCCAAGGTGACGTTATTAGGAAGTAGGGCCTTTGGGACACGATTAAGTCATAAGGGTGGAGCCCTCCCGAAGGGACTGTGCTCTTACAAGACCCCAGAGAGCTCTCCAGCCACTTCCTCCATGTGAGAACGGAGTGAAAAGACAGGGGGCTAAAAAGGGGCCTCTCACCAGACACCAAATGTGCCAGCCCCATGAATTTGGACTCCCCAGCCTCCAGAACTGTGAGAAACAATGTTTAATGTATATAAGCCACTCAGATAATGGTATTTTTGTTATAGAAGCCTGAACAAAGTAAAACGGTGACTGATTAAACCCAGAGCCTAAGTCACTATCTAAAATGTCTCCTCCCCCGAGGAGCCCTCAATTCCTCAATCTTCACTCCTTTACCTTATTTTCCTCAGAGCACTTTTTGAAATGAGATATTGTATTTCTAATTGTATAGCTCTGCCTATATATTTCTCTATTCATTTATGTAAAATGTAAACTAGTACCTATAATGCCTGACAAGTGATAGATACTCAATAAAGAGCTGTTGAATAAGTGTTGAACGTATAATGTAGACACCAAGCAACTTGTTTTCCTGTTCTCGTGAGCAGGGAGGGTTTAATCATCAGAACCTCCCAGAAGCAAGAGAAATACTTGTTTCACATCCATCTAGTACACTGAATAAAAGGGAAAAAAAAACCAGTTACATTTCCATATTTAAAGCAGTCTAAATATTCTCATCTTACCACATACATTTTCAAGTGAAATGATTGTCACGCTGCCCTAGGTCTCCGTGAAAGCCCCGTCCCCGTTGTCCCCATAGTCACACCCCCACGCAGTGCAGTGGGAGAAGCTGCTGAAACCTGAGCGGAAGAAAAGAGGCGGAGGGCGGAAGGGCCCCTGATCTTGCTGTTTATGCTCTACTTCAGTTATACTTCAATTGTTAAAATAGATCATGGGGTTCTGGGAAATTGTATGAAAGCCTTTTTATTCAGAACAGTGAAATTAAAGAAAATACACAGGAATTAAAGAAAAATTGTGAGGTAAATGGAAAAGGTATCTTTGAGAGGAAGATATCTGTTAAAATATATTCTGATTCGTTTGCTTTTATCTAAACTATAGAAGAAATATAGAAATTTATTTCACAAAAAAGTCACACATCACATCTCTTTATCGCTGTGGGTTTGCACTCACAGTGTATTCATCTGGTTTGTTGACTCAGTTATTACATTCCAGTACAAATTAGCTAAATGGTGGGAACACAGATGCACACCGGAAGCATGAATTTTAAAATCCAATTTTATATTACATTTCTTGAGGTTTACTGCGGTTTGAAATCCATCCTGGAAGAGGACAGTAGAAGATTCTGCCCATTTGTATTCTTTGTGACACAATCGACAGGTTCACCATTTATTTCTAACTAAAATTGAATTGTCTGAGAACGGCAGTAACTGTTCGCCTCTAAAGAGCTTATCTCATGTTTCACAGTTTAATTGGACTGTTTTCTCACATAGCCTTTCCTTTTCAATTGCATAAAGACCACAAATGTTCATATGATTGTTCTTTTGCTCTTTCCTCAGAACTTTGTTCACTGTAGTTTTTAGGCATAGTGGCTTAAAATGACCCCATTTTCCCTTCTGATCCAAAGCTCAAATGAACTGCAACTCTGGCACCATTCGACACCTTTCCGTCTGATTATCTGGATAAGGCAAGAAGGAGCTTAATGTGGAAGGCAATGGATGAGTCATTTATATCTGCAAGGGGTCAGAATCATAAAAGGGGCAACGCAAATTTCATTCTACAAATGAGTGATTCTCAAGTTATGTACCTGGAGCTAGACCAGTTATCAAAACATCAGACCCCAAAATGGCAGAGAGCATTACGTGGTCATGTCAAACTCCCAGCTGCAAACGCTCTAACCAGAGACAGCCCTCGGGTTAGCAAATAAGCCAATCAACCAGATTTACTGTAAAGGAAGTATATACAATAATAAATACTTTTTGGCATTGAAAACTATGGAAAATGGCATCTGTAAATACATCACAATTTAGTGAATTCCTTATCTTGCTTAGGCACTAAATTAGGCACTATGGTAATACAAAAAAATTAAAGCTTGGTTTAAAAAAATAGCTATAGCACAAATGTAAAAAGAAATAAAAAATGCAAAGAAAATATTCTTTTATTATTAAAACACATGTTGTTAAGAGGGGGATCCAAGCAGCACATTCACAGTATCTTCTAGGCACACATACAGCTTAGAAACATGATTCCAACTAAAGACATATCCACACATATTACTTAGCAGCAGCTAGTTCTGGTTGGTAGAATGGTGAGTAATTTTCATTTTCTTCTTTATACCTTTCCAGATTTACCAAATTTCTACAATAACTGCACATTACCTTGGTAATTACATACATAAAATTATATTTAAGTCATCTTTACTCCCTAAATAATATCTACCTAAATCAGAATACATATATTCCAAGCAACAAAAAGATGTTCCATATATATTAAATACTAAATCTATGTTATTAAGAATGTAATCTAGTCTCAGCCACCTGGGAAATGTAGTTCATCTCTTGCCCTGTTTATTATTCTTATGAGAATCAGAAGCTCCTCACATCTTCCCTTCCTCCCACCCCCCAACACACACACCAAAATGCTGACAAATAAATTCTTCACTTATTTACACTTAGACATCACAGAGAAGTTTGTAAGGGAATGTCTGAATCTGAAAAGTCTTTATTAGATGTTTTAAGTAAGATTCCCTTGAGATTCTTCCAAATTTCACTATGGAAGACTGCTGTCTGCCAATCAAGGACCAGACTAGGTTCCTTAGAGGCCTAAATACTGAACAGGTTAAATACTTCATATATAATTTTTCAAAATGACACAAAAATCATATTCACACTAAAATTAAAATAGCCTCTGTCTAAATGTTTTACTTGCAAGTTCACATTCAGAACTCTCTTTTCAGTACTAGAGGCAGGTGGTTCATTGCTGGTACCCTAAGCATGTCCTAACCAGCCATGCACCTAAACAGTGGTCAGTTCTGCTCCTCTACTCAGCTCTACAGTAAAACAAAACAAAACAAAACAAAACAAAACAGACTAGGGAATTTAATTACCAGCACAGCACATTCTCTATTTGTATAAATTTCCTAACCTCTCAAAGTCAAGGATTCCAGGTTAATAACAAAAATACAACTGGCAAATTCTTTTTCTTCTTGTCTGAAGCTTGCAAAGCCCAGGGCAGATGTCAATTCATATCTCACTTCTCTTTTTCTACCCTTTACCAAAGCACTCCTTTAGTCATAAAGCAAGCTAAATGAAAGACTAAATTGATTGCAATTAGAATAATTTATCCCAATCTAACTGTGGAAACATATAAGCAATGATAATTAAAATATGTAAGTATGTGTGTATGTTTGTGTACTTTTAGATATTTTAAGGCTTAAACTGGAATTAAGGAAGATGCTACCAACAGAAAACTTCTGTGTTTCAAGAAGCGTCTTGGTCAATACTCAGAACAAAACCAACCCAGAATCCAGCTGTCTGAAGTAATCATTTGTCAGCAGCTCAAGGTGGGTTTGCACTGTAAGCAGTGTTAGTGTTAGCAGTTATAAATTCACAAGTGTAGCTAATATCTAAAGTGAAAGAGAGAGTTTTTAATGCTACTATTTAAGCTTGCTTGACAATAAAAAAAGGGAAAAAATTTAATTTGTAATCTGAACAACACACATACAAAAGAATACATTTCTACTATTACTCTTTCATAGCAGCAGTAAGTAACCAAAGAATCCAGACCCAAAGTGTTCAGGAATTCAGGAGTCCATTAGGTAGAGCAAAGTATTAGATCTATGGACACTGACCTCGCTTTCGTTTGAGGTGGGTGTTTGTTACATGTCCTATTTAATATGCAATAAGTAAGACCCACTATAGGCCCCCCATTATACAGAGAGGGTCCCCAGCTGTCACCTTCACTGTCATGTTGGCTATGAGGCAGAACTGGCAGACGATTTCTACTGTGTGGCTTAAAGAAATCTTCAAGCCATATTCCAAAAAGAACTGGCAGATAAATGCCTCTAACCCAATTCTCTCTCATCACCAAATGGGTTCCAAAATATAATTCAGGCTTTTCTTTTCATTTTAATCTAACCAAACTGCTTACAGAAGTGCATTAGTACAACTTAAAAGCTGTTTTATTAACGTATACTTGTGTTTGTTCACCCTTCATTCATAGTGTGTACTGTTATTATCAGAATGAGCACATAAAGAGGGCTGACTTTATATTTAGGTAAAATCCAGGGTTGCCCCCTAGTATAATGTGAGGTATATGCTAAATGGCCCAGTTTTTCAAAATTACTCCTCTCGCCATGAGGGCTAGAAATTTTCACCACTTAAAAATTGATGAATCCAGCAGTGTCTTAGGACTGCCCTTGAGATTAGTATAATTAGTTAATAACTAATTCCTAAGTATTAGTGATTAAACAATATAAAGTCATTTATGAAAACAACTTCTCACATACAATAGAGCTATCTAAAATTTTCCATTTGATTAGATAAATACATAACAGACTGTATTTATTGGATTACATTATCAAAAAACAGTTTAAAAAAAACAAAAAAAGCAAAACAATTAACCAATTACTTACATTTAAATACCAAAACCAGAGCTGCCAAATTCAGTGGGCTTTCCTCTGGTCTCATCTTACTCAACTTGCCAGGATCACTTCCCAACCTCGGTCCCTCTTCTCTGGGTTGCCATGACTCCACTCTCTCCAGGTTTTCTCACTGGTCATTCCTCCTTTGTCTGTTTCCTGGCTCTTCCTCGCCCACCTCTAAATTTTTCAGAACCCCAGTGGCATTCTTGGTGGTACCCTTCCCTGTTTCCATTCCATAAGTTAACCCACCAGTTTTCACAGATGTATAGACTACTGTGTGCTCCTGATTCCCAAATTTACATCTCTAACTCAGAACTTTTTCTCTGAGCCCCATGCCAGACAACAAGCCATTTGAAACCTTTACTTGAAGGTCTTAAACATTGTCTTAGATATCCTCTTCTGATTAGATCAATCATATTCTCTCACACACGGCAAGGTCCACATCCTCTTTAGACACTGCCTTTGTCCACAGAGATCCTGAGTAGAAAATGATCCCTAAGAAAGGTAAAATAAGCTCTGTATTTTAAAGTTTGAAGTTATTGCAAAGATTGGAACCACTATCGAAAATCTAAAACCAGAGGCACAGTGATAAATGTGATGCCTATTTAACTAATGAAGAGCTAAGCTGGTCAGGGAAAGCAAACGTCTAATCTTATAGAACATTCTCAAGAAATGTTTATTGCTGCAGAGGTGAGAGTAAGCTGATGAATCTGAGGGAAGGCTAAGAGGTGTGCTCAGTGGAGTGAGGCCACTACCCATTAATGATCATTGTCACTAATCAGTTAGATTTAAAACCAGTTCTAGCCCTAACTGTAGCTATAGAATTGTCCATTTTTTTCTATGAGTGTGGAGATTTTTATTTTTTCACTCAGTCCCTTTTGATCCTCTCTCAGCCAAAGCTACAGGAAAGATCGTCAAGACTGTACAGCTCACCACCACTGCTGCCGATTCTCTTGGAAGCTGAGGTTTAATTTGTGGAGGTCTGACTTTCAGTTTGAGTGTTTCTCAGCATGACTTTACTCTTATTAGTTTTGGGATGATCTGTTAGGAGAGTGGTGCGTAGAAGCAATCGAGACTCTGGATAAAAAATGTGACATAACTGTAAGATAACAGGAATAACTAAGGTGCTATAAAAAGGCACTCAAGCACCATGGCCTAAGATTACCCAGACTGGACCAAGAAAACAAGTCTCAACAACTCATTAAAGTCTACCTTAGATAGTCAGGTTGCTTTTTAATTTTGCTTAGATACAGTCTGTTTCATCAACCCCACCCCTGACTAATCCAGGTACAAAATAAAGTGTAAAAAATGTATGGTACCGATTCCCCACTGGATGACCGAAAGATAATGAAATGTTCTTATTTCATTTGTAATACTCTAGGCTAAGCAATTTAGGTTTATTCTGCTACTATTTACAAAATTGAGGACAAATTTTGAGGCCACCTGGAATATTCAACTCCTAAGAATGGGATTACTATCCACCAAAAGACTCTTTAGGGGAGTTATTACCCCTAATAAAACTTCTATATCTTTAGACATTTTAAAAAAGATACAGTCTGTTAAAGCTATAGGTAGTCATTCAATAGGAATGTTCTAACTAACAGCTCTACCGAACAATTAATCAACTTCTCAATTGGTATTGAAGTCTGATTTCCACACAGATAAATGAAACCAATGGCTGGTTAAGAGACGCATTCAGCCTTACTATAACTGTAGACTTATTTTTTTTTGAGTTTCTTCTTAAAGTCACTATTATATCCCAAGAATATATATAGCCTCCCCTTGCAGTACAAGGAAAGTTTCCTTTATTTATGTATTGTAGTTAAAAGAGAATCAACATGGGTAAAGTTAATGTAACACATCTTTATACCATTCTTTAAATTGGCTGCACTAGCAATAGCTTGAGAGAGCTGAGTTAAAGAATTATAGTAAATAATCATCCCTAGACATTATCATTGTAGGAAGCGAGATATGATGTCAGAAATGTAAGCCTTAAGCCAATAAAGAAAAATACGACATAATTTGTTATCAGATGGATGTGGCAACAGCAACAGATACAAATGATCATTTGTCCCAGCCCCAACTTCTGGCAATTTATGCCACACCCAGGAAGAAAGAGAGAGCAATTTGGAACATTCAAGCTGACGAGTCCCAAACATAAGGATGTATGACTGACAGCCTAAGACTACTATCCCCCTGAGCTGTAGCCTCAGCATGAAGTATATAAACCCTCCATGGTCATCCTTACCTCAGATGTGAATGGAGGAAAGCACATCGAAAAGATTCAGCCCTACTGGTTGAGAAGCTACAGCTTTCCTTAAAGGTATTTGGATTTGGCTCGAGAAAGGGCAAAAATTATCATAAACGAATGGAATGGGTCACTAGGTATTTCAAATACATCCTAAGGAATGGACTGTGGAAGCATTTGGGTCCTGCCTCAGAAAAATCACCCCTTTAACACTCATATCTGCATGGTTCCTAATCCTCTCCTACTCTTCTCTACCCATGACATTTAATCAGGAATAAAAAACAACTGTGAGTATGCTTTCAAATCATTCCTCCTTAAGCCATCAACTCTTTTTAACCTAACAGTGGAGTGTTTACAGTCTGTGTCTCTGGGCGACCTGTATCTATCTGATTGTACAAGGGGAGGGGAAAGATCTGCAGGTCACAAATGATCCCTACAGGCCTGCTCCCTGGGTGCATAGATTCATACTTTGAAATACTTTCCCATCACACAAAGGCTGCCACTACGATTGAAGCCACTGGCTTCACTTTCCATTTCCTAATGTCACATTCAATGACCTCTCTTTAGAGAAAGTGACAAAGGGCCAGAAGAGTGCAGTCTCACCAGGCAGCTTACGAGACAGCCATTGGGACAGCTCAACTTAAATATGAGGGGAAAATGCCACCTACGCACAGGGTCAGCAGCTATAGGCAAGAGACTGGGTCTTGTCACAAGATTAGAGAAGTCATTCCATGAAGACCTGACCTCTGAAGTTTCATCAGTTAGAATCCCTTTTTCAGTTTCCAAAGCGCAGTCAAAGATGAGCACAGAACTGTCAAGCTGATGCTTTGCAATATTCTTCTAACCTTTGTGAAATGATGTAGAGGGCTCTGCTCCGTAAACTGCATTCATAGTTTGCTTAGCAAAGGATACTAAAACTGAGCTGAAGCAAGGTGATAAAGCAAGAACACAACTACAACTTCCCAAGGCCCTATTTAATATGCAATGAATAAGACCCAAAATATC
Source organism: Phataginus tricuspis (assembly GCA_029783875.1). Taxonomy (NCBI): domain Eukaryota; kingdom Metazoa; phylum Chordata; class Mammalia; order Pholidota; family Manidae; genus Phataginus; species Phataginus tricuspis. Next base: position 56,064,711 of record JAQQAC010026072.1, on the reverse strand, counting down.
CAATATGAAATTAATCAGTCAAACTCTAAGGATGCTTGAAAGAGATCCACACTCACACTAAGTGATGAAAACTAAGGAGGAAAGGTGTTACCTTTTGAAATGGGAGACCATGTCTACCTGAGAATTCCACAACCTTTATTCATGAAGAGATAGTGAACACCTTCAGCAGGCCTTAATCCAGTGCCGCAGCAGCATTTACACACTGGGCCCAGCTAAGTCCCAGGGCAATGCTGTGTCACTGAGCCTGGGATAGCACTGCCAAGCATAAAGACTGCCTTTTAAGAACAAATGGAAACCTTCCTACACTGCTGGTGGGAATGTAAATTGGTGCAGCCACTGTAGAAAGGAGTATAGAGTTTCCTCAAAAAGCTAAAAATAAAAATACCATACAACCCAGGAATTCGACTTATAGGAATTTACCCTAAGAAACAAAATTCCTGAATTGAAAAGATATATTCACCCCTAGGTTTATTGCCACATTATTTACAATAGCCAAGATGTGGAAGCAACCAAAGTGCCCGTCAATAGATGGATGGATAAAGAAGAGGTGGTACATATGCAAAATGGAATATTACTCAGCCATAAAAAAGAAAGAATTCCTGCCATTTGCAACATTGATGGACCTAGAGGGTATTATGCTTAGTGAAATAAGCCAAGCAGAGAAAGACAAATACCATATGATTTCATTTATTTGTGAAGTATAAAAATGAAACAAAAAATGAACAAAACAGCAGTAGACTCATAGACACTGAGAAGTGACTGGTGATTACCATGGGGTAGGGTTTGGGGTGGATGGGTATGGAGGGTGAGGGGGATAAAAAGGAACAAAAGTTTTCAATCATAATATAAGTTGGTCACAGGGATAGTAGTACAGCATGGAAAATATAGTCAGTGATTCTATAACATCTTCCTATGTCAATAGATACTAACTGCACTAGTTGGGTTGAGGATTTAGTAACATGGGTAACTGTTGAACCACTGTGTTGTGTACTTGAAACAAATATAAGATTGTATATCAATGATACTTCAATAAAAAAAAATGAGAAGAAGGATCCAGCTTTCTGCCAGATTTCAGGGTTGGCCCCAGGCCCTTGAGCAAGTTGCATTAAATAGAGAAGCTACATTCTCATTCTCTGCCACACTGTAACCTGTGTATGGTGTGGAATATTTGGTTTAGCTTGAACTGAAGGGCTCCATGGGTGATTCCACATGTGCTTGACCAGCTAACAGCAAATCTGCCTTTTGCACCACACAGTACTTGTCCCTTCCCTGACACAGGAGTGGTGCATGGCCTTGATGGAAAAGAAGTTAATACCCACAACAAGCAAAAACAAGGACATTTGTATCTGTTATAGACTTAAGCCTCAACAAGGCTTCCTGGGTATACTACAAGTTGTGTTTTTTTTCTTTCTATAAATAACAACCAAAAAACAAGAGAAAGCAAGCAGTTTGCTTATAGAACTCAATTGGTGTGTTTTCTTTTTAACTCAGGAAACAGTAAATACCTACTTTTTACCAAGCATTTTAGGAAGCATTTTTTAAAATAACATCAATCTGAAAATCAGATGGTACTTCCAACTAAAGCCCTCCAGAATTTTGTTGTTTTAGAACTGACAGTACTAGAGAACGTTAGGAACAGATGGTCTCAAAAGGGTATCTGAAGCCCCCAAAAATGAGAATGTGATTGCTCTTACTGTCTCTTGCCTAAAATATTGCAGGAAATTCCAAATTGGTATCCTTACCTTCTATCCATTGTCTCCCCTGAAGTCCATTTTTCCCATGCTGGCAGAACCATCTTCCTAAATAATCAATCTTAACATCTCACTTTCTCCTTTCTTTTTTCCCTCCATAATCCTATATAAAGCCCAAACTTCTTGTCCTGATTTCTAAGCTGTGTATCGTCTGGCTCTGACCCCTCTTTCCAATCTCTTCCCCAGCTCTGCAAAGGCTAGAATGTCTCCCCACAAGGCATAAACTAGAAGTTTGAAAAATGCTATTAATTTTGTTATAACTTTATATTGTCTGTGGCAGCTGAGACAATAATCATATTGTCTTTTCCAGAAAGCATCTTGCCAAAACCCCAAAGGAACCAATGATTGGACCCCGATCCAAAATATAGCCCTTAAGTTAAGAAGCATCTTCATTGCTATGAACAGTAGGATTTTTTTCTAAGAAAGCTCCTTAGAATATTATTTGTGCTGCAATGAAGATGATTCAGGACAGGATTTTAAAAATATGATAAAATCTGCTGAGAATAAGCAGTGACCACAAACCCTAACCTAGTACACCTCTGGGTTGTGATATTACAATGGTTCAAAGTGGACCTTAGGGTCTCGTGCTGTCATTGTTCTTGTGCTGAATGGTGCCCTTATTTGATCGGACAGCATATATGAATTTATCAAGTAGACAATCTGATCTGACTTGGGCTCAGAAAAAGTTGCTGAGAGGATGCCACTTTCCTGTCCGGCATGCCCACCACTTCAGGACCCCCCTTGCTGCTCTGTGCCGGAGCTGCCACACCTGTGCGGGATTATAGTTCACGTTCCTTCTTTTTTTCCCTCCCTGTCAGTCCCACATGATTCCCAGTCTCTGGATGCCCTACTCCCAACTAGAAGTTGATTAGATTATTGGTCCCCAGTGTTCTCTTTTAACAGGATTATACATCATCCACACCCCTTGGCCATGTACTTTGGATAAAATACACTTTCCTTCCTCCTTGATATTGGCTTTGATTTGGCCAATGAATGTTAGTGGATGTGACGTGAGCAGAGACCTTAAATGTGCTTGCATAGTTTTGCTTATGTTCTGTGATCTGCCATAAGAAAGATAACCCCTCCAGGTAGCGGCAGGTCCAAGGAGAATGAGAAGGTTTGGATAGCAAATGCAAATGCAACTGATCCCAGTCAAACCCAGAGCCACAGCCGGCCTACAGCCCCATAAGCAAAAATATATAAATATTTATAAATGTTTGTAAAACTGAGTTTTTGAGATGGTCTGTGACTCAGAATTATTGTGGCAAGAGCTGATAATAACCCTATCTAATAAACTAATTCTCATCAAGGCAGTAATGATCAATATTACGTTCTACATGAGATTTCTATCTATGAAATAGAAATAAGAAAAAGGACATAACTCAAATGTTTATAGCAAGAAATAAATTAGATAATGATTATAAAGCCCTTAAGTAGGGGCTGGCCTACAGAAAAGCACAATTAGTAATTTTGAGGTTGCATGATTAATCTGTTACCTTCCCAAGTTTATTTGTATATTCAAACATTTTTCCCAAACAATATGGTTGAATTTATAAGTACAGCTTCTAATTGAGGCCTTTTCCTTGGTAGTCTTTGCCCATGAATAAGCCCCAGTGCCTGTTTGGGAGGACCCAAGGGATAGAAAAAATTAGGGATGGATAGTTGGAAGAGAAGAAAACTTTGGGAGAGAAAACACAAGAGCATTTACTTAGAAAATCTGGAGGCAGAATATACTTTGGAGAACATTCAGGCCAAACAGTCTCCATTAAGATCAGTAGCTTGCCCAAGATCTGTAACTAGTCTGGGTCCTTTTTCGCCCTCTCCTGCCTTAGCCAGCAGAGATAACCCTTAGTAAGCCCTCCCGAGCATTCACCATTTGCCTCCAGCAAAGCCTCTGATCTGACTCACAACCATGCAAAGTTGACCTTCGAAGGAAGTATTACTGCATCCTGGGAACAGAGAGGGCCTTGGTCAGAATTATCAGCAATTCCTCCAGTTCCCTTCCTAAAGGAATCTATTTCTTTCGCTGAATTCTGACTAAATATGACTGTCCAAGCCAAAATGCTTCCCATAAGAATCTTGCCCTTTCTGAACACTATAAGTGATTTGAACACAACCACTTTATGCTCAGTTACACACCAGTTTTTCCTACAGTGTTTTAAAATTAGACAGTGCTTTAACCCAGAGGAATGCATTTCTAATGGTGAACTTGAAAACACTGTGGCAAGTGAATAATGGGGAGAGATTTGCGGGGGAGAAAAGATTTATAAGGGCCTGCAAATCACAGCAAATAGCCATTCCCGTATTTCATCTACTGACCAAGTCAATCATGATGGCTGAATTAGGACATAAATGCAGAAGGATTTCTACTTGGTTTCTCAAGAACCTGTAAAAGAATGCTGTAATTCTTCCCCTTAGAAAAAAATAATAGGTCAAATGTGAGTAGTTTTCATCACCCCTTGGGCATCAAGTTCCGAGTTCTGCCTACATACATGTATGTCTATTCTGAAGGAATCTAATGCTTTCTATAAGAAAATATAAGGACACGTATTGAGCACCTACTATGTACTCTGCTAGTGTTATGAAGTAGGTACAGGGCCAGCTTCATAAGCATGTGTCACATGCAGTCACATAGAGCCCTGCTCTCAGAAGAGCGCTGCACTTATTTAAAATCTCTGCTGTTGCCATCCAGAAATTCTTAATTTTGCGTGTATGTTCTGTAAGTGACGTTCGTGAGACAATGGCAGATTCCTATGAGCAGAGTAAATATGTTTGTGTCAATTGTAACTTCCTACTTCACTTGCAAATAGCCTTCCTGGCTTCTACTATGTGCATATTTCACTTTGAATCTGCACAAGAATTCTGTACTCATGTTCTACACAATACATCTGCAATGGAGTAAGTGGGGTCACTGCCAGATCAGAGTCCATGCTCTACCCTTTTGAAGAGGGACTTGCTGGGAACACAAAAAGTAAGGTAATGGTGTTCTAAGAAACACAAACAACAAAGGAACCTTATCATACCCTTTTTTAATCATGTTATGCTGAAATATGAAGACATAGTAAAATGGGAAAAGATAAGGCAACCCACGCTGAGTTCACTTCAGTCCTTCCTTCTGCATTAGTTAGCTAAAAGTGGAAAGTGTTGGTAGAAAGTGCACATATAAAGAAGTGAAATAAAAGGTTAGTTTTGTGCCATTTTTTCCCCACTGTTCTGGCAAGAATGAAATACATATGCATGTACAACCTATAAAATGCCAATGATTCCACATACAAGTCAAATGCCCTTATATTTGCATTTACAATTATATATTGTAAATATATATTGACACTATACAATAAAAAGATGAACAGTAAAATTCAACCTAATAGTTTAAATTTTTTATTTTTCTGTACTTACAGTGATTACACCATTACTTTTTATAAGTTATAAAATATTTATAAAAGAAAAAAGAGCTTTATATGTCAGTACTTTTAATGAGACTTTTTTCTTACTTTTTGAACAAGGAACCTGGTATTTTCCTTTTGTTCTGAGTCCCACAGATTTTGTAGCTGGCCCTGAGAAGGAACTATTATCCCCCCATTTATAGATGAGAAACTGAGACTGCATGAGCTTAAGTAGCTTTCCCAAGATCACAGAACTAGCAGTGGCACACACCAGATTCAAACGTAAGGTCGGACTCCAAAGCTATGCTCCCCTACCATCCCACACTGCATCCAGACTGCAGCTGAGGAAGGGCCCAAGAAACACGGGCTTGGGGCTGAATCTGCTGCTTCAACTCCTGCCCAGGTAAAATTATTTGGAGCAAAAATTTTCTCTAAGACCCATCCCACATGCCACAAAGTAGCTATCAAGTTAAGAAGGTTGTTTTAGAAAGCTTATTCTACCATTCTTTTCACTAATCAGTGATCTGGTTTCTCAGCTTTGTAGGCCCACAGACTTGAGATCATCAATTCAAAGAAAAGTTCATCATGCTCCGTTGTCAAATAAGAACCTTCAACTGTGTCTCAAACCTTCTTTTTCTAAATCCCATATATTGAGTCAAATGAAGAAATTTCACTTAATTTTTTTATACTATGTCATAATTAACAACTAAATGGTCCAAGGAATGTTAATGTGACTGTAATCCAAATTTATCAAATGACTTTTGCCCAACTTAACTTTTTGCCCAGTGTTTTATAAGCCTCCTGTTGTCCATACTTGGGTCTCTACTTACCTTCCAACTTCAGTAGGCATTTTCCTAGATTCACAGCAACCACTTGCTTCTAAGCCCTCTCTCTCTCTCTCCTTTCTCAACAGCATTTACAAAGTTGGCTCAGCAACCATATAGACTAACAGTTCTGGGATCAAAGTTCTTTGCTATCTGTAAATGGTCCATGAGAGAGTTATCTTTTTATCGCACCTGCAGCGGGAAATACATCTCTTAAAGCTAGATAATACAAATTACAATAAAGATCTTTTTACTTCTTGAAAGTCACCATCCAAAATTTGAGGGGTTTAGTTCATATATATGTATGTGTATATACATATATATATGTATATATGCGTGTGTGTATGTGTATGTATATGTATGTATACATATTCACTTTTCTCCCTAGAATAGTTGAGTTGCTTCCACAGCAGAAATGTGAAACACTTGTGTCAAAAACTTTATCTCAGCAACTCTTCGAGATTTTCAGAGAATTGAATATATTTTAGATATTTCCAGACACAGAATGCAAATACTGCTGTCCAGAAAATTTCTTCTAAAAATGGTGCAGATAAGGTGTTACCGTCAGAAAAACAATGAATTCTACAATGATAATTTCTATAATACATTCCTAGGAGTGTTGGAATAACACTACATAGTCTTATTTGAACTTGAGAAGACATGCATAAACAAACTGTATTTATAGGTTTAAAAATTGTACCACACAAAGTCTGAAAAACATCCCATTTGATTTTTTAAAATCTATGGAGTCTCACTGCTAGCCAAAGAGTAAAATGAAAAGTGTGAAGGATGCAGACACACAACCAGGACCTTTTAGACCAAACGTAAATGTAGTATATCATCATGACACGATTTTAAATTACAGAGAAATTATGATTTTCCATATGCCGAAAATTCCTCATCTGGTCTCCACAGCTCAAGAGCCAGAAAAAAATTCCCAAGGGAAAAAAAATAGTGGACCTACTGTATAAGAAGAAACCAAAAGCAAATGGTATTCTAATTTAGAAGATGGAGCCTAAGAAATTATTATTCTAATTTAAAGAAGCTATAGATAAAATGAGAGTTCCTGTGGTCAGGATTCTCACCTAGCCCTGGTTGACTAGCTCACTGTACACCTGTGGGCAATGCATGGCTGTTGACTCTATATAAAGAGCTCCACCCAGTGCTCTGAGCATGACACGGTGGCATGGCTGCAAGGCTGCAGGAGAGCAGAGTAGAGGCTGGAGTGGTGGCAGCTCCGAGGACAGAGGCCCAGAGGAAGGCTGTGTGGGACGACTGTACAGAGAGGCCCAGAGGATGGCTGTGTGGGGCGCTAGAGGACAGCTGTGCAGACAGAGGGCCCCAGAGGCAGAGACCAGCTTGCTGCATGCAGACTCGCTCTGAGTGAACGGGATTTTAGTGACTGACCTGCCACCTGGAAATAAAGTTGGGTATAACCCTTTCACCCCAAGAACGTTTTGCTGTCAATTTCCTTGGTCACACTGAATCCATAGCAAACTTGCACTGGGCTGAAACCCATTGGCAAGACAGAAGCAAAGACTACATAAAGATAGTATAATAAATAAACATGGTATGTGTGATACTGTGATAGCCAGCTTTCCCAGACCGCCCCACAACCACTGCCTCCCAGCGCTCCTCACAGCAGTGCTCCTCAGTAGTCTTCCTCCACACTGAATGATGGCTAGCCTGTGTAACCAATACTGCAAAAATAAAAGACATTGCCACTTCTGCCTTGTCCTATCTTGGATAACTAGCCATGCAGGATGCCAGACTCCATGTAATGAAGACACTCAAACAACCTGTTGAGAAGCCCAAGTGGGGAGGAATTAAGATCTACCACCATTACCAGGACCAGCTGCCAGCCACATGAGCAAACCACTTTGCATGCAAATCTTCCAGCTGCCTTCAAGACTTTATATGACTGCAGCCATGGTTTACATCTTGGTTGCAACCTTCTAAGACACCCCAAGTTAGAATCATCCAGCTATGTTGCTTCTGAATTTCTGACCCACAGAAACTGTGCAGTAATAAATGCTTATTGTTTAAAGAGCCAGTTTTGGAGTGATTTGTTGTACAGCAATAGAAGCTAGGGGCATGGAGCTGGCTGTTATTAGAGAGTAATCCTCAGAAGATAACAAATAGCTTAATAAGGAGTCTTGTACTTATATTTGATTGCTCACATGCAAATATGTTAAGTGGTAATAAATGGGTGTCTTGCCAATAAGTTTCAGCCCCCGGGCAAGTTCACTATGGATTCAGTGTGACCAAAGAAATGACAGTAGAACATTCTTGGAGTGAAAGGCTTATACCCAACTTTGTTTCCATGGTGGCAGGTCAATCACTAGAATCCTGTCCACTCAGAGCGAGACTGCATGCAGCAAGCTGGTCTCTGCCTCCAGGCCTCTGTCCTCAGCACTGCCACCACTCCAGCCTCCGCTCTCCTGAAGCTTTGCAGCCATACCACCATGTCACACAGAGCACTGGGCGGAGCTCTTTATATAGAGTCAATAGCAACGTATAGCCCACACATGTGTAGTGAGCTAGTCAACCAGGGCCAGGTGAGAATCCTGGCCACAGGAACTTTCATTTTATCCACACTCCACCCCTCCAGGATTCTCTCCTCTCAATCTATGTGCCCTCAATCCTCTGCAATGGTTCCTGTGCAAGAAAGCTGGAGCATTGTAACCATATTCCATAATAATAACAGAGGCTATGACAATATACAAATAACAAAAATTACAAAAAATTGTAACCTTCAAGCCTGAGGCGATCCACTGTCACCAAGTGGTCTTCCTGGCAGTATTCAAACCAGTTCTACTCAAATGAGTTAACCAAAAGGACCATGGGGGGGTTTTACAATACCCACCTTCTCCAGCCTCTCCAGCAGAAAGTCTTGCAGACACACAGGCTGATCTTGTTGCTTTGTCTCTGGCTTCTGCTTCGTCCTCAGCAATCGGAACCAGGGCTCCAGTCATCCAATTTCTTTCTGTCTGCTCCTGCCTTTTCAAACCAACCCACATCTGGGTCCTCGTGACCTTCACAGGACCCTTTAAATTCTTCCTTTGAGAAGCACACCGTATTTCCTTTCGTGCTTCAGCCTGAGGATAGAAGCAGAGCAGGGAGTGCTCCACACCCTGAGGAGGGGGCTGCACCTCTCCTGAAAGATCCCGCGGTTGCCGAGTCCCTCTGGCTTTCCACCATATTTCAATCAGGTGGGGGCTCAACCGAGGAGGGGCTGATGCCTCCGGCACCCGCAGGACCTCCACCCCCACCTGTTCATCAAACCTCCGCTCCTCCATTCCTGGGGCAGACGGCTCCACTACATCCTTCCCCTGCCAGCCTGCGGGCTGCTTCTCATGCCGCTCCTTCTCGGGCTTCTGCTCTCTCTCGTGCTGCCTCCTCTCGGGCCTTTACTATTTCCACAGCATTTTGTAGTGACGCCACTTCAGTCAGCAACAAATTTTCTTTCTCTTGGGATGGACCCCAGTCCTCCACCCCTTCACGGCACCACATGTCCATAGGGGACACTGTGCATAGGTGCAGCCTGTTCTTTTCCCTGGTCACCAATGAACCCTGCCGACTGTCGCCAATTGTCTTGCCAATGGGTTTCAGCCCCGTGCAAGTTCACTCTGGATTCAATGTGACCAAAGAAATAACAGTAGAACGTTCTTGGGGTGAAAGGGTTATACCCAACTTTATTTCCATGGTGGCAGGTCAATCACTAGAATCCCGTCCACTCAGAGCGAGTCTGCATGCAGCAAGCCGGTCTCTGCCTTAGGGCCCCTCTGCCCGCACAGCCGTCCTCTGGGCCTCTGTCCTCGGCGCTGCCACCACTCCAGGCTCTGCTCTGCTCTCCTGCAGCCTTACACTGTGCCACCATGTCGCCCAGAGCACTGGGCAGGGCTCTCTATAGAGTCAATAATAATGCATTGCCCACACATGTGTAATGAGCTAGCCAACCAGGGCCAGGTGAGTATCTGGCCACAGGAACCTTCACTTTACCCACAGGGGTTTTTAAATAATACTTGAGTCCTTAAAAACTCATGTTGCAAGAGTGAGGTTTTTCAGTTCCCTTTTAAAAGATTAATTATTTCAATTCTTTAAATCATGCTTCAAATTTAGCCTTGCAAATAAAGCATTTAAATGGGAAGAATCTGTGGCAGATATACTATAATATTATATATATTATTATATGGAATAATATATATTTTATTTATATTATATATTTTATATTTATATATTTTATTAGATAAATAATACATATGATTAAACTAGTCATCTTTGAAACACTATCCTAGATACATAACTAGTAGAGTTTATTTTTAAATATTCTGAGTTAAATATTGGTGGCCCAAGTCTCCGTCATCATTCCAATAAATCTCTCCTACATTTTAGAATGTCTTTAAAATTTATTTTTATTTGTGCAAGTCATTGATTTCCTAAAATAACCAGCAAGACTGGGAGGAGGGGTTCAACTTTTGGATTAATAAGACCTGCCACCTGGCATACCTCTTATAAACTGTGCTAACAATAATAAAAAAAAAAGTTGTAATTTCCTAGATTGCTGTCATTCTATCCCAAATGTTTAAAATACTGAGGAATACAGCTAAAGCTTAGAAGTGGAAAATGCTACATGGTCTGCAGTTTGTACACATAACTATAACAAATTTTTCCTTGGCAGTGTCATTCTTAGGGAGATAAACTGATGATTTATCAAGGAACTAGTGATTTTTATAGACTTCATCTAAGATGGCAAGGGGTAATGAAAAAATGACTTATATTTGGAAGACGTAAGACCTGAGTTCAAATTCTAGCTGTCCTTTGTCAGCTGTGTGACCCTGAGCAAATGACATAATACTTCTGCATCTGAGTTGTCTCAAACATAAAGGAAAGATAACAGCTCTTGCCCATTTCTGTTGTCAAAAGTTATTCTGGTATAACGTTTTTAAAATAAGCAATAAATTACTAATGCTTGAAAATGGTACATGAACTACAAGCTGCTATACAAACAAAATGTATTATTTTCCAACTCTGACTTATTCAGTAGTATAATTTTCCTTATCACAAAAATTTTTTTTCTTTACAAAGTATCTTGCCCACCTTCTTTCCCCCCTTAAGCTCTATTGCACCAATCAAAGCTTATTCACCAATATATCTGCCAAGTTCAGAGATCTTTGGGCCCATGTGGCCTTTGCCACACTCCAAGCTAACGCAAAGTACTGGTGAGGGATGGGGAAGCACTGGCATGTGCAGGCTCCCCTGCTGAACAAGCTCATTAAAAACCCTCAGTCCCAAGCCTGTGACCAGCCTTGGGCCCAGAGGGCTGCTGCTATAGCCTCTTCTTACTTGATATACTGGCTTCCTATTGCTGCTGTTAACAAATTACATTCTCTCATAGTTCTGGAGGTTAGAAGTCCTAAATGGGTCTTACTGAGTGTGGTAAATGGTCAATGTATCAGCAGGGCTATTACTTCTGGAACCTGTAGAGGAGAATATGCTTTCTTACCTTTTCCAGCTTCTAGAGTTCACCTGCATTTCTTGGCTCATGGCCCCTTCTTCCATCTTCAAAACCAGCCTCCTAAAGTCAGGACTGTTCAAGTGAGAGGCAGTGACCAGTTTCAATCTTACATTTGGCCTCACAGTCCTGAGCACAGCTATCAAGTTCTTTCACGATTTCTCTCATGCTCTATGTCTACGCATTTGTGCTGTTCAGTGTGATGAGGGTCTGTGCTCTGTGCAGTTCATCAGACTTGCAGCAAAAGAGCAAAATGCCAGGCTCCCCTTCTTATAAGTACCCTTCCAACTTCACTGAGGGGACCTCTAATAGCTCCCTCCATTTGGCTCATGGAGATGTCTCAAAGACTTAGCTACTACAAGCTCCCTTCAAAAAATCCTCTTAATAAATGCCCAGGCTTTATCTAATAGGCTGATGAAGATGATGGAGACCGGGCTGGGCTGGTCTAGTATCTCAAAGTAAGTCCTCTGGCATATCGCCTAGCACCTCTTTTGAAAATGTGGGGGTACTTATTGTCCACTGTCCTCAGCTTTGAGGATTTAGCTGAAACTCCATGTCAACAGAAAGAGTATCAATCTCTCTCATCTACCTGCACTTTAACAAAAATGGGATTATATGTATATATTAATAAGCATTATGTCTCAAAAGGTAATGCTGGCATATTATATCCTTGATATTAAGACAAATAAAAGGATGACTATGATAAAATCCCCATCCTTTACAAAGCCTTTACAATCCAGCAAGGAAAATAAGACATATGAACAAATAACTGTAATAAAGTAACAAGAACACAGCAGCAAAGGTGACAAAGAAACAGAGTTTGCTTCCAGTGTGGAATACAGAGGAATGTCTCTTAGAAGAGGTTAAATTTCAGCCAGATTCTGAAAATTGGTAAGATCTCAGCAGTATGAAGTGGAGATGAAGGAATGCATATTCAGAGACAGGAACAGTGTAAATAAAGCACAGAGACTAAAGAGCCTAGCATTTCTTCAGGGAATACTGAGTAGTCCAGTTTTCTAGGGAATACAATATTGTGGAGGAGAACTCTGAAAACATCTTGAGACTAAGTCATAAGGGGTAGCTAAGAATTTGGACTGTTCATCTGGCAGCGGGGAGACCCTGAAGAATTGTGAATTACAAAGAGACACCACGCCATGCAAGACTTCAGGCAAGAAGGATGGAAGCAAGGAAGCATTTGCCATAATCCCTGCCTGAACAAGAATGGTGGCAGCGGGAATGCAAAGGAATGCACACTGCCTCCGGTGACAACCCGTGCCCTTTGAGGCACTCAGCCCACCAGTCCCCCAGATAACAGCAGTGAAGCTTTGCTGGAGAGGCTTTGGGTTGACTGTCTGCTAGTAATGAAGGATTTGCACTGAGAATATGAATTGCCCCTTCTTATGCCCCTCAAGGCCAGGGTAATACATTTTCAAAGGGGCTGTCTATGTTCAAGGCGAAGTCATGGGAAGAAGCAAAGTTAACTAGCTCATCAGGGAATCAAAGTCACCAAAAGAGACAAAGGGTCACAGGCACAAATCAGGAGGCTTCAGTGGCAGGACAGAGGAAAGGGATGGCAAATTGACTACCATCTTTGTGAACCTGCCTCCATAATTAAATTTCTTATAATAGCGAAATATCAAAATGCCCAGGTAAGTAATGATCTGTGCTGATTGAGAAATAAGTGCTACTCATGGATTGCAAATATTTAGACTTGAGGTGCTAATTTGAAATGCTGTACAGCACTCAGTCTCTACACTAGATGCCCTAATAATGTGTCAATCTGTGACCAAAAATACTAGGCTATTCTTTTTTATTATTATCATTTAAATGCTAAATTTAATGGACACTAAGACTTTGGAGCACCCTAAACCTGATCCAGCACCCTGTGGCTGGATTATTTTATAACAACTGTTGAAGTTTTTACAAATTTCACTTTGATGCCAGATATAATTAGTGATCAAATGTTTCAAGATCAGGTCAAAAAAGAGAAATAATAAAAGGAGAAGAAGCTGTGATTGGCAAATGAAGGTCATCTTTACAGAAGCAGGAACGCCAGTTCATGTCCAGTCGAAAAATCTATGAGCCTCCCTGACAATACCGTACTGCCATCTAGAGGCATAGCAACTGCCTATGACATGCAGCACGGTTAACACTGGTAAAACTGAAAATCTAAAGCAAATTCAAGTACAATTACGGTAAAATGGAAAACGTGAAATTCTAGAGTAATCTTTTCAAAGAACTCCTGCCTCGACAGGAAATAAAAATGGCTTTTGAATAAAAAATAAAGGTAACAGTGTTTTGAAATAAAGGATATATATTTTCCCAGAAATCTGAAATAATAAGGGTGAGTGAATTAATTATGGAACCTGCGGCAGTATAAAGACCAAGATATAAATGTGAAAAAGAAATTGGGAGAGGGGACAATAAAAGAAAAGTCTGTTGGGAAGGCAAGTGCCAATAATAACTTGAATAGCAAAAGATGGTCAAGATTTTTGCAGTTATGAAGTTTACTCAATTTTCAGTAACAAGTAGCTAGATTGTTAAAATTATGAATCATTTCCATTTTAAAACACTACAAAACAACACTATAAACTATAACCCGGACTCCTGATCAGCCCAAAGAATGTATTTAAATACTGGTATTCGTTGCCAGAAATAATCCTCCTTCTGGCCAGAGCTTAAGGCTCCACTCAACTGAAAGAGCTCCTGTATCAGAATTGAGAAGAGGATTAGGAACACAGAAAGTAAGAAAGTGTCACCTGGATGCCATTTGGGGTCACTCTGATCTCTGAAATGTGTAAGAACTGTTTCAAAGACTCCAATCCCAGGTCTAACGGGAAGGCAAGTGCCTCCCTGGATTTCCGAGAATTCCTGGGGGCTCACAATTTCTTCATTGCTTTGCGCTTGATTTACTGTTGAACTTCCTAACTCACTCAGATTTTGTCTCCCCAGTCATTCCTTGATTTGGAACTGGCCCTTTCCTTAATTTCTTCAAAACACCATTACTACTAGGGAAGAGGCACATTTAATCAAAGGTTTGGAAGACAAAGAACCACAGAGCTAAAAACTAACATTGACAGTAGGAAACCCTGTTCTTTAAAAGTATAATATGGGGAATTTTTCTGCTACTCCTTTGGGGCAGAAGCAGGTACTGTCAGCTAGCTGTGATTTTAAATAACAATTTTTTTTTATTCTGAATAGTAAGAGTCAATTGACTCAATTTCCTTCCTGACCCAAGAGTATATTAACCACCACCTTCTCCCTGTGTTCTGCTCCTCCACATAGAATACTGGAAAAATGCAATTTTACTCTTGTATAATGCCATGTTTTTTAAGTGTTACTGTAGCCAAAAAAAAGTGATTAGAAAAACTGTTAACCAGAAACTCTCTGTTAAGAGGCATGGGAAGGTAGAGGGGTCACTGATGATACAACATCAAACATATCATGGAGCCAATTACTTCTGGGCATTTTATACCTTTATACACTCCACTCAACCCTTGACGTTGCTGTCCTTCTGCTTGTTTAACCTCTCAGCCACCACCATACTGCTGAGCAGGGAGCACAAAGAGGATAAGAAAAAAATTTCCACAATAACAGATGCTGTTAAGCATCCATTAGTTATTCTAAGGTTGAGAAAGTAAAATTGATTTAATGTAAATGATATTTAGTGAATAAAAAAATTTTGTATGCCACTTCAGATATTACACATATGTTCAGATTTTCCACTTGGGGCCTGTGTATCTGTGACAAATCCCACGCATGAAGAGTTTTCTTTTAAGGTCAGCTAGGGGAAGGCAAGGAGGTGGGGAGGAGGGGTTTGCTATTTCTTAGACCTTCAACTTCAAAAGGAGTCACTTTTTAAAATTCTTCCCCCTTTTTTGGTTAAATACAACTCATGTGGCATTTGTATTACTTATTTTCAGCTTAAGGCTTTGCAAAGGATTAAATGTTTTTTCCCTCCAAAATTCATGTGTTGAAATCCTAGCCCCTAATACGATTATCTTAGGATGTAAGGCCTTTGGGAGATGATTAAGTCATGAGGGTAGAGCCCACATTAATGAGATTAGTGCCCTTATAAAAGAGACCCCAAAAAGCTCCCCTCCCCCTTCTACATGTCAATAAAATGAAAAGGCGGTGTATGGAATAGAGGAAAATAGTTGCAAACCATGTACCCAATCAAGGGCTGATATCCATAATATACAAAGAACTCATACAACTCCAGAGCAAAAAAAAAAAACAAATAATCTGAGTTTTAAATGGGCAAAGGTCCTAAATTGACATTTCTCCAAAGAGATATACAAAGGACCGACAGGTGAATGAAAAGGTGTTCAATCTCACTCATCAGCAGGGAAATGCAAGTCAAAACCACAATGAGATATCATCTCACACCTGTTCGGATGGCTATTATTAAAAGTCAAAAGATAAGTATTGGCAAGGATATGGAGAAGAGGGATTCCTTATACACTGTAGGTACAATGTAAGTTGGTGCATGCAGCCACTATGGAGAACATTATGCAAGTTCCTCAAAAACTTAAAAATAGAACTACTATGGGAAGCAGCAATCCCTCTTCTGGACATATATCCAGAGGAAATGAATTCAGGATATTGAAGAGATACCTGCACCCCTATGTTCACTGCAGCATTATTCAGAATAGCAAAGATATGGAAAAAACGTAAATGTCTGTCAACAGATGAATGCATGAAGAAAATGTGGTATTGGATGGCATATATATATCACGTTTTCTTTATCCACTCATCATACACATACAATGGAATATTATCCAGCCTTAAAAAAGAAGGAAATCTTGCCATTTGTGACAACATGGATGATGAATCTGGAGAACATTATGCTAAGTGAAATAAGCCAGGCAGAGAAAGACAAATACTGAATGATCTCACCTATATGTAGAATCTAAAAAAGCTGAACTCACAGAAACAAAGAGTAGAATGGTGGTTGCCAGTGATGGAGGGGTGTGGATGTTCATCAGTACAAACTTACAGTTATGAGTAAGCTGAGACCAAATGTGTAGCATGGTGAATACAGTTACTGACAATGTATTGCATACCTGTGATTTGCTAATAGAGTAGATCTTAAGTATTCTCACCACACACACACACACAAAATGGAAAATATGTGAGATGACAGACACATTAATTAGCTTGCTGTGGTAATCATTTCACAATGTATACATATACCAAAACATCACATTGTATTCCTTAAATATATACATTCCTTAAGTACATTATTTATCAATCAAACTTTAATAAAGCTGGAAGATACATATATATGACTTGTGAGGCTAGATCAATTCCCTTCCCCAGAAAAAAATTAAGGCAGTCTTCACAACTCTTCTGGTCATTTTAAATAATGGTAACATTTCTGCCTGATAGCAGATGCCTCTGAAGCCTGGGGCACATTCCCTCGGCTTACCCCTGATTTCAGCAGCAACTTTGGGAGATGGTTCTAATAGAGCTAAGACTACCCAGAAGTAACTGGACTAATAAAGTGATGGAACATCCTATTAAAGGCCAGCTGAGACACCAATTCAGGGATGATACTCTGCAAGATAGGGGTGATGTCCTCCAGGATGCTGTACAGGCAATTCAACCAATGGCTGTAACTCAGTAGCTGAATACATGGCTACAGAACCAAGGGGTGGGTGCAGTATTGGCCCGCCTCTCCATCACTCCCAGTGACTCCTCATGCAGATGTGTGCCTCCCATCCCACCATCTTGGGCTCTCTCTGATTAGAGGCCTTAGTTCTCAGGGGGGGTTAGTTCTACAAAGGGGACATGGCAAGGACTGCACTGAAACTGAAACTACAGTTAGCACATGATCACTTTGGGATCCTTATGCCAATGGCCCAGCAGGCAACAAAAAATATTGCTATGTTGCACGGCAGTGAACTCTGATTATCATGAGGAACCAGGATTGCTATGTCATGGAGGAAGGGAGAAGTATACTGGTACCAGGATATCCACTTGTGTCTTCTGGTGCTTTCATGTCCAGTTATAACGGCAAACAGGCAATTGCAGCAACGAATACCTGATAAAAGCAAGGCAACCAAGAGCTCAGACCCCTCAGGAACAAGGGTCTGTCTGGATCACCCTTCCAGGCAAGAAAACTCACCCTCCAGAGTGCTAACTCAGAGAAATGCTAGGCTCTAGGAAAGACTTACTCTGTAACCAATTGGGTGAGTCTCACTAGGCCCTGTCCCTGGTGTGTAAAGTGCACCCGGGAAAGGCTATATCCTGTGCAAGATATAAGTCCATCAGTAGTCTCTCATCAAAGAACAGTCATTAGGTAGAAAGAGGGGGAGGGAGGGAGAGATGGGGAATAGAGAGGGAGACCAGAGCAGAGAACAAAAGCAGCCAATGTGTGGTGTGCTGAGATCCTCACTCCTAAGAGCAAACAGCTGCTGTGCTGTGTATATCTCCGTCATGAGACCCTCATCCTCGGGGTCACATGAAAAAACACCCCTGGCACCCTGTGGCACAGCAAAGGACACAAGCCTGGGGTCCATAAACCCAAAAAACAATCAGTGCTACAGGAAGTCCCTAACCCTGGTGACACTGATCTGAGGCTCTCTGGAAAAATAAATTTATGAATATGAAGTTAGAGGACACTCCTCATCCTTAATTGTATCCAGTGATCACACACACAGATACAAACACACACATACACATATACACAAGAAAGAAAAAAGAGAAGGGAAGGGAAGGGAAGAAGGAAAGGAAGAAAAGTAAAAAGGAAAAGAAAAGAAGTGAAACATTGATACACTGGTACGGGGGGTGTGAGAGGGGAACAAACAAAAAAACTGAACAAAGGTCTATGATTTGATCCAAGTGGAAATACAAAGTTTACTGAAAGTATTTATACAACAAAAGATAAAAGGGCACTGATTGGCTTCTGTGCTTATATAACATAGGTTCTGAATTAGCTCTAATATATGATGAAATGCACTAACTGAAAACTTTCATGGACTTAATCAATATAAGGGATTCCACCGCATTGAAAGAGGGTACCCCTATTCTCCTGAGGGAGTTAAATATAAAACAGGGGACAAACAGATGGCTCACCTTGGTCATTGGAACTACTGCCTTGCCTATATTCCCCACAGCCACAGCACTGCCCTAAAATATACTACAGTGGGTATGGATGGTCTGACCCAGTGAGTAGTAAGTTAAAATTAAATTAAGTTGTTGGCACTTGACAAAATGGAATACAATGGACCTTCTCCCTCCATTAAAATATTCAGTGATTAAAATCCATTAAACAATATACCCATTTAGAGAAGGTGGTTACCTTCACTGCTTCTTCATTAAGCAGCCCAATTTTGCCTATATTTGAACCTAAAAAGACTGAATAATGCCTCATGGTGAATTACTATAACCTTAAATGCTGTGGCCCCACCCATCGAGGCTCCTATACCCAATATTACTGAAATTATTGACTATCCAATCAACAACTGATAAATATTTTGCTATTACAGATTTGACTAATATGTTCTGTTCAGTGACTGTTTCAAGCCTCTCAGCTGCAGTTTGCCTTCACCTCCAAAGGAGAACAACACACCTTTACTCAGCTATTCACAGGATACCTCAACAGTCTTAATGTCACACACAATCTTTACAGGCAAGATCTTAACTACATCCAATTTTCTCTAGGATCACAGGTATGACATTATATTGATCACATCCTCCTCCAAAAAGATTCATTAGAAGCACTCATTTGAGACATACGATTACTTACAAAGGAGCTTAGAAAAGGGGATAAGCCATTGCTCCACACATAATGCAAAGCCCCATGGCCTTCATTAAAGTCCTAAAAAGTATTCAGTACCAAGGGCTGCTCCATCCCTGACACTGTCAAGAAACAGCTATTGACCATCTCAATACACACAATATATTTTAGTTCTTTTTGGTTTCTGTAGACAACATATTCCACACTTCCAAGTTTTCTTAAGCCCATTTATAATATTACTTGCAAATCAGCCCACTTTGAACCTCCCTCCAATAAACGGCTCTAGAAACTACTCAAATGGCAATACAACAAGCATTCTCATTAGTGCCCCTAGAGACCCTTAACTATAGAAGCTCTAGCAACCTCCTCTCAAGTGTTCTGGAGTCTCTGGACCCACCCACGATAACCATAAGTTTTGTCCGTGGGTTTCTAATGCAAGAAACTGCTCTCTTAGCCCTGTACTATACACCATTAGATCAGCAATTGCTAGCCACACGCTGGGCTCTCCTAGAAATAGAAGCCCTCAAAGGCTGCAAGCCCATGACTCTCCAAGACCTAGCTGCCCATTATGGCTTGGGTCATGGAAGCAGCACCCCACAGGCTTGGCAATGCTGTGGAGACCTAAAGAATGGAACCAAACCTGGACCTTCTGGCATATTGTACTTGCAGGAGTGTGTGGTCCCCCCAACCTCAGTTTTTTGCCAGATGCCATAATGCTGGAGAAGGTCAAACCTCTCCCAGGCCCCTTGGCTACATGGAGAACCCCTTGGGATCAAGTGAGTGAACAACAGTGAGCATTCATATGCTTTACAGTATTGCTTGGGCATAGGAAAGTGATTCCGGATGGATGGACATAGAGTTTGAAGGGGAAAAAAACAGAAAAATAGTAAATATGTGAGTAAATCTAACTGGATATTGACCATACAGAACAATAATGATAAAATAATAATACTTTATGGAGTTTCAAATATATGAAGGATTTAAAAATATTAGTAAAAACAGCACATAAAGTCAAGAGGGAATTAGTGTTTCAAGGTCCTAATATCATTTAGGGGGAAAGTAAAAGTATAAATTAGCATTACACTTAAATGAGTTAAAAATGCATGTTGTAATTTCTAGGATAACTGCTAAAAGAAGAGTAAAAGAATGTCTACCTTCCAATCAAAAGAAAAGCTGGAATAACATAGAAAGTGCAAAACATGAAAGCAGAGAAAAGGGAACACCGTAGAAGAACAAGCAGAAAGACAGAGTGAAATGGTAAACTTAACAATATAACAGTAATAATATTAAATGTGCATATTCATATTAAAAGAGAAAATTAGATTGAATTAAAGAGGAAAAAAACCACTATGTGCTGCTTACAAAATACACATCTAAAATAAAAGATGCATAAAGGTCCAAAGCACAACAGAACACCAACTATATACCATGCAAACACTAACAGAAAGGTATCGTGTTACTATATTAATGTTTTTAAAATTAGACTTTATTTAAAGCAAAAAGTATTACTAGAGACATAGAAGGTCACTTTGTAATCTTAAAAGGTTCAATTCACCAGGAAGTTAAAACAATCTCAATTTATATACCCCTAACTCCCACCCTTTGTTAAGTTCCCATGGAAAATTTTTGAAGTTTGAAACCAAATGTGTTTACTGTCCCAGTGGCATTTCCTAGACAACACAAAGTTCCCACATTGCTGTCACCTACCATAAACCATAGTACAGATTTGGTGTTCCTGAGAAAAGGAGGACAAACAGCAAAAAGAAGAGAAAAAGTGGAAAATTCTCTGTGATTTGTGTCTTGCGAGGATGCTGGACAGTCCATGCTAAACATATGGAGACTAGAGACTCTGAAATTAAAGACCAGGCTTACAGAAACCCAATTTGCTGGTCATCTGTGAGGTTGCCGTTGTCTTCTTTTATCCTTAGGGGTCCAAAGAGAAGCAACATCTCTGCCAAGTGCTTCTGTCTTGCCAATGGGTTTCAGCCCCAGGCAAGTTCGCTATGGATTCAATGTGACCAAAGAAATTGACAGCAAAACGTTATTTGGGGTGAAAAGGTTTATTACCCGGCTTGTTCTCCCAGCAGTAGGTCGAGCACTAGCATCTCTGCCTCCGCCCAGAGCGCTGGGCTGAGCTCTCTATAAAGCACAGTAATAGCTTATTGCCTAAAGGTGTGGAAGCGGTAGCCTAGCAACAGGCCAGTTACATCATCAGGTGGTGTAAGTTCAGGGAGGATGCTGGCCATAGGAACCCCAACTTCCCACAGCTTCTCATAAAACTTATCTTCCTTGTTTTTTTGTTATTTTTTTTTTTCCATTCCTGAGGCCTTGGTTTATCTTCACTACTCCAAGGGCAGCCTCCAAAATTAAAATCCAAATAAACAATATATGATTATTATCTTGTTACCATCTAGTTTCCCATACAAAAAGACCTGATCTTCCCTGGAAAACAAAACTTGTCCTTGCCGAAAGACCAGAGATACAAGGTAAGGAAGAGAACCAGCTAATGCTAACAAATTGCAAAATACAGTCCCAAAAAGCCTGAGCCCCAAAGCTCTGCCCTTTTGAGGTTAGTTTTCCTGGGCCCCAGCGAGAGTTTGTCCTTTCCCATGCACTCTGCTCATAGCATTTGAGGGTGTCTCTGCAAGTCTACAACCACCTAAAGATGTTCTCCTTGCCTCAAGAAAATACTTCTCTCCTCTAGCAAGACCAGATACCTGCTTGATCAGACTTCAGTCTCAGTCAAATCTGTTCTGATCCTACAATGAACCCTTTTCCCTGCCAAACTGACCACAGTGCAGGCCAGCAGTACCGTGTGCTGTGCCTGGGCTGCCACAGCTGAAGCCAGCTGCTGCTGGCCACACACAAGCTGAAGTCTCACCACCTAGTGCTTTGACTCTAAATTCCAGGCTCTCTCTTTAGACTCAGTTGCACAGTGAACAGCAATATTTAGGAATGTAAGGTGAGGTTTGGATGTCATTAGGCTGGTCTTAAGCTCAGATCCTGCTCTACCACTCACCTCTCCTGACTGAAAAGTTACCAGCCAAGAAAGCTCTAGTTAGAAACAGTAAGCAGCAGGGAAATTACCACTTTATTAAGAGCCAAGCCAGCACCCAATCATTCCCAAGGCCGAGGTCTGCAGAAACTGGATCGAAAAATGTGGCTTAGTCCTGAAGGCTTCCCATCTCTTGCCCCCAAGTCAAAATGGCAAGGTCCTTAGAGAAAAGACAACATATGGAACCACCAGTTGCAGACATGGAAGTGGGGGAAAAGAGAGACCAACAGACAGACAATCTTGTCCAGACAGCTCAACAATTCAAGAGGCAAAAGAAGGTGATGATGCCTGGCCTGCTCTAAAAGAACAGGACCTGCTTGTGCGTGCCAACCACATGAGGGCAGGAAGAACAAATAGCACCGCCCCCTAGGAACTAACATTTAAGGCACAGCACCCTGTCCACCAGTAATGCAGAGCCCAGTGAATAGCCTGGGCCCTAGTGCCTTGCCAATGGGTTTCAGCCCCAGGCAAGTTTGCTATGGATTCAATATGACCAAAGAAATTGACAGCAAAACGTTCTTGGGGTGAAACGGTTATATCAAACTTTATTTCCACCGTGGCAAGTCAGTCACTAAAATCCTGTTCACTCGAACGAGTCTGCATGCAGCAAGCTGGTCTCTGCCTCTGGGCCCCTCTGTCTTCGGCACTGCGTCCTTTGGGCCCCACTGTCTGCACAGCTGTCCTCTGGGCCCCTCTGTCCACACAGGCATCCTCTGGACCTCTCTGCCTTCACAGTCGTCCCACACAGCCATCCTCTGGGCCTCTGTCCTTGGTGCTGCCACCACTCCAGCCTCTGCTCTACTCTCCTGCAGCCTTGCAGCTGTGCCACCGTGTCATGCCCAGAGCACTGGGTGGAGCTCTTTATATAGAGTCAACGGCCATGTATTGCCCACAGGTGTGCAGTGAGCTAGTCAACCAGGGCCAGGTGAGAATCTTGGCCACAGGAACTCTCATTTTATCCACATCTACTAACCAGATTATCAACTTTTCCTCCCTTGGAGAGGGGACACTAAGTGAGGGATGAGCAGAGGGCAGAAGTGTAGGAAAATAGATTTATACAAACACAGACACATACCTGCCACCCACAAACACACACACTGGATATCTACCTGGGCTTGGGAATAGGACAAAGCCTAATTTCCACAGGAGCATTAGGACACCATAGCAGGTAAACAGATAACTCCATAAGAGTAGGAACTGAGACAAAAAACCAGCACTGTTGGCTGAATCAGGGCTATGACTGGGGCACCTAGGGCCATGGGGCGCCTAGGGCCATGCCATATTTTGTGCCTCAGCTTCTCACTTGCCTCATGCTAGGCCTCACCCTGGACTGAATTAATACGTGAGGTGGGAAGCACTATGTCTCAGAAGTGAGTGCAACAAAGGAAACAGAAATCCAGATCTAACTAACAAAGAAGACTCCAGAAAAATGCAGTAACTCAGCAGTCATCACTGGATAACCAGACTCAGGTCTAAGAAAGCAAGTGCACTCTACCATGTCCCAATAATCCATAAAATATGTCTCTAGAATATTAAAATTTCTAAGTCTCAAATTATATTTGTTATCTACTGCTACATAACATATTATGCAAAATTAGGGGCTTAAAATGACAGTATTTATTATCTCACAGTTCCATTGGGTCAGGAATCTGGGCACAGGTTGGCTCGGTCCTCAGGCTTCAGGTCCTTCAACAGACTACATTCAAGATGTTGGCTGGGGCTATAGTCACTCAAAGCTTCACTGGAGAAGGATGTGCTTCCAAGGTTGCTCATGTGGTTATTGGCAAAGTTCATTTCCTTACTGGCTGTTGGTCAGAGGCTATCCTCAGTTCCCTGCCGCTTGAGCCTCTCCAACATGCAGCTTGCTTCATCAAAGTGAGCAAACCAAAAAAGGTAACAAAGTGCGAACAAGATGGAAGTCACAGTCGTTTATAACCCAATCTTGAAAGTGACATCCCACTCCTTTTGCATATTCTATTCACTAGAAGCAAATCATTTTCTACAGCCCACACACAGGGGGAGGAGATTACAAAAGAATGCAAAGAGAGGCAGGGATCCTTGGAAGCCATTTTAGGAAGCTGTCCTACCACACCCATGAAAATCGGGGTTAAGATGTACTAAAGCAAGCATGTCCTATATTTACCATGTATAATTCAAACAGAAATTACCCTGCTTGGATCTGGTGACCCCAAAAGCTTTGCATCATTTGATTAAATGCTTAATGCTAAAGTGGGCCCGATGACAGAACACTGTACCTCCAGGAGTCTTTAGATTATATTCAGTTAGGCAGCCCTCAAGAGGGGATATCTGTGTTTTTATCTCCCAATATACCTTCTTCCAATGGAAAACTGCCACTTCCTCATCCTATATGGTTCTAATGAAACATAACAACAGGACTCTGTCTGAACCCTAGCTAATCATATGGCTTTTTCACAGTGATTGGTCAAAGGGGTGGGTACATGAGCCAAGCAGGGCCAGAGTTCATCCATGCAATTTGATATAAGGATACTGGGAGACAGAAAGTCTCTTCCTTTTGAATCATGAACAGTAAAAATGAAAGCTTCCCATCACATGGAAGGATCTGTTGGTACAGTTGTGAGAAGAAAGGAGAGAGCAAGCTAATGCTATTACTTGAGTCCTGGAGCAGTCTTGCCCATTCCACGCTGAACTTCCCAGTTATATGAGCCAGGAAATCCAATTTTTCTCAAGGTTGTTTGGATTTCTGACATTTGCTTGTAACCAAAAGAGTCCTGACCAATACAGGCTTTCAATCTAATTCTTCTTACTAATTAATATGTACATTCCATCTCTATGTAGTTTTCAAACCAGAAAATACAACAGAGTTCCTGAAAAGCTTTTTTTTAAATAAAGATTTTTAGTCCCCTTCCAAACCTATTTCAGAATCTTTAGGGATAGAATCCTCATATGTGTATTTTTTTTTAATTCCACAAATGCCTCTCAAGCCTAGCCAATATGGACACCCACTAATCTCTTCTAACTACAAAAGGATAAACTCCAAATTCAAAACTCACTTTCTCCTATTTGAATTGCAGCATGGACTTTCAGTCTAGAATCCTGTAAAGAAAACAGGTAAGTTTCCCTACATTGACCACCATTAAACTGTTTCTACCACTAGAAAAATAAGTTGAATATTTAAAAAAAATTTTTTTGTAGCATTTTTTTGTGGAGACCAGCTCCGCAATCCAACTGAACCTGAGAGAGGTGGGTGGAAGATTGAGAAAAATACAGAGATAGCAAGAAAGACACAGAAATCAAAGTTGGGGTCAGGAGGTCTACTGACCGCTGATGGCGGAGCAGCGACCCAGTTTTATTTCACACCACAGCTTATATACACAGGCACACTTCGTGTACCGCCCACAATGATCTCACTTCTGGGCTGATCTCACATCCGGTGATCTCATTTCCGGCCCTCCATATCTCCCCCTTTTTTCTTTAACAAAAGCTTCAGGTAGTGGACAGATACAATAAAGATTATAGCAAGCAGGAGGTTTCCCAACACAGCCCTTCCCTACAGCTGCCTTTTCCCTGTGGTCCAAGATAGATGCGGGAAACAAATCCTTGTGCAATGAGGGGGCAGCTGCTGATGGCCAGGTCTCTGTTGACTGGCTCGGTCCCAATTTGAGCTGTGCGTGGGCAGCAAAGCAGCCATGGGGGGAGATCTCTCTCAAAAGTGGCGAGGGGTCAGACCCCTGCAAGGTTGGGGGTTCTGTTGGTCCCCAAGTTCTCTCCTGATGGCCCCTCTGCTACTGTGCCTGTCTTAGGTTGTTCCTTCCCAGAGGAATCTTACCCGTCTCTGGCTAACCAGCCATCCTCGGGGGCCAAGCAGGGTGATGTGAGGCAAGCGAGAGGATCAGCGTCCCCCGAGAGGGACAGTTCTCTGTCTCCTTGGTTACCTATGCCCCCGTGGCCTCCACGCCAGCACCTGCCTTGGGATTCCCTCACCTGCTGGCAGGATCCCCTGCTCTGGCCACATGTTTTGGAGAACCCAGGTTTATTATGGCATGGCACCAGCCTCTTAACACAAGGCAACTCCATGTACAGGGCATATACAAGACACCCTTCGGTCACAGTAGACAATGGAGATGCCCTTCTTTCAACAACAGGGTAGGGAGATTCTAGAAAGGGCTGTGTTTAGGAGGGAAGAAGAAAGGTCACAGAACCAGCAAACAGGTAGTCACATGAGAAGGTTGGAAAAGAAACCTCAGGGCAAAGCTGGAAACTCTCCCTCCTCTTTCTTTAATTGAAGCCGCAGGCGATACAGGTTCAATCAGTCTGCATGGATTCCTTTCTCGGGGGCTTGCCAGCTGACTAATAATAAGCAAAACAAAACGATTATCGCAGACACCAAAGCAAGCAGGTACCAGAGGGTATGTTTCAGCATATTGAATGGGTTAAAGCCCTTAATATGTTCCAGGACTTGTTTTGCCAGTTCTGGGGGATTTATTACATTTACTTGGGCATTTTGGATGTCTAATATCTTTTGATGCAAGTTATGCAGTTCGAGGCTAAGGTTTGTATGTCGCCACACTCCTAGGAGATGGCTGCAAATTTTGTTCCATTTCCATTGTGAACTGTTATAAAGTGCATTGGTAGATGCTTTTAAGTGCAGCATGGCATAGGAGCCCTAACTGCCATTGGAGGGTTTCCACCTTATCACCTACGGCTATCACTGTATTTTCCAGGGTGGCAAGTTGGCTTCCTATCTTTACATCAATGACCTCTTGAGTTTTTAGAGCTTGAGAGGTGTTTTGGGCCAATTGATTGACATACTGGGCAGTGTGTATGGTTTGTGAGAGGGCCATACCTGCAGTAACAGTGGTGATGAGGATAGAAATAGCAGTCACTAATATAGCAATTATGAGTCTTAACAGCTCTCCAACTCCTGGAGAGCTCATTCCTTATTTTTATAAGAGTCTGTATCCCCAGATCATCATACCACAGTTCAGATAGATTGGAGGGCAGCATAATATATGGCAGTTAGGAAAGGACTAGGACGTACTTTTCTTTGTTCCAGGCAGACACATATGAAGTTAGGTTGCAGTTTATACAGATAATGTTATACAGGTTCCCCTGGAGGGAGACATTAAAAGGTCTTACAAGCAGCACATATGGGGGTTGCACACAAGCTTGTACCCCATAGGGATGTACAAGATTTAGGTCACTTGTGGAAGAGGCAGAAAAGTTAACATGCCGTGAGGTGGTGAGGATGGGCAATATATATCCTCCAGGTGTCATCCAGTCTTGACTGGGCCCAGTTAAGCAATGGGACCAATCGAACAGTAGCTCTGACGAATGATTAAGATTGTGTTGGGCAGCCAGACGGTGAGCACAATCTACCCAATGGACGAATTTGTCCAATTCTACACTGGTGCTGTTCACACAGTAGGGTAAGGGAAGGTGAGTTGGGGCCACAATAATGGTGGTGTTAGGTAGCTCTACTATAGAAACGGTGGGTATGTATTTGCCAATGTCCCAGGGCCCACTAATGGTTACTATCTGGGCACCTACCATAGCAGTTTTGTTCACTTGTCCCAACAAGCACCCATCCATGGGTTGGTGGACTCCACATAAAGGAAGATCCACCGATTGTTCAGAATAGTTAAATAGTGCTGATTGCTGCCAGTGCAGCCCATCTGGTCCTGAGTGTCCTCCCAGGATCCTGGTGTCATTAACAGACACGAGGACCACTTCATCACCCCAGGTAACTGGGTGTAACACTGGGGGATTTGGATAAAAGGTCCAGTAGGTCTCTCCCTGTACTTATCCCACCTGGACGGCAACAATGGCTAACATTGCCAGGAACAGCTTATCAGGCATCAGAGTCAGACCCTGTCATCTGACCATCTCCTCTCCCTCCTGAGTTAACCTCGTGAGCTGTCCCCACACTGGAGGATGGGCTCTGCAGGTCTGTTGTGATGGTGGATGTCAAGGGAGGTGGACTTCTGAGGTGGTCCTCATCCTCATCCGGGGAGTCAACCACTGTATGATGATGCTTGACCAGCCGTTCAGGGAGCCAGGGAGGACCTGTAGCAGACTTGGGGAAAACACAAACACAGCCTCTCCCCAGAGAAGTACCAGGTCAGGTCCTTGCCAAAGACCCATAAGGGGGTCTTTCCATCTGACCAAATTTTTTGTTCTGAGGGGTCCAAAATCTTGTCTTCTGCTGTGAGGCCCTGTTTGTCCACAGAAATAAAATTTAATGTAAACAGGGCAAGGTTTAGTTGATTTGTGGGAGAGGTCCCATATTTTCCCCTTCTGTTTAAATAACTGATTTTTAAGTGTTAGGTGGGCTCTTTCCACTATACCTTGACCCTGAGGGTTCTAAGGAATTCCCATTACATGTTGAATCTGGAAGGTGGAACAGAAATGTTGGAAGGCTCGTCCTGTGTATCCAGGCCTGTTATCAGTTTTAGTGATTTTAGGAATACCCATGATGGAGAATGCACACAAACAGTGGGAAATAATGTTTACTGGCCTCTCCTGATTGAGGAAAAGCACATATGAAGCCAGAATAAGTATCAAGGGAAACATGAATGAAAGTGATATTTTTTAAGGATGGGACATGGGTAACGTCCATTTGCCAAATTTGATTTGGAACTGGGCCTCGAGGGCTGACACCAAGGGGTGCCGTAGGCAGTAAAGAGCGACAGTTGTGGCGTGTGCAAACTATCTGTCTAGCCTGTTCCCGAGTAATTCCAAATTGTTTTTTTAAGAGTTCAGGAATTTTGATGGAATAACTGGTGAGACTGTTGAGCGGCTGAGAGCAGAGACTCTGAGAGCAAAATAAAACCCTCTGGAGTGAGCTCACGGGTGGCGGCATCAGCAGCTGCATTACCGGCAGTCAGAGGTCCAGGAAGACCGGTGTGTGAGCGAAGATATCCGACATACACTGGACGGGTCCTCTACCTCAGAGCTACCTGAGCTTTATGAAAAGGATGAAAGACTTCTTCAGCAGTGATAAATAATAGCTGTTTTCACAGTATGGAACACCGTGAACATATATTTACTATCAGTGTAAATATTAAGGGATTGTTCTGGGTACAACTCAAGTGCCCAAAGAACAGCCTCCAGCTCTACCCTTTGGGCGGAGCAGTAGTGAATGCGGCCGGAGCAAGTGCCTTCAGGATGTGAACAGCGGTGGTACCTGAACTGGATCCATCCATGTAGACGGTGATTGCATTGGGGATGGGTTTGCAGTGCATAACCCTGGGAAAGGTCAGAGGAGTGTCCTTAAGAAATTGTAAGAGTTTGTTGGATGGATAGTAACAATCAATCTTCCCAGGGAAATTAGCGAAGGCCAGCTGCCATTCCTCAGAAGTGGACCACAGCCAAGCTTGCTGCTGAGCATTGTAAGGCACAATAATGAGAGAAGGTTCAGCAGCCACAAGCTGCCTAAGTTGAGCCCTTGCCTTATGAATCACATCACACACCAGGACATGATAAGGGGTAAGATGTTGAGGGGAATTTGGGAGATGAACCCATTCAAGGGGTCCCAGGGGTTGCCATAAAACACCTGTAGGAGTTGGGCTGGTGGTACAAACAATAACAGACAAGTACCTGGGGATCAAGGTGAAGCACCTGAGCATGCCGAATAGCATCCTCAACAAGTTTTAAAGTATCTTTGGCATTGGGTGTTAAGTGTCTGGATGAGGAAGGGTCGGGGTCACGCTAAAGGAGTTGAAGAAGAGGTTGCAACTGCCCTGTGGTAAGTCTCAGAAACGGTTATAGCCAATAGATGTCTCCAAGCAGTTTTTGGAAATTGTTCAGGGTGTGCAGGTGCCTAGTTTTTATCTCCACCTTTTGGGGCTGAATGATCCTCTGTAAAATACGAGTTCCCAAGTAGGAGAATGGAGTTTGCATTTGCACCTTCTCAAGAGCAATGAGGAGTCCATGGATATCTAATTGTATTTTGAGCAGCTGAGACAAAACCTCAGGGTCTGCATGGGAACAGAGAATATCATCCATATAATGGATAATGTATGCTTCTGGATATTTGTCATTCACCACTTGAATGGCTTGTGTGACAAATGACATAAAGTGGGGCTACTGGCCATTTCTTGAGGGAGTACTTTCCATTGGTATCTTTTCATGAGCTCTCTAAAGTTAACTGAGGACAAACTAAAGGCAAAGCGTTCCCTATCTCCCAGATGTAAAGGAATAGTAAAGAAACAGTTTTTCAAGTCAGTAATAATTAGGGAGTGTTTCCAAGCGATCATGGTGGGTGAGGGTAGTCCTGGTTGGGGTGCTCCCATCGTAACCATGACTGTGTTAACCTTGCGGAGGTCCTATAGGAGTCTCCAGTGACCAGACTGTTTCTTTTTTATCACAAAGATGGGAGTGTTCCAGGGACTAAGGGAATCCTCAATATGTCCTGCTTCCAATTGCTCGGATACCAGCTGTAGAGCAATTTTTAGCTTCTCCTGAGTCAGGGGCCATTGGTCCATGCAGACAGGCTCACTAGTTAACCATTGTATTTTAGAAGCCGTCAATATCAGGGAGGGAGGAGATACTAAGGCCTCTAGGGCAAATTTGGTTGGGACCCTAAACCAGACTGATCTTGGTGGGGCTGTGGGGAGATCGGGAGTGGCTGACCTTGGCCCTCACTTCCCAGGCCAGTCCTGGACACATTCCCCTGGTCCAGCATCATTTGAGCAACTTGAAGATTAGGGCTATGGAGTAAGACTGACATTTGAGCCAAAATATCCTGTCCCCAGAGATTAACAGGGAGGTGATTGAAAGATGTAGGTTTGGAAAGTCCCTGTACGTTCCTCTTTGTCTGACCAGGCCAATGTCTGAGAACTCTGTAGAGGACCTTGTGCCATACCAATACCTTGCAGATCAGTCATAGCCTCTCGGGTGGGCCAAGTGGCGGGCCAGTGCCGTGATGAAATGACCGACACATTGGCTGCAGTATCCACAAGGCCTTCAAAATGCTTCTCATTAATCTGAAGAGTCAAAGTAGCTCATTCAAGTCCCACCCATTAGACCCAAAAGGCACCCGAGGAACTGAAGCCTTGGTCCCCTCTGGGCTGGGAGGACTGGCACTGGCCGGCTTGTACTAAAGGCAGCACAAGTTGAGCTATACGGTCAGAGGATAACATTTGAATTATTCTGAAAGGTGAGCGACACATCATTTTAATTTCACCTGTGTAGTCGGAGTCTTTGCACCCAGGCTTCACCTGCAGTCCTTTCAAGTTCCAGCTACTCCTGCCTAAAATAAGGCCTACTGTACTGGGGGGTAAGGGGCCGTATACCCTGGAGGGAATAGCGTGGGGTCCCATGTCGGGAGTTAGTACAAATTGGGAGGTGGGGCTGAGGTCCAATCCTGCGCTTCCTGGGGTTGCTCAACAAAGTTGTTGGACTGTCTTGCGTGTGGAAGGACAATTAAGGGAGTCACAGACAGGGGCCCCCATTATTTCCTGGGGCTGGGGTGGGCCCAGTTAGGAGTTTTCCGACAATGGTAGTCCCTGAACATCAGTAAGTGATCTACATTCATTGGCCCAATGTTTGCCTCGGCAGCACCACAGGCAAATTCTAGGGGCCCTATTCGGTCTTTCCTGGGGCTGCAGGGTGATGGTAGGAGGCGCCCTTGGATGCTCTTTTGGGTTAGGACATTCACTAACAAAATGGCTGAGCTGTCCGCAGTGAAAACATCCACCTTTAAGATGGCGCTCCATCCCCTGTTGGGGGCGGGGCTTTTGTGTTGGCCCGGATTTTTTTTGTGGTGCAGCCACTAATGCTGCACCTTGCATGTAGGATGATCCCACATCTTCGCAGAGTTTGACAAAGTCAGAAAGACTTCCCTTTTTCTAAATGGCCAAATGAGGCCCTGATATGTACTGTTTGCATTTTCAAAGGCCAGCTGTTTAGCGAGAATATTCCCAGTCTCAGAATCAGGAATTATTCTAGATATTGCCTGCAGTAAACGAGATACAAATTCCTGAAATGGCTCATCTGGGCCTTGCCAAATGCTGCTGAGCTCCTCAGTTTTATCTCCTGTGGTGGGCAGGCTCCTCCAAGCCTTGTTCCACAAATGTTAATTTGCTGATATGCTTGTAAAGTGAACTGAAGTTGATTTAACAAGGCAGAATACTGCCCTTCAGCATACCCAGATTGATGGGAATATTAGGCATTTCATTTCTATCAGCCTGTTGCATGCACAAGTCTACAAACTCATGCCTCCATAGCAAATAATCACAGCCAGTGAGACATGCCTTAGCAAGCATTTTCCAGTCTTTAGGAGCCAGAGCTTCAGATGATATGCCCTCCAAGAAAGCAAGAGCAAAGGGCAGTTGGGCAATATTGAGAACAGGACTGTTTGAGCTCTTTCAAGGTTTTGAAAGGGATAGGATTGTGGTGTCTGACATTTCCATCCCCTTCCCGTATTTCAGTGGCAGGCTGAGGGAGTGGAACTCAGATGTGTCCTTACCCCGCCTCTGGGCTTCCTGGATGCTCTGCTGCAAATCTGAGCAGAGAACGGGACTGGGAGTTACTCTGGTGGCAACAGGAATGGAATGTCCCCGAGTAATCTGAATACTAGGGGGGTACAGAGGCGCAGAGGGGTTCCCTGCTTGTAATTTGCTGTTCCAAGGCCTATCAGGACAGATGGGTGATCACGGGGGTTTAGGGGAAGACATTTTCAATTTTTGAAAAGCAGCCAATACAGACTTGGTATCAGTAGGAGGTTTCAAGATGTCAGAGGGCCCTGAGTTGCCCTCTCACTCCATCTCGGACTCCGAGGAGGCAGATTCCTCCTGCTCACAAAATGAGTCCTCCTGGTCACCATACTGGATGCCATGCTGGATGCCATGGGTGCCATGTTGCGCTTCTCAGGGGGCTCCTTCTCACATTGTTGTTCCTCCTTTAACAACTCTTGTTCATACTTGGGAGGTAGTAACTCATTGTCTTGTCCACACTTGGGAGGTAATGGGTCACAGTCCACAGGGGCTGTCACATTAGCCAAAGCCTTATAACCAGTGACTGTTTGTCTCAATTGCTCAACTATAGAGCCTCCCTCTGGAAATTATCAGGCAGATGGGTAACCTCGGGGGAGGAGTCCAAGTTTTCCTTCACTAAATTCCATAAAGCAAATGTTTCTACAGGAAAGTCCTGACGCCAATGAAGGGTGAAGCACTGTTTAAGCTGCAGCCCCACCTTCTGCCAAGTCTGCTCATTTATGGTTCCTTCTTCAGGGAACCAAGGGCAAGTATCCCACACAAAAGCAAGAAAAGATTCTAGCTGCGGACTACGCACATTACTGCTGTGATCGCAAAGCATAGCCTTAAGTATATGTTCAAAGACTTCTTGGTCCTTTGACCCTAAATGTCCCATGTTTTACTCCTGATTCTATTGTTCTTGTACCTTAGTCCAGATATTGTACTCTTGACTCTATTGCTCCCATACCTTATTTCCTGATGTGCATCTGCTCCGCGGGGAGTTTCCTCACTTAAGTTTTCCGTCACTCCCATCTCAGGTCCCTGTTCGGACACCATCTGCGGAAACCAGCTCTGCAATCCAGCTGAACATGAGAGGGGTGGGTGGGAGGTTGAGAAAAACACAGAGATAGCAAGAAAGACACAGAAATCAAAGTTGGGGTTAGGAGGTCCACTGACCGCTGATGGTGGAGCAGTGACTGAGTTTTATTTCATACCACAGCTTATATACACAGGCACACTTTCATGTACCACCCACAATGATCTCACTTCCGGGCTGATCTCACATCCAGTTTTCTCATTTCCGGTGATCTCATTTCCAGCCCTCCACATTTATTGATTTTTTTCTGAATCCTACTGATAGACGTCATTAGTGGGAAAAGCATCATAATCATAAGTGTGGTAATATATATATATATGTTTAATGCTTCCTTAGTTCTTTATCATAAAACTAGCATAAGAACCTGTGGGGGCAGTAATGGCCTTCCAATACAAATTTCTATATTAAATGGCCCAAAAAAGAGCCAGGCCATGTTCCTACATCTTTTCACATGCCCACCCTTTCATATCTGTACCAGAAAAATCTGGTAAACAAAACTTATATTCTCACATTTTTGAAAGACCAAAGAAAAACATCTTTTTAAAACAATGACACCAAGGCTCAGTTTCAAGTTGACAATATAGGAAATCTCTGGTTGGGAAACCTTGGACAATCCTGTGAGGCAGGCTGATGGGACTGGCACGGCACTTTTCAGCCATTTGCAATGTCACAGTGGCTCCTAAAATATGAATATGCTTGTTTGAAAACTGGCACTATGACAGCATGGTAAGCAAAGTTTCAACAGGATAATTCACACATTATGTCAAGGTAAAAGAACAAAAACAAGAGAGGTTCTACAATCTTTATATCCTGAACAGTTATGGGAATCTTGACATGTTTGCTGTTTTGTATTATCACCTCTAGAGGAAGACTCCTCTCAGGGCTCCTAATAAGAAAGAAAACTAGTAGATCAAATGTCATCACTGGTGAGCATCTTGGGTATAAAATCAGGAGACAGATCACCACAGAGAGACCAAGCAGACCAGATAATTTCCAGAGCTTGACCTTACTCCTCCTATCTTTCGGTCCACCTGTTCTA
The DNA here is from genome assembly GCA_029783875.1 of Phataginus tricuspis. Taxonomy (NCBI): domain Eukaryota; kingdom Metazoa; phylum Chordata; class Mammalia; order Pholidota; family Manidae; genus Phataginus; species Phataginus tricuspis. The sequence continues at coordinate 56,029,844 of JAQQAC010026072.1, read as the reverse complement.
GAATTGAGGACTGATGAAGAGGTATTTCCAGTTCTGCTTACACACTTGAAAAGTTAAAGAGGGATCTCATCAGCAGGAGAGGGATGAAGGGATAAGAAATCAGTGGAGATAATATCTATTAATGTTACCTTTTTTCCAGTTTTACTGAGGTATAATTGACAAAGTTGCTGTTATAAGGCAGAAAGGAGCAGCCCACAGAAAAAGATCCAGAAATCTGCATAATTTCATGAGTCTTTTGCCAAATACTAAGTGGTGCACACAGAGAGAGAATCTACAAAGCTGCACAAAAAACTACTATTGGAAAAAGAATAATTACCAGGCAGCTGTGAGCTGAACAACTACTGGAGTTCACCCAAGTCGGGGAGCCATTCTAGTTCTTATCTCCAGACTGCAGAGACCTTACTGAAACACCCTGCAGCCTTCAGTGGACTCCTCAGAAAGACTACATTTTAGGAAGAGGGCAAATAAAATCCTCAAAGAACACTACATACTGCCTTAATAATATGTAAAAACAAGCTTCATACGAACCACAAAAATGTGAAAAATGAAATTTAAAATATTAACATTTACAATTGCTTTAATGAAAAGCAAATAAATATAAACCTCACAAAATGTGTACTGAATCAGTATGCTGAAAATTACAAAATGCTGCTAAAAGAAATCAAGAAAACCTACTAAATAAGAGCCATACTGTGTTCACGGCTGGAAAACTAAATGCTCACGTAAGTGTATATTAATGATACCAAAAAAAATAAAAATAAAAGATTCTTAGAGGCTTTAAGAAAGTGAGTCTGTACTACAACCTCTGAAGACCTTTTATCAGTTTCTGAACTCTTAACAAAAGATTCTACAATCATACTCTTGGCTTCCTCTCTACCTTGGGTCCATGCTTTTTTAACAGAGCCCTGGACTTGATCTTTGTCCTGTGGCTCTCTCACTTTGAGTACATTCTGCTGGAAGAAACTAAGAATGAGAAATCATTCCATTTTCAGATAGTATTCCTACATAGTTCATCAAAATTGTTTAAAAATTTAGTAATTCCTTCTTTAGCATAGCTTTGTCTATCCATACTTCATGATAAATAATTTAAAGACAAAAGACACTTGACAGTTTAAACATTCTGCCTAGAAACTCCTAAGCCAGATGTATCAGTTCATTAAATACCCCTTATAATTATCCATGTTATCATATTTGCTAAACCATCTGCCATGACCAAACAAGATCCGCCCTTCCTAGAGCTTCCAGTAACATTTTCCTTACTCTTCTTTAAGGCTTTATTGACACCCATCTGTCAGGATTCCACCAACAGTTTTCTTCAAGCCTTTTCAACTTCTGCCTGGTATCTTGTTCCAAAGCCAATGCACCCCAAATCTTGCTCCACTCATCTAATGCTGTACAACTAACTCCAAAAAATAGTTGCTTAAAACAGTATTTTAAATATCTCACAATTAAAAGAATCAGGAATTTGAGTGAGTTTCAGCTGAGTGATCTTTTTCTATTCCTTGTGGTGTCAAGGGAAGTCACTTGGTAGTATGCACCTGGTGAATGAGAGGTTTGGAGGATTCAAGTCAGCCTCACTCAATTATCTGGCACCACAGCAGGGACGAGCCACTTAGCTCAGTTGGCTCTGTTGACCAGAATGTGGCCTCTCCAACATGACGGTTTCCTCACACAGTGGTTCATGGCTCTAAAAGCAAGTATTCAAGTGAATCAGGCAGAAACTTTATGGTCTTTTATGACTTAGCCTCAGATGTCATCGTGTTTCATTTCTGCTGTACTGTGTAGGTCAAAAAACCACTAGTCTATTCAGATTCAATGGGAGGAGGTAAAGACCCAATATCTCCATGGAAAAAGGGTCAATGAATGTGCAGCCATTTTTAAAAAACAAATAGCAGATTGGCACACGAGCAGATGTTAAAGACGTTCTTCCAGCTGAAGTGAAATGATATGCAATGGAAACTTAGATCTACACAAAAGAATGAAGAGCACCAGAAATGGCAAACACGTAGGTAAATAAGATGGACCTTTTTTCCTTCTTTCTTAAGTTCCAAAGTAGTAGTAAAAATATATGACAATTACAGCACAACAAAAACAGGAGAGAGTAAAATGGATCTGAACTTAGGCAATTGCAAAATCAACTCATTTTGTCAGCCAGCATGGAAATTATCAACATGGTCAACCAGTGAAGGAAGGGAGATAGGAAAGGTGCACTCTCAAATAATACAATAGTAGAAGTATTGACAATACATCACAATATCAGAGCAGTAAGGGAGAAAAATGATGTAGGGTATTTATTCTCTCAGGTCTCTCCTTGAAGGACCAACCTGGCCTGACTGTGCCCACAAGATGACCTCTCCAAAATGGCTCTCTCTGTCTCCAAATTCAGACATCAATATTATCCTCTCTCTTGCATTTTCAGGCACTGTTACTATCCCAGGATTCCCACACTTCCTTATCCTTTCTGGTAGACTCCTGACCTATCTCCCAACAAAGTTTATAGATTCAAAGCAAAAACTCAACTTTTGGAAAAGTGGTGTTAAAAATAGCTTACTAATATAATTTGGATGCTAAAAATAATATATTAAGACTAGCAAATCAACATCTGTGTATGTTTAAGGAAAAAACATCATTATTTTGAAGTATTCGATATTAAATATTTGAATGGATTGTAAACCCATTTTCATTTTTACAAGGAATTTCAACCTTTCACTTGTCAGTGGACCGACTATTAGATCTAGAGTACAATTTCAAAGGATCAAATTATCTGAATTCTGATTGATGACAATAAAAGATGATCTGTGTAAATTCCTTTCTGGTATTTGCCATCACCTACTTATGTGCACAAAGACTGAGATAAACTTCGGAGCTTAGGTCATTTTAAAAAATGCAGGGTTTGCCTTATTCATAGAAACAACTTGCTCTTATAGCCCTGAGCCACCATGTGGGAAGACACCATGCTGGAGAAGCCACATACCAGTCAACAGAAAAGAGCCAGCTGAGCCCAGCCTTCCTCTGCCAATGGTAACTACCAAGAATCTGAGGATATCACTGTTAATAGGTTTTAGAGGATTGTGTACAGTTATTTCAAGTGTAAAACCTAGAATTAGTAAATCATTTTCATGGTTATTCATTGCAGGTGGCAGAGGTTAGAAAACTATTTGGCAGTGTTTAGTAAAGTTGAACATATACATACACTAAACTCAGTAATTTTACCCCTACACATATTCTCAACAGACATGCTTACACACATAAGTACCAAAATACATGCACTAGAATTTCAAATCAGGACTCATATTAGCCAAAAACTAGAAACTACCCAAACCTATCAACAGTAAATTAGACAAGTAAATTACATGCTATTTACAAAATAGAATACTAAATAGTAAGAAGAACAGTCTACATGAAACATGAGTGAATCTACAATGTTGAGAGAAAGAGTACATGTTATATGATTCAATTTATATGAAGTGCTAAATGGACAACACTAATCTATGCTGTTAGAAATCAGAATAGTGGTTACCCTTGGGGCAGCAGGCAAGGATAAGAGGTGATGCTGGGACCCTGGTAGTATTCTGCTTCTTTTGATCAGGGAGCTGGTTAGATAAGCATGGTGGTTTAAAAACACATCCACAGATTCCGTCACACTCTTCCCATCAGATGGTGAAGTCCAATTCCCTCCCCTTGAATGTGGGTTGGCCTTAATGGCTCACCTCTAGCGAATTTCAGAATGCCCTGAAACTGATATTGTGACTTCCAATGATGTTAGAAAAGGCTCTGGAGTTTCCACCAGGCCCTCTTTCTTGGGATGCTCACCCTTGGTACCCAGACACCATGCCAAGAAAGCCAGAGAATCACATAGAAAAGAGATGTGGAACTTCTGGGAATATGGCGTCATGAACGGACCAGCAGAAAAATTCCTCCCAACATTATATTTATTCACGAAAATACAGCAAATACAACTATCCCTAAAAGAGAGACCAGAATACACAGGAAAGTGCACAGCGTACAGCTACACCTGTGAGAACTTGGCAGCCGGTGAGGCGGAAGGGATACGGAGCAGCGACCTGGTGGGACCGAGCGCTCCCCCCACCCCAGAGCTCCAGCGGCCAGACACTCCGGACAGAGGACTCGGCACTCGGCGAGGCGGGACGGAAATGCGATCCAGCGAGACAAGAGCGCCCCTCCACCCCAGCACTCCGGCGGGAGTCCCGGCAAGGCGAGTAAGGTACGGAGCCGCGAGCGGACGGAGCGCTCCTCTCCCCCAGCGCTCCAGCGGGAGGAGAGGATTCAGAGCCGGGAGGGAGTGGAAGTCTGCGCCGGGAGCGCCGACACACGGCCTGCGGTGTAGCGGAGATAGGAGAGACAGAGGGCACAGGGTCCCAGCCCGGAACGTGCAAGTTGCCCGCGGCAGGCTCCGGGAAGGAAAAAGAAAGGAGAAAAAAGGGAAGAAAAGTGCGCTTTCTACCTCAGCGGTCTTAAAGAGACAGGAGCTCAGTAGAGGGGCCGGATAGCCCCACAAATTGAGCCCAGCACGCTGGGAGTCCTGGGGAGCTTTGGACCCCTTGGCTGGCGACTGGGAAAGGGTGCCCGCCATTGAGACCCCCACGGAGATCAACAGCTTACCATTCGTTCCCAACCCAGCCAGAACTATAGAGTGGCGCTGGAATAGTGGAGCAATAGCGCCACCTACAGCACTCGCGCGGAACCCACTCACAGTGGTTTTTTTTTGTTGTTGTTGTTATTGTTTTTTCTCCCCTTTCTTTTCCTTTTTTTCTTTCCCTCTCTTTCAACAGCCTCCCATTCATTCTCACCCAGCCACAGCTTTAAAGGGCCGTGTGGAGCGACGTGGCCACAGTTCTGGAATAGTGGAGCAATAGCGCCACCTACAGCATTCACACAGAAACCACCCCCGGTGGGCGTTTTGGTGTTTTTTTTTGTTTTTTTTTGTTTTTTTTGTTTTTTTGTTGTTGTTGTTGTTGCTGTTTTCTTTTACGTGTTGCTGCCTTCTCTTTTTCTTTCTTTTCTTTTCCTTTCTCTCTCCTTTTACTTTTTTATTATTAGTAGAGATTTCTTTTTTTTTCTTTTCTCTCCTTTCTTATCTCTCCTTGCTACCAACAACCAATTCTATAGTCATGAGAAGACAGAAGAATATGATACAGACAAAGCTTCAGACAAACACCACCCCAGAAAAAGAAGCTGAAGGAATGGACATACACAGTCTTCCAGAAAAAGAATTCAGAATAAAAGTCATAGCCATGCTGACGGATCTACAGAAAAATGTGCAAGAGCTGAGGGAGGAAGTGAGGGAAGTGAGGAAAGATAATGCAGAAATGAGACAAGCCATCGACGGGCTCAACAGCAGATTGAATCAGGTTCAAGACACGATCAAGGAATTACAAGCCAGGGACCAGGAATACAAAGAAGCTGAGGCAGAGAGAGATAAAAGGATCTCTAAGAATGAAAGAATATTAAGAGAACT
>JAQQAC010026072.1:55916399-56014365 GCA_029783875.1 Phataginus tricuspis | reverse complement strand
ATGCACCCCTATGTTTATTGCAGCACTATTTACAATAGCCAAGAAATGGAAGCAACCTAAGTGCCCATCAGTAGATGAATGGATTAAGAAGATGTGGTACATATACACAATGGAATATTACGCAGCCATAAGAAAAAAACAAATCCTACCATTTGCAACAACATGGATGGAGTTAGAGGGTATTATGCTCAGTGAAATAAGCCAAGCCGAAAAAGACAAGTATCAAATGATTTCACTCATATATGGAGTATAAGAACAAAGAAAAAAAAACTGAAGGAACAGAACAGCAGCAGACTCACAGAACCCAAGAATGGACTAATAGTTACCAAAGGGAAAGGGACTGGGGAAGATGGGTGGGAAGGGAGGTATAAGAGGGTAAAAGGGGTATTACGATTAGCAGATGTAAGGTAGCGGGGGCACGGGGAGGGCTGTACAACTCAGAGAAGACAAGTAGTGACTCTATAGCATCTCACTACGCTGATGGACAGTGACTGTAATGGAGTTGGTGGGGGGGACCTGATGAAGGGGGTAGTTTAATCACCATAATATTGCACATGTAATTGTAGGTTAATGATACCAAAATAAATTGTAAATAAAAAAAAGAATAGCTAAAATAAAAAACCACTGACTATATATCAAGTATTGGTGAAGAGATAAAGGAAATGGAACTCAAATACACCCCTAATGGGAATGTAAAGTGATACAGCCACTCTGCAAAACAATGTATCAGTTTCTTTAAAAGTTAAACATACATCTACCATATGATCGAACAAATGCACTCCTAGATATTTATCCAAGAAATAAAGGAAATATATGTCCATAGAAGTACTGACACACAAATGTTCATAGCAGCTTTATTGGTAATAGCTCAAAACTAGACACAACCCAAATGCCCATCAACAGATGAGAGGATAAATTGCAGTACATCCCTATAATGTAATACACTCAGGAATCAACTATTGGTACACTGAATAACATGGATGAATGTCAAGATAATGATACTGAGTTAAACCAGACCAAAAAAAAAAATACTGTCTGATTCTAGTTATATAAAACTTTAGAAACTGCAAGTGAATTTATAATTACAGAAAGTAGATCATCTGTGGTTGCTTAGGTGTGGGAGGCATGGAGGGACAGTAGCAAGAAATTACAAAGGGACATGAGTAAACTTGCAGATATATATGTTCACTTGATTGTGATGATGTTTCAAGGGGATATACATATGTCAAAACATGAAATTATATACTTTAAATATGTCCCAATATTATATGTCAATTATGCCTCAGTAAAGCTGTCTTTAAAAAAAACTGCAACTCTGCTGTCAGATTTTGAGGGAGGCAGAAGGAAAGCAGAATGGAAATCTCAGTTAAAGGCCTCAGTTGAGGTTTGTAAATTATCCAAGTATGTAAGGAATCCAGCTAGCCAAGCCTCAGCAGAGTGTCATGAGCTGTCTCCCTGCTGCTCTCCAGAAATGGTGATATCACATCCACCACTACTGGATCTGTTTTGGGAGAAGAATGACCCAATCGGTATAAAATGAATTGTCTTTTAAGAGACTGTCAGTTAAGCATATAATCCACATTTCTAAGCATTTTAAAAGAGCTATCCATTTGCAGGATAGTTTTAATATTGAAAGTGAACTTTTGCATGTGAATCCGAATATAGATACACCAGTATCTCAGAGCCTTGTTTCCTGATCTATGAAATGCCGTAAGAAGTAAGAAAAACCAGGACACAAAAAGAGTAGACTTTGCCAGAGTTATTAACTCCTCCTTTGGGGCGGAGCCTCTTTCACCCCACTGTGCTCTGAGAAACGTTCACTTCTCATCTTCACCAGCAGCAATTATCTTAGTCAAGCTGCTCTGCTGGCCTCTATCCCTCTATCACTAGCCATCCTGAGAGAGGTCCAGGAGGAGAGCTCCTGATGTAGCCCAGGCTGACAATCACATTAGTCAAGAAGGCATCTCCACCAGTCTCAACTCTGACTGAATAGGGAGTACACTGATGTGCTGGGCTGGCCTTGAGCTTTCCACATTGTGCTCTGGAGGTTGGGCTTCAGTTTCCAATATTATTTATTGAACAGCTAGATGGGGAATATCTCAACAACATACCCATTTCTAATTGTGGGTGGAGGTGTTTTCCAAGGTGGCCCGCATTCGGGAGCAGAGCCACACAGCCTTTGACTCTTTAAGGGAGGATATACAAACTAGAGCCTACCCTAGAGGAATGGTGTTTGAGCTCACAGGTATACGTAGCTCTAGCTTCATTTTCCAGCTGTCACTTCATGTGCAGGACTTTATCATTCTCCAAAACTCAATTTTTTCATCTTTACAGTGGGGCTAAAGCTACTTAATTTCTTTAAATACCATTAACTTCCATTACAGCATATTGGCCAATTATTACCGTGAACACTAAAAGCGGCATTTAACAAGCTAATACAACATTTTCCTAAATATGCACTTAAAAGCTTGAATAATTAGTTTACTGAGAAAACAAAGCTTCCCCTTTCTGAGTTAACAATTTGAGAAAATCTAGAAACAAACCGTAGTAAGGTGCTTAAACGCTACAAACCTCTTAACACCCAAGCAGGTCTGCCAAAAACGCTGCGCCTCCGGGAAGCCCTGCCCACTTCCGGCAGCCTCGCCCACCCCCTAAGATTGGCACCCCGCCCCTCACACGAGATCCGGGTTCGCACTGGGTGGATCTGACGCTAGATACACACCCACATCCGCACGTTTGGCTAGGGCGTCCTCGCGCCTGCGCAGCAGTGCCGTCAGGCGCAGGGCACTGGGGGCTGGGGGAGGGGGGCGGAGGTCAGGCCAGTCTGTCTCCGTAATTAGAAGCTACCCGTCCTGCGGTCCTGGCTCCGTGGGTCCGGTCAGATCGGGCCTGGGCGCTGCAGCTGCTGTGGCTCCCGCCGCGGCGGGTGCGATGGAGGCCATGCCGATGCCCAGCTCTCACGTCGGAGCCGCCGAGACAGCCGGTGGTGCTAGTAGATGAAGTGGCGGCGGCGCAGCAACGGGTTCTCCATGACCAAGCGGCGGCGGCAACGGGTGCGGCGGCACCGGCGTTTTTCGGTCCCCGAGGAGGTACGAAGAATCGGCTTCCTGGTGGACGGAGACTGTCCGGTGTGGGAACGCCGTTCGGGGCCCGGCTCTGAGCCCTCCGCCCGCAGTCCCAGCTCACCGGGGCCACTGCTCGGAGGCGAGCAGGAGCGCCCAGCCGCCCCCGACTCCTGGTTCGGGGGCCCTCCCGCCGTGCGGGGCAGGCCGTGGGTGCCAGGCCTTCCCAGGGGCGGTGGCCGGGCGGGGTGGGCGTGGGCATGGCCCAAATGCAGGGGACGAGGAGGGCGCCCCCCGCGCCCAGCGGGTCCCTACCCGGAGGGAGCCCCGCGCGGCTTGGAAGCAGAGCGCGTGCCTGTTTCTCAGATTATATTCTTTCGGGGTGCTGATTCGAGAGGGGACCGTAGGATGCCCGAGGTTTTAGGGAGTTTCGCATTCGATCCCTTGGGCAAATGGTCTGGGCCTTACGACCCTTAGAAATGACCGCAAAAAAGGTGTCCTTGTGCCAAGGAAATAGAGGTCGGGGGAGTTTTCCAGGTGTATTCAAACTGGAGCGCCTGTTGAGGCAGGAAAAAAAAAGCCAGCGGGATACCTCCTCCAGGGCTTCTAATACAGAAATAGTGTTTTCGACCATGTAGCGAAAAAAGTTAAGATAATTTTAAGTAAAGCCCTTTGCAGCCATTTCTCCATCTACTTTAGTCATCTTTTATTATTGTAATTTACTTTAGAACAAATCATGTTAATGCTGAAACTAGATTGTCATCTAGTCCTTCCATCCTCTCTACCAACCCCCCTTTCGTTTTTTTCCCAGAAAAAGGCTAAAGAAGTTAGTGTCATTTTTATATATATGTATAAAATTGTAGCTTAATTCTCTTAAGTATAACTTTTGCTTTACAGAGCTGTAGTTAACTCATTATTCAGTTATGTCTAAAAGATAATTTGAAGAAAAAAATAGAGATTTACGATTCCTTTCCAATGCAGTATAGGAATCTGAACTCTTATGACCTTGCTACAAAGTTCTTTAAAACTCAACAGAAATAAATTATTAGTGCATGAAGAAAGCTGTTTTCATTTTTTAAAGTACTTGAATGCCTTAACGATTATTTAAAAATCTGCTCTGGAAACATGTCAGTTCCTATGAAGAAGAAACTAAGCTGTATTTTCCTAGACTCCAAGTTTGCCACGCCCTCTTATTCCTAAGTGGTTGACTAGAAAAACCTGTTACCGACTATATATAAACAGCTACACTTCAGACTAAATATAGTGTTGAATATTTTAGAGTCCACAGTATCCTGCTCCATGCTGAAAATACTGTGCGCTGTGTGTGTATGTTTAATACATCTTAGAACTGAATTTTTAGTGTGTTGGTATTGAAAAATCCGTTTGAACTTAATTTCTCACACAAAACACATAGGTCTACAGTATTGAGTATTGGATTCATGCTGTGCTTGGGAGGATGTGGCACTTGAAAATATAGTCAAAATAAGACACTAACCTCAGTCACTAACTTCTCTGTTCTTTTCCTCAGATGCTTCCCTTTTTTTTAGGAAAATACACTTTTCCATAAAAGTAACATTGGAAAACCCTAGGATGTTTTTAATTTAGACATTTTTTTTTGTCCCAAGTAACCCAATTCCAATTAAGTTTCATTAGAACCTCATTCTTTAATTTTTTAAAGTTTTGCTCCATGTTACCTACATATGATGCACACATATTTGTTACAGTACTGTCAGTGACTTTAAAACAAAATGCTTAGCTGTCCCCAAGATTGGGGGAAGGACAGGTGCCAATTTAAATAGGGAGGACACGTCAGTTCATTCCCAAATGTGCAGAAGGGGAATCAGGATACTTAAGTTCTGAATCCAATTTTCACAACATGACCTCAAACTATAGGATATCTATCATCGCCCTAAACTGCAAATAAAAAGCCCAAGTACTAGAAATAATTTTTGTATTAGCTGTTATAATCAGTTAAGTTCTGTGTTATATTCAGTTAAATTCATAAGTGAAACATATTAAGAAAATAAAGCACAGATTCTTTATTGGAGGAAGAAAGGTTTATATTGGGACTACACCCAACCAAATTTATATTGTATCACTCAGTAGCTTTATTTTCATTTAGGATTTTTTTATTACAGGGTTTTCCTATATCAAAGGTAAAATCTGTGGTGTAATTGGTATAAAGACCTATCAAATGGCCATTCTGCATTTCAGAAAAGTTTGTAGCTTCTTAAATGGTCTTTCCAGAGACCGTGGGTATTGCCAAAAAGTTGCTCATAGCTTGTTTCAAATTTTGTTTTGTTACATGGGAGGCCATGTAACCAAATTTAATTTGAATCTTTAAATAGCTGTATTTTCACTTAAACATACCTCATGCATTTAACATACAAAATCACAAATTTACATGTTCTAATTTTAACTTTTAAAATGCAGGATGAAGACACTGTTTGAAGAGATCAAAGCATCAATTAAAAATAACTATAACCAAGATCGCTCATTTTGGAGGCCTGTTCTTCCTTGGGGAGGTGTTTTTACTATCAAAGCTGGCCGCAAAGCAGTATCCTGTACACCACTGTATGTTGAAATAAGACTGAAAAATACCTGCACCATAGATGGATTCTTGATGTTATTATATGTAATTCTTAATGAAAATGAAAATTTCCCCAGGGAACTCTCTCTTCATTTAGGCAGAGAGTTTGTAGACTATTTTCTTTATTTAATGGACACATACAGTTTTACAACTGTGAAGCTACTCTGGATTTGGGACAAGATGGAAAAACAGCAATACAAATCTGAAGTTCATAAAGCTTCACTAATAATTGATTTGTTTGGGAATGAGCATGATAATTTTACAAAAAATCTTGAAAATCTCATGTCTACCATACAAGAGAGTTACTGTTCCAACTGGCGATGCCCAACTCGAGTGCAAGAAGATCAGCAGCGCACAATTAATATAAAGTAAGTTTCTTTGAAGTCTGTTTTGTCACTTTTAGCAAAAATAGTATACTTTTAAATGAACATTGCCGTAAGTATTTATATATATAGTCAAAGTATTTCTTAAAGTACAGACCCTGTGTAATTACTTACACATAAAGCAGCCACACAAATGCAAGACTCTTTAGTAGGTCTCATGACAAAACTGTTAGTCTGGAACATCCAAACATCTTAGAATTTACTTTACAAAACCAATTGAAAACTGTTTTACTTGGCAAGAAATGAATTATTCAGTATGCAAAATATTTTACTCTTACTTTGAATTTGCTAATATGAATGTGTAGATAATTCCTTGTGTCTCAAATTTAAACTTCTTGTAGAACACTTAATACTATATCGGAATGTTTCACCCCTTAGTCTCTGTCAGATAGGCAGTTCTATATGAACAAGAAGTTGAAATTATTCATGTCATGGCCAGAGCAAAATTACAGACGGATACCTTAAACTTAGTATCTGAACACCTGGAGATGCTGTGAATGTGAGGAGCTTTTTCACCTACTAGGAAAAGTGCTGATAGCCTGCTGAGTATTTTTGGCTTTCAGAGAGAATGCAGACCTCCAAGCTAGTAAATGACACAGAGGAAAACCAAACTGGCAAGCCCTATCAAGTGTTGGGAAACATTAAAGCCCCCAGGAGACATGAGATGGAAAAGGGATAATTGCCAGTAGGGAAAGAACACCCAAACGCATTGTGTCAGAAAGTGTAGTTGGCCCCTGGTCCAGAAAAACAGTCCAATAGATTGTTCCCTTTTGGGAACTTGCATCACATACCCTAACTTACTAAATTCACATTTCTTTATAGCATATTTAGTTGAGTATTATGACATGCTATTTATGAAAAGCTGAAGACAAATTTTTTAAGTCTACTAATTAATGTTCTGAAATATATTTTGTTTATTTTCCTGTATGTTGATATGATGATGTTGATTTTCAAATCTCCATCAGGGAAAAAGTTCTGTTGCCTCTAAATCATAATAGACTAAAAAGCATTTCAGAAATTTGTCTTGTGTTTTTGAAAACTAGTATCTTTTAATTTGTGTGTTTTGAAACTAATGAAATGTTTACAATCCTATATTAATACTGATATGCTTCTCTTAATAAAATATTTTCATCATACTCTGTAACTTTTTAAGGCTTTTCCAATTTTTTTAATCCTATATGTAAAACAACCTCTGAAGTATGTAGGAAAAAATTTTAATAAGCCAGGTAATGAGACTAACAATGGCTGTAACTGGCCTCGGTCAGGTGACTATCTAACTGGGTGCTCTCCTCATTCTGGGTCCTGCTTCCTTCCCCCAGACCACACTCCCCTCTTGAATCCTCTCAAAACTTTCTTAAATAACTGCATTTCAGGATGAGTTTACAGAAAGATTTGATGTTTCTTGGAAAGCTCCATGCATTAATGTTTATCACTGGTTAATGTACTATCCTTAAGAAATACACAGGTGAATAACAGGTTTTACACTTGATTTACTAACAATAAGTTGACCTATAAAGTTTGTTATCCTAATTATGCATTTATGTGTAAAATGTTGAAGCAATTCTTACATGCATTTTATAATTGTTTTAGTCCTCCCCAAGAAATACCACATGGAAACTTGATACGACTGGCTGTGGATGAGTTATTCTGTTCCAGGATTGAACTGTGTGAAGAAAGTGGGTGAGTATGTGATAAACATATAAAATGAAATTATTTCTATGTTTTTTTATGAAGAAACCTGGACCAGTATGTTCTTTGATGTTAATACTTGATGAAATAGCAACTCATAAGTATTTAAGAAGCCTAACTTTTTAGGAATCTTAACACCTTGTAATTTACTATGCCATCTTATACTTTGTTGTTACCAAATATCACTATATAAAATATTACACTACAGTTAATTGGTGAATGCAAAGCAAATGCCTTTTCTTTTTTTCCCCATTGCTGAGTAGGTACAATAAAACCTTGGTTAACTGGAACCCAGCTTATTGGGACCCTCAATTAACTGGACTTTTTTCTGCACTCCTCATATAGGAGAAAGAGGTAAATGACAACCAAAAAATTTAACATAGTAAAAAAAAGGTTCAGAGGGGCAAAACTTAATTCATCCCAATGCCTTAACAATTTCTGTATCTACATTATTGTACAATGAGAATATTTAGAAGGATGATCTTACAGCTAATTAACCACAAAAGAAGGAAAGAATATGTTCAGTTAATTGTACGTAAGTCCAGCAAGTGAACTAATGTATTTTAGCAATAAATACTGAACCAAAATGGTTTTGTGATTAACTTAGTTTAGTCAGTAATTTTTGTTAACCAAACACTGTGCCCTGAACATTCCGGTTAATTGAGATTTTATTGTACAATTTTATTTGTTGTATTCTGATCCAAATGCTTAACACCTGATATTACTAAGGAAACAGAATTTGCTTCATCCAAATGGCAAAAGGAAGCAATTAGGGAATATTGTACAGTCTAAATAAGATTGTAAGAGTCTCATTATTCCCCTCTGCCATTATTTTCCTTGGAAACCAGTTTAGGGGGAAAAAATGTATCTCCAACTAAAAGCTTTTATATCAGTTTGAAAGACTACCTGCTTTTATAAGCTTAGGTAAAAATAGCTAGCTTTTTCTGTAGTTTTAAAACTATAGTTTCATGTGTGTAGAATTTCACAGCTTATGAACTTCTGGGAATAAGTAAATAAGGTATTACTATAGCTACACCACTACCTATACCTAAAATAGATAATTATGCTTATTATGAAATTAATAAAGACAAAGCAGAAATGATACAAGGAAGCTTTGTCCCAAGTATAATGATAAAGTTCATGCCTATTTTCAATTTTAGGTGTAGTGGCTTAAGAGAATTTTCCCAACGAGTTTTCTGCCATGGGGCACCCCCTTTTGTTGTCTTAAATATGCAGCATTGGAAATCTGAAGACCTGGCATATGTACCCTATTACTTGGATTTATCTGATCACAAGTAGGTGCTGTGTTTGTTTTATAAAATTAGTAAAAGTTGTATTTTTCTGCTATTCTGTCATGATTTTGACTATCCCTTTAAGAAACACTGTTGAAAAAAATCATAGCTATCTCTAAATGTATGTATCCTGAATAAGATCAGAATCTACTACAGGGGGTCATCAGGCACTGGCAGTGTTAGTGGTTAGGTGCTTGCACTGTGGAATAGACAGAATTGGGTTCAAATCCCAGCCCCACCTCTTGCAAGCTGTGTGACCTTGGGACAGTAACTTAACCAATTTACACATCAGTTTTCTTATCTATGGAACAGAGATGACAGTATCTATCTGGTGTCATTACTGTGAGGATTTAATGAGATGGCACATGTAAAGTGTTTAGGGTAGTACCTGACACATAGTAATACTGGCTATTGCTTGTATTTCAAGTCAAATAGTGTATAGTTTGACATCATCATTGAAACATAAAATGTTACTGCATTGTTCTAGATGAAAACCTTTCATAAAAATTATATACAGGATTCTTTTAACTTGTTGAATTTAAAAGTATTTTTGTGTATGTTCTCTTATTTAATAGAACCAAACAGCTTATTTTGATCTCTTAAAATATGTTTTTTAAATTTCTTAAGTTATAACAGTTTTTAAAATTCTGAAACATTTTATTCCAAATTACCAATAATATTGATTTTTTTACAGATGAATATCTTTTTCAGGGACTAGACTACAATCTCAAGAACTTAAGAAATGTTTAAGAACAGAATATCATAAGTTTCTGCTATACTTTGTCATTTAATTTGCAGGTATTTATTGGAAGGTGCCACATTATTTAACAAAGAGGAACATCATTATTCTGCCGCTTTCCAGATAGATGGACATTGGATGCACTATGATGGCCTCAGAAATGTGAATTTAATTTTGTTAAATAAACCCCCAGAGTTTCTTCTCTTGTCATCATTGGTTTATATTCGAGCAACAGAAAAATAAATATAGACTGATGCTAAATTAAATTGTTTTCCTTGGTATCCAAGGAAACAGTTCAACTATACTAGTTTTAGGGGCATGTTTTCCAGTATTTTAGCCCCACATAAATGTTTTATATAGAGAATCTATGCAAAAATGTTTATATTTCTTTTTTCTATATCCTGGGTTATTTTTATACAAGCATATTTTATGTTGAAATAAAATATATCTTGTAGCCTTTGTATTTTTTATTTATAAGGACCTCAAAAGTTTTTTATAATTCTATCCTTGAATCTAAGAAAATACTTGATCATTTGAATTCTCAATTTTTTTTAATATCCAAAGAAAACCTGGTACAAGTCAGTATTTCAGTTCATAAACTTAACAGTTCAAAATGTATCTGACTGTATTTCGTTGCCCTACCTCACTATAATCCGAAGTGCACTATTGGACCTAGTATGGACTTGAATGTATAACTTATAGATGGCTTAGTCTGTTTTACCTGTTGATTTGCCTAATTTCCCTGCAGCAATTTTTTAAAAGACACTTTGGTGAAAATGTTCTTCTGGACTTGAATTATTTCTTTATAATGACAAATTACTTTAGCCATTTGCTAAAATATTATAAACTTGCCAATATTTTAAGTGGTATTTAAGCCCTCTCTTATTGTTAATGGCAATTATTGTTACAAATAAATTATATAATTATTGTTACAAAAAAATTATATAATTAATGTAAACATTTATCTCATAATTCAATGTAATGGAAATTCTCTACTAAAATTTATTTTGCAAATACAACTAAAAGATAATAGGCAACTGGATGTTTACTAATGTTGGATTAACAATAGAAATGTACTTTAAATATATATTTAAAAGAAAATGGGTGCTTGGGAATATTTCCTAGTAAGTCATTAGCACAGAGGAAAAAAATACTTAAGGTTTGGAGTAACATCTGCTGACTTCCTTGTAAGTAGTAAGTTGATGAGTCTTTGATTTGAAGTATAAATTACCAGAATTTTATAGTTATCAGATATAGTTATGTTTCTTTTCAAAGACCCTAAGACTTTCTTCCTTTTGCAATTTAAAGGAAAAATTAGGTAGTATTCCCAGTAGTCCATCTTAGGTTCTGGGTTGGACCTGAGTATATTTGGAGAGTTTATTTAACAACACAGTTCACTGCCATATACCAAACTGCTAAGATTTAAGTGAATAAATTAAGTCTTAACATTGGTTTGGTGCCATGCTGAGATAACTTGCTGAAGAATGGATAAATGTGAGTACAGTGTTGCTGAGAATGCCTCACTTTGAGCAAATGCTATGAAAATTCTTTTTTACGCAAGATAAAAAATAGGGATGTATTTTCAAAAAAAAAAATCACCCCAGGGTTGATTTAAATATTTCCCCACATGTATTTAAATAGGATTTTATTTAATTTACAATAAACTTTTCTGGGGACATTTTATTGCATGAATCAAAGTATACAAAAACACAAATATTAGGATATACACAAATGATGTAAATAACAAATTATTCCTGATGCAAATTTATTCTTTTAGGAAATGCACTTTATTTGGAATAACACTAGTTTATCACAAAACAATGACTTACCTACCTCACAGGGTTGTTGTGAGGATTAAGATGTTTGTTAAAATCTTGACTACTCTTAACATGCTAATAAAAAAACATATTTTTTCTACCTCTTTCGTATACAGGCAAGTCTCCCAGATTCTCTCTTACTAATGAACTTTGTTCAGTTTTTTTTAATTATTATTAATACAGACAGTAGCTCATATCAGTAATGGGTTTAACGTGTAATAGGATTTAAATGTGCCTTCTGGACTCCGGAGGGTAGGGGTTTAAGAATAACAGGTAGTTTACTGTTGTGGTGGTTGGTTGCAAGAAGACATTATCCCCTGCTGACCAGATAGTTAGAAAAGGGGTGAATAAGAATGAACTAGATTATCTCCAGGATGTGAAAGTGAGGTTATGGAAAATTCTTTATAATCTTAAAAACCCTTAGAAAATCAGAATACTGGGTGAGGGGGCAGGAATATATGTATAATCAAAGTGACACAGTCCACAGCTGTATCTACAAAGAGCAAAAATGATTTAAAAACCCTGGCCTTAATCAGAGTGGGGTAAAGAACAATTAAAGCAATTTTAGGGAGGAATCTCTAACTTTCTCCAGCAAAAAAAGTCACCCCACCAGCTTAGCAGTAAGATAAATCTAATCTTAGATTTATCCTTTGAAGTACCTTTTCATTATTACAGTTGATTTAATATTTGATTTCAATGTGCAATCAAAGAGGAAGAAAAAGTAAACTGGCTACTACGGGCATGCTTACTAGGGTGAATCCCATGTTCTATTTCATAAGCATATGAGCAAACAACTAAGTATATTAACAGATTACTATGACACATAAACAGAAGCTGTGCGTGTTGAACAAATCAATAGTTTAGTTTTATAGTTAAATGATATAATGACATGCATTTGAAAATAATTGTGTAGGTAGGCAGAAAGGGTAAGAAGTTCATGTAAAAGTAACTGAAGTTGGTACTACTAAACTACAATCAAAACACATTTGTATTCCTCTCATCTTTGTCAATGCTCTTAACATTTAAAATCATCAAATTCCCTTGCTTTAAAAGGTAAAATAGCATAGCTTTTGAAGTTCATCTTATTGACCTCATGCCTTAGTAAGTGGTCCCACTCACCCAACAGGTGCAGGTTCACTATATAGTCACCTGGAAGCCATTAACATCAAACAATTTGATACCAGGGAAATTATGACCTTTTCCTCTATCTCCAGGATGTTGAAAAGGAAGTTAGTGAGGAGGTCTCTGGAGCTAGGTGGTTTCTTTATATGCTGATAACTACCTGAGGATGTATATTAGATTAATTAACCAAATAATCAGTCCATAGAACATGTTTTCTCAATGAGGTTGTCTGCAAGGAAAAAAGAGGAATATTGCTTGAAAATGAAAAAGTGGGCTGCTCTGGCAAGCCCCTTATAAATGATGTGGCATGGAACAGCAGCTTGGGGAGCAAATGGGCTCTGTAAATAAGGTAACAATGGTAGAATTAGAAACTTGTTTGTGTTCTTAGTTGCATTTTCATTGCTTATTTCCCCTTTGAATTTTGTGAAGTCTCATTTTTAATGTTATTGTAAACAATACATAGATAAGTAAACCCCAAAAAGTATAAAGATAGGTGATCATCCATGATTTCTCTACCCAGTGATAATCATTGGTTCATACCGGTGAACTCTTTTGAGTCCAGCATTGCTTCATAGTACTGAAGAGGGCAAAGAACCAAGGAGTTAGAGCTTTGAAGAAAAGCATATACTGCTAGGGGCCAGCATAGTGATGACAGAAGTGCAGGCATGCCTCAGTTCCAGACCATCACAATAAAGTGAATATTGCAATAAAATGACTCAAATGAATTTTTTTGTTTCCCAGTTCATATATGTTTATACTACACAGTAGTCTATTAAGTGTGCAATGTCTAAAAAATCAATGTACATACATACCTTAATTAACACTACCTTATTGCTAAAAAATGCTAACCAGCATATGAGCTTTGAGTAAGTCATAATCTTACTGGTGGAGTGTTTTGCCTCAATGTTGATGGCTGCTGACTGATCAAGGTGGGGTTGCTAAAGGATGGGGTGTGGCTATGGCAACTTCTAAAAATAAGCCAACAGTGAAGTTTACTACATCGTTGACTCCCTTTCATGAATGATTTCTCTGAAACATAATGATATTTGATAGCATTTTACCCATAGTACTTCTTTCAAAATTAGTCAATAATCTCAAATCCTACCATTGCTTTATCAACTAAATTTAAGTAGTATTGTAAATCTCTTTTTGTCATTTCAACCATCTTCACAGCACCTTCAAGAGTCAATTCCATCTCAAGAAGCCACTTTCTTTGCTCATCCATAAGAAGAAATTCCTCGGGATTAAAGATGGCGGCATGAGAGGTGAGATAGAGGCTTCCTCCTAAGGCCGCACATAATACGAAAATATAATTAATACAGCTAATAATGAAAGCAACAGGAAAGGACTGCACCAAACTGCATACACTTGGAGAAAAGAATAAACCTCATAGAACACAGTAACATACCAAAGCTGTGGCACTGGGGGACCCAAGCCCTTCCCCTACCCCAGCTCACCAGTGGGAGGAAGAGAAACAGAGTGGGGACAGAGAGGAGGCCTGGGACTGCTGAATACCTAACTCCAGAGAACTGATCTGGAAAAACAAAGCTACATTTCATGGTGATTTCATGATACTCTCGTGAATAGGCGGTTGGAAAGCTAAGACAGGCAGAATACCTGGAGAGACTGAGATTCCAGCCACTTGAGGAAAGCAGGGATCCATATCCGGCTGCTCTGGGACAAAAGAAAGGTGGGTAGTCTGAAAGACTTCCTAACAGCAAGAGGGCTGCTGAAGGGGCAAGGATTGCACAGAGCTTACTGCTCAGGAGAAAGGACAAGTAGACAAAATTGTCCAGGTGCCTTATGCCTAGCAGGTTGGGAACTTTCACGATCTTCAAGAACTCCAGCTCCTGGCTGGCTACAGAGCTCCAAGTACGCCCTCCGTGGTACACAGCCTACTGAGCCTTTCTCCCGGCCAGCCCCACCTAGCTCACAAACTGGCAAACCATACCCTGATGTTAAGCCAGCCAGAGGGAACCCCTGTCTACAGCAGCTACAAACACAAAGCACAGAGGCTTATACCTGTATGCTTGACCTACTGGTTCAGGCAGTGGAGACAGGCATAGCAGCCAGGAAGCAGGAAACAGCTCTATCCTCCCCCCAGGCACCAATACCGCTCCCCTGTGACCCCAAACATTGCTTCAGGGGCTGACTAGCTCCAGAGAGTAGAGCTTCTGGGCACCAGAGGGCACTATATATAAATGTGAAATGCCAAAGGCACCTGGTTCAAAGTAAAATTATGAATACAACCCCTGAGAAAAATTCAAATGAAATCGACCTCATGAATCCGCCTGAAAGGGATTTCAAAATAAAAATCATTAACATACTCATGGAGATACAGAAAAATATTCAAGAACTCAGGGATGAATTCCAGTTGGAGATCCAATCATTACAGAATACAGTATCAGAAATCAAAACGTACAATGGAAAGTCTTAAAAGCAGATTAGATATGGTAGAGGAGATGATAAATGAAATAGAAATTAAAGAAGAGGAGTACAAAGAAGCTGAGGCACAGAGAGAAAAAAGGATCTCTAAGAATGAAAGAATATTGAGAGAACTGTGTGACCAATCCAAATGGAACAATAGTCACATTATAGGGGCACCAGAAGAAGAAGAGAGAGAAAAAGGGACAGAAAGTGTCTTTGAGGAGGTAATTGCTGAAAACTTCCCCAATCTGCGGGTGGAGATAGTCTCTCAGGCCATGGAGGTGCACAGATCTCCCAACACAAGAGACCCAAGGAAGACAACACCAAGACATATAGTAATTAAAATGGCAAAGATAAAGGATAATGACAGACTATCAAAAGCAGCCAAAGAGAGAAATAAGATCACATACAAAGGAAAGCCCATCAGGCTATCATCAGACTTCTCAACAGAAACCTTACAGGCCAGAAGGGAGTGGCATGAAGTATTTAATGCAATGAAGCAGAATGTCCTGGAACCAAGATTACTTTAACCAGCAAGATTATCATTTAAATTTGAAGGAGGGGTTAAACAATTCCCAGATAAGCAAAAGCTGAGAAAATTTACCTCCCACAAACCATATCTACAGTGTATTTTGAAGGGACTGCTATAGATGGAAGTTCTCCTAAATTTTAATAGCTATCACCAGAGGTAATAAAACCACAGTAAAGAAAGTAGAACAGCTAAATATTAATCAAATGCAAAATTAAGTTAACCATCCCCAAAGTCAATCAAGGGATAGACAAAGAGTACAGAATATGATACCTAATATATAAAGAATGGAGGAGGAAGAAAAAGGATGAAGAAAAAAAAAGAACCTTTAGATTGTGTTTGTAATAGCATGTTAAGTGAGTTAAGTTAGACTCCTAGATAGTAAGGAAGTTAACCTTGACACTTTGGTAACCACGAATCTAAAGCCTGCAATTCCAATAAGTACATACCTATCTATAATCGCCCTAAATGTAAAGGGACTGAATGCACCAATCAAAAGACATAGAGTCACTGAATAGATGAAAAAACAAGACCCATCTGTATGCTCCCTATAAGAGATGCACTTTAAACCCAAAGACATACACAGACTAAAAGTGAAGGATGGACAGTAGATGAGTGGATAAAGAAGAAGTGGTACATATACACAATGGAATACTATTCAGCCATAGAAAGAAACAAACCCTACCATTTGCAACAACATGGATGGAGCTGGAGTATATTATGCTCAATGAAATAAGACAGGCGGAGAAACACAGGTGCCAAATGATTTCCCTTCTTTGGGCAGTATAACAACAAAGCAAAACTGAAGGAAAAAAATAGCAGCAGACTCGAGACTCCAAGAATGAACTAGTGGTTACCAAAGGGGAGGGGTGTGGGAGGACGGGAGGGGAGGGTGGGAGAAGGGGATTGACGGGTATTTTGTTTAGTACACATGGTATGGGGGAATCACGGGGAAAACAGTGTAGCACAGAGAACACATATAGTGAATCTGCAGCATCTTACTACACTGATGGACAGTGACTGCATTGGGGTATGGGATGGGACTTCATAATATGGGTAAATGTAGTGACCACATTGTTTTTCCATGTGAAAACTTCATAAGACTTCATCATATCAATAATACCTTAATAAAAAAGAATGTGAAAATAAATAAATAAATAAATAAATAAATAAATAGAAGTGAAGGGATGGAAAAAGATATTTCATGCAACTAATAGGGAGAAAAGAGCAGGAGTTGCAGTACTTGTTATCAGACAAAATAGACTTCAAAACAAAGAAAGTCACAAGAGACAAAGAAGGACATTACATAATGATAAAGGGGTCAATCCAACAAGAAGATATAACCATTATAAATATCTATGCCCCCAACACAGGAACACCTACATATGTGAAACAAATACTAACAGAATTAAAAGGAGAAATAGAATGCAATGCATTCATTCTAGGAGACTTGAATACTCCATTCACTCTGAAGGACAGATCAACCAGACAGATAGTAAGGAGACAGAGGCACTGCACAGCACAACAGAACAGACGGACCTAACAGATGTCTACAGAACTCTACACCCTAAAGCAGCAGAATACATATTCTTCTCAAGTGCACATGGAACATTTTCAAGAACAGATCATATACTAGACCACTGAAAGAGCCTCGGTAAATTCAAAAATATTGAAATTGTACTAACCAGTTTCTCAGACCACAAAGGAATGAAACTAGAAATAAATTACGCCAAGAAAATGATAAATCCCACAAGCACATGGAGGCTTCACAACATGCTCCTAAATAACCAATGGATCAATGACCAAATAAAAATAGGGATCAAGCAATATACGGAGACAAATAACAACAATAATTTAACACTGCAAAATCTGTGGGACACAGCCAAGACCGTGTGAAGAGGAAAGTATATTGCAATAAAGGCCTACCTCAGGAAAGAAAAACAATCCTATATGAGCAGTCTAAACTCACAATTAATGAAATTGGAAAAAGAAGAACAAATGAGGCCCAAAGTCAGTAGAAGGAGGGACATAATAAGGATTAGAGCAGAAATAAATAAAATCAAGAAGAATAAAACAATAGAAAGAATCAATGAAAGCAAGAGCTGATTCTTCAAGAAAATAAACAAAATGGATAAACCCCTAGCCAGACTTATCAAAAAAAAAAGAGAGTCTACTCACATGAACAGAATCAGAAATGAGAATGGAAAAATCATGACGGACACCACAGAAATACAAAGAATTTTTAGAGATTACTATGAAAAATTATCTGGTAACAAACTGGATAACCTAGAAGAAATGGACAACTTTCTAGAAAAATTCAACCTTCCAATGCTGACCTAGAAAGAAACAGAAAATCTGAACAGACCAATTACCAGCAACGAAATTGCACTGGTAATCAAAAACCTACCTAAGAACAAAACGCCTGGACCAGATGGCTTCACTGCTGAATTTTATCGAACATTTAGTGAAGTCCTAATACCCATGCTCCTTAAAGTTTTCCAAAGAGTAGAAGAAGAGGGTGCACTTTCAAATTCATTCTATGAGGCCAGCATCACTCTAATACCAAAACCAGGAAAAGACAAAACAAAAAAGGAAAATTACAGACCAATATCCCTGATAAACATAGAGGCAAAAACAGTCAACAAAATATTAGCAAACTGAATTCAAAAACACATAAAAAAGATCATCCATCATGATCAAGTAGGATTTATTCCAGGGATGCAAGGATGATTTAATTTAACCCATCAACATCATCCACCACATCAACAAAAAGAAGAACAAAAACCACATGATCATCTCCATGGATGCTGAAAACATTTGACAAAATCTGACATCCATTCACGATAAAAAACTCTCAGCAAAATGGGTATAGAGGGCAAGTACCTGAACACAATAAAGGCCATATATGAAAAACCCACAGCCAACATTATTCATAACAGTGAGAAGCTGAAAGCTTTTCTTTTAAGATCAGGAACAAGACAAGGATGCCCACTCTCCCCTCTTTTAGTCAACATAGTTCTGAAGGTCCTAGCCACGGTAATCAGACAACATAAAGAAATAAAAGTCATCAAGATTGGCAAGGAAGAAGTTCAACTGTCCCTGTTTGAAGATGACATGATATTGTACATAAAAAAACCTAAAGAATCCACTCCAAAACTACTAGGTATAATGTCTGAATTCAGCAAAGCTGTGGGGTACAAAATTAATACACAGAAATCTGTGGCATTCCTATACACTAACAATGAACTAGCAGAAAGAGAAATCAGGAAAACAATTCCATTCACAAGTGCATCAAAAAGAATAAAATACCTAGGAATAAACCTTACCAAGGAAGTGAAAGACCTCTACTCTGAAAACTACAAGACACTCATGAGAGAAATTAAAGAAGATACCAATAAATGGAAACACATCCCGTGCTCATGGATAGGAAGATTTAATATTGTCATAATGGCCATCCTGCCTAAAGCAATCTGCAGATTCAATGCAATTCCTATCAAAATACCAACAGCATTCTTCAATGAACTAGAGAAAATCATTTTAAAATTCATATGGAACCACAAAAGACTCTGAATAGCCAAAGCAATTCTGAGAAGGAAGAATATAGCTGGGGGGATTACACTCCCCAACTTCAAGCTCTACTAAAAAGCTACAGTAATGAAGACAATTTGGTACTGGCACAAGAACAGATGTATAGACCAATGTTACAGACTAGAGAGCCCAGATATAAACCCAAGCATATATGGTCAATTAATATATGAAAAAGGAGCCATGAACGTACAATTGGGAAATGACAGCTTCTTCAACAACTGGTGTTGGCAAAACTGGACAGCTACATGCAAGAGAATGAAACTGGATTATTGTTTAACCCCATACACAAGAGCAAAGTCGAAATGGATCAAAGACCTGAATGTAAGTCATGAAACCATAAAACTGTTAGAAGAGAACATAGGCAAAAATCTCCTGAATATAAACATGAGCAACTTCTGCCTGAATGCATCACCTCAAGCAAGGGAAATAAAAGCAAAAATGAACACCTGGGACTACATCAAACTAAAATGCTTCTGTAGGGCAAAGGACATCATCAAAAGAACAAAAAGGCATCCTACAGTATGGGAGAATATATTTGTAAATTACATATCCAAAAAGGGGCTAACATCCAAAATATATAAAGAGCTCACACGTCTCAACACACAAAAAGCAAATAACCCGATTAAAAAATGGGCAGAGGATATGAAGAGACAATTCTCCAAAGAAGGAATGCAGATGGCCAACAGACACATGAAAAGATGCTCCATATCACTAATCATCAGGGAAATGCAAATTAAAACCACAATGAGATATCACTTCACACCAGTAAGGATAGTCAGCATCAAAAAGACTAAGAACAACAAATGCTGGTGAGGATGCAGAGAACGGGGAACCCTCCTACACTGCTGGTGGGAATGTAAGCTAGTTCAACCATTGTGGAAAACAATATGGACATTCCTCAAAAAACTAAAAACAGAAATACCATTTGATCCAGTAATCCCACTCCTTGGAATTTACCCAAAGAATACAACTTCTCAGATTCAAAAAGACATATGCACCCTTATGTTTATCACAAGACTATTTACAATAGCCAAGAAATGGAAGCAACCTAAGTGTCCATCAGATGAATGGATAAAGAAAAGGAGGTACATATACACAATACTATTCAGCCATAAGAAGGAAACAAATCCTACCATTTGCAACAACATGAATGGAGCTGGAGGATATTATGCTCAGTGAAATAAGCCAGGCAGAGAAAGACAAGTGCCAAATGATTTCCCTCATTTGTGGAGTATAACAACGCAGCAAAATTGAAGGAACAAAATAGCAGCAGACTCACAGACTCCAAGAAGGAACTAGTGGTTACCAAAGGGGAGGGGTATGGGAGGGAGGGAGAAGGGGATTGAGGGGTATTATGTTTAGTACACATGGTGTGGGGGATCATCGGGAAACAGTGTAGCACAGAGAAGGCAAACAGTGAATCTGTGGCATCTTACCACACTGATGGACAATGACTGCATTGGGGTATGGGTGTGGACTTGATACTATGGGTAATAGTAGTCACCACATTGTTTTTTCATGTGAAACCTTCATAAAAGTGTACATCAATAATACCTTAATAAAAATTTTAAAGAAGAAACTCCTCTTCCCTTAGTTTTTTCATGAGTTGCAGCAGTTCATTCACATCTTCAGGCTCCATTTCTAATTCTAGTTCTCTTGCTATTTCTCATATCTGCTGTTACTTCCTACAATGAAATCTTGAACCCCTCAAACTCATCGATAATGGTTGGAATCAACTTCTGAAATCCTGTGTATATTCGTGTTTTGACCTCTTCCTATGAAATCACAAGTGTTTTTAATGTCATCTAGATGGTAAATCCATTCTAGAAGGTTTTCAATTGACTTTGCCCATATCCATCAAAAGAATCACTGTCTATGGAAGCTACAGCCTTACAAAATGCATTTCTTAATAAGTCTTGAACGTTGAAATTGCCCGTTGATCCATGGATTGCAGAATGGATGTTGAGTTAGGCATGAGAACAGCATTAATCCCATTGTCCATCTCCATAAGAGCTCTTGGGTGATCAGGTGCATTGTCAGTGGGCAGTAATGTTTTGAAAGTAATCTTTGTTTCTGAGCTGTAGGTTTCAACAGTGGGCTTCAAATATTCAATGACAGATGTTGTAAACAGATGTGCTGTCATCCAGGCTTCCTTGTTCCTTTTATAGAGCAGAGGCAGGGTAAATTTAGCATAATTCTTGAGGGCACTAGGATTTTCAGAATGGTCCATGAGCATTGGCTTCAACTTAAAGCTACCAGCTACATTAGTCCCAAACAAGAGAATCAGCCTGTTCTTTGAAGCTTTGGAGTTAAGCATTGTCTTCTCTAGCTTTGAAAGTTGTAGGTGACATCTTCCAATAGAGTTTCATCTATATTGAAAATCTGTTGTTTAGTGCAACCACCTTCATTAACTATCTTCCCTACATCTGGATAACTTGCTGCAGCTTCTACATCAGCACTTGCTGCTTCACCTTGAACTTTGACGTTATGGAGGTGACTTCTTTCCTAAAATCTCACAAACCAACCAATGCTAGTAGCATCAAATTTTCTCCTGTAGCTTGCTCTCCTCCCTCAGCCTTCATAAATTTGAAGAGTTAGAGCCTTGCTCCCAATTAGGCTTTGACTCAAGGGAATGTGGCTGGTTTAATCTCTCCAGAACACTAAACCTTTTCCATATCAGCAATAAGGCTGTTTTGATTTGTTATCATTTGTGTTTTCACTGGAGTTGCACTTTTAATTTCCCTTAAGAAATTTCCTTTGCATTCACAACTTGGCTAACTGGTGCAAGAGGCCTAGCTTTTGGCCTGTCTCAGCTTTTAACATGCCTTCCTCACTAAGCCTCATCATTTCTAGCTTTTGATTTGAAGTAAGAGACATGCAACTCAACCTTTCACTTGCACACTTAGTGGCCCTTGTAGGGTTATTAATTGGCCTAATTTCAATATTGTTGCATCTCAGGAAATAGGGAGGCCAGAGGAGAGGGAGAAAGGTGGGGACACAGTTAGCGGAGCAGCCAGACAACACACAATATTCATTAAGTTAACTGTTTTATATGGGTGTGATTTGTGGTGCCCCAAAATAATTGCAGTGGTAACCAAAGATCACAGATCACAAAAACAAATATAATAATGAAAAGTTTGAATTTTTTTTAGAATCACCAAAATGTGACGATACAAAGTGAGCAAATGCTTTCAGAAGAATGACACTGATAAACTTGTTCACTGCAGGGTTGCCACAAACTTCCAATTTGTGTAAAACACATGATATCTGCAAAGCACAATAAAACAAGGTGTGCCACAATCAGCAGAAAACTTCAAAAGGAAAATGAGACAGAAGAAAACTGCTCTAGCCAACTGTTCCAATCTTTCTACCCAGATACTTGCCTTCAGAAGTTTTCGTCTTCTCAAACCTCAAAGAACTCATTTTACTTATGAAGAAGGCCATTCCTTTACATTCCTCTACCTACATCTCAAAACTAGTATCCTAGGTGCCAGAGTTGGGAAGCAAGACTCTGGTGATATTAATTGTCCCCAAACAGACAAAACCAAATGGGTATTCCATGCTTCCCTGTTAGCCTCACAGAGGAATATAAAAAAGAAAGATTAAAATTCCCTGAGCATAATTAGCTTGCTTTAAATGTAGAGTAGGAAAAAGTTGGCTGAGACATTTTGTAAAGAGGAGAGAAGCAAGAACAATAAATAGTTCTAAACTTCCCAGTATGGGGATTTTAGGGCAGAAGGAAAGGAGAGCAGAAGAAAAGGTGGGAAACACAGGAGAGCTGACTTGTGCTCAGGTCTCAGAAATTTTGCTCAGAACAGACCAGGTTAAGGCTTGGAGGAAATAGCTGGCTGGCTAGGAAAATCTACCCAAGCAGGCTAAGCTTGATTTGGGGACTACAAACTAGAAAAAGTTAATAGTGGACATCCTTTCTCTGCAGCATTCATTTAGTATATACTTACTATCTACTCTTTGCTGGTTGAATTAGATATGATTTCTGCCATGGAGTTGTGCCCATGTCTAGAATAAGGGAAAATGAACCAATTAATGGTGACTGTGAAGAGGGGCAGTACTATGGCAGGGTAAGTACCTCAGGCTTTGAGAACAGAGAGGAGGGGCAACTCCACAGATACCTGTAATGATATCTTTGAAACAGGCCTTTCACAGTTGCTGTCTAGCATACCTGGGTGAGGTTTGTGGAGGAAAGAGACTATAGTGTCCAGTTTGTGATTCCAAGGGCAATTGTTAAGGTCCTATTGCCTCTACCTCTACCCCCAATGCCTAACCCCTTTAATTTCCATTAAAAAGCTCTGAATCCTAAACTAAAGACAAGACAAATTTAAAACACCATCAAATTTAAAAAGAAATTTATTGTAGCTAAAGTAATCCACAAGAATTAAAAATCTCAAATATTTTCTATTTCAGAGAAGAGGGAAGACACTAGAAAGGAGTGAGAGGGCCATGGGATGGGTCCTCTTTAAATACTTGGTGAATGAGTTGTCAACTGGACTTACGGAGGGACAGGATTGGTGGCGGATGCCCCTCAGTATGGACTGTAAAGGAACTGGAGAGAAAGAACCATACCTGAACTTACCAGCCTTAAAGTATTAAACCACTTTGTAATTTGAGTGAGGCAAGTCCAGTTCTGTTCTATGACTTATACACACTCAAAGCTTGGTGATAACATACAGCGGTGACACCTTTATTGAGGTTGGCTCATCTCTTTGCCAACAATACACCAGCTCAGATAATATTTGAAATTGACTCCCAGGCTTTCATCATCTACTTCCCCAGCCCTCATGGTTTCTCTCCACTTTTTTCACCTCTTCTTTGAAAAGGGTTAGAAACTCTAGGAGAGCTAATGAAAATGCCAGAAGATCTGATTCAGGATTGACATTTTCCCTCCAAGAAAAGGGTAAAAGGAATTGAAGACTTTGGAGGTGAGCTGTGACTCTACAGCTACTGTTTTTATTGTTTATCCCTATGAAATATATTCTAAGAACAAAAAAGAATCACAAAGGATTCTTAACTGGATTGTATTGATTTTAGTATTATTATTTTGAAACTATTAAAATATGGTGCAAAATAAATCAAATAATTATGTTAATGTTGATTGAAACCAAGATATTCAGACTAAGAAAAAAAATATTAAAATCCAAGATTTTAAGTAAAAGTCTTATTTCTCTTTTTTAAAATAATAAAGGAGGCACTCTGTCTATTGAATAGCATATAAACAATGACAACCTGGTAGCAGAAAATACCACTAGCAAAACACTGGGATCTCTAAATACCACTTACCAGAAAGAGGCACCAGGGTCTTTTGGAGGAATGACTGATTCTAGATCTGAGGAAGAAAATTTAAACAAAAAGCCCAAACAATCATGCTTAAATTTGACATCTGATTTGTGGTTATATAAGAGAACAAATATCCTTACTCATAGGATATATGCACTGAAGTTTTAAGGGATAAAAGGACATAATGTATGCGACCAACTTTCAAATGGCTCAGAAAAGAAAAAAAATGAAAGGATGGTAAAACAAATGTGGCAAAATGTTAAAAATTAGTGAACCTAGGAAAAGGTATGCAAAAGTCCTCTGTTATTCTTACAACTTCTCTGTAAGTTTGACATTATTTTAAATTGTGTCAGAATAATTTTTTGTGAAAATTTTTATAACCAAGGAGGCTTTTGATAGAACTTAATGGAGGTATCTTCAAGCCTAATATGGAAGTATTGACTGGAACACATATTGAAACAAACATTTTAAAAATCATGAGTTCATGGTATTTGATCACTTTTGTAGGTTTCTAGGGCCCAATTCTTTACTCTAAAGATTAAAAAAGGAATGAATCAAGTATTTTCTCCAGCCTTTCCCATAAGGACCTTAACTCAGGGCAACCAAATAAGTGATGAGAAAATGCTTTTTACTGTTACAGAATTCCAGCTAATAAATGCAGAGTTGGTATTACATTTTTTAAAATTATTTAATTTTTGTTTATTTATTTTTATTTTTATTATTTTTATTTTATTTTGGTATCATTAATGTACAATCAGTTGAACAAAATTATGGTTACTAGACCCCCTATTATCAAGTCCACCCCCATACCCCATTACAGTCACTGTCCATCAGCATAGGAAGACGCTACAGAATCATTACTTGTCTTCTCTGTAAATACTGCCTTTCCCATGTCCCCCACACCTGCTACATTATATGTGCTAACTGTAATGCTCCTTTTGCCCCCTTATCCCTCCATTGCCACCCATTTTGTTGAGAGTTTTTATCATGAATGGATGTTCAATTTTGTCAAATGCTTTTTCAGCATCTATGGAGATGATCATGTGGTTTTTGTTCTTCTTTTTGTTGATGTGGTGGATGATGTTGATGGATTTTTGAATGTCGTACCATCCTTGCATCCCTGGGATGAATCCCTCTTGATCATGATGGGTGATCTTTTTGATGTATTTTTGAATTCGGTTTGCTAATATTTTGTTGAGCATTTTTGCATCTATGTTCATCAGGGATATTGGTCTGCAATTTTCTTTTTTTGTAGTGTCTTTGTCTGGTTTTAGTATTAGAGTGATGTTGGCCTCATAAAATGAGTTTGAGAGTATTCCCTCCTCTTCTACTTTTTGGAAAACTTTTAGGAAGATGGGTTTTAGGTTTTCACTAAATGTTTGATAAAATTCAGCAGTGAAACCATCTGGTTCAGATGTTTTGTCCTTAGGTATATTTTTGGTTACCAATTCAATTTCTTTGCTTGTAAGGAGACAGAGGCACTAAACAACATCTATTCAGATTTTCTGTTTCTTCCGGGGTTTGCCTTGAAAGTTTGTATTTTTCTAGAAAGTTGTCCATTTCTTCTAGGTTATCCACTTTGTTGGCATATAGTTTTTCATAGTATTCTCTAATAATTCTTTGTATGTCTGTGGTGTCTGTAGTGATTTTTCCTTTCTCATTTCCAATTCTGTTTATGTTTGTAGAGTCTCTTTTTTTCTTGATAAGTTTGGCAAGGGATTTATCTATTCTGTTTATTTTCTTGAAGACCCAGCTTCTGCTTTCATTGATTCTTTCTATTGTTATATTCTTCTGAATTTTATTTATTTCTGCTTTAATCTTTATTATGACCCCCTTCTACTCACTTTGGGCTTCATTTGTTCTTCCTTTTCTAGTTTCACTAATTGTGAGTTTAGACTGTTCATTTGGGATTGTTCTTCTTTCCTGAGGTAGGCCTGTATTGCAATATACTTCCCTCTTAGCACGGCCTTCGTTGTGCCCCACAGATTTTGTGGTGTTGAATTATTGCTGTCATTTGTCTCCATATACTGCTTAATCTCTGTTTTTATTTGGTTATTGATCCATTGATTATTTAGGAGCATGTTATTAAGCCTCCATGTATGTGCGGGATTTTTAATTTTCTTGGTGTAATTCATTTCTAGTTTCATTCCTTTGTGGTCTGAGAAGCTGGTTGGTACAATTTCAATCTTTTTGAATTTACCGAGGCTCTTTTTGTGGCCTAGTATATGATTAATTCTTGAAAATGTTCCATGTGCCCTTGAGAAGAATTTGTATCCTGTTGCTTTTGGGTGGAGAGTTCTGTAGATGTCTGTTAGGTCCATCTGTTCTATTGTGTTGTTTAGTGCCTCTGTCTCCTTACTTATTTTCTGTCTGGTTGATCTGTCATTCAGAGTGAGTGGAGTGTTGAAGTCTCCTAGAGTGAATGCATTGCTTTCTATTTCCCCCTTTAATTCTGTTAGTATTTTTTTCACATATGTAGGTGATCCTGTGTTGGGTGCATAGATAATTATAATAGTTATATCCTCTTGTTGGGCTGACCCTTTTATCATTATGTAATGTCCTTCTTTGTCTCTTGTGACTTTCTTTGTTTTGAAGTCTATTTTGTCTGATACAAGTACTGCAACTCCTGCTTTTTTCTCCCTATTAGTTGCATGAAATATCTTTTCCAATCCCTTTACTTTCAGTCTGTGTATGTCTTTGGGTTTGAAGTGAGTCTCTTGTAGGCAGCATATAGATGGATCTTGTTTTTTTATCCATTCAGTAACTCTATGTCTTTTGATTGGTGCATTCAGACCATTTACATTTAGGGTGATTATCAATAAGCATGTAATTATTGCCATTGCATGCTTTAGATTCGTGGTTGCCAAAGGTTCAAGGGCAATTCCCTTACTAACTAACAGTCTAATTTAACTCACTTCGTATGCTATTACAAACACAACCTAAAGGTTCTTTTTTTTTTTAATCCTTTTTCTTCCTCCTCCATTGTTTGTATGTTATTAATCATATTCTGTATTCTTTGTCTATCCCTTGGGTGACATCTATTTAGCCTTAGGAATACTTCCATCTATAGGAGTCCCTCCAAAATTCACTGTAGACATGGTTTGTGGGAGGTAAATTCTCTCAGCTTTTGCTTATCTGAAAATTGTTTAATCCCTCATTCAAATTTAAATGATAACCTTGCTGGATAAAGTATTGTTGGTTAAAGGCCCTTCTGCTTCATTGCATTAAATATATCATGCCACCCCTCCTGGCCTGTAAGGTTTCTGTTGAAAAGTCTGATGACAGACTGATGGGTTTTACTTTGTATGTGATCTTTTTTCTCTCTCTAGCTGCTTTTAAAAGTCTGTCTTGGGGGGGCTCAAAATGGTGGTGTGAGCAGGGCAGCAGAAATCTCCTCCCAAACCATATATATTTTTGAAAATACAACAAATACATCTATTCCTAAAAGAGGGACCATAAGATACAGTACAACAGCCATGCTACATCTACATCTGCGAGAACTCAGCATCTCATGAAAAGGGTAAGATACAAAGCCGTGACCCGACGGGACCCGAGCACTCCCCCCATCCCAGCTCACCAGCAGGAGGAAAAGAATCAGAGTGGGGAGAGAGTGGAGGCACAGGACTGCTAAATAACTAGCCCTAGTAATCTACACCAGGAGCACAGACACACATCGCATGATAAACTGGATATTAGAGAAACAGAAGGGCAGGATCCAAGACTGAGACTGTGAGTGGGTTCCCACAGCTGGCTCCCCTGGGAAAAGAAAAGCAGGTGCTTTTTAAAAATTCTTAAAGGCACAAGGGTCCAAAAGCTGTACAAAATTGTCCCAGCTCACTCAGTGCAGCAGGCTGGGAATTTTGAGGAACTTCAGGCCCCCCATCCTCCTGCCAGGCAAAGCAGCCCCGAAGCCTCTCATGGTGAAAAGCAGCCTGCCATTTGTTCCCCCCAGCCGGCAATGCAAACGGGCCGGCTGACCCACCACAGCTGACGAGCAGCCAGAGAGCAGCCCTTTCCACAGCAACAACACAGAATCTCCTGCTGGCATGCGCACAGCTAACTGGACTGGCTGAAGAAGCCAGAGCAAGGTCCAGAAGGCATGAAGTGGCATCATCCTTGCTGTAGAACGCACTCACCATGGCTACAACTCCCCAAACTGCTCTAGGCTAGCCGGAGGGTGGCCCTGCCCATGGCAGCACAGGGGATTATCCCAGAGACTGTCTCCAGGTGTGCGGGTAACCATCATAGGCAGCGAAAGCCAGAGCAAGGTCCAGAATGAACGAAAGGGCGCTATCCTTGCTGCAGAACGCACCCACCATGGCTGCAACCCCCCAAACTGCTCTAGGCTAGCCTGAGGGCGGCCCTGCCCATGGCACCTCAGGAGATTATCCCAGAGACTGCCTCCCAGTGTGTGGGTCAACGGCATAGGCAGTGAAAGCCAGAACAAGGTCCAGTAGGAATGAAGGGGTGCTGTCCTTGCTGCAGAATGCACCCGGCATGGCTGCAACCCCCACAGTGCTCAAGGGTAGCCAGAGGGCGGACCTGTCCATGGAAGCACAGTGGATTATCCCAGAGACTGTCTCCAGGTGTGCGGGTACCTGACACAGGCTACGGAGAAGAGCAAGGCAAACAACAAGCAGGAAGGGACTTTGTTCTCCCAGCTGACAAAACGTGCCACCTGCCTGCAACCACTTCTATCACCATGAAAAGACAGAAGATTCTGGTCCAGTCAAAAATCACTCAGACAACTCCAGAGAGAGGGCCCAGAGGAATAGCTTTAACCAATCTTCCTAAAAAAGAATTCAAAATAAAAGTCATAACCATGCTGATGGACCTACAGAGAAACATGCAGGAGCTAAGGGATAAAGTCAGGAGGGAGATTACAAAAATGAAACAATCAATAGACGGGCTTAAGAGCAGACTGGATGGGGTGCTAGAGACTGTTAATGGAATAGAAATCAGAGAACAGGAGTACAGAGAAGCTGAGGCAGAGAGAGATAAAAAGATCTCTAGGAATGAAACAATATTAAGAGAACTGTGGGACCAATCCAAAGGGAACAATATTCGCATTATAGGGATACGAAAAGAAAGAGAGAAAAAGGGATAGGAAATGTCTTTGAGGAAATAACTGACGAAAACTTCCCCAAGCTGGGGAAGGAAATAGTCTCTCAGACCATGGAAACCCACAGATCTCGCAACACAAGGGACCCAAGGAGGTCAACACCAAGACATATAATAATTAAAATGGCACAGATCAAAGACAAGGAAAGAGTATTAAAGGCAGTCAGAGAGAGAAAAAAGATCACCTACAAAGCAAAATCCATCAGGCTATCATCAGACATCTCAACAGAAACCTTAAAAGCCAGTAGAGAATGGCATGATATATTTAACACAATGAAACAGAAGGGCCTTGAACCAAGAATACTGTATCCAGCATGAATATCATTTAAATTTGAGGGAGGAATTAATTCCCAGACAAGCAAAAGTTGAGGGAATTAGGCTTCCAAAAACAACCTTCACAGGGTATTTTAAAGGGACTGCTCTAGAAGGAAGCATTCCTAAAGCTAAATAGATGTCACCATAGAAAATAAAATCATAGCAAAGAAAGCAGACCACCAAATCCTAACTAAAGGCAAAACCTAAATCAACTATCCCCCAAAACAATCAAAGGAAATACAAAAGAGAACACACAAAAAAAAACACCTAACATATAAAGAATGGAGAAGGAAGAATAAGAAGGGAGAAAAATAAAGAATCATCAGACTGTGTTTATAACAGATTAATAAGAGAGTTAAGTTAGACTGTTAGATAGTAAAGAAGATACCCTTGAACCATTGGTAACTACGAATCCAAAGCCTGCAATGGCAATAAGTACATATCTATCGATAATCACCCTAAATGTAAATGGACTGAATGCACCAATCAAAAGACATAGAGTTACTGAATGCATAAAAAAGCAAGAGCCATCTATATGCTGCTTACAAGAGACTCACCTCAAACCCATTGGTATACACAGACTAAAAGTGAAGGGATATAAAAAGATATTTCATGCAAACGGAGAAAAAAGCAGGAGTTGCAGTACTTGTATCAGATAAAATAGACTTCAAAACGAAGAAAGTAGGAAGAGATAAAAAGGACATTATATAATGATAAAGGGGGCAGTCCAACAAGAGGATATAACCATTATAAATATATATGCACCCAACACAGGAGCTTCAGCATATGTGAAACAAATACTAACAGAAGTAAAGGAGGAAATAGACAGCAATGCAATTATTCTAGGAGACTTTAACACGCCACTCACTCCAAAGGATAGATCAACCAGGCAGAGGATAAGTAAAGACACAGAGGCACTGAACAACACACTAGAACAGATGGACCTAACAGATATCTACAGAACTCTGCACCCAAAAGCAGCAGGATACACATTCTTCTCAAGTGCACATGGAACATTTTCCAGAATAGACCACATTCTAGGCCACAAAAAGAACCTCAGTAAATTCAAAAATATTGAAATCTTACCAACCAACTTCTCAGATCACAAAGGTATAAAACTAGAAATTAATTTCAGAAAGAAATCAAAAAGGCTCACAAATACATGGAGACTTAACAACATTCTCCTAATGAATCAATGGGTTAACGACCAAATCAAAACAGAAATCAAAGAATATATGGAGACTAATGACAACAACAACACAAAGCCACAACTTCTGTGGGACGCAGCGAAGGCAGTCTTAAGAGGAAAGTACATTGCAATCCAGGCCCATTTAAAGAAGGAAGGACATTCCCAAATGAACAGTCTAAGGACACAATTATTGAAATTGGAAAAAGAAGAACAAATGAGGCCCAAAGTTACCAGAAGGAGAGACATAATAAAGATCAGAGAAGAAATAAATAAAATTGAGAAGAATAAAACAATAGAAAAAATCAATGAAACCAAAAGCTGGTTCTTTGAAAAAATAAACAAAATAGATAAACCCCTAGCCAGACTCATTAAGAGAAAAAGAGAATCTACACACATAAACAGAATCACAAATGAGAAAGGAAAAATAACGACGGACCACACAGAAATACAAAGAATTATAAGAGAATATTACGAGCATCTATATGCCAACAAGCTGCGAAACCTAGAAGAAATGGAAAACTTCTTAGAAAAATACAGCCTTCCAAGACTCACCAAGCAGGAAACAGAAAAACTAAACAGACCAATCACCAGCAACGAAATTGAATCGGTAATCAAAAAACTACCCAAGAACAAAAGCCCTGGACCTGATGGATTCACCTCTGAATTCTACCAGACATATAGAGAAGAAATAACACCCATTCTCCTTAAAGTTTTCCAAAAAATAGAAGAGGAGGGAATACTTCCAAACTCTTTCTATGAAGCCAGCATCACTCTAATACCAAAACCGGGCAAAGACTTTACTAAAAAAGAAAATTACAGACCAATATCCCTGATGAACATAGATGCAAAAATACTCAACAAAACATTAGCTGACCCAGAAAGAAACAGAAAATCTGAACAGACCAATTATCAGCAACGAAATAGAATTGGTAATCAAAAACCTACCTCAGAAAAAACCCTGGTCCAGATGGCATTACCGCTGAATTTTATCAAACATTTAGTGAAGACCTAATACCCATCCTCCTTAAAGTTTTCCAAAGAGTACAGGAAGAGGGAATACTTCCAAACTCACTCTATGAGGCCAGCATCTCTCTAATACCAAAACCAGGCAAAGACACCATAAAAAAAGAAAATTACAGACCAATATCCCTGATGAACATAGATGCAAAAATACTCAACAAAATATTAGCAAACCAAGTTCAAAAATACATCAAGAGGATCATAAACCATGATCAAGTGCGATTCATCCCAAGGATACAAGGATGGTACAACATTTGAAAATCCATCAATATCATCCACCACATCAACAAAAAGAAGAACAAAAACCACATGATCATCTCCATAGATGCTGAAAAAGCATTTGACAAAATTCAGCATCCATTCATGATAAAAACTCTTAACAAAATGGTGATAGATGGCAAGTACCTCAACATAATAAAGGCCATATATGACAAACCCACACCCAACATCATACTTAACAGCGAGAAGCTGAAAGCTTTTCGTCTAAGATCGGGAAAAGACAGGGATGCCCACTCTCCCCACTGTTATTCAACATAGTACTGGAGGTCCTAGCCACGGACATCAGACAAAACAGAGATATAAGGCATCCAGATTGGTAAAGAAGTCAAATTGTCACTATTTTCAGATGACATGATATTGTATATAAAAAACCCTAAAGACTCCACTCCAAAACTACTAGAACTCAGCAGAGTTGCAGGATACAAAATTAATACACAGAAATCTGTTGCTTTCGTATACACTAATGATGAGCTAACAGAAAGAGAAATCAGAAAACAATTCCATTAACAATTGCATCAAAAAGAATAAAATACCTAGGAATAAACCTATCCAAGGAAGTGAAAGACCTATACACTGAAAACTACAAGACACTCCTAAGAGAAATTAAAGAGGACACAAATAAATGGAAATTCATCCCATGCTCTTGGCTAGGAAGAATAAATATTGTCAAAATGGCTCTACTATCTAAAGCAATCTACAGATTCAAATCAAACCCTATCAAAATACCAACAGCATTCTTCAATGAACTGGAACAAATAGTTCTAAAATTCATATGGATCCACAAAAGACCTGATTAGCCAAAGCAATCCTGAGAAGGAAGAATAAAGCAGGGGGTATCTCGCTTCCCAACTTCAAGCTCTACTACAAAACCACAGTAATCAAGACAATTTGGTACTGGCACAAGAACAGACCCATAGACCAGTGGAACAGAATAGACTGTCCAGATATTAACCCAAACATATATGGTCAATTAATATACAATAAAGGAGCCATGGATATACAATGGGGGAATGACAGCCTGTTCAACAGCTGGCGTTGGCAAGACTGGATAGCTACATGTAAGGGAATGAAACTGGATTATTGTTTAACCCCATACATAAAAGTAAAATCAAAATGGTTCGAAGACCTGAATGTACGTCATGAAACCATAAAACCCTTAGAAAAAAATATAGGCAAAACTCTTGGAAATAAACATGAGCAACTTCTTCATGAACATGTCTCCCCAGGCAAGGGAAACAAAAGCAAAAATGAACAAGTGGGACTATATCAAGCTGAAAAGCTTCTGTATAGCAAAGGACACCATCAGTAGAACAAAAAGACATCTTAAAATATGGGAGAATATATTCGTAAATGACATATCCGAAAGGGGTTGACATCCAAAATATATAAAGAACTCACGCACCTCAACAAACAAAAAGCAAATAATCCAATTAAAAAATGGGCAGAGGATTTGAACAGACACTTTTCCAAAGAAGAAATTCAGATGGCCAACAGGCACATGAAAAGATGCTCCACATCACTAATCATCAGAGAAATCCAAATTAAAACCACAATGAGATATCACCTCACACCAGTAAAAATGGCGACCATCCAAAAGAGAAACAACAACAAATGCTGGCGAGGATGTAGGGAAAGGAGAACCCTCCTACACTGCTGGTGGGAATGCAAATTAGTTCAACCATTGTGGAAAGC
The DNA here is from genome assembly GCA_029783875.1 of Phataginus tricuspis. NCBI lineage: Eukaryota > Metazoa > Chordata > Mammalia > Pholidota > Manidae > Phataginus > Phataginus tricuspis. The sequence goes on along the minus strand of JAQQAC010026072.1, from coordinate 55,980,219 downwards.
AGTATGGAGTTTCCCCAAAAAACTCAAAATAGAAATACCATTTGACCCAGGAATTCCACTCCTAGAAATTTACCCTAAGAATGCAACAACCCAGTTTGAAAAAGACATGTGCACCCCTATGTTTATCGCAGCACTATTTACAATAGCCAAGAAATGGAAGCAACCTAAGTGTCCATCAGTAGATGAATGGATAAAGATGTGGTAAATATACACAATGGAATATTATTCAGCCATAAGAAGAAAACAAATCCTACCATTTGCAACAACATGGGTGGAGCTAGAGAGTATTATGCTCAGTGAAATAAGCCAGGCAAAAAAAGACAAGTATCAAATGATTTCACTCATATGTGGAGTATAGGAACAAAGAAAAAAACTGAAGGAATAAAACAGCAGCAGACTGACAGAACCCAAAAACTGACTAACAGTTACCAAAGGGAAAGGGACTGGGGAGGATGGGTGGGAAGGGAAGGACAAAGGGGAAAAGGGCTATTACGATTAGCAGACATAATGTGGAGGGGGGCACGGGGAGGGCTGTACCACTCAGAGAAGACAAGTAGTGATTCTATAGCATCTCACTATGCTGAAGGACAGTGTCTGTAATGGGATATGTAGTGGGGGACGATGTGGGGAGTCTAGTAACCAAAATGTTGCACATGTAATTGTAGATTAGTGATACCAAAATTTTAAAAAGTCTGTCTTTATCCTTGCTCTTTGCCATTTTAATTATTTTATGTCTTGATGTTGTCTTCCTTGGGTCCCTTGTGTTGGGAGATCTGTGCACCTCCATGGCTTGAGAGTCTATCTCCTTCCCCAGATTGGGGAAGTTTTCAGCTATTACCTCCTGAATGACACTTTCTATCCGTTTTTCTCTCTTCTTCTTCTGGTACCCCTATTATGCAAATATTGTTCCGTTTGGATTGGTCACACAGTTCTCTCAATATTCTTTCATTCTTAAAGATTCTTTTTTCTTTCTGTGCCTCAGCTTATTTGTATTCCTTTTCTCTAATTTCTATTCCATTTACCGTCTCTTCTACTACATTTAATCTGCTTTTAAATCCCTCCGTTCTATGCTTCATTTCAGATATGAATTTCTTAATGATTGAATCTCCATCTTAAATTCATTCCTGAGTTCTTGAATATTTTTCTGTACCTCAATAAGCATGTTTATAATTTTTATTTTGAACTCTCTTTCAGGAAGATTGGTAAGTTCAGTTTCATTTGGCCATTTTCCTGGGGTTTGTGAGATTTTGGTCTGACATGTTCTTTTGATGTTTCATATTTCTGTATGGTACCCACTAGTGCATAGAAACTCCAGTCTCTGGAGCTGCTCAGCCCCTAGAGTGAGGTTGGGGGTCGTAGGGTAGTGGAGCTGGTGCCTGGGGGAGGAAAGATCTGTTTCCTGATTCCCGTCTGAAGTGCCTGTCTCCAGTGTCAGAGACAATGGGCCAAGCACACACGTGTAAGCCTCTGTGCTTTGTGTCTAGCTGACGCCAGCACAGTGACTGCCAGTTTACGATCAGGAGCTGTTAGGCCAGGAGGAAGGTGCAGCAGGCTGCGTGTCACAGTGGGGGCCTTGAGCTGAGTAGGCAGCCAGGGGGATGGAGCACGTGGAGTTCCTCAAAGTTCCCAACCAGCTGGGGAGAGTGTGACCAGACAACCTTGTCCAGCTCTCCCTTCTCCCATGCATCAAGCTCCATGCAAACCCTGCCCCTTCAGCAGCCCTCTTGCTACTAGGAACCCTCTCAGACCTCGAGCCCCTCCTCTGACACAGAGCGGCCGAATGCGCATTCCCCGCTCCACAAATGCCCGGAATGTCAGTCTCCCAAGCACTCTGCCCGTCCGAGCTCCCCAGTGTCCAGAGCACCACACAATATAGGCTTCCGCTCACAAAGCAGATCTCCAGGTCTTGGCGCTCAGCAGTCCCAAGCTTCCACCCCCTCCCCCGCTCCATTTCTCTTCCGCCCACTGGTGAGCTGGGGTGGGGGAAGCACTTGGGTTCTGCCTGGTTAAGGCTTTCCTACATTACCCTGTTTCGTGAGGTCTGCTCTGTTTGTGAGGTCTGTATGCAGTCTGGTTCAGCCTTCTTTCTTGTTGCTGTTTTAGGGTTAGTTGTATTAATTCACTATATTTTTGTACTATTTGTGGTTTTGGGAGGAGTTCTCTGTGTCACCTCTCATGCCGCCATCTTGAATCTCTGCTATTACATTGTCACTGTATCAGTGTAGCTTATAAAATGAAAATTTTAAGTGTCCTTAGCACTTAAGAGATGCAGCCTCCATTATTCACCAGTCATGTTATATTGCATGACTAGAATTCTCTTTAAAATATTCCAGAAAAAAAATAATGAATGAAGTAGGATTAGCAAACTGGTTAATTGTTGAAGCTGGATGATGGGTACATGGAGATCCCATTTATTTTAAAAAAGAAAATAAAAGCCTGGAAGACATCAAAACCCACTTGAGTTTTCTAATACTGTCTTATCATAGAACTCAATTTTACTCTTACCTTTAGAGTCTGGACTTTCCATTGGAAGAGCTTTTTATATTCCGTCGAGTCTATTGCTGAATCCTGTAATCCACTCATCACACTGTCTTCCAAATTAGAGATGAAATTTCCACTCCCATTATTAAACTGGCCTCAAACAAAAGAACAAGCTTGTAATTTTAAGAAAGAACACAAGAGGCACAGCTGGAGCTCTGCCAGAGTAGCAGTCTTTCTTCTACTCACCCTCATTGAAAAAAGAGAGGTGTCTTTCACTCCTCAAGCAGATTGCAGAATGTGACTTGTTGCTCCTCTACAACTTTCATCATGTCTTACACATAGTAAGGTCTTAACTATCTGCTGACAGATTTTACAATGACTTCTGAGTAACACAAAAGCAAAGTGTACATGCCTTAAAATGAAAAAGCAGAACTTCAAATTCATCAAGAAATCTCAATTTCAATTATTTTAATATGTACTCTGAAAATGCTCGTATGTTATGCCATCTATAATAAATACTTCGGCATACATCTGTTAGGTTCCTACTTCAATTCTAGGAGTTGTCCTCATTAAGAACACAGTCAAGGGATGGTTTGCTGGCATTCTAACTAGGAAACCCATATTCACAGCAGTTTAATTTGATTTTGTGTTTTGCTAATTAGCATATTAAATTCAGGGACATTTATTGGGGAACAGTGGCTCATAGACTAACATCAAAAAGTTGCTCTTCAGGTGAAATTAAAGAATTTCAAGATATGTAGTTTGTCTGAAAATATAAGACATTTCCAATGCTTGCATGGATAGGTTATCTGAATCCATTCAGGCCTGTACTTCCCAACTTCCTTAAACTTGGCACCTGCAGCTCAATCCCTAGTTTACAGCCCTTTAAGAGGACTGCTGGTTACCAGATGCTGGCCATAAGGAACAGATTCCTCTGGAATGTGGCTTTGTCTATCTCAAGTAAACCCCTCTTATAAGGCTGTTTAGAGAATCTAAGAGACTAGAAACCTGGGCCTACATTGAACTTATGAACTGAACTCTTTTGTGACTGCTTTGCCAATGAATGTTTCCTTAATAAATGTTCTGAATGTGGCAGAATTTAGCCTAAGATACGTTTTCATTATAACCTGCAATGTGGATGGATGTAAAGGAGTACCTATCCCACATCCACCTTAACTTTTGTGGCCAATACATATCTACTAAAAAGCACCTATGGGTTGAGCATGACAAAGTTAGCTTGAGTCAGTTCACAACAACTGACGCATACAAAGTCATATTTTTCAAATTTATTTTAAATATTTCACTTTACATGAAATTTAACCAGTCATTACAGAGCATTACTATGATGTACACACAAGGAACTTTTAAAATAAAAATCGATAGAATACAACCTTCAACACGTTAAATGCCACTTTACTATGTAAACAAAAGTAAAATAAGACCCTGATGCTAAAAAGATAGGTATTCAGAGGTAAAATACATATACAAAAACATTTAAACATTAACATAATCCACAACTAGATCACATTCTTTGCAAGAGAGTACAAGTATTAGTACTCTACATCTACAAAATTTCAGAATCCTGTTAAAATCAAAACCATTTCTGGTTTATGATACAGCACAATTCATAAGGCAAAAATATAGGCATTATCATCCAGTTCTTTAATTTCACTTGTATTTTAAGGCAAACTTGGAACTTTTTGCTTAGTATTTTAAAATAAACGGGACTTACACATGATAACAATATTAACAATAAATTATCTCTAGTTAAATATGTGTAATATAAAAGACATATGGATAACAATTTTTCTCTCTGCAGAGATGTAAACTGGATTTTTATTTGACTCTATATTCACACCAGTTAAGAAAACTTGTAAACGTATAATATTTAAAACTTATTATATTCCTCAGTCTTTTCAAATTTGTAACACTGAATCAATATACTATAAATGAAAATCCAATATATTTCCACCTACAGAATAATCATATCTGATTAAATCATGCTTAATTTAAAGTGCTGTTTTACAAAGGAAAAAAGATTAAGTAGAACTGGATGTTAACTTGACATGTGACATCTTGGTTTCTTAACTTTCAGATTACAGAGGTTGTAGAGGTTATCACAAGTTTATTGAACTTTTAAGTAGCATATTTATTGTTGAATCTGATATTCCTGAAGATGAGCACTTAGGTGACAGTAACAGAAATCCAAGACCAAAACTGAAAACAAACAGTATCTTATGTACATATATTTTCTTAATGTTAGCCAGAGCCTTGACAATAAAGTAAGTAAATTTTAGAAGTCTTATAAGCTTGTTTTTCTACTAGAAAATATATTATCCCACCCAGGAAATTTGGAATTCTAATATCAGGGTTTTAAAATAATTCTTCACATCAATAAAACCTAATTGGACACTAAAGGACACAAATATTTATACATAAACTGTGTCTCTAATCACTTCTTATGATGTTGAAGATAAGGAATTAGATTCATACTTTATTGTAATAGTTATTTAGGTATAGGTCTCCCTCACTATTTTACTCTTTTGAGTGAAAAGACTGTATCTTATTTACATTTTGAGCCCCTATAGCATCTAGCACAATACCTGATACATATAGTAGACCCTCCATAATTTGCCATTCTATCAAATTTTTCAAAACCTAATGCCATTTTCCTATCAATTCATACCACTTCCTACAATTTAATATTCACTCATTCATATTTAAAATAGTACTAGCAGTAACATGGAACTTATATAAATATGCTTTGGGGCTTCATTAAAAAACACTAAAGTTCTATTACTATATTCAATAATATTAAATAGCCAAACATTCCTAACAGATTAACCATTCATAACATAATTATAGAAGGCAATTGTCTTCCAAATGATTAATTGTATTTCCCACTCACTTTTTTCCAGTAAGATTTCCAAAATGGACAATCTTTAACTTTCTCCTCTTTGAGTATATAAAATTACTTCTAATATTTGAACTCTGGGAATTTATAGTCAAACATTGTGATCCTTTTTAACATAATAAACATGTGACTTTACATTCACAATTTGTCAGCAAAGTGTTCATGATGAAACTTCTCACAAACCTGTACAAGAAGGCTCTATTGTAAAATTATCAGTGTCAGGTCACAATACCTCTGGTTATCATGAACAATGCAGTAGGTTTAGCAAACCTGAAATAAATATTTCTGAATTAGGGTCCCCCCCCCCACCTCTTCCTTTCACAGGTTTCCATAATTTGTTCTCTGGTCTATGGCCCCTCATTATTGCCTACAATGTTTCACATTTAGTCTACACCAAGATGAATTTGGATTTTTCCAAAACAATGATCAATATAAGTCTTTGGTCTAATTTGCCAAATGATATTTTATTTTATACTAATTTGATAGTGAGGATGATACATGAGTAAAACATTGTATAGATCTGTTTACAATTAAAATAAATTTCTATATTATTTCAAATTCCTTTATCTTCTGGAGAAAAGGGCTTAAAAATAGTGGAATATTATATATTTAACAATTTGACTGATACAAACAGAAAACTGAGGCAGGTATTTAAAATTAAGCATGTGATGGACTCTATTTTAAACTGATTTTCTTTAAATGAAATCTAGATCAATCACAATAGTGCACCTTGTTTCTATTTAATAGATTCATTCAAATCAATTAAAAAGTTATTGCTATATATCATTGTTATTCAAACAAGCAACATAGAAAATACTTAATCTGTCAATTTTATTAGTAGCTCCTGTTGAGTTAATTAGAAGAGACTAAAAATCACTTCAAGGTTTTATAATTTGTGCAAATATTCATAAAGCATGATAGTACCTACATGATCAAAGATGATTTTACATAGTTTTGAAGTACATATTTAAATCTACAACTGGCAGTTTATGGAAGAACAAGAAAAACTGCAAATTGCCTGACTATAAATAGTTTTCAAGAAATGTCATATGCTAACAAATGAACCTACGTTTTATAATTACAAATGGCTTTTTAACAATAGTTTGGGACATTATGGCACTTAAGAATGCAGTAAGAATTTTTATTAGGAAACAAATATACACTGGTTTTGCTGAGACTATAAAGAGATAGCAGGCAAGTTAAAAAGAAGTGAAGGAAAAGAAAACAAAATGACTATAGTACCAAAAATAGAAGTACCGACATCCTAATAAAAATTCAAAGTGTTCAAGACAAACAGACATTTATTAAAATATGCTAGAACAAAATGAGTTAACCACTTCTATTAAATAAGCTGTTACTTGGCTATAGCAAACAATTTTTGCTTTCAAAGATTCTTCCTTTTAGTATAAGTAGAACTGAATTTAGAACATTACTCAAGTAAACATCAAGTTCCAGTTTTCCTCAATAACTTTAAAATATTCAGTTACCTAAAAAATATATGAAGTAATGCAAAATGGCCTAGTGCTTTATATTTAATGCATATTATTTGTTTTTAAGGACATATAATACTTAGCACTAGAAGAAAGATAAAAAATGTATGTCTTTAAATCACTGTTCAGAAACCATGAAAAGCATAACATAGGCCATTTAGATGATTTTTGGATGTCAACATTAGTATAATCACTAACATTTTTAATAAGCATAAATGAACCCAAGTCAGTAAAAATGAAAAATACTATCAAAACATGTCATGCATCTCATATGGAACATCAAAAAAAATTATTATAGCCTTGTTATAGATCTTACAGTTAGCACCATTTTTATATCTGAACTTTTATCTGACTTTGAAAAATCAAAAGTCTTAAAAATCTAAAATAATTTATAAGGATATATGAAAAAATCAAAATGCATTAAAGTGGTATTAAACATTTGTCAAATATTTACATCAACACTGGGAAATCTGCTGTACTACTAAAAAACAAAAACAAAACCCTGAAACTGATATGCTTAATTCTTTCTATGCATGCTTTTAGCATAGGGAAGATGGGTAACTAAATTCATCCAGCATTAACCTGCCTAAACAAAAAAGGCATAAGCTTTAAGTATCTGACTTCTTAAAATGGGCCCCCAAATATGACAGTAAAAGCATTTGTCTTGCAAATTTACTATATCCCAGTCCAAAAGCCATTAGCAGGAAGAATATCCAGGTGATTCAGTGTAGCATGTAATTTACAACCCTTAGAAGTACCAAAAAAAAAAAAGGAAGCCCTTTGTTTAAAAATGTGAAGCATAGGAATTTACATCCAACAGACAGTATTAGCACTCTGTCCAGTCATTCAATACACTCTAATATCTAAGCATCTCTGATCCTAGTAAATTATGGTGTAAATCAAGGAAGAAGGAGAGAGCTAATATTTTTTTAAAAAGCAGCAAGATTTTTTCTTCTCCACATGTACACTTACGAACATACAACTACTCTAATCCTATTAGAGGAAAAAAGGTGCACAATTCAATTGGTGAAACTTTTTCCTTTTTCCTTTTTTTCCATTGGATCATTGATTCAGTGTGTAATCAAGAGCAACCAAAGCTACTTATCAGTTCAAAGTACCCAACAAAATGTTGAGTCTTCATGCCATTTCAAGTTAAAAAGAAAGTAATGTAGCTTTTGGGTTTCAGAAAATTGGGCATCCTTTCATGTGGCACAAGGTTCTTTACCACACTATTCCCATGTGTCCACACTTGTCAAAGTGCAGTTAATCCAAAATTGCAGCGACAGTATATCATGCCAGCCGAATCCAGCCATGTATCTGAGATTGGGTCATATTTTTGCACAGTATTCAGATAGGAAGACCCTGAGTGACCACCAACCACATAAAGGTAGTTGTCAATTACTGCAGCACCAACTCCTAGGAGAGATGGAAAAAACAGGGAGAAAACACATTACCTATGAAACAGACTTTTCACTAAAAATAAATCTGTACTTTAACATTTCAACAATTATTAATTGCACAAGCAATTAGCAATATGTGCTCACTAGAAAGAAACACTTTAAGAGTTGTCTTCCTTCACTTTTCCTCTCCAATCCTACTGTGCCTCACCCCCATGAGAAGAAAATATTTTAAGAATGTGCATCTTTCCACATGCTTTCTTCTCAATTTATATTTACATATATTTTTAAAGAAATTTTTATCAGGTTTTCAAATGTTTAAATATTTGAAATACATACTGAACTATATAATTTATGCTTTAAAAATTCTACTTTATATATGATTATAAATAGTTCTAAAAAGAACAAGGTTACCCCAAGGTTTTACAGCCTCATTGTTTTATGGATTTCACTCTCAAAGACGCCATGGAAACTAGCTATAGTAAGCAACTAAAATAATTCATTCCATTTTGTCCCTTCAGTTTCCTTGCATGTTTATATTTCAGGAGTTTCTTTAGTTAATAAATGCAAGGAATACTCCTAAAGCATTTCCATCAGTAATTTAAAAGCTTTCTCTTAAAATAATGAGATTTAAGTTTGGGTTCAAAGATGTCTTCTTTTCCCCAAAGATCTATTTTTTTTTCTCAAGGAACCCAGAAATCTAACCCTTTCTAGATCAACTATATCCCTTGAGGAGAAGAGACATTTGAAAGTGAACAGACTGCTGATGTACAATAAAAATATATAACAATCCAAGGATTCTGTGTGTGTGTTAACATATAAAAAGAGGACATTTGTATATAGAGAAGAACTTCTATAAGACACGTTTTGTCTGGAGCCAGTCTGATCCGTCCGTCTGATGGCACTGCCCAGACACCCGGAAAAGAAGGAACCACAATGCGGACCTCTGAAAGGAACATCCCCGTTATCTCTCCTTATTATTATGGTGTTTGGAAATGTTGTTATTGGTCACTTCCATCTAAATTGGAAAACCAAATTTAATATACGCTAGGAGAAATGACAGAGGCAAGATCCCCCTAATTCTTCCAGGTGGCAAAGATACCTTGAGACAACTGCTGGGCATAAAAGCCGCGGGGCATAAATCTGCAAAGGAGTAAAAAGAGCTGACCTTTTCAAAGAACATTGCTTCTCTCTCACTTACCAACTGCACATCTCCCTGTATGGCCCCGGAAGATGGCTGGCTAGCCAGAGACGGGTAAGATTCCTCAAGGGAGGAACAACCTAAGACAGGAACAGTCGCAGGGGGGCCATCAGGTGAGCAATAGGGGGCCAACAGAGGTGAGGCTCAGAACCTCACACCCCCAGTTTTGAGAAATCTCCTGCGCCCATGGCTGTTGTTGCCCTTGTCTCGTTTGAATCAACACTTAGCCTATAGGCATGGATCTGACAGCTTACACTTGCTTTCTTACTGCTTTAAAGTTTACTTTCCATCTTTATTTTTACATCAAGATTTAATCAGCTCTCTATTAGAAACTTTAATCTTTATTACTTTTACCTACTACTTCAACATGTTATTAAAGAATATTAGGAGGGCGATGCAGAGAAGATATTGGAAACAAGTATCAAAATTATAATAAATAAGAATTGTTTGAGTAAGTTCCAGTTCCCTCTCCCCACCCAACGCGCCCCATGAGGAATTTCTAAATGACTCCTAGACCTGTTAGGTCTCGGGGAATAATAGAACAATAAAGGAAAGTCAGCATGAATGATTATATGCAAAAGGGCCTGGCATGATTACAGAGACTCTCTCGATAGAAAAGATTATTGTTATAGATATTATTGTAAACGATTTAAGGAAACTCTAAGGCAGACATGCCTCTGTTTTCCCCCCAGTAGGAAGAGAAGTGGCCTGACTAGGTCTCTATGCTTTCTGATTCAGTGGTCATTATCCCCTTACCTCAGGTACAGTGCTTTCGTCTCTGTGAAACTGGGCACCTACCCAAGAGTACAGATTTTTCAGTTCCCGCAATTGTAGTTAGCTTAGTCTTGCTACATTGCTTTCATGATACACTGTTATGATGTTTTTCTTTAAATCTGCATGTAATGTTATAGACCTAGAAAAATAGACTTAGCTATACTTGTTAATCAGATGAATAGTAACCATGGCTATTTTAGAATCAATAATAAGGAAACTGCAAGTAGGGCTCAGGCCAACCAGGCATGAGAAAACATTTTGAGAATTAAGTCATGTTTGTTCCAAAACTGCCAGGGAAGCCAAGCAAGCATAAGTGCAAAAAATTAGTGATTGCTAAGGGGCCAATAATCTAATCTTTAAAGATTGACCTTTATGTAATTATTATTTCTGAAAAAATCAAATGATCTAATCTTTGTGAAACTGCATACTCAAAACATATATAACCTTGCTAAACTTCAATAAAACAGGCCAGGCTCAGCTTTTGCTAGTGTCTGTGTCCTCATTCATTTTACTCAGCAGCCAACGCCATCCATCCTTCAGGGACTCCTGGACAAGCTGGAGTGGACTACGGCAACGTTTTATAAAAGTATTACCCAAATTTATTATGCATAGTAAGATCGTAGTAAAGTTTTATCTAATCTAGCTGTCTCTCAAGTTTACCATGTAAACATTTTTTTTGGACAGTAATACTCTTACTATTATATTCCAAGGAAATACTATTTCTAGACCAATGAAAATATTATTCTATGTGTTTAGAAATTAGTAAGTTATTATTACCTGTTCTGGGTTCTTTCATTGGCCTACACACAGTCCACTGATTTTGATGAGGATCATATCTTTCAATGCTTGACAAATGTGAGACACCATTATGTCCACCCACCACAAAAATAAAGCCTAACATGACGCCCACACCAAAGTGGATCCTTTTATCTGCCATCGATGCAACCACCTCCCAGGAGTCCTTACTTGGGTCATAACGTTCCACACTGCAAATATTCACAAAAGAAAAAATTAAATTCACATATCCTTGTCACTCTTTCTACTAAAGCAAAACTAATACCCACCAACAGTTTTAAAAGTTCAAATAAACATAGATATAAAACAAGGGTAGTTTGTCTCTAGTGTTCAGAGTTTTGCTGATAAAATTGCAGGGATCAAAGCCTACCTGTGGACTGGGTGCAATAACAGGCATATGCTATTACTCCATCACATTGTACAAGCAGTAAAGTGTATTAAGGGCATAGAACTTTTGGAGTCAGAAAACTTGGACTCAAGTAATAATGCTGTATACCTACAGCAGAAAACTTGGACTCAAGTAATAAAGCTGAAAGAACTCTAGCCCTGTCACTTTGGGTTTGTGTAATCCTGGCTAAGTCATTGCCTCTCACCTGCAAAAATGGGAATAACACAATCTCAAAGGATTCATGTAAGAATAAAGTCAAATGAGTATCATGCGATAGGACTTTAAAAATCACCAATTGAAAATAAATGTTTTCTAAGGATATTAAGGATCTTCTACACAGGTAAAGAAAAGTGAAGATGAAGAGAAGGCAAGAAGAGGAATTTTTTCTTATAGGAGAATTCATGGTGATTGACTGCAAAGCAAACACTGCAGATTTCATAACACAAACTTACTAATCATAATAATCCCAGAGTGATTTAGGACAATTAAGGGATTTAAGTCAAGAGTCTTTCCAAAGAACCGTGGCATTTCCAAGCTGCACTATGGAAATCCAAATCAAATCAGAATCTCCAAAAAGCTTCCCTAGAAAATTCCAGAAGGCCTTTAAGTCTATGCTTTGCCCTAAAGGGGCACAAAGGCAAGCTTATTGATCATGTTCTGGTCCTAACCTAACTTCTCAAAAAAGCCTAAAGCATTTGAGAGTCAGTGCCATAATTCTGGAGTTCAGAGTAGAGACTAGACTGTATACTAGACTAGACTGTACAGTAAAATGTAACTGCTTCTGAATGGACACAAGGATAAAGACCATTAAAGCAAAAATCACTGGACAAGAGGAGTTGATAAGCAAGAACTTAAACTTCAAGAACATTATCTTATAAGCAAGATACTTAGCCTTTTATCTCACAAATTTCAGCCATAAGCTTTTCAAATAACAGAAATGTATATCTGGGCCCCAAATACTTTTCCTTTAACTAAGGGAGCAATAAAAAGGGGGAATACTTTAGCTTACACAGAAATAAAAATTTATATATGAAATGCTGTTGTGCCATTACTTTCTCAGTCAATCGACAAACCACAATACATTCTTTCATTAAAATTCACACAATCAATAAAACATATACCACTCTAATTTTTATCAGAGATAAAATCTTTGGAACATCAATTTTCAACAAAGGTTCAAAATTATTATTAATTTTCCATGTAAGTGGTCACTTTATGCTTTTATTTTTCTCAGATTTATTTCTCCTTTATTCAGAGAATACTACAAAATATAGGAATCCCAAATTCAGGCGCCAGCATAACTCAGACACATAATGATACATATATAATTATAGAATAAGAATCCAGAAAAGGAATATTTAAATAAGGCTTTAAATTTATGATGCATTATAATATTGTGTAAGCATACAGGAATACATTTTCACTTTTATTCTATTAAGCAATCCAGTAACAGTCCACACACACACACACACACAAATTTAAAGTTGTCTAATTTCATCTTCTTTTCAGATTTCTGAATTTTAAAACCTCATCTATTTATCCTGAATGAATGTAAAATTTAGTAAGAGGGATTTGATTCTTATGCTTGTAACGAAATCTCCATGTAAAACATTTACAATTATACTTATGGAGCAGATTAAATTTCCCAAATGCCTATCGATACACTTTAAAAATTAAAAAGGAAGTTCATGCATACACTAATCGTTTAAAACCCAGAACCACTGTTAATGATTAAGAAATCTGCAAGCATTCACAACTGATTAAGCTTAAGTACCTGTTCATGTGGGCGGGACCATACCCACCAATGGCATATATCATTCCATCTAACACAGCTGCAGCAAAACAACTTCTTGTTGTAGTCATCGGTGCCACAGGTTGCCATTTTCTTATTTTGGGATTATATTTCTCAACAGATTGTAGGTAAGATTGTCCATCATAACCACCTAAAGCATAAAGTTCTCCAGCAAGTACTACTACTCCAAGGGTACTTCGGCTCTCATTCATTCTCTCGAGAGAAGTCCAGGTATTTGTATCAGGATTCCAGCATTCTACTGAATTTTCATGTTTTCTGACAGTGACCCCAGGACGCACATTAGTTTCAATACCACCTATAACATACACTTTTTGGTCTAAAACACATATTCCAAATTCATAGCGAGGAATGTTTAGGGGTGCCAAACCAATCCAAGAGTCATTCTGAGGAAAGTACATCTCCACACTGAAGAATAAACAAAGAAGATTAAATTTTAAAAATCAAAATGGCCCCTAAACAAGTAAAAATGTTTAATATCATTAGTAATCAGGGACATGCAAATTAAAACCATAACAAATCATGATATATTTTCCAGATTGGCAAAAATTTAGTCAGATAATAACCACTGTTGGCAAGAACAGGGAGCAGTGAATGCACACTATGTTGGTGAGAGTGTAAACTAGTACAAACTACCCTGAAAAACAATCTTATATTTTCTGGTAAAACTGAAGATACACAAATGTTGTGACTCAGCCAATTTATTTCTGTGATCTACTCTACTGAATGCTTATTACTGTCATTTTTACACCAGGACACATATTCAGAAATGTCTGAAGCAGTACAACAATCATCCATCAAAAGGAGAATATGTAAATAAGGGGTGGTACATCCACCCTGTAACTTAGCAATTCCATTAATAGATATGTACCCAAAAGAAATGTACACATATGTGTATGTACAAGGATATTCACAGCAGCATTATTTGTAATTGCCAAAAACTGTAAACAATCCAAATCTTCATCAAATATAAAACTGACAATTGTGGCATATTATATAAGAGAATATAGCAATGAAATGAAGAAACCACAGCTACTCACAACAGGGATGAATCTTGCACATATAACATTGAGGGAAAGAAGCCAAATTCAAAAGAATATATTCTATAAATTTCACTTATATCTAGTTCAAAAATATTTCCAATCTCTGTATTAAAAATGAGGACAGTAGTTACCTTTGGGGAAGATAGGAAGGGAATTCAAGGGTGTTACTTATGTTCCATTTCTACAACTGGTTTATAATGTTCACTTTGTGTTAATTCACTGAGCTGTAAACCTGGGATTGGTGCACTTTTCTGTATTCATTTTTATAACTAACATGTTCATTATAGAAAAAAATATATTATGTCCATATAATACGACACACCAATGAAACTAAATGAACAAACTATTTCCTCATGTGATGTCACAGATGAATTTCATAAACTTACTGTTCAGTGAGAAAACACATCTCTAAAGTCCACTAAAGTATCATTCCATCTATATAAAAAATGTGAAAAACCTAATATGTTATGGCACGTATGTGTCAAAATTGAAAAATGAAAAACAAAGGAATAATACATAGAAATTTCAAAATAGTGGTTAATTCTTGGGAAGGGAAGGAGATGGTATCAAGAAGAGGCACAACGGGACTTTAAAAGTATTGTTAATAGTCTGTTTCTTAAGGTGGTTGGTAAGTACTTGAGTATTCTTTACACCCTGCTTGCATACTACTATGGTCTCTTGAATATACACATATTTCACTACAAAAAAAGTTGGAAGAAAGTGGCCAATGACCCCAATCAACCATGCAAGGGCATAAAAATATATATTTTCTATCCAGGATGATCAAAGTACATTTATTCATTCAATAGTTATTGAATGCCTAAGTACAGTCAGTTTTGTTATATTGTTGGTTTAAAGACATGAATTTGTTCCAGTGAGAATGATACATCAGATGATTGTATGACCTCCATGAGAATCTCAGTGAGTGGTGAGGAAGACAAATTTTGAGTGAAGTGGTTCAAGAGAGAATGGGAGATGAGGTAGTGAAAACACTGGGTACTGACAGATTTTCTAAGAATTTCACTGTAAGAGTAAATATGAGAAGCAGCTATAAAGATGAGCAAAGACCTGAGGGTCCAGGGAGGATTAATTAATCTGGAAGTTTAATCCAGAACATGTTTGCATGCTGATGGCAATGACGCATACAGTGGTAGACAGACAGGATAACTGAAAAAGCAAAGTCCATGTGTAGAGAAAGAATGGAAGCTAGTGAGTAAGTGGAGAAATGGAGGGACTGATCTTAGAAATAACTTGATAGATTTGGTGATGGGAAGATGAGGTAGTTCTCTTCCGATTGCTTCTATCATCTCAGTAGAGTAAGCAAGAAGTAGATTCATCCCTGTTGCGTGTAGCTGTAGTTTGGTCATTTCATTGCTATATTCTCTTATATAATATGCCACAATTTACTTGAAGAATTGGAAGGTGAGGGTTAAGGAATGATTTTATAGAGAAAGCAGAAGTTGTATAATAGTCCTCCAAGGAAGTGAAAGAGTATACTGATTACAGAAAGGTAAAGGGTTGCTGAGAGGGCTGAGGTACCCAAGTGAGACTGATGGGTATGTGTATTTCTTTAGCTGCTCAGATGCAGCCATGGTGTAAGTAGAGAAGTGAATTTAACTAGATGAGTGTTGGAAGAAAAGAAGGGCAAGGGAGCTATGGTCATATTCAAAGGAATGACAGTGGTGTTTCCAGAATCTACGCTGGTTAAGGAGTGAAGGTGAACACTTACAGTAGTTGGTGAGCAGTAAGTTTTACTAACTGATTATAGGGTCACAGGATTAAATCTTGAAAGGAACAAAGAATGGTTGCAGTGGATATCTGAAATAAATAAGATGGCAAGAAAGAAGGTAGTAGTCAAGAGTGGAATAACTGAAATCAAGAATTTGAGAGTTAAAGTCATTGGTAATAACAGAGTTGAGTATGATCATGAGACTAGGTGCCTAAAGATAAGGCAGAAAAGATAGAAGTGGATCAAGGAGAAAGAAAGATGTTGGATAGTGGATTCTACTATGGGGATGCTGAAATCAACTAAGAATGATTATTTATATAAAACGGTGAGAAAGATAGTAAGCCAGCTATAAAAATCTTCAATGAATAAAGTTACTAAAGGGACACCAGATGATGGCAACAAGAAAAGGTACCAAGTTATACAGCCTGATGGCAAATGCTTGAAATTAGCTGAGGTTTTTGAGGGAGGGGAGATGAAAAAATTGTGGAAGTGGCTATCAGGAACAAACAAAACACTTACCCAACCCTTAGGATCTGTGATACATGAAGTATGGAAAAAAAAAGTTTTGAGAGGGTTTTAACAAAAACAGTATCCTTAAGCATTGGCCATAATTCAGTAGAACAAGAAGTTGAAGATAAAGGGGATTTTTCTTATGACAGAATGTGAGTTTTAGAGGACATGGAAGGCAGACTTGAGGATTCAAAAAAAAAAACCAGTGGGCAATTAGGTTAACTTAGAAGAGGGCCATACAGTAACAATAATGGTATAAAAAATATATATTTGGTTTTTGTCCCAGGTTCCACTCAGCAGAGAGCTCCTAAACTCCTTGGAATTTCCCAAGTGATGGAAACATCTTTTGTTATTCATAATGAGACCCTTTCAACAACACTTGAGTTCATGCTACTAAGATAACTATTGGTGGGTCCCTAAAAGAGCTTCAGAATGGGGGCGGGCTGGTAGCCAGAGGCATCATCATGTGATCAGCAGGCTGGAGGTTGAGCACCACCACCAATGGCCCATGATTTAATCAGTCGTGTTTATGAAATTAAATTACCATAAAAACCCCCTAAACAACAGGATTCATAAGTTTCTGGGCTGGTGAATACATTGAAATGCTGGGACGGTGGCATGCTCAGACAGGGCATGGGAGCTCTCTCCCTCCCCTCCCCATACCCTTGGCCCAATGCATCTCTACCATTTGGTTGTTCCTGAGTTGTATTGTATGTAATAAAGCAGTAACAGTAAGCAAAACATCTTGAGTTCTCTGAATTGTTCCAGCAAATTATTATTGTGGGATCCCCTGAATTTGTAGTCCCCATGCAGAAATGTGGGCAGCCTGGGCACCCCATTTGTGGCTAGCATCCGAAGCAGGGACAGTCTTGTGTGACTGAGCCCTAATCTGTGGGCTCTGGGACAACTCTGGATAGTGTCAGAACTGAACTGAATTATTAGATACCTGGTTGATGTTGGAGAATTGGTTGGTGTGAGAAGAAAACCTCTCAATGATAATAAGAGTTCAGTTATGATAATGGATTTTCTAGAAGTCATAGATTTCTGGAGATGATTTAGGTAAACAGAGACACAAGACATAAAAGCATTAGTCCTCATTGTCTTTGAAGGCAAATGAATAATCAGTTGTAATGAGATCTTCTCTCTTGGAATTAGACCTGTAGCTTATTAGTACTGACATAAGTGGTGTTGCTAAGTCTGTTTAACATTTAATGTATTTGCACAATTATTCAAAATTGCTCTCAGTGCACTGACATCTTTACGAGTCCTTAAATGTTAAGTAGAAACAATACTGTTCTCGGTGCTTCCCAAGATTCCTTAAACTACCTACCCAATCCCACTTCCCTCTCTAGCATACCTCCTCTCCTGTTAAAGGGAAAAACTGAGGCTATGGGGTAGGATCAATCTTAAACCCATGCTCCCACACCATCACTCTATAGCAAACTTGTCCTTATATTCTGGTTTGGGGGCATTAAGAGCTCCTCTTCCTCATATTCAAAACCCTTGCTTTTGATATCAACCTCTTTATTTCTTCTAAAATCTTGCTGCATCAATGGCTACTCCTTTATCCTCTATCTCTACACTACCCCTCTTTACTGCACCTGATAATAAACTAACTCATGTCTTTTCAAGAAAATAAGGACAAACAAAGTTTCCCTAACTCTTTCACTTTCTGCCTTACCTCTCCTCATCTCAGCCAAGATTCTTAAAAGAACAGTCTTCAGTTTATTTCCTTGCTTTTTATACACTTCTCAACCCACTGTAATCTATCTAGAGTGTTCCTATAACTGCTGAAATTACTTCACCAAACATCATTAACAATCTCTACAAATTGCCAAGTCTAACAGCCATCTTTCCATCCTTATCTGTCTGGGCCTTTCCATTGTATTTTGCATTGTTAATCACACTTCTTCCTTCTTGACACATTTAATTCCTTGGCTTTCATCATACTATCTTTTCTTGATTCTCCTACCTCTAAGATTATTCCTGCTGCTCTCATTTTGAATACTAATGCTCCACACAGGATGATTTACCAATCCTTTTTCCTTTCTATATGTTCTCACTAGGCACAAAGGAGGGACACTTAAACCAGGCAAGAAGTCCAGGGGACTTCATGGTTTTTATATTTCTAAATTATACTATATGCTGATAGCTTCCAAATGTCCAGCCCTGACACTTAAACCAGGCAAGAAGTCCAGGGGACTTCATGGTTTTTATATTCCTAAATTATACCATATGCTGATAGCTTCCAAATGTCCAGCCCTGATCTCTTCTTTGAGCTTTGCAATCATAGCCAGCAATAGGACATTCTTCATTTGAATATTTAACAGGCACTGCAAACCCAGTATGTCTAAAACTAACACATGATTTCCCTCCTTAAAATGGCTCTTCCTCCTATATTCTCTCTCTTGGTATACAACTATTCATCTATTATCTAACCAAGAAATTTCACTCATCTTTGATTCTTCACTCTCACCATTCCCTCATATCCATTTAACTAAATCCTGTCTATTTGTTCTCCTAAAACATTTCTGAAATTAATGCCTCATTCTCTAGCTTTACTATTTCTACCCTAGTTCAGGAACTCATAATCTCTTCCTGTACTTTTTCGGTACCTCTTTCCTAATCATTCTGATATTAACCCTGGCCCCCTCAATCTTTCTCCATAATGCATCCAAGAATGATCTAATAAACAAGTCTGATCATTTCACTACCCTCTTCCTCTTTAAAATAGTTTTTTTTCAACCCATATAATAAAAATCCTTTCTTCATCATAGAATACAATACCTTCTTTGACTTGGCCCATATTGACCAGTGCCTGCCACTTGCTAGTTACAACTTTATACTTTGGACTAGCAACCAATTTTCAGTTTTCTGCATACCCTATACTGTATCGTGCCATTGTGTGTCTTTGCGTACTTTCTTCCCATCATTTTTGCTTGGTTCTTGCTTAGCCTTCAACACTCAGCTTGGACATTAACTTCTCCATAGTATCTTCTCTAAACCCTCCACATGAGACAAATGCTTCTCTTTAATATTTCCATAGAATTATCTTTATCACTTCATTAACACTTTGTATAATTATCTATTTAAATATCTGTCTCCTCTACTAGATTATGAACTTGTTGAAGATCTATTATCTAGCATAGGACATCTAATGCACTGGTTTAAATATTTTCTGTAGAATTAAATTGAGTAATTATTCAGGTTGATTCTGATCTTTACAGTGCAGTTAAAAATACTGCAATAAATGATTACACAAATGACATTAAAATTATTTTTCTTATAATAGATCCAAAGATGAAAGATTACTGGGTCTAAAGATACAAATAGTTCTTATGACTCTTCAATAATTTGTTATTTTTAACTTAAGAGACCAAGAGGCAACTGCTCAAGAGTTTTCATAGTGTAAATTCATATTTGGAATTTTTTTCATGACATTTGACTAATACGATTTACTTACTTCATGCCAACAACCAATGCCTCTAAGAATGAGAGTAAATAATCAATTTTTATAGTCACCATACCTAATGTTCTACCTGTAGCTCAACCTCAACAATATTAGTTTAGACTACAATTAAGAGGTACATGGAGACTTTTTAAAAGATGGAGGATATATCAGTTGATTGACAAAACATCAATAATTTCCTGCCACTGGAGCAGGGGAAGCTATATGACAAATTTTTGGAAATGGCCAGAAAGAAATCCACACTATTAAAGAAATGCATCAAACACAAAAGTCTACATGAAGCAATCGCATTCAAGGGAAAAACAAAGGTAACACCCAGCTATATTTTTGATAACACTCTAAGACAAGGATTGACAAACTATGGCTATGGGCCAGATTCAGCCGGCCAACTCTTTATGTAAAATAAAGTTGTACTGGAACCCAGCCATGCTCATTCCTTTATGGTCTATGGCTGCTCTTGCACTGCAATGGTAGAGTTGATTGGTTACAAAAGAGACTATGTGGCCACAAAGTCTAAAATGTTTTATTATTTGGCTCTATAGAAAAAGTCTGGCAACTCCTACTCCAAGTTACTAGAAACCCATTCTTGTCCCCAGTAGGTTCTCACAGATTCCTAGCTCTCCTAATTAGCATCTTCTGATATAATTAGCAATAATAAATTCTCTTTGACATGGTCTGACTCAAATAAAGAGGTAAGTGGTTTCAAAAAGAAAGAAAAAAAAAAGCATAAAATGGAAGAAAAGTTAGTGAATAATCAGGATGGATAAAGTTTGTGCAGAGGGAGGAAGGGGGTTATTAATGTTGAGAGTGTTGCAGAGAGTGGATGACAAAGTGATTAAAACAACTATATAAGTATTTAAGGAAGACCAGAAGAACCAAAAGAAGCAAAGAAAGTAAATAGGAAAATTAAACTATTTAAAAAATATAGAAAATAAGCACATTTAACATATAAAACCTATTAGCACCAAATCTTTAAGAAAGGCTTCTGTTTACCTATCCAAACAGGCAAACAATCCAGATTTTCCTCCTACTGCACAAAGTACTTTGGGAGCACAGCGAGGTCTTGTCATCAAGACTGTCTGATGCGAGAGTCTGTGTTCAGGCATAAAGTGGTACTTTAGGGCTTCATTCAAAAGATGTTTACAAGTGCGATCATCACGAATAAGATGATTTGCTTCATACAGTCTAGTGAGAAACTTAACACTCAGCAGTGGTAATCGCACACTGTTAAGTAGCTGTGCTAAGTATTTCTGGCGTTCTTGTACATCGTACTTGATCCAAGACTCAAGTGCATAAAAAACAGTCTCTTCAGTAGCTACATTCAAACAGTCATTGGAAACAATTTCATCCAAATCAGCATGTGTAAGCTCAAAAAACTCTTCAGTCTGACAAACAGCTTCAAAATTCTGGCATATGTATTTAGTGGCTGCCAAATAAAGGTCATGACAACCATATGTCTCTGCAAAACGAGAAATTCCAATACAGTTACCAGGATCAAGTTGGCTTTCAAGAAATGCACAACATTCTTTCAGGACAAGTTTAATCTGGAGTAGGTTCGCTGCTGGAAGGAGAGATTCAACTGTGTCCTGAGAAATAAAAACAGTCCCTGTATAGGCATACTCCACAATGGCCTGGAGAGCAGTTTCATCAATGCACTGAAACTCAACCTCACTGTTCTCTTTTTCAGAAAGGTTTCCAGTGAACATAGCTTTGAAATATGGACTGATACTTGCAAGTACCACTTTGTGAGCATGGATTTTAACATCACCTACTCGAAGAATGATGTCACAGAGTTCGTGATGTTGACGAAGAAGATTCAAGCCCTGCAGAAGCTGTTCAGAATGTAAGTGGGTTAAGTTAGCAAGCATGTAGGTCGGGGATGGGTGGTCCATCTACAGAAAAACAGAAAGCACAGTTATTTCAAAACAGTCTTGCCAATATGATTCCTTTTTCAAACAGTACAAAATAGATGATTCGTTGTTTATTTGCCTGTTTGTTTTAAAATACTTTATGCTAAATACTCAAAAGAAGACTTTAGGGTTAGAAGGAATGTTAACAACCATACAATTCAACTCCTTTATTATAGATACAGGAAACAGAGTCCCAGAGGTTAGGTGATATGCCCAAAACCACAAAGGTCTCAACAATGGACTTTTGGATCAGAACTGTGCCAACTTTCCTATTTCCCTTTATTAAATTCTAGTCTATTACTGAAACAAAATGCAAATGTGAAAAAAAATTCTTATACGAAAAATAGTTTTGGAACAATGCTATTAGCCATTTGGTTATTTCCTCAATATTAATACTAATGCCTGCCAATCTATTAAAAGGAAGATTTAATTGTTAAGCAATTTCATGTCAACTCACATACTTTACCCAAAGATTCAATAATTACTCTGATCAAGGATGTTGAATTTAATAAAGGTATCACTGTTGTCAATTAATTCAAAGACAACAAAAAATTAATGTGAACACAATCTGATGTTTTATCATGAGGATAAGTCTGACTTGCTAATCAAGACCTTATCTCTCAACTCTTGATCATAACTTTAGATCATATCCACTCAATCTACTTGCCCTTTGTGCTCCTGGAAAATGAAAAAGAATAAACAGGGAAGAAGAAAAGAAAAGAAAAAGAAGCAATAAGGACTGTGGTAGGCTCAGTAATGGCTCCCACAAAAAACATGCACAACCTAATCCCTTGAACCTCTGAATGTTACTTTATATGATAAAAAAAAACTCTGCAGATATGATTAAGGATTTTTAGACAGAGGGATTATACCTGAATCACCCAAATGAGTCCTAAATGCAATCAAATGTATCTTGTAAGAAAAACGCAGAAGGAGGTTCAACACAGACACAGACAAAAGAGAAGGTAATGTGACCACAGAGGCAGACGCCGGAGTGATTTAGCCACAAACCATGCAATACTGGTAGCCACCAGATGCTGGAGGAGGCAAAATACAGAGTCTCCCTTAGAGCCTCCAGAGGGAGCACAGCTATGCCACCAATTTAATCTCAGCCTAGTGATGTAATTTCAGATTCTGGCCTCCAAACTATGAGAGAATAAACTTCAAAGCAAGTGGGTTTATGACAATTTGTTTCAACAGCCATAAGAAATTAATACATGGATACTTCAGAATGAATCCTAGCAGCTGGTAAGAATAGAACATAAGACATTTATATAGTCAATATG
This sequence comes from Phataginus tricuspis, assembly GCA_029783875.1. Classification (NCBI taxonomy): domain Eukaryota; kingdom Metazoa; phylum Chordata; class Mammalia; order Pholidota; family Manidae; genus Phataginus; species Phataginus tricuspis. Next base: position 55,957,022 of record JAQQAC010026072.1, on the reverse strand, counting down.
AACTATTTCCTTCCTATCTCATTCACATCTGAAATACAGGTTATAGGGACAATAAAAAAGATCAAATAAATTAAAACATTCTGAACATGATTAAATAAATATTGGTTGTGGGAAAAGAGTATAGTACTTCATTCCTATGCATTTTTAGGTGGAAATATTCAAATACTGAAAGTTTTATAATCAAGAACTTCGTCACTTCACAGGTTTCAACAGAATTTTATGTCTCTTAACAGATTATGTTAATATGGCCATCCATCTTACAGCTGATATCACCAACCTCCACTTCTGATCATACGCCAGAATAATTCCCAAACATGGTCTGAACAAGTCTCAAAAAACTTCTGGGTCTTCCACTAGGTACTTATTCCAGAACAGAATATTGGTTAGAAGACAGCAACCAGAAGACATAGTTTAGATCTGGACTTGTTGTTTTATTTACTATAGCTTATAGTTTAAAATACCTTTTAAACCTATTTAACTTCTTTTAGCCTCAGTTTAATGGAAAAAGTAACTGGACTAAAAAGTGAAAAATGAACAACAGGAAAGGCATGTAGGGATAGAAAATAAGCGATGGGATTAAGAAAGCAGTTCTATGTACTTTACATCTAGTGAACTTTACTTCCTCTCATCTTCATTTTCCTTATCTGTAAAATGAAATCATAGTATACCTGAACTACATACACAAGGTTTTTGGAAATACAATCAGATAACGCACATTAAAACATAATAAACTGTAAGAGTTACAAGTGTAGGGTCCTATGGTGAGGCAACAGAGATTTAACAGTATCAGTGAAGAACATGGACCTTGGAAATATAATGAGTTTTAGTCCTAACTGGGTCTCATACTGCTATATGGAATTGGTATATTTCTTAATCTAAGTATTAATTTTTTCATTCATAAAATAAGAATACCTCCCAGCTATCTCAGAGGTTAAATGAAAATGGTTTTGTAAAATGTAAAGTTCCACACAACTTGAGGTGCTCTGAATACAGCACTTGTCTTATTTTATTAAATTTCCCCTTCCCATGGCCCCACTTTCACTAATTCCCATTCTTTCCACAATGAACTGTCACTCCAAAAAAGCTCACGTAATTACTATAATTCTGCACAGATATTTTCTTGCCATATGCCAGATTTCGTCTATACTCTTTCTCTTCTCTCATGTTTTCATCCAATTCAAATTCTTAGAAGGCTAAGGGGTCAAAATTAACTTCACCTGGAAGTCTATAAACATTTAAGTACTAAATTCCTTTACATGCAAATTAATTTCATTTTATGTGCTGTTGCCTGACTTAACAAGGATAATGCTACTAAGACTAAAAAGGATGGGAAATGGAATAGAAAAAAAAAAAAGAAGGGATTGAAAAAGGAAATCTAGCTAATGCAATGAGAAATAAAAGGTACACTGATTTGAAAGAAAGAAATAAAACTGTCCTTGTTGACAGATGACATGACTATCTGTGTAGAAAAGCTGAAACAACCAAAAAAAAAAAAACCCTCCTGGAACTAATACACAATTATATAGAAAGGCTTAAAGAGGCAAGGTTAATATACAAAAGTCAATCACTTTCTTTTGTACAGCAATGAACAAGTGGAATTTGAAATTAAAGGCATATTATGACTTACATTAACACCTAAATAATGAAATACTTAGAATATAGATCTAAAAAAACGTGTAAGATCTGTATGAGGAAAACTATAAAATTGTAATGCAAGAAATCAAAGAACTAACTAAATAAATGGAGATACAGTCTATGTTCAGGACAGGAAGACTCAATATTGCCAAGATGTCAGTTCTTTGTGAGTTAAACCATAGACTCAATGAAATCCCAATCAAAATTCCAGCTAAATCACTTGTGGATATGAAAACTAACCCTAAGTTTATACAGAGAGGCAAAAGGCCCAGAATAGCCAAATCAATATTTAAAAAAAAGAACAAAGTTGAAAGACTGACATTACCCAACTTCAAGAATTATTATAGAGCTACAGAAATGAAGACAGTGAAGATACTGAAGAACAGACAAATAGAAAAGTGGAACAGAACAGACAGACTCAAAACAGACCCACATAAATACAGTCAACTGATCTTTAACAAAGCAGCAAAGGTAATATAATGAAGGAAAGATAGTGCCATATCAGCTGGCTGTCCACATGTAAAAAAGTGCATGTAGACACAGATCTTATCACATCTTGCACAAAAGTGCATTCAGAATGGATCACAGACCTAAAAGTAAAATGTGAAACAATAAAAACGAGAAAAAGCTAGATGAACTTGTGTATAACAGTGGCTTTTTAGATATAACACCAAGGCAAAATCCATGAGAGAAAGAATTGATAATCTGGATGTCACTAAAAAAAGAAAAACAAACAAACAAACAAAAAACTGCTCTGGAAGAGAGAATGAAAAGATAAGCCACACACTGGGAAGACATATTTGCAAAAGACACATCTGGTAAAGGACTGTTATTCAAAATAAAGAACTCTTAAAACTCAAGAATAACAAGGTGAACAACCTGATTTAAAAATGGATAAAATACCTTAACAGACATCTCACTGGAAAAGACAGACAGATGAAAAGTCAGCATGTGAAAAGATGTTCAGTATCATATGTCTTTAGGGAATTGTATATTAAAACAACAAGGTACCAAAAGTTAAAGGATACAGAGAGGATTAAAGATGGAGGCGTGAAAGGTGAGACAGAGGTGTCCTCCTAAAACTGCATATAATACGAAAAAATAATTAATACAACTAATCCAGAAAGAGCAACAGGAAAGAAGGCTGTGCCAGACTGCATACACCTGGAGAAAAGAACAGACCTCACATAACAGGGTAACGTGCCAAAGCCGGGACCCGGTGGAACCCAAGCCCTTCCCCCACCCCAGCTCAGAGGCAGAAGAAAGAGAAATGGAACAGGAGAGAGTGGAGGACTGGGACTGCTCAACACCTAGTTCTGGAGATCTGCTCTGGGAGCACAAACCTACATAACATGGTGCTCTGATGATTAGGGGGGTTGGAAAGCTAAGACAGGCAGAATACCTGGAAAGACCGAGATTCCAGCCGCTTGTGGAAAACAGGGATCCATATACAGCTGCTCTGGGACAAAAGAAAGGTGGGCAATCTGAGAGACTTCCAAAAAGCAAGAGGGCTGCTAAAGGGGCAAGGACTGCACAGAGCTTACTGCTCAGAAGAAAGGACAGGTACACAAAATTGTCTGGGTGCACTCTACCCAGCAGGTTGGGAACTTTCACGATCTTCAGGTGGGCCAGAGCTCTGGCTAGCTCTGTATCTTCACGGACACACTCTGTGATACGCAGTCTGCTGTGCCTTCCTCCAGGCTGGCCCACACCTGCTTTGCAAAACCGCAAATCCTGCCTTGGCATCAGGACAGCCAGAGGGAAGCCCTGTGTACAGCAGATGCAAACGGAAAGCACAGAGGCTTACACCTGTGTGCTCAGCCCACTGGTACTGGCAATGGAGACAGGCATAGTAGCCAGAAAGCAGGAAAAAGCTCTTACCCCACCACAAGCACAAGTACTGCTCCCCTGCGAGTGCCAACATTGCTCCAGGGGCTGAGCAGCTCCAGAGAGTAGACCTTCTGGGCACCAGAGGGTGCAACATACAAATATGAAACGTCAAAGGAACCTGGTCCAAAGCAAAATCATACATACACCAGACAAAGAGCCAAATGACACCGATCTCATGAATCTTCCTGAAAGAGATTTAAAAATAAAAATCATAAACATGCTCATGGAGGTTTAGAAAAATATTTAAGAACTCAGGAATGAATTCTGGTCAGAGATCAAATCATTATGGAAAACAGTATTAGAAATGAAACATACAACGGAAGGCTTTAAAAGCAGATTAGATACAGTGGAAGAGATGATAAATGAAATAGAAATTGGAGAAGAGCAATACAAAGAAGCTGAGGCACAGAGAGAAAAAAGGATCTCTAAGAATGAAAGAATATTGAGAGAACTGTGTGACCAAGTCAAAAGGAAAAATATTCATATTACAGGGGTACAAGAAGAGAGAGAAAAAGGGATAGAAAGTGTCTCTGAGGAGGTAATTGCTGAAAACTTCCCCAATCTGGAGGAGGAAATGGTCTCTCAGGCCATGAAGGTGCACAGATCTCCCAACATAAGGGACCCATGGAAGACAAGACATATAATAATTAAAATGGCAAAGATCAAGGATAAAGACAGAGGACTAAACGTAGCCAGAGAGAGAAATAAGATCACATACAAAGGAAAGCCCATCAGGCTATCATCAGACTTCTCAGCATGAACCTGTTACAGGCCAGAAGGGAGTGGCATGATGTTTAATGCAATGAAGCAGAAGGGCCTCAAACCAAGAATACTTTATCCGGCAAGATTATCTTTTAAATTTGAAGAAGGGATTAAAAATTTTCCCAATAAGCAAAAGCTGAGAGAATTTACCATCCACAAGCCATCTCTACAGTGTTTTTTGGACAGACTGCTATAGATGGAAGTGTTCCTAAGGTTTAATAGCTGTCACCAGAGGTAATAAAGCCACAGTAAAGAAAGTAGAACAGATAATTACTAAGCAAATGTGAAATTAAATCAACTATCCCCAAAGTCAATCAAGGGATAGACAAAGAGTACAGAATATGATACATAATATATAAAGAATGAAGGAGGAAGACAAAGGAGGAGTAAAAAAGAACCTTTAGATTGTCTTTGTAATAGCCTATTAAGTGAGTTAAGTTAGACTCTTAGATACTAAGGAAGTTAACCTTGAACCTTTGGTAGCCACAAATCTAAAGCCTGCAATTGCAATACGTACATACCTATTGTTAATCACTCTAAATGTAAATGGACTGAAAGCACCAATCCAAAGACACAGTCACTGAATGGATAAATAAACAAGACCCATCTACATGCTGCCTACAAGAGACTCATTTTAAAAATAAAGGCATACACAGACTAAAAGTGAAGGGATGGAAAATGATATTTCATGCAACTAATAGGGAGAAAAAAGCAGGAGTTGTAGTACTTGTATCAGACAAAATTGACTTCAAAACAAAGAAAGTTACAAGAGACAAAGGAGGACATTATATAATGATTTAGGGGTCAATCCAACAAAAAGACATAAACATTATAAATATCTATGTGCCCAACAGAGGAGCACATACATATGTGAAACAAATACTTACAGAATGAAAAGGGAAAATAGAATGCAATGCATTCATTCTAGGAGACTGCAACACTCCACTCACTCCGAAGGGCAGATCAACCAGACAGAAAATAAGGAGACAGAAGGCACTGAACAACACATTAGAACAGATGGACCTAACAAACATCTACAGAACTCTACACCCAAAAGCAGCAGAATACACATTCTTCTCAAGTGCACATGGAACATTTTCAAGATTAGATCATATACTAGGCCACAAAAAGAGCCTCGGTAAATTAAAAAAGATTGAAATTGTACCAACCAGTTTCTCAGACCACGAAGGTATGAAAGTAGAAATAAATTACACCAAGAAAATGAAAAATTCCACAGACAATGGAGGCTTCAGAACATGCTCCTAAATAACCAATGGATTGATGACCAAATAAAAACAGAGATTAAGCAATATACGGAGACAAATGACAACAATAATTCAACATCACAAAATCTGTGGGACGCAGCCAAAGCCGTGCTAAGAGGAAAGTATATTGCAATACAGGCCTACTTCAGGAAAGAAGAACAATCCGATAAGAACACGCTAAACTCACAATTAATGAAACAAGAAAAAGAACAACAAACAAGGCTCGAAGTCAGGTGAAGGAGGGATGTAATAAAGATTAGAGCACAAATAAATAAAATCGAGAAAAATAAAACCATAGAAAGAATCAATTAAAGAGCTGGTTCATCGAAAAATAAAATAGATAAACCCATAGCCAGACATATCAAGAAAAAAAGAGAGTCTACACACATAAACAGAATCAGAAATGAGAAAAGAAAAATCACTATGGACATCACAGAAATACAAAAAATTATCAGAGAATACTATGAAAAACTATATGCCAACAAACTGGATAACCTAGAAGAAATGGACAACTTTCTAGAAAAATTCAACCTTCTAAGGATGACCCAGGAAGAAACAAAAAATCTGAACAGACCAATTACAAGCAACGAAATTGAACAGGTATTCAAAAACTACCTAAGAACAAAACCTTTGGAACAGATGGTTTCACCACTGAATTTTATCAAACATTTAGTGAAGACCTAATAAGTATCCTCCTTAAAGTTTTCCAAAAAGTAGAGGAGGAGGGAATACTCCCAAACTCATTCTACGAGGCCAACACCACTCTAATACCAAAACCAGGCAAAGACACCACAAAAAAAGAAAATTACAGACCTATATCCCTGATGAACATTCATGCAAAAATACTCAACAAAATATTAGCAAACCGAATTCAAAAATACATCAAGAGGATCATACACCATGATCAAGTGGAATTCATCCCAGGGATGCAAGGATGGTACAACATTCAAAAATCTATCAACATCATCCACTACATCAACAAAAAGAAGGAGAAAAGCCACATGATCATCTCCATAGATGCTGAAAAAGCATTCGACAAAATTCAATATCTATTCATGTAACAACTCTCAACACATGTGGGCATAGAGGGCAATTACGTCAACATAATAAATGACATATATGACAAACCCACAGCCAACATCATACTTAACAACAAAAAACTGAAAGCTTTTTCTCTAACATTGGTAACATGATATGGATGACCACTCTCACCACTTTTACTCAACATAATTCTGGAGGTCCTAGCCACAGCAATCAGTCAACACAAAGAAATAAAAGGCATCCAGATTGGTAACAAACGAGTTAAATTATCACTGTTTTAAGAGGACATGATATTGTACTTTAAAAAACTCTAACAATCCACTCCAACACTACTAGAACTAATAACTTAATTCAGCAATGTTGCACAACACAAAATTAATTCACAGAAATCTGTTGCATCCCCATGCACTAATGATATACTAGTGGAAAGAGAAACCAGGAAGACAATTCCATTTACAATTGCATCAAAAAGAATAAAATACAGAGGAATAAACCTAACAAAAGAGGTGAAAGACCTATACCCTGAAAACTACAAGACACTCATGAGAGAAATTAAAGAAAACACCAATGAATGGAAATACATCCCATGCTCATGGATAGGAAGAATTAATATTGCCAATATGGCCATCCTGCCTAATGAAACCTATAGATTCAATGTAATTCCTATCAAAATACCAACAGCATTCTTCAACGAACTGGAATAGTTCTAAAATCTATAGGGAACCATAAAAGACCCAGAATAGCCAAAGGAAGCCTGAGAAGGAAGAATAGAGCTGGGAGGATTACGCTCTTTGACTTCAAGATCTACTACAAAGCCACAGTAATCAAGACAATTTGGTACTGGCATAAGAAAAGAAGCATAGATCAATGGAACATAATAGAGAGTACAGATATAAACCCACACATATAGAGCCAATTAATATACGATGAAGGAGCCATAGATATACAAAGGGGAAATGATAGCCTCTTCAACAACTGGTGTTGGCAAAACTGGACAGCTACATGTAAGAAAATGAAACTGGATTACTGTCTAATTCCATACAGAAAAGTAAACTCAAAATGGATCAAAGACCTGAAAGTAAGTCATGAAACCATAAAACTCTCAGAAGAAAACATAGGCAAAAATCTCCTGAATATAAACACGAAAAACTTCTTCCTGAATACATCTCATCGGGCAAGGGAAACAAAAACAAAAATTAACAAATGGGACTACATTAAACTAAAAAGATTCCGTACAGTAAAGGACACAGTCAGTAGAACAAAAAGGCATCATATAGTATTGGAGAATATATTTGTAAATGATATACCCAATAGGGATTAACATCCAAAATATATAAAGAACTCACATGCCTCAACATGCAAAAAGCAAATAACCTGATTAAAAAATGGGCAGAGCAGGCCGAAAAAGACAAGTACCAAATGATCTCACTCATATGTGGAGTATAAGAACAAAGGAAAAAAAAAAAATGAAGGAACAAAACAGCAGCAGACTCACAGAACCCAAGAATGGACTAACAGTTACCAAAGGGAAAGGGACTGGGGAGATGGGTGGGAAGGGAGGGATAAGAGGGTAAAAGGGGCATTACGATTGGCAGGCATAGGGTGGGGGGCACGGGGGGGACTGTACAGCTCAGAGAAGACAAGTAGTGATTCTCATCTCACTACACTGATGGACAGTGACTGTAATAGGGTTGGTGGGGGGGACCTGATGAAGGGAGTAGTTTAATCATCACAATATTGCTCATGTAATTGTAGGTTAATGATACTAAAATAAAATAAATTGTAAAAAAAAAAAAAAATGGGCAGAGGATCTGAGCATACACTTCTCCAAAGAAGAAATTCAGATGGCCAACAGGCACAGGAAAAGATGCTCCACATCGTTAATCATCAGGGAAATGCATATTAAAGTCACAATGAGATATCACCTCACACCAGTTAGGATGGCCAACATCCAAAATACAAGAACAACAAATGCTGGCGAGGATGCGGAGAAATGAGAACCCTCCCACATGTTGGTGGAAATGTAAATTTATTCAACCCTTGTGGAAAACAATATGGAGGTTCCTCAAAAAACTAAAAATAGAAATACCATTTCACCCAGGAATTCCACTCCTAGGAATTGACCCGAAGAAAACAAGATCACAGATTCAAAAAGACATATGCACCCCTATGTCTATTGTGGCACTGTTTACAATAGCCAAGATATGGAAGCAACCTAAGTGTCCATCAGTAGATGAATGGATAAAGAAGATGTGGTATATATACACAATGGAATACTATTCAGCCATAAGAAGAGAACATTTGCAACAACATGGACAGAGCTAGAGGGTACTTTGCTCAGTGAAATAAGCCATTTGGAGAAAGATAAGTACCAAATGATTTCACTCATTTGCAGATGGTAACAACAAAGCAAAACTGAAGGAACAACAGAGCAACAGACACAGACTCCAAGAAGGGACTATGGGTTACCAAAGAGAAAGGGGGTTGGGAGGGTGGTGGAGAAAGGAGGGAGAAGGGGATTAAGGGTGTGGGGAAGTTGGGTTTCCTATGGTCAGGATCCTCATTAAACTTAAACCCCTTGATTATGTAACTAGCCTGTTGCTAGGCTACTGCTTCCACTCCCGTATGCAATAAGCTATTATTGCACTATATAGAGAGCTGTGGCCCATTGCTCTTGGTGAAGGCAGAGATGCTAGGCTCGCCCTACCGCTGGGGAACATGCCAGGTAGGAAACCCTTTCACCCCAAAAACATTCTACTGTCATTTCTTTAGTCACACTGAATCCATGGTGAACTTGCCTGGGGCGGAAACCCATTGGCAAGACAACTGGCAAAGTCGGCAGGGTTCATTGTTGACCAAGGAAAAAGACAGTCTGCCTTTATGGGAGGGGTGCTTCAGAGAGCTGTCCTATGAATGGGGAGACAGTGGATTGTCCCCAAATGGGTACATGGTCTGAGTTCACTTGCCTCTTAAGAGGGCTGGGCCCCACCCCAGGACTGGAGGCAAGTGGAGGTGATACCTGAGGCAATAGGGGTGTCCCTTGGTATAGTAAGTAGGTCTTTTGAGAAACAGAGTGCCCATGAGGCAGTGGGGACTGTGGGTTGGCTGCTTCCCAAGTATTAAAAAAGTGTACAGAAGAGAAGGACACATTCCTGAAAAAGACCCGAGAAATGGCGGTACGAGACACGAGCTGCAAACTGCTGTGGATTCACTGATGAAAGAAATGGCATTGATACGATACGAGGCAGCACAAGAACAACGGCATAGAGGTGCCGTTGAAGAGGTAAAAGATTCCTTACAGAACAAGAATGCAGAGCTGCCAGGTGCTCTGAAGGAGGAAAAGGCCATAAAGGAAAAAGACGAAACCATGAGGAAAGCACAGGAGGAGATGGCATGAGCAGCTGCGAAGCATTGAGGTGAAGGTAAATAAGAAAGCTGCTGAAGCATGAGCTAGCATTGCCGTGAGGCATGGTAGAAAAGGTAAAGGTTGTAGCAGAGGAGGCACTCAGAGGAGGGGAGAGAAAGGTGCCAGCAGCCCTGGAAATGGAGGAGGTGAGGAAGGATAAAAGGGTAGTGCCGGGGACACTGACCCCTCCTCTACTGAAAGCACTCGGTTGTAAAGAAAATAAAGACCCAGCAGCCGAGGGTTCCCCAAAGAGAGGTGCAGCCCCCACCCCAGGTTGTGGAGCACTCTATGCTCCACCCCTATACTCAGGCTGAGGTGGTGTATTTGGGCTCCGGATTTACGCAGAACCCCTCAGAGTCAATATCAGCTTGGCTCCTGTGTCTGTGGGACTTAGGGGTTGATGGAATTGTTCTTTCGGTATCAGAGATGGGAAAGCTGGCTTCCCTGATGGTTCAGTCTACCTTGAGGCAGCGATTACAAAGTGCACATCAGACCCCAGGAAATCAATCTCTCCTTGATTAGCTTATGGCTACACTTAGTGCTGTGTGGCCCAATCAGGATGATCTACTATCCTCTCCTGCTAGATGGCACATGCACACTGAGCTCCAATAGGTGCTACAAGAGCTAGGCATAAGAATTGCCATCTATGGTCCAGAGAAATCAAGGCCCAGATAAGAGCCTTTCAGTACTGGGATGAAAATATTGTGCTTCAAACGGCTCCAACATCCCTCTTTGGGTCTCTAGTGGCCATTCTTTCCCCTCACTGAAGGCAGCTCATAAGCGAGCTTAGACGTCCAGTAGCGGACTTAGGAAAGGCTGAAGCAAAGAGAACATGGAAAGAAATAAGGTCTGCTCACAAGAACGTAAAGGGCCCCATGAAGGTTACAAGGACCCAGATGTGGGTTGATTTAATATGGGCAGCAGACAGAAGGAAATTAGATGGGAAGTCAAACAGGATCTCAGTGAAGTTATGGCAACAACTGAATTCAGAGAAGCAGTTCCAGTCATTAAGACCAAAAAGGTAGAGATCAGTGACAGAGCCACAAGTCCAGCCTGTGTGTTTGCAAGACTTCCTGAAGGAGAGAGAGCCAACCTCACTCGAGCTCACACAGGAAGATGATTGGGAACACAGTTCAACTGAGGGGAAGGTTGAGGGACCTGCCCTGAAGAACAGGGGGGAAGAGAGGCCACATGTTGAAATAGCTATCCATTGGTCCCCAGTGAATATACAACATGTCCTGGCTCTGGTGGACACAGGGGCTGAATGTTCACTGATTCATGGTAACCCTGAGCAGTTTCCTGACACCCCCACTATCATAGATGGATACGAGGGTAAGGCTATCAGAGTGAAACAAGCCAAATCCCTTTGGGGATAGGGTGTCTACCCCCAAAACAGTATATTGTTTATATATCTCCCATCCCTGAGTATGTTTTGGGGATTAATAACCTGCATGGTTACAGACCACTGCAGATGAATTCAGACTGAGAGTATGTGAGGTGAAAGGCAGTTCTGAGGGGACATGCTAGGCACCCACCCATAGCTTTGCCTGTGCCTTGGCTGGTGACTAATACCAAACAATACAAACTGCCTGGAGGGCATAAAGCAATTGGAGAAACCCTCCAGGAACTGGAAAAGGTGGGTATTATAAAGCCCACCCACAGTCCTTTCAATTCCCCAGTGTGGCCAGTAAAAAAGCCAGATGGGCCTGATATATGACCATGGATTACAAAGAACTGAATAAAGTCATATGCCCTATGCATGCTGCTGCCCCCTCTATTGCACATCTGATGGATACCCTCAGCCACGAACTACGAACATATCATTATGTGGTAGATCTTGCTAATGCCTTCTTTTCCATTGACACTGAGCAGGAAAGTCAGGAACAGTTTGTCTTCATGTGGGAAGGATGGCAATGGACTTTTACCATCCTTCCACAGGGATACTTCCACAAGCCCACCATCTGTCATGGACTTCTGGCCCAGGACTTGGCTACACGGGAAAAACTGCCAACAGTGTGGCTGTACCATTACATTGATGATGTCATGCTCAAGTCCAACTCTCTTTCAGATCTAGAAGGTGCAGCACCTAGACTGCTGCAACATTTACAGGAGAAAGGATGGGCTGTGAACACCACCAAGGTTCAGGGACCTGGTTTGTCTGTCAAATTCTTGGGGGTCGTCTAGTTGGGTAAGACCAAAGTTATACCAGAAGCAGTTACAGATGAAGTCCAGGCCTTTCCTACTCCCCACAACTGTAGCACTGCTACCGGAGTTTCTGGATCTTCTAGGCTACTGGAGAGTATTTATCTCACACTTGGCACAAATTCTGAAGCCCTTATACCAGTTGGTATGAAAGGGTGTCAGGTGGGACTGGGATGAGACATGTGCATCTGCCTTTACTATAGCAAAATGGGCAGTCAAGGCCATGCATCCCTTGAGTGTGATAGACCCATCAAGGCCCTGTGAGCTGGATGTTCATGTGACTGAAGATGGCTATGGCTGGGGTCTCTGGCAGTGGCTTGAACAAACACGCCAACCTATTGGATTCTGGTCACAACTCTAGAAAAGGGCAGAGGTACAATACACTTTGACAGAAAAACAACTGGCTTTGGAATATCACGCCTTGCTGGCTACAGAACTCATCACTGGAATGACCCTGATAAAGGTAAAAACCACCTACTCCATCTTGGGGTGGGTATGAGACTGTACCCAAAACCTAAGGAGTGGTATGGCAGAAACACCCACACTGGCTAAGTGGGGTGCTTACCTACAGCTTCGTAGTGTCCTCTCTAGTAGCCCCTTGAGTGAAGAACTCCAACGCTTATTGGGGCAAGTGACATATACTAGTGAAAAGCAGGAAGAACTTGCTTTTGAACCATTAGTTGCAGAGAGTCCCTACTGGGAGGGAAGATCCCCTATACCTGAAGATGCATGGTACACAGATGGGTCCAGCCGTGGGCAGCCCCCAAAATGGAGGGCCATAGATTTCCATGCTAAGACTGAGACAATATGGATGGAAGATGGTGATGGGAAGAGCAGCCAATGGGCAGAGTTGTGGGCTTTGTGGCTTGTGATCAGCCAGGAGCCCTCCCCTATAGTTGTCTGCACTGACAGCTGGGCTGTCTATGAGGGCTTGACCCTGTAGCTACCAACATGGTACCACAGCCAATTGGCTGGTTGGCCACCGACCCCTTTGGAGGCAAGAATTGTGGCAAGACTTATGGGCCTGTGGTCAGACTAAAATAATTACAGTATATCATGTGACAGGTCATTTGCCACTGGTATCCCCAGGAAATGATGAAGCAGATAAATTGACCCAGATATGTTGCTTAGAAGGCAAGCCTGCCTCTGATATAGCCCAATGGTTACATCAGCATTTGTTGCATGCGGGGCAAAAGACAATGTGGGCTGCAGCCCGTCAGTGGGGCTTGCCTTTGACCTTCGAAGAAGTTAGTAGAGCCCGAAAGGAGTGTGTCATATGCTCTAAAAGGGACTTCCACCGAGTTCCACAGCAACATGGGACAATAGCTAAGGGGCCAATACCCCTTTTCAGGGACAGATAGACTCTACTAGGCCTCTGCCTAGGTCAGAAGGATATCAGTATGGCATGACTTGTGTGGACACAGCTACTGGACTTCCGGTGGCTTTTCCTACCCATTGTGCAGACCAGCAGATGACCAAAAGAGGCCAGGAGCATCTCTTTCCGCCTATGGCCAACCATAGGTAATTGACAGTGATCAGGGCACCCATTTTACTGGACTTGCACTTCAAGAATGGGTGCAACAGTTGGGAATCAAATGGAATTTTCATGTGCCATACAATCCTACTGCAGCAGGTATGACAGAGAGGCACAATGGCTTGTTAAAATCCAGACTGAAGTCAGATACCAATAGTCTGTGGGTATGGTCAGTCTGCTTATGAACCGTCCTATGGCGTTTGAACGAGAAACCCCAAAAGGGAGCCCTAAGCCCCGTAGATGTGTTATCACATATGGCTGCCTCCCCTATACAACTGCAAGTACAAACCAAGAAAGAATCATTGACGCCGTGGTTTGGCCACCAGAATAATATCTTGCTGCCAGCACCAACTGCACTAAACCCTGGAGACTCCTTTGAGTGGACGTGGCCTTGGACCTTTCCACACATGGACCAACGATGGCTGGCTCTCCTGGCACCTTGGGGACAAGGCCTGGAAGCTGGCCTCCTGTGTATTCCTGGAATAACAGCAGAGTGGCCCCCAAAGATCACAGTAGTATATCCTGAATGGCCAGAAAGTAGGTGCATCTTACTGGGGAGTTTTGTTTTATCATTATAGCCAGTGCATGTACCTCCAGTACACTATATATAGACACTTTAGTAATCCCCACAGGGAGAGGAGTAAAAGTATGGTATACTAGACCTGGAAGGGACCCCCTTCCTGCTACAGTCCTATCACACAACCACTTTTTTGCATACATCCTACCTGATGGAGAAGATTTGCCTATGTTGATGTCATTAAAACATGTCTTATCACCCCTAAGGTCTTTGTGGATTGGGTACCTCCTCTAGTTGAGGAATATTTTAATTTTTGTTCAAAATCTTGTTGTATCTTAATTTTTGTTATTATCTCTAGGTTTTTGTTCATTATTGCCCCTACAGTCCTTGTGGATTGGGACCCTCCTCTGTCTTGAGCATTATTATAATTTTTACCTGTATGAAAATCTTGTTTTTATCTTAATTTTTGTTATTATCTCTAAGTTGTTGTTATCCTCTGTTGCTCTTGTGGATCTGGTTACAGTTCTCCAGCCTTCTCACACAGGGACTATTGTGGAAGACTCAGAGTGTGTAGATTGCAAAGTGAGAATCCTGGAGGGGTGGAGGGTGGGGAAGCTGGGGTTCCTATGGCCAGGATCCTTACTGAACTTAAACCACTTTATTATGTAACTGGCCTGTTGCTAGGCTCCTGCTTCCACACCCATAGGCAATAGCTATTATTGCGCTATATAGAGAGCTCTGGCCCAGTGCTCTGGGGGGAGGCAGTGACACTAATGCTCGACCTACCGCCGGGAGAACCAGCCGGGTAATAAACCCTTTCACCCCAAGAACATTCTACTGTCATTTCTTCAGTCACACTGAATCCATAGGGAACTTGCCCAGGGCTGAAACCCATTGGCTAGACAAAAGGGTATTATGATCACCTCACATAATGTAGTGGTGGGGGCACAGGGAAAGCAATATAGCACTGAGAAGACAAGTATTGACTCTATAGCATCTTACTACACTGATGGGCAGTGACTGCAATAGAATATTTGGGGGAACTTGATAATATGGGTGAATGTAGTAACCACAATGTTGCTCATGTGAAACCATCATAAGATTGTGTATCAATGCTCTCTTAATTAAAAAAAAAAACCAGGAACTACTGAGAATAAAATTTACAAGAATATACTTTTAATCCCTAACAAAAATATTTGAACTAAAAACTTTAAAAGGGCAAAACAAAAATAAGGAACTTAAAATGTTACAATAGAGATTTGCCATAACATCATTCCTAAAATTTTCAATTTGACCCCTTCCTTTCAAGAAATCTAACAAGAGAAATTCACATAACTTTAACTTATTCAGAGAGCTTTAAACAATAGTTCTCAAAATATGTTCCTTTTTCCCACAGCATTAGCATCACCTGGGTCCTGCTAGAAATGCAAATTCTTGATCCCTATCACACATATAAGGAATAGAAACTACATAGAAAGGAAGGAGCAACAATCGGTTTTAAACTCTCGTGGTAATTTTTATGTATGCTAGTGTTTGAGAACTAGGTAAAATATTTCTAGCACAAGTGTAACTACTTAAAAATTATTGCAAATTATAACTGTAACTCCTTCAAAATTATAAATTACAACTGTGAATATATTTGGTTTTCAGCTATTTATCCTTACCTGGCTAAAAAATAACTCAAAGAAGCAGTAATTTCTAATCTTCAAAGTCTTTTATATTGAGAGTTTCAATGTATCTCAATAATCTTATGCACAAGTACCATGGAAAACACAAAAGAACAGTGAGTGAAAATATAACTTTTAGAGCTAGAGAGGTTTGGGTTCAAGTCTACATTTTACTACTTAACAGCTGTATGACTTTGGGAAAATTACTTATTCCAAACTTGAACTTTTTCATATGTAAAACTATTGTAGATTGAATGTTTTGTTTGGAGAAACAAACCAATGGAGATGAAAAGAAAAGATCAAAATAGATCATTTAACATATACAACTTTATGACAAAGGCAACGCCTCAAA
Organism: Phataginus tricuspis; assembly: GCA_029783875.1. Taxonomy (NCBI): domain Eukaryota; kingdom Metazoa; phylum Chordata; class Mammalia; order Pholidota; family Manidae; genus Phataginus; species Phataginus tricuspis. Next base: position 55,940,751 of record JAQQAC010026072.1, on the reverse strand, counting down.
ATCAGTGAGGAAGAGGGACATTTAAATAAACATGTTGTGATAACTGAACAGCCATATGAAAATAGATGAAATTATATCCCTTTCACATATCTACACCAGGATAAAATTCTAATAGATCAGAGGCATAAATGTAAAAAATGAAATCATACAAATATTACAATAAAATGGGGTGAATTCCTCTATAACCTGAAATTAGGGAACAGTTTCCTAACTATGACACAAAACCCAGAAGCAATAAGTGGAAAGATAGATCAAATTGATTATATTAAAATTTCTTGAAGAGCTGAAAAAAAACATAAGCAAAGGAAAAATATAAATGAGATTGAGAAAAATATTTGCAACATATATAAAACATATCAGAATATATACACATTTCTAAAATACTCTAGCCCTATAGAAAAAATAGGCTAAAGAAATAAATGAATGGTTATAAAATGAAAATGGTTCTTAACTGTATGAAAAAATGCTCAACTTCACTTAACAATCAAATTAAAATTACATGGAGTAAACAATTCTCTCTTGGCAAGACTGTGAGAAACAGGCACTCTTACACATTGCTGTAGGAATGTAAGACCTCTGGAGGTAAAGGTGGAAAATCTAGCAAAATTACCTTTGAATGTACCCTTTACCCCAACAACCCAGTTCTAAGATGTATCCAAAAAATACAGGCAAAAAATAAAGACAGATGAATCAGGCTATTAATTGCAGTTCGATTTATAAAAACAAAGAAATAATACTTCACGCTCATTTTCATACTTGAGAGACCAAGATGCAACTGACTGAGAATTTTAAAACAACTCTAATGTCCACCAGTAAAAGAATGGTTGAAAAAAACACTACGGCACAAGCAAATAGTGTGAAAAGGAGTAAAGACTCTCTGTATGTACTAGTCTGCGGGGCTCTCCCTGATCCAAGCAAGAAAGAGAACTGTGTGTTTAGTATGTCACTATTTATCTAAGAAAGGGGAGGTTATAAATATATATATATCCACTTATATTTAAAAAAAACAAAGGAAATATTAAGTAATAGATATTTTTCAAAGATTACCTATAGGAGGAGGGTGGGAACAGAATGGAAGGCCAGCTAAAAACTAGACATCTTTGAAAACAGTTTTTAGATTTGACTGTGAAACTAGGAAAGTATTTTACATAATTATATAGCAAATTAAATATTAAAAACACAAGCCATAAGAAATTTGAAAATAAAAGCAAAGGAAACTAGTGTTCATCAAGTTAATGGCCTAACCATACCATTCCAAATAACTTTAAAACAGTAATTTGATGGTTCACAACTTGTGGTATATGCCCTAAGAAAAAAAACTTACCACTGTGTTTTCAGTAACGCATTGTTAAGTGCATTGTTAATCATATTGTCAGTGAAGGTTATTTGTATTCTTAAATTGTCATGTGTGCATTGCCACAAAAACATAATTAAATGACATTTCCAATTTTATCATCCCTAGGGTCACTGTGATCTGGAATTCCCAGTATAGGAGAAAAGAGACAGATTTAAGACAGATATTAAATATAAACTTTGTAGCCTCATTTTGAATTAAAAGTATCAAAAAATATATATATATACACATACACACACACACACACACATATATATAAACATTATATATGCTAATGCATAATTTATGCATACAACATATAAACACATTTAAGTGATATATGAATGTATAAAATCTATATAATATTATCTTAAGGAAAAAATTAATTATATTTCCTAGCTCTGTCTATGGAAAAGGGCTAGAAACTATGACCAACCAGTAGCAAAGGGTACTCCTAGCACCCAGATGTGGTCCCTAAATATTGTTTACCTTCAAAGGAACAGAACTCCTTGAACAAATGGCTTATCCCATGCCTGGGGCAGAAAATATCGAGATAAATTTGGAATCTTTATACAGTAGGTAGCAAGAAAGCTATCAATGACAACAAAGGTCATAAAAAACTTAGGAGCCAAATTGACCAGGCTCTCATTAGTCAAAGATGGGACAAACTGATCATCAATAATAATAGGTGCAATTAATTAAATGTTCAAAATGCTAATAAAATTACAATTTAAAAAAAGTCCTAATTGATCACCACTGGAGGATGCTAATGAACCAACTCATTATTTGAAACCTAACAAATGTAAGGGAAAGACTCAAGTATTTATCATGCCTTTTCTATATTAACTGTACCACTGTGCCACTGGGTTACCAAACAGTTTCTTTTTATAAAAGTATTCCAGTTAACAAATGGCAAGGTTCTCTTTATAAAAGTACTCCAGTTAATAAAGAAGGAATGATGGACTATCACCATTTTGCAATCTTAATGAATTAAAAAAGGTAGACATTGATCATGGAGGCCTGCTACCATCACAAAAAGAGAGACAATGGTGGCATATAAATTTATCAGTGAGCCTTCTGATGGAAGACCATAATACAGTTGTGAATATTCTGGCACCTACCCTCACACATACACTAAACCAAATGTACTCAACAGGTTAGATGCAACTATTAATTTACAAGAAATGCAGAGAACAGAGAAATCATGTTAAACTATAACAGAACGATGCAATCAGTAAAAACATCCTGTGAGAAATTTTATAGAAAAAATAACCTAGATGCTTCAACAAATAAACTGAAATAAAGAGAACAAACCTAGAGATTAAAATAAAATTGAAACACCTATTAACAAAATACAACCAGTGAACCATATAGGCATACACACACACATGCATGCATGCATGCACACACACACAATATTTAGGAGACAAACTGGAAATTTGTATACTGACTGGATTACTGATTATATTAACTAATTGTTCTTTTTTTGCTGAACAGTGATATTAAAGTTACGTTTTTAAGAGTTTTTATCTTTTACACCTATATATTGAAATATCTGTAGATAAAAGAATATGATGTCAGGGGTTTGATTCAAACTAATATGGGATGGGGATTGAATGGAGATGTAGGCATTGTCTTGAGTTGATAACTGTTGAAGCTGGGTGACAGGTACATGAGAGTGTTTCATATTCTATTTTCAAACGGATTTGAAATTTTGCACAGAAAAAAAGAAAAAAATATATAAATATGGAACTAAATCTGGCATAAGAATTACAGACAAAGGATTGGATTAAATATGGCAGCATGAGAGGTGAGACACAGGCTTCCTCCTAAAACCACATATAATACAAAAATATAATTAATAAAACTAATCCTGAAATGGCAACAGGAAAGAGGACTGCACCAGATTGCATACACCTAGAGAAAAGAAAAGACCTCCCAGAACTGGGTAATGTACCAAACCTGTGGCCCGGTGGGACCCAAGCACTTCCCCCACCCCAGCTCACCGGCAGGAGGAAGAGAAACCGAGCAGGGCGGGAGTGGAGGCCTGGGACTGCTGAATACCTAATTCCAGAGATATGCTCTGGGAGCACAAACCTACATTTCATGGTGCTTGCATGATACTCTCGTGATTTTGGCGTGGAAAGCTAAGACAGGCAGAATTCCAGGAGAGACTGAGATTCCAGAAGCTTGTGGAAAGCAGGGATTCATATCTGGCTGCTCTGGCACAAAAGAAAGGCGGGCAGTTTGAGAGATTTCTTAACAAGTAAGCCCTCAACAAGAGGGAGGCTAAAGGGGCAAGGATTGCACAGAGTTTACTGCTCAGGAGAGAGGACAGGTAGACAAAATTGTCCGGGTGCACTCTGCCCAGCAGGTTGGGAGTTTTGCCATATAGACTCTCATATTTAAGGAGTAAAAAGAAATCCTCCTCCTTAGATGACCTTCAGGGGCTCCAGCTCCCTGGCTGGCTACACAGATAACAAGGACCCTCTCCGTGATACGCAGCCTACAGCACCTTTCTTGGCCAGCCCCACCTGGCAGGCAAACTGTCAAACCCTACACTGGCATTAGCCCAGACAGAGGGAAGATCTGTCTACATTAACTACAAACGCAAAGCATACAGGCTTATACCTGTGTGCTCGGTCCATTGGTTCAGGCAGTGGAGAGAGGCACAGCAGCCGGGAAGCAGGAAACAGTTCTTTCCTCCCCCGGCCACCAAGCAACTTGCCTACGACCTACGACATTGCTTCAGGGGCTGAGCACCTCCACTAGAGGGCGCCCTATACAAATATGAAACCCCAAAGGAACCTGGTTCAGAGTAAAATTATTAATACAACTCCTGAGAAAGATTTAAATGACATCGACTTCATGACTCTTCCTGAAAGGGAGTCCAAAATAAAAATTATTAACATGCTCATGGAGGAAAGATATTCAAGAACTCAGGAATGAATTCTGGTCGGAGATCCAATCGCTGAAGAGCACAATGGAGGGTATTAAAAGCAAATTGAATACGGTGGAGGAGACGATAAATAAAATAGAAACTAGAGAAGAGGAATACAAAGAAGCTGAGGCACAGAGAGAAAAAAGGACCTCTAAGAATGAAGGAATATTGAGAGAACTGTGTGACCAATCCAAACGGAACAATATTCGCAATATAGGGGTACCAGAAGAAGAAGAGAGAGAAAAAGGGATAGAAAGTGTCTTGGAGGAGGTAATTGCTGAAAACTTCCCCACTCGGGGGGAGGAGATAGTCTCTCAGGCCATGGAGGTGCACAGATCTCCCAACACAAGGGACCCAAGGAAGACAACATCAAGACATATAGTAATTAAAATGGCAAAGATCAAGGATAAGGATGGACTATTAAAAGCAGCCAGAGAGAGAAATAAGATCAAATACAAAGGAAAGCCCATCAGGCTGTCATCAGACTTCTCAACAGAAACCTTACAGGCCAGAAGGGAGTGGCATGATGTATTTAATGCAATGAAGCAGAAGGGCCTTGAACAAAGAATACTTTATCTGGCAAAGTTATCATTTAAATTTGAAAGAGGAATAAAACAATTTCTAGATAAGCAAAAACTGAGAGAATTAACATCCCACAAACCATCTCTACAGTGTATTTTGGAGGGACTGCTATAGATGGAAGTGTTCCTAAGGTTTAATACTGTCACCAGAGGTAACAAAACCACAGTAAAGAGAGTAGAACAGCTAATTACTAAGCAAATGCAAAATTAACTATCCCCAAAGTCAATCAAGGGATAGACAGAGAGTACAGAATATGATACCTATTACAGAAAGAATGGAGGAGAAAAGAACAGGAGGAAGAAAAAAAAAAAGAACCTTTACATTCTGTTTGTAGTAGCATATTAAGTCACTTAAGTTAGATTATTAGATAGTAAGGAAGTTAACCTTGAACCTTTGGTAAACACAAATCTGAAGCCTACAATGCCAATAAGTACATACCTATCGATAATCACCCTAAATGTAAAGGGACTGAATGCACCAATCAAAAGACATAGAGTCACTGAATGGATTAAAAAACAAGACCCATCTATATGTTGTCTACAATAAACTCACTTTAAACCCAAAGACATACACAGACTAAAAGTGAAGGGACCGAAAAAGATATTTCATGCAACTAATAGAGAGAAAAAAGCAGGAGTTGCAGTACTTGTATCAGACAAAATAGACTTCAAAACAAAGAAAGTCACAAGAGACAAAGAAGGACATTACATAATGCTAAGGGGTCAATCCAACAAAAAGATGTAACCATTGTAGATATCTATGCCCCCAACACAGGAGCACCTACATATGTGAAACAAATACTAACAGAATTAAAAGGAGATATAGAATGCAATGCATTCATTCAAGGAGACTTTAATACTCCACTCACTCTGAAGGACAGATCAACCAGACAGAAAATAAGTAAGGAGACAGAGACACTGAACAACACAACATAACAGATAGACCTAACAGACATCTACAGAACTCTACACTCAAAAGCAGCAGAATACACATTCTTCTTAAGTGCACATGGAACATTTTCAAGAATAGATCATATACTAGACCACAAAAGAGCCTCGGTAAATTCAAAAAGGTTGAAATTGTACCAACCAGCTTCTCACACCACAAAGGTATGAAACTAGAAATAAATTACGCCAAGAAAATGAAAAATCCCACAAACACCGGGAGGCTTCACAACATGCTCCTAAATAACCAATGGATCAATGACCTAATAAAAACAGAGATCAAGCAATATATGGAGACAAACGACAATAATTATTCAACACCACAAAATCTGTGGGACACAGCCAAGGCCGTGTGAAGAGAAAAGTATATTGCAATAAAGGCCTACCTCAGGAAAGAAAAACAATCCCACATGAGCAGTCTAAACTCACAATTAACAAAACTAGAAAAATAAGAACAAATGAGGCCCAAAGTCAGCAGAAGGAGTGACATAATAAAGATTAGAGCATAAATAAATAAAATCAAGAAGAATAAAACAATAGAATCAATGAAAGCAAGAGCTAGTTCTTTTATAAAATAAATAAAATAGATAAACCCCTAGCCAGACTTATCAAGAAAAAGAGTCTACTCACATAAACAGCATCAGAAATGAGAAAGGAAAAATCAATACGGATACCACAGAAATACAAAGAATTATGTGAGAATACTATGAAAAATTATATGCTAAGAAACTGGATAACCTAGAAATATGGACAACTTTCTAGAAAAACACAACCTTCCAAGGCTGACCCAGAAAGAAACAGAAAATCTCAACAGACCAATTACCAGCAACAAAACTGAACTGGTAATCAAAAACCTACCTAAGAACAAAACCCCTGATTCAGATGGCTTCACCGCTGAATTTTATCAAACATTTAGTGAAGATCTAATACCCATCCTCCTTAAAGTTTTCCAAGGAGTAGAAGAAGAGGGAATACTTCCAAACTCATTCTATGAGGCCAGCATCACTCTAATACAAAAACCAGGCAAAGATACCACAAAAATGGAAAATTACAGAACAATATCCCTGATGAATATATATGCAAAAATACTCAACAAAATATTAGCAAACTGAATTAAAAAATACATCAAAAGATCATCCATCATGATCAACTGGGATCATCCCAGGGTTGTAAGGATGGTACAACATTCGAAAATCAATCAACATCATCCACCACACCAACAAAAAGAAGAACAAAAACCACATGATCATCTCCATATATGGTGAAAAAGCATTTCACAAATCCATTCATGATAAAAACTCTCAACAAAATGGGTACAGAGGGCAAGTAGCTCAACATGATAAAGGCCATATATGACAAACCCACAGTCAACATTATACCTAACAGCGAGAAGCTGAAAGCTTTTCCTTTCATATCGGAAACAAAACTAGGATGCCCACTCTCCCCACTTCTATTACACATAGTACAGGAGGTCCTAGCCATTGCAATCAGACAACACAAAGAAATAAAAGGCACCCAGATTGGCAAGAAAGAAGTTAAACGGTCCCTGTTTGCAAATGACATGATAGTGTACATAAAAAACCCCAAAGAATCCTCTCCAAAACTACTATATCTAATACCTGAATTCAGCAAAGTTGTGGGATACAAAATTAATACACAGATTTCTGTGGCATTCCTATACACTAACAATGAACTAGCAGAAAGAGAAATAAGGAAAACAATTCCATTCACAGTTGCATCAAAAAGAATAAAATACCTAGGAATAAACCTAACCAGGGAAGTGAAAGACCTATACTCTGAAAACTACAAGACACTCTTGAGAGAAATTAAAGAAGATACCAATAAATGGAAACACATCCCATGCTCATGGATAGGAAGAATTAATATTGTCAAATGGCCATGCTGCCTAAAGCAGTCTACAGATTCAATGCAATTCCCATCAAAATACCAACAGCATTCTTCAACGAACTAGAGAACATCATTCTAAAATTCATATGGAACCACAAAAGAGCCCAAATAGCTAAAACAATCCTGAGAAGGAAGAATAAAGCTGGGGGGATTATGCTCCCCAACTTCAAGCTCTACTACAAAGCCACAGTAATCAAGACAATTTGGTACTGGCACAAGAACAGACGCATAGACCAATGGAACAGACTAGAGCACCCTGATATAAACCCAACCATATATGGTCAATTAATATACGCTAAAGGAGCCATGGACATACAATGTGGAAATGACAGCCTCTTTAACAGCTGGTGTTGGCAAAACTGCACAGCTACATGCAAGAGAATGTAACTGGATTATTGTTTAACCCCATACACAAAAGTAAACTCGAAATGGATCAAGGACCTGAATGTAAGTCATGAAACCATAAAACTCTTAGAAGACAACATAGGCAAAAATCTCCTGAATATAAGCATGAGCAACTTCTTCCTGAACGCATCTCCTCAAGCAAGGGAAACAAAAGCAAAAATAAACTCATGGGACTACATCAAACTAAAAAGTTCCTGTACGGCAAAGGACATCATCAACAGAACAAAAGGCATCATACAGTATGGGAGAATATATTTGTAAATGACATATCCGACAAAGGGTTAACATCAAAATATATATAGAAGTTACACGCCTCAACACCCATAAAGTAAATAACCCAATTAAAAATCAGCAGAGGATATGAAGAGACAGTTCTCCAAAAAAGAAATTCAGATGGCCAACAGACACATGAAAATGCTCCACATCACTAATCACCAGGGAAATGCAAATTAAAACAATGAGATATCACCTCACACCAGTAAGGATGGCCAGCATTTAAAAGATTAAGAACAACAAATGCTGGCGAGGATGTGGAGAAAGAGGAACTCTCCTACACTACTGGTGGGAATGTAAGCTAGTTCAACCATTGTGGAAAGAAATATGGAGGTTCCTCAAAAAACTAAATATAGAAATACCATTTGACCTGGGAATCCCACTCCTTGGAATTTACCCAAAGAACACAACTTCTCAGATTCAAGAAGACATATGCACCCCTATGTTTACTGCAGCACTTTTTACAATAGCCAGGATATGGAAGCAACCTAAGTATTCATTCACAGATGAATGGATAAAGAAGAGGTGGTACATATACACAATGGAATACTATTCAGCCATAAGAAGGAAACAAATCCTGCCATTTGCAACTACATGGATGGAGCTGGAGGATATTATGCTCAGTGAAATAAGCCAGGCGGAGAAAGACAAGGGCCAAAGGATTTCCCTCATTTGTGGAGTATAACAACAAAGCAAAACTGAAAGAACAATAGTAGCAGACTCAGAGACTCCAAGAAGGAACTAGTGGTTACCAAAGGGGAGGGGTGTGGGAAGGTGGGTTGGGAGGGAGGGAGAAAGGGATTGAGGGGTATTATGTTTAGTGCACATGGTGTGGGGGATCAAGGGGAAAACAGTGTAGCACAGAGAAGGCAAATGGTGAATCTGTGGCATCTTACTACCCTGATGGACAGTGACTGCATTGGGGTATGGGTGGGGACTTGATAATATGGGTAAATGTAGTAACCACATTGTTTTTTCATGTGAAACCTTCATAAGAGTGTATATCAATAATAACAATAAACAATAATAATAAATAAATAATAATAAATAAACAAATAAATAAGACTTACAGACAAAAATCTTAAGTTCAGAGAATTTAAATGAACTAACATGATGACAAAATTAGTAAGAGACTACTAGAACTGTTTCCTTAATCCAGGATAATGTTCTCTACACATTACAATCAAAGAAGTGTTGCCTTGCTTAAAATGTTTACTGAACCAACTTATAATTGCCACTCCTGACAAGAGTAAATTGTTCCATAAAGAAGCATCTAGAATACCTTTGTTTGGTCATCAAAATGTGCCAGTTACCATTCTAAGCTTTTTACATGTATTAATTCCTCTCATCCTCAGAGTAGTATCATGAGGTGGGCACCGTTATTATTATTCCCACTTTACAGATGAAGAAATCTGAGCAAAGAGAAACTAAGCCCAAGGAAGATTTAAATCTTGGCACTGTTTCTTCTTACATACTATGTTTTACTGCTTCACTTATAAACTCCTAATTTCTTAAGCTTATTAAGGTTTTAACTCAAACAAGAAACTAAAAAAGTGTAGAACAGAAACCTAAAAAGGATAGATCACATACACATACATATATATGATACATAAACACACTATGCAGATAAGATACAAAAGTACATCAGGGCTTTAAAATGAAATTAAGAGGAATCCACTGAACAATCATTCTCTCGTTATTTATATAATAGCAGTATTGATTCTTCATCCCCCACAGGCCTGTCATACTTTTTTTGTTTTTAATTTAAGTACCACCAAATTTACTTAGGAGCAATCTAGGTCAAGTAACTGGATTAGACAATATTGAATAAATAGTATACATATGAAAAGTTATGTAACATTCTTGTTACATAAATACCTACACTATAATGATAATGTTAGATATAATTAAAATAAAATCTAACTTTCCATAGTCTACAGCAGCTTCACAACTTTAGATTCTGCACAAAGCTAATAAAGGTCAAGCTGTGAGTTTAGTAACTAGTTAATTGACACCTACACTACAAAATAGTGCTGAAATCAGTTGGGAGGCAATTATCTGCCACAATGAGAGCAAATTAATGATGAAGAGAAATGAGAATTGTTTATATATATATATATATATGTACAAATATATACAAACTTTTTTTTGTAAAAAGTGTGATTTATGAAATTAGGAAAATATTTTATCATAGCAACACTTTTAAATTTAAATAATGGCATAGAAATTTATCAGTGAGCCTATGGAACATGTTGGCCTATTTTCCTTTTCTCTGAGATTGACTTTCATTATAACTGGAAAAACAAAATTATATCATTATATCATGGATTCAGAAATAACACAGGAAAATATAAGTCCCCAAAGCCATTACTACATCTAGTAAAAGGTCAAAGTTTCATAATTAGCCTATCTACTGAAAAATGGGTTGCAATAGTTGTGAAATCCTGTTAACTTACACAGATTAGTGCGTAAGATGCAACAAAAATTGGATTTTTGTTTAAAATAATAGTTTTTAGTCAGTAATGCACAATGGCTTTGTAACATAAACCTAAGCAAATAAAATATATCACTGATACATATCAAGAAAAGCTGCTTAATCTTATATATAAGAAAATAATCTCATAATTTCTGAACCCTATTAAAGTTTTGGCTCAAACAAGAAACTAAAAAGGTTCAGAGCAGAAACTCCAAAAGGAAGATTAAAATTATGTAATAAAATAATGAGCAATAAAAGATATGAATGATTAACAATAGACAAATCTTATTTTACCTATAGCTTCAATACTCTCTTTCATGAAAACTTTGCCAAACTTTAAGTTGCTAAATTGACTAATTTGAGTTTAACTTTCTTTGTGTCCAATTACTTTCCAACAGAAATATACATAAAATGTGCCTATGTAGTACAAATGCAGCTATAACTTCAAAACCTTGTTATGAGGATTAAATGAGTTAATATTCTAGTCAACACACAATTCCTATAATTCCCTGGATTCCTAGAATTCAAGTATAATGTTTTTGAAAACTATGCTTTGTAAAAGATAAATAGAATATAAATTAAATGGATGAGATTTATCCTCCACAAAATAACTCTAAAAGATAATAAGTAAGATGTGTGATTCTAGTAAAGTCCTATTTCCTAAATATTCACCATGGAGATCCACTAATGCATCCTCCAAGTCTTCATCAAGGAAATTTAATCTAACAAATATAGTAAGTTGCAATCTATAACTTAGTGATCTACAGGGCCCTGAAAAAGGAGGTCAAAACGAAGACTCATCTTGCTTTGTTCCAAGAAAAAAGACTTGATAACTGGTTGGTTTAAGTATCCAAGTCCCTTGAAAAATATTCTCTTTAGAGAGAAAGGGTAATTTTTAAGTTTCTATCATAACTTTGATGATAAAATATTCCAGACTTTCCAAATTCTTTTTCTTTGATTCCATGATTACCACACATCCTCTATTTATTAACTTGGCTTCCCAAGGTCTTGGCCATAGGAAAGATTGGCCTGGATTTTCAACCTAAAAATTCTGATCACTGGAAAGGGTTATCTTCTTACCAACATAAACTGGCATTCTAATGTGTCGGTACATCATTGTCTTATTTCATTTAGTTTGAATTGGGTTCCTGAAGTCTGAACACATGTGAGTAAAACTATAAATTTGAGCTTATTACATTGGACATTTGAGAATAAGACTTTCCTCTTATTGACAACTGCTACAATCATCCCTCAGTTTTCACTCCCCTGCCCATAAAAATGGAAAAAAAAAAAAAGGGTTTCTTGGACAGAAGGGTGGAGGGCCAGGGGGTGGGGGAGTACTGAAATACAGCCGAACTAAATTTATGCAGATTCATTTAAACCCCAAAATGACTAACACCAAAGCAATAACCTAGAACCTAAACCAAAACATAAGGATGGATGTTTACATAACTCTCATTGATATGTACTCTATTTCCAAAAGAAAGAAAAAAGAAATCTGTGATATTCAAGCTTTAAGACAATATGCAGAAATTATTTTTGAACTTGCATTTTCCATAATTTATAAAGTGGTTAAGCATTTGTAATGTAATTATTCTAAGACTTAAAAAATATTTAAGAGACATCCCATGTGGTACAGAGTAAGGAACACTTGTATTTAAAGTGCATAAATTGAAGACTTTAAATACTCAAACTTTTCTCACTGGGTCATTCAAAAGTAATTGTGCTATCCTTCAAAAAAAATTTTTCTTCCACAATCCAAAGAATTTCGCCTCACACCAAATACTTGAGCTTTTCAATTGTGTCCGCTTATGTTTCATGTACAAAAAGAAAATGCTTACCAAATTCACAGTTCACTTAAAACAAAGAAATGTCTATTATTAGCCCGCAATCTATAGGGCAGAATTCTCTTAAGACAGTGATGCCAAGAACTTCTACTGCAACTGAAATTGCCTTTGCAATCTCCGTTTCCAGGAGACTGAAAGGCTGCGGATACGCGTCAGGATACAGCAGGGAGGTTGCGGCGGCAGAGGAAACCGGAGTGTTTAAGGAGTCCCACAGAAAGACTGCATTATATTTTGGGAACGGAGCGAGTAAAGGATGAATCCCATAGAGGTACTGCATTAGGAGATTTTGAGAATGGAAGGAGAGTCCCACAGAGGGACTGCATTAGATTTTGAGAACGTGTAAGGGAAAGGCGGTCAGGTATAGAGAAAAATAGATTTATTTCCAGATTACGAACTTAAAGTGAGGCGAGTAAGGAAAAATTACAGAAAATCATTAACTCCCAGTAACCAGAAGATAACTAAAGTAGGCAAAAGGAGGTAGGGAGAAGGCGGAGAGAAAAGGCCTCAAAGACCAGGATTTGAAAAAAAGTACATGAGCTTTGACTTGGCCTTGGTCTGGATCTCCTGTCCGGGTAAGTGGACAGCAGGAGGAAAGGATCGCACTTCACTCTGGATTGTAGAGCAACGCGTTTGCAACGGTAAACGAGCCCTGCACAAGAAGATGTCGCCTCTCTCCCTGCAGGGTCCCGTTCATTTCTTTACCTGTCACTCCAGCACCGGCGGCTGTCCGGGAGAACTCTGCCAAAGCCTGCGCTGCAGGAGGGCAGAAAAAAAAATACCTGAGTCCTAGGAATCACGCCAGCAGCGACAGGAGGTGGAGCCGTGGACAACCGAGCAGGATCCTAGCTTGCTTCTAGTCAAACCCCAATTCTTACGGTGGGGCGGGGAACTTCCGCCCTGAGCGAGGAGAGCGTCACTTCCGCCCAAGCCTTTACCCTTCCTCGCCTGCAGCGCTCTAGATACGTTCCCTCTGTGCGCTACGTTCGAGACGTTCTTCCTTTTCCTAGGGATTTCGGCAGTTCTTAACACCTGACATGAACTACATGACCCAGCACGCATCACGGCATATTGACTTCCGGGTTAAGAGGGCCGCGCTGGGTTCGTCACCATGGAAGCGATAGTTTTGGTCACGTGGTGCTCCTGGTTACGCCCGGTGGCAGCTGTGGGGTCTGGGGCTCGGACGGGGGCCATTTTGCGGGAGTCAGGAACACCTTGGTAGCAGGCTGAAGCCGTTCCTTTTCCTTCTCTGTAGCTTGGGGCTTGGAGAAGAACCGGGCTCCTTCGAGCCCTCGGAGACGATGGTGTCCTCCAGCCTCCGCCACCTGACGACCCTCTATGGCGGCGGCTGCCTCCGCGCTGCTCCTCCTGCCGCCCCTTCCAGCGCTCTGCGCTTACCACCTCCAGAGCCGCGTCCGTCTTTCCTCCGCAGAGACTGATAGTTGAGGTGGGGACACCATGAGAGGTGAGAAAAACTGCTGCCGTGGAGCTGCTGGACACCACGATTCCTGCCCCCCGACACCTTCGCCTCTGGCCTCAACTCTCTTGATGCCCGCGGAGGCAATCTCCAGTAGTTGGTCCGGGTCTGGAGGTGGTTTGTCAGGGGGAGATGAAGAGGAGACTCGGCTTCTTCAACTCCTTCGGACCGTGCCAGACCCTTCCGAGGCCTTCCAGTCTTTGCAGGCCGCCTTGCCTCGGCGGGGCGGCCGACTTGGCTTTCCCCGAAGGAAGGAAGCTTTGTATCGAGCCCTGGGCCGAGTGCTTGTGGAAGGAGGTAGTGATGAAAAGCAACTCTGCTTGCAATTCCTCTCAGACGTTCTCCGGGGTCAGGGGGAGGCAGGCCAACTGGAGGAGGCTTTTAGTTTAGCACTTCTGCCTCAACTAGTTGTCTCGTTGAGAGAAGAGAATCCAGCCTTGCGGAAAGATGCGCTGCAGATCCTGCACATATGTCTGAAACGTAGTTCTGAACAGGTGCTGAGAACGCTTATACAGCAAGGACTGGAAAGTACTGATGCCCGGGTTAGAGCTTCCACAGCACTACTGTTTCCTGTCTTGCTTACACCTGAGGATTTGCTGCTCGGCCTAGACCTTACCGAGGTGATAATATCTCTAGCCCGCAAGCTTGGCGTTCAGGAAATAGAAGAGGAATATGAGACAGCTTTCTCTGCACTTCAACAGATTGGGGAGCGACTTGGCCAAGAGAAGTTTCAATCCTATATCTCTCGCCTGCCGTCTGCTCTGAGGAGACATTACAATCGCCGCCTGGAGTCCCAGTTTGGGAGCCAGGTTCCTTATTATTTGGAACTTGAAGCCTCAGGATTTTCTGAAGATCCCCTTCCTTGTGCAGTGACTCTTTGCAACAGCAATATTAAATTTGGAATTATTCCTCAGGAGCTGCATTCAAGACTGTTAGATCAAGAAGATTATAAGAACCGAACTCAGGCCGTTGAGGAACTAAAACAGGTGATGGGACGATTTAACCCTAGTTCTACCCCTCATTCTAGTCTTGTTGGTTTCATCAGCTTGCTGTATAATTTGTTAGACGATTCTAACTTCAAAGTGGTCCATGGTACACTTCAGGTCCTGCATTTACTGGTTATTCGTCTTGGAGAGCAGGTGCAACACTTTTTGGGACAAGTTATAGCAGCTTCTGTCAAAGTGCTGGCAGACAACAAATTGGTGATCAAACAAGAATACATGAAAATCTTCCTCAAGCTAATGAAGGAAGTAGGTCCTCAACAGGTGCTTTGTTTACTCCTGGAACATCTCAAACATAAGCATTCCAGAGTGAGAGAGGAGGTGGTGAACATTTGCATCTGCTCCCTCCTGACTTATCCCAGTGAGGATTTTGATTTACCCAAACTGTCTTTTGATCTTGCCCCAGCTCTTGTAGATAGCAAACGCAGGGTACGCCAAGCAGCTCTCGAAGCCTTTGCTGTGTTGGCATCATCCATGGGCTCAGGTAAAACCAGCATCCTTTTCAAAGCTGTAGATACTGTTGAACTGCAGGATAATGGAGATGGAGTGATGAATGCTGTGCAGGCCAGATTGGCTAGGAAAACCCTCCCAAGGTTAACAGAACAGGGATTTGTGGAATATGCAGTACTTATGCCATCATCTACCCAGGGTAGGTCAAGTCATCTGGCACATGGAGCAGATACAGACTGGCTTTTGACTGGTAACAGGACTCAGAGTGCACACTGTCACTGTGGTGACCACACGAGGGATAGCATGCAAATTTATGGATCTTACAGTCCAACTATTTGTACCCGAAGGGTATTAAGTGCAGGAAAAGGAAAAAATAAATTACCATGGGAAAATGAGAAGCCTGGAGTCATGGGAGAAAGCCAGACTTCCAATTCCAAGGATATAGAACAGGTATGTATCTTCTCTAATTTCCTTGAGTTGAAACTAGAAAGAATTTAAAATGAAAATATGCCTGTAATGACTTAGGGTGAGGCTGCTGAGGGTCCTTAAATTTTGTTTTTAAATCACTTTGAATGTTGATATAGGGTACCCATTATTATGGTACAGATCACACATGGTACAGATTTAATAGGCTTCCTGCTTGCTGGATTTTACTAAGTTTGAGGCACAGTATGATATATTCAATACCTGGATTTTGGGTTTGGCCTGTCACTTTGGCATATGTTATACTATTCACACAACAACACTGAATACCTCATAGGTGCCAGATACAGAGCTAAGTTCTGAGCAAAGATGAGACCAGTTCCATGAAGTTTAGGGGAAAGGTCAGACCTGTAAACAGGCCATTAAAAATTTGTTGAGCTCTGAAAATCGAAATATAAAGAGTCCTGTGGGAATACTGAAAATAGAAAAAAATAATTGCACTTAAAAAGTCTTCTGAGATGTGACATCTGAACTAAGATTTCTTCCCCCCAAAGTTTTTGTTTTGAAAATGTGAAAACTACTAACAACTTAAAAGAATAGTACAGTGAATATCCACATACCTTATCTGTATATACCAGCTGTTATCATCTTGTCATATGTGCTCCATAGTTGCTGAGCCACTTGAAAGTAAGTGCAGATATCTTGACATGTCACTCCTAAATATTTCTGCATTTATCTCCTAAGAATGACTTTCACCTTTATAACCGTCGTATCATCATACCTGAGAACGTAATAGTAATTCAGTAATATATAATATATTGCCTGTATTTAAATTTCTCCAACTGTCCCCAAAATCTGCTTTATAGTATTTATTTTATTTTTATCATTCAGGATCCAATCAGATTCATAGGCTAATATGTTCC
Organism: Phataginus tricuspis; assembly: GCA_029783875.1. Classification (NCBI taxonomy): domain Eukaryota; kingdom Metazoa; phylum Chordata; class Mammalia; order Pholidota; family Manidae; genus Phataginus; species Phataginus tricuspis. The sequence continues at coordinate 55,923,771 of JAQQAC010026072.1, read as the reverse complement.
TTATCTAGAACAATATTCCCACCTGTTTGTTTCTTGTTTTTTCAAGGCATTGACTTTTTTGAAGAGTCTAGGGTAGTTGTTTTGTAGAATTTCCCAGGTTCTTAATTTATCTGAGTGTTTCCTTATGATAACATTCAAGATAAACAGTTTTACCAAGTATAACACATTGGAGATACTGTGAATGTCACGTTACATCACATCAGGAGGCATAGGCATATGGTACCAGGTTGTTCCACTGTTGGTGATGTTAAATTATACCATCTGGGTTAATGTGTAGGTGGACCATGCCATCATAAAGGTTTAGCCCATAATCTGTGGTATGATAACTTTGGGACCTTATGAATACCTCAACAATCTTTTATCCGGTGTTCTTAGTATTGACCAATGAGCCTTACCTGTACCATTTATTACATTAGGGGCTATAAAAAAGAATAACGTTTTTTTTAATTTGAACATTTCTTCTGTATTAGGTGGCATTTTTTTTTAATTCTATGTGTAATAATTAAGATAATCAGTTTTCCTTTTGATGCCAGAATTGCCTCAACTCTGACCAGTGGCTGGCTCCTATGTCCTTTGACATGACTCTCTAGTCTTTGAATACTTCCTTAACTTAAACATAACAGGACGCCCAGGCTTACCTTGTACTTTCATTGCTCCAGACCTGGAATCCACCATTTTTTAAGAGCCCTAGAACTGCATTTTTGGTGAAGAATGGCATTGAAAAACCAAAGCCTGGGTATAGATGGGCTCTTTGCTTTTGCTAACCATTCCAGATTGGCCCTTTAAGTGGATAGGACCAGAGAGTACGTGTATTTTTTTTAATGAAGTCATACTGATAACTGCAATTCAAATACAACACTACAGAGTTCGTTCTCATCTTCTTTTGGTCCATAGTTGTATCTCCTTTCTCCCACAATAAAATCCTGATTCCCAGTATCAGTCATATTTATTCATATGCTGTATTCTACAATACACAGAAAATAATTACTACACCAGTAACAACTAACTACTAAATAAAGTTCAATATTTCTTTACAGTTCTTTGTTCTGCTTAGAATTATCACACAATCAAATTTTCTAGGTGGTAATGATTCAAATGCTGTGATAAGAGTTTGCTAAGTATGGGTAGGTCCTGGTGAATTTCAGACCAAAGGAATACATGTTCAGAGACACTGAGTTATAAAAGGACTTAGCAAATTAATAAGAAATTGTGAGTTTCTGCACAGCTAAAATAAGGCATTTGGTGGGAAATAGTAAAAGATGATACTAGAAATATAGCCGGGGCAAAGTATGGAGATCATTTTTGCAAATAAGTAGTTCATACTTTTCGCAGTAGGTGAACTCAAGTGGATGGACCTCAAATGGACAAACTGAGTATTCTTTCTCGTTTCTTCCAGTTTCGAAATTTGTCAATTTATTGAAATCACTTCAGATTTTACATAATCTAGTTGCACAGTTATTCTCATGTATTGTAAAATTACCTGGCGTTGAATGATTCTCTGTAAGCATTGACCTTAATACTGCTTGTTCTGTGTCAGTTCTAAAATGCTAGTGTATTAAGAAGATTCTGCTGTTGGCCAAAGCACAAGAATCTGAAAATAAGTGCATTTCTGAAATTCCAGTGTAGACATATGTTGCTTTTGAGAGATGCTGTGGTGAAATTAAAACTTATCCCAGAAATTAAGTTATATTTTCATGCTCAGAAATGGTCTGTAGAATTGGAAATTATCTTAATGAAGGATAGGGATTAAATATTTAAACATTTTTATGTATGCCATTTTTAAAGTATATGTATTTTTTTTAATTAATGAACATTATTTTTTAGAGCAGTTTTAGTTTCACAGCAAAACTGACAGGAAGTACAGAGATTTTCCATATAGTTTCTGCCCCGACATATGCTCAGCCTCTCACACTGCATCCCAAGGCACTACAGTGGTACATGTTGCAGTTGATGAACCTACATTGACACATCATTATCACCCAATATCCACAGTTTTACATTAGGTGTTACACATTTTATGGGTTTGGACAAATATATCCATTTCCAGTGTCCACCATGACAGTATCATATAGAATACTTTCATGGCCTTAGAAATCCTTTGCGCTCTGCCTGTTCATCTATAGCCCCCTGCTTCCCCCACCTGCTCAACTCCTGGCAACCACTCACTGACCTTTTTATTGTCTCCATAGTTTTGCTTTTCCAGAATGTCATGGTCCCTGGCCTGATTTTTTCTATCTCCTGCCCAGGCTTTGCTTTAACATTTGCAGTCTCCTGTTAATCTCTTATTTCTGTCTTGTCTGCATACAGCATTGTTTAGTGACACTAAACAGCAAAGCTTCCAAAGAAAATCATGAACGTTTCAATTACATACTCCTTTCTTGGTTTTCTTCCAACTCTTAGGCACCCATTCTCTTTGCCTTACTTAATTGGTTACTTACTTTTAATTGGTTCTGTCTTCTACTGCTACTCCCTAAATGGGGTTATATGTCAAGACTGAGTCCTAAGCGCTCTGCTCTTGCTCTGTATGCCCTTCACAGGAAAGCCCATCCATTCTGTTTCAGCAATTACTTCTCAGAATGTGATTTCCAAGATCTATACCTCTAGTTGTTTCCTTGTCTCTTCAATATTAACTCAACTGGAATGTTCTATCTTCCTCCACCTAAAATTCATTTACCCTCAAATTTAACTTCCTCTTTCTGGGACTTCCCATGTGTATTCATGGATCTTATTAAGCATTTTGTTACCTCAATCAAATTTTAGAGTTCTCTCTCCTCTCCATCTCCAATACTTAGTCATTAAATCCTTTAAATATCTCTTATATCCATCACTTTCTTTCCACTCTAATCCTGATGCTCTGCTAATCCTCATAAAACTCAATACCTCACACCTAAAGAAGACCAATAAGTATAAGTCTAATTGCTCTTCTAAGTCTCTAGTCTCTAGCTTTAAAAAAACAAACAAAAAAAAAACCCTACACACTGCTACTGTTATCAGTTTCCTAAAACAATGCTTAAAAAACAACTCTGTATGTAGTCTCAAGTAACTGATGAAATAACAAACTAAACAAACTCTTTATCTTGGCATTCAAGGGTCTCCAATCTAGCCCCTGCCTCTCTCTTGTAACCTTATTTTCCATCACTACACTACAAAAATTATCTTCAAGCAAACTAATATATTTATCTTCAAAATAAGGCATGTATTTCAAGCCTTTTTTTTATAATTTATTTTGGTATCATTAATCTACAATTACATGTGCAACATTATGCTTGCTAAATTCCCCACTTCAACAGGTCCCCCCCACCTACCCCATTACAGTCACTGTCCATCAGTGTAGTGAGATGCTATAAAATCACTACTTGTCTTCTCTGAGTTCTACAGCCCTCCCCGTGCCCCCCCACCTTACGTCTGCTAATCGTAATGCCCCTTTTACCCTCTTATCCCTCCCTTCCCACCCATCCTCCCCAGTCGCTTTCCTTTTGGTAACTGTTAGTCCATTCTTGTACTTGTGAGTCTGCTGCTGTTTTGTTCTTTCAGTTTTTTTCTTTGTTCTTATACTCCACATATGAGTGAAATCATTTCATATTTATCTTTTTCCACTTGGCTTATTTCACTGAGCATAATACCCTCTAGTTTCATTCATGTTGTTGCAAATGGTAGGATTTGTTCTTCTTATGGCTGAATAATACTCCATTGTGTATATGTGCCGCATCTTTTTTATCCATTCATCTACTGTTGGACACTTAGCTTGCTTCCATTCCTTGGCTATTGTAAATAGTGCTGCGATAAACATAGGGGTGCATCTGTCTTTTACAAACTGGGCTGCCGCATTCTTAGGGTAAATTCCTAGGAGTGGGATTTCTGGGTCAAATGGTATTTCTATTTTGAGTTTTTTGAGGAACCTCCATACTGCTTTCCACAATGGTTGAACTAATTTGCATTCCCACCAGCCCTGTAGGAGGGTTCCCCTTTCTCCACATCCTCGCCAACATTTGTTGTTGTTTGTGTTTTGGATGTCAGCCATCCTTACTGGTGTGAGGTGATATCTCATTGTGGTTTTAATTTGCATTTCTCTGATGAATAGCAATGTGGAGCATCTTTTCATGTGCCTGTTGGCGATCTGAATTTCTTCTTTGGAGAGGTGTCTATTCATATCCCCTGCCCATTTTTTAATTGGATTATTTGCTTTTTGTTTGTTGAGGTGCGTGAGTTCTTTATATATTTTGGATGTCAAAATCGGATGTCATTTATGAATGTATTCTCCCATATTGTAGGATGTCTTTTTGTTCTACTGATGGTGTCCTTTGCTGTACATATCTCCTTGGGGAGATATGTTCATGAAGAAGTCGCTCATGTATATGTCCGAGAGATTTTTACCCATGTTTTTTTCTAAGAGTTTTATGGTTTCATGACTTACATTCAGGTCTTTGATCCATTTTGAGTTTACTTTTGTGTATGGGGTTAGACAGTAGTCCAGTTTCATTCTCTTACATGTAGCTGTCCAGTTTTTCCAACACCAGCTGCTGAAGAGGCAGTCATCTCCCCATTGTATATCCAAGGCTCCTTTATCATATATTAATTGACCGTATATGTTTGGGTTAATGTTTGGATTTTCTATTCTGTTCCACTGGTCTCTGGGTCTGTTCTTGTGCCAGTACTTAATTGTCTTGATTGCTGTAGCTTTGTAGTAGAGCTTGAAGTCTGGAATCGTAATTCCTTCCCCCTGTTTTATTTTTCCTTCTCAGGATTGCTTTGGCTATTCGGGGTCTTTTGTGGTTCCATATGAATTTTAGAACTATTTGTTCCAGTTCATTGAAGAATGCTGTTGGTATATTGATAGGGATTACATTGAATCTGTAGATTGCTTTAGGTAGTATAGCCATTTTGACAATATTTATTCTTCCTAGTTGAGAACGTGGCATGAATTTCCATTTGTTAGTGTCCTCTTTAATTTCTCTTAGGAGTGTCTTTTAGTTTTCAGAGTACAGGTCTTTCACTTCCTTCGTTAGGTTTATTCCTAGGTATTTTATTCTTTTTGATGCTATTGTGAATGGAATTGTTTTTCTGATTTCTCTTTTCTGTTAGTTCATCATTAGTGTATAGGAAAGCAACAGATTTCTGTGTGTTAATTTTGTGTCCTGCAACTTTGCTGAATTCAGATATTAGTTCTAATAGTTTTGGAGTGGAGTCTTTAGGGTTTTTTATATACAATATCATGTCATCTGCAAATAGTGACAATTTGACTTCTTCTTTACCAATATGGATGCCTTGTATTTCTTTGTTTTGTCTGATTGCCGTGAATAGGACCTCCAGTATTATGTTGAATAGCAGTGGGGAGAGTGGGTATCCCTATCTTGTTCCCAATCTTAGATGAAAAGCTTTCAGCTTCTCATTGTTAAGTATGATGTTGGCCGTGGGTTTGTCATATATGGCCTTTATTATGTTGGGATACTTGCCATCTATACCCATTTTGTTGAGAGTTTTTATCATGAATGGATGTTGAATTTTGTGAAATGCTTTTTCAGCATCTATGGAGATGATCATGTGGTTTTTGTTCTTCTTTTTGTTGATGTGGTGGATGATGTTGATGGATTTTCGAATGTTGTACCATCCTTGCATCCCTGGGATGAATCCCACTTGATCATGGTGTATGATCCCCTTGATGTATTTTTGAATTTGGTTTGCTAATATTTTGTTGAGTATTTTTGCATGTATGTTCATCAGGGATATTGGTCTACAATTTTCTTTTTTGGTTAGGTCTTTGCCAGGTTTTGGTATTAGAGTGATGCTGGCTTCATCAAATGAGTTTGGAAGTATTCCCTCCTCTTCTATTTTTTAGAAAACGAAGGAGAATGAGTATTATGTCTTCTCTAAATGTCTGGTAAAATTCAGAGGTGAATCCGTCTGGCCCGGGGTTTTGTTCTTGGGTAGTTTTTTGATTACCAATTCAATTTCGTCACTGATAATTGGTCTATTTAGGTGTTCTGTTTCTTGCTTGGTCAGCCTTGGAAGGTTCTATTTTTCTAGGAAGTTGTCCATTTCTTCTAGGTTTTCCAGCTTGTTAGCATATAGATTTTCATAGTATTCTCTTATTATAATTCTTTGTATTTCTGTGGGGTCCATCGTGATTTTTCCTTTCTCATTTCTGAATCTGTTTATGTATGTAGATTATATTTTTCTCTTAATAAGTCTGGCTAGGGGTTTATCTATTTCATTTATTTTTTCAAAGAACCAGCTCTTGGTTTCATTGATTTTTTTCTATTGTTTTATTCTCAATTTTATTTATTTTTTCTCTGATCTTTATTATGTCCCTCCTTCTTGTGACTTTGGGCCTCCTTTGTTCTTCTTTTTCCAATTTCAATAATTGTGTCTTTAGACTATTCATTTGGGATTGTTCTTCCTTCTTTAAATAAGCCTGGATTGCAGTATACTTTCCTCTTAGAACTGCTTTTGCTGCGTCCCACAGAAGTTGTGGCTTTGTGTTGTTGTTGTCATTTGTCTCCATATATTGTTTGATCTCTGTTTTAATTTGGTCGTTGATCCATTGATTATTAAGGAGCATATTGTTAAGTCTCCATGTATTTGCGAGCCTTTTTGTTTTCTTTGTACAATTTGTTTCTAGTTTTATTCCTTTGTGATCTGATAAGTTGGTTGGTAGAATTTCAATCTTTTTGAATTTCCTGAGGTTCTTTTTGTGGCCTAATATGTAGTCTATTCTGAAAAATGTTCCATGTGCACTTGAGAAGAATGTGTATCCTGCTGCTTTTGGATGTAGAGTTCTGTAGATGGCTGTTAGGTCCATCTGTTCTAGTGTGTTGTTCAGTGCCTCTGTGTCTTTACTTATTTTCTGTCTGATTGTTCTGTCCTTTGGAGTTAGTGGTGTGCTGAAGTCTCCTAAAATGAATGCATTGCTTTGTATTTCCTCCTTTAATTGTGTTAGTATGTTTTTCACATATGTCGGCGCTCCTGTGTTGGGTGCATATATATATTTATAATGGTTATATCCTCTTGTTGGACTGACCCCTTTATCATTATGTAATGTCCTTCTTTTATCTCTTGCTACTTTCTTTGATCTTTGCCATTTAAATTATTATGTGTCTTGGTGTTGTCTTCCTTGGGTCCCTTGTGTTGGGAGGTCTGTGGGCTTCCATTGTCTGCGAGACTATTTCCTTCCCAGCTTGGGGAAGTTTTCAGCAATTATTTCTTCAAAGACACTTTCTATCCCTTTTTTTCTCTCTTCTTCTTCTGGTACTCCTATAATGCGAATATTGTTCCATTTGGATTGGTCACACAGTTCTCTTAATATTCTTTCATTCCTAGAGATCCTTTTATCTCTCTCTGTCTCAGCTTCTCTGTATTCCAGTTCTCTCTTTTC
>JAQQAC010026072.1:55873204-55909106 GCA_029783875.1 Phataginus tricuspis | reverse complement strand
ATCTTTGGGGATAGCTGGAATCCATGGTAACCCCCTTAAGGGGGTGCCAATAGTGATCATTCTCTCATTGATCTTTCTTAGATCCTGTAACATTCTCCATTTCCCAGAAGCCTTTTGAATAACAAAGACAGGGCTGTTCTAGGGACTTACGGAGGGTCTGATGTGTCCTAATCTCAATTGTTCTTGAATTATTTCTTTTAATTTCAGGAGTTTACTTTGATGTAATGGCCACTGCTCCACCCAGATGAGGGCCCAGGAAGCTAAGTAATGGTGGGCATCATCGGAGCAGTGGCCTTTAGGATTGGGGGTGAGGCTGTGGTATTTTAGTGCAATTAAACTGTTGTTGGTGACTCTCCTCCCCTAGGTTATCATCAAAAAAGGCCTTATTGTTGGTGGTGATGTAAGCATCGGCCTCTCCCAGGATACCTTGACCTAATAAGTTAGAAGTTAGGCCTGAAGCAACAAGGGGTCTAACTTGCCCGTGGCTGCCATCCACATCTTCCCAATTAAGCCATTCTCTAGTCTCCTCAGAGACTGTATTGCCCCCCACTCCTAATAGCTGGGGCCCGGGACATAGTCTCCAATGAGGGGGAATTTCTTCTTTCCTAAGTACTGTCCAATCTGCTCCAGTGTCAATGAGACAGCAAAACTTCTTTCCTACTACATGGATGTCCATTTTCGGTCTCACCCCTGGGATTATTGGCACAGCCCAGTGCGCCTTGGGAGCATTTGAAAGATCTTTTCCTCCTTTAGGTGACGGGGCTGGAGGCTGCTCCCCATTTAGTTTAAAGGGTTGCCTTGGAGGTCGAATTTGGATCAGCATTCCCTTTGCCAATGAAAGCCCTTCTTAACATCAGGGACAGGGAGATTTTGGGGGTAGCTTGTTCTTACCGCCCTTTGGGGGTGCCCTGTCACTAATGTTAAGGCATTCTCTTTTAAAATGTCCTGTTTGGCCACACCCAAAGCAGGCCTTATTTCTGACTCTTGGATCGAGGGTCACGCCCCCAAAAGGGTGGAGGGAGAGGGCAGACATTAAAGCCTCTGTCAGGGAGGCGGTTTGCACCTGCAAGGCAGTTACTAGGGCTTGTGACTGGTGGGCTTGGGTCCCCACATCTTTAGTAGCAACAGTCCATTTCTCCATGGATCAATCTTTTAATCTGGCACAGGCCAATTTATGATCTGAAGTCATCCCTTCCCAGACTAGTATTTTAAGAAATTGGTCTCACAAGGGACCAGGGGGAAATTTATGTTGTAAATTCTTTTCAACTCTATCTATAAATGATGGGAGATCTTCATTGGCCTTCTGAGTAATTCCAGAGACTGGTGGCTCTGAAGGGCCTTCCTCTAGCCTTTTCTAAGCCGCTAGCCCCAGGGCCCTTACTTGCTCCTGGTAAGGTGCAGGGATAGCCACTTGCTGGAGCCCAGTAGCAAACTGATCATTAGTCCCAGAAAGCATCCCAAATGTTATAGGGATGAGAGGGTTGGCAGATTGGTTTCTCTCCACTTGAACATGGCATTCCTCTTTAAAGAAGGCACACCACTTGAGAAACATGGGACCGGGGAGAGCTGCCTTGGTTAAATTTTTCCAATCTTGAGTGGTACAGGGTTGGTGTGCCAGTCCCTGGAGGATGGCTTCGGCCCAAGGAGAATTAGGCCCATCCTCAGAGACTGCTTTCTTAAGTTCTTTGAGGTCTTGGTGTTCCCAAGGGTACCACGCAGCGGGCCGATTTCCGCCGGGGTTAACATTTACAGGAAAAGCTTGGTAATGGGGAGGTGTAGGGCCATGATCTAAAGGCTCTTCAACTGGCGGCTTGGGTGGATCCACGCCAGCCCAAGGGTCAGAGTCAGGTTTAGGCAATAAAGGATAAATTTTCTTGGGTTGCTTAGACCGTTCCTCTGCAAAACATTCCCATTCTTTTGCCGGAAATGGGGGCGGGGCCTCCTTTGAAGGTGACTTATGACTCACCTCTGGAGATTGTTTTTCATTTCTGTGACTGGGAGGAGCCGCCAGGCAGGGCTACGAGGGCTGAGGACCCCCAAAGCATGCTTTAAGGGCTGACAAGGAAGGTAGACTCCCAAAGGGGGATCTTCTCCCCGATGTATTTCCCCTTTTCGGGTCAGTTGTTCAACGCAATCCCAAGTTGACCAGTCAAAAAGGTTACTGACTGGGAGCCAGGGGGCCACTCTCACAAAGGTGTCCCAGACTTTTTCAGCTTGAGAATCTGAAAGTTCTAGCCCTCGGCTCTTAAGCATAAATCTCAGCACCTTAAGCACGGGCTCATCCTTAAAAGTTGCCTGCCCCATCTTTTCGGGGGGGTACTCACCTAGAGACACGCTTGGCCCAGTAGGCCAATACTTTCGGTTTTTCGAGCCCCATGTTGGGTGCCAAATGTCAGGGGTTTTAGCCTCCCCTAGATCCTCTCTGAACCCGCAGAGAGAAAAGGAGGGAGAGACATGCCCCGGCAAGGCAGAACCGGGAGAGGCGAGTGCCGACTGCCCGCCCGATCACCAGCCTCCGGCTCTTAGACCTGAACCGGAGACAAGCAGATGCGACAGGGAGCTCAGTCAAAGTAGGAACTCGTTTATTGCGGAAACAGCAGGACATATATACTGCTCATAAGCCAATCAATATAAAGGTCAGGCAGCTGCACGCTCTTCACGCAGAAAGGCATACCATGCAAGCAAATGATGTTCACAAGCTGATCACGTTCGCGGAAGACTCAAACCACCAATAGGGAGTAATGAGGAACTAGGAAGCAAACTCACTTTATCTCGGGAACAAGCTCAGGTGCCGCCCTATGCTGACCCGGTGAGCGCCATCTTGGCAATGATTCAGCATTTGAATGTTACTTCATAAATTTGGAGGCCCTACACTGCACTATTTGCAATAGCCAAGATATGGAAGCAACCTAAGTGTCCATCAATCGATAAATGGATAAAGAAGATATGGTACATATACACAATAGACTATTATTCAGCCATAAAAAGAAAAGAAATCCTCCCATTTGCAGCAGCATGGATGGAGTAGAGGGTATTATGCTCAGTGAAATAAGCCAGGCAGAGAAAGACAAATACCATAGGATTCCACTTATTTGTGGAGTATAAAAACAAAGCAAAACAATTTGATCCAGGAATTCCACTCCTAGGAATTTACTCTAAGAATGCAGCAGCCCAGTTTGAAAAAGACATATGCACCCCTTTGTTTATCACAGCACTATTTACAATAACCAAGAAATGGAAGCAACCTAAGTGTCCATCAGTAGATGAATGGATAAGGAAGATGAAGATGTGGTACATATACACAATGGAGTATTATTCAGCCATAAGAAGAAAACAAATCCTATCATCTGCAACAACATGGATGGAACTAGAGGGTATTATGCTCAGTGAAATAAGGAGGCGGAGAAAGACAAGTATCAAATGATTTCACTCATCTGTGGAATATAACAACAAAGAAAAAACTGAAGGAGCAAAACAACAGCACACTCACAGAACCCAAGAATGGACTAACAGTTACCAAAGGGAAAGGGACTAGGGGAATGGGTGGGAAGGGAGGGATAAGGGGGAAAAGGGGGCATTACAGTTAGCACACATAATATGGGGTGAGGGGAGAACAGGGAAAGCAGTATAACACAGAGTAGACAAGTAGTGATTCTATAGCATCTTACTACACTGATGGACAGTGACTGTAATGGGGTATGTGGTGGGGACTTGATAACGGGGGGAATCTAGTAACCATAATGTTGCTCATGTAATTGTACATTAATGATAGCAAAATAAAAAAATTAATAAAAAGCCAAACAGAAGGAACAAAGAAGCAGTAGACTCATAGACACCAAGAAGGGACTAGTGGTTACCAAGGGGGAAGGATTGGGGGGGAGGGGTGAAGGGGATAAAGGAGCACAATAATTCACAATCACAATGTAAGTTGGTCACAGGGATGGTAGCACAGCATGGAGAATATAGTCAATGATTCTGTAATATCTTACTATGTTGATAGTAACTGCAGTAGAAGGGGTGAGGATTTAATATTACGGGTAATTGTTGAACCACTGTGTTGTATATTTGATTTTTTACTTTCATCTTTGGTAGAGAATTTGATTTTTGTAGCTATGGACAGATATTAGTCCCACAATAAGTAAACATGAAAAACCAAAGTTTGGGATGGAGGAAGAGGGATCTGCTTATTAAGAGTAAAGGACTTGAGCTCATATTAGTAACATTTAAAAACAAACATATTCAGAACATACCAATAAGGAAACAAGATTCCACATTCCCTGTCAGCTGCCTGACCACAATACTCTCATCCAGCAGAAATCACCTAGTAGACCATAAAGTCAAAACCCATTTCTACCACTTCTGCCATCTGTGTGGAAACTTTTGTCATGTGCTCAGTCAAAATCCAAACCAGAAACGGACTTTACCAAGAATCAGATTCACTGTTTAAGAGCCATATTGCCTATTGCCCAGTTAGTTAAATGAGGAAAGGTTAACTGAAGACTAAAGTGCCAAGTCTCAGAAAAGGTATACTTTCATACCATGAGTTTGAGTCTCTTTTTAAGGCACAGCAGGGCAGTATATTAGTGAAACTTCCAGAAATAAACATCAAACAAGGAAGCAGACACTCCTTTGTTTTCTTACATGTAAGAGAGTCAGCTGAGAAGCTAACTCAAGGTAAAACCAGGAATGAGAAAAGAGGAAAAAACATTACAGATCAGGCATAGTAGTCTTGTTTGCACATTTCATGGGCAAACTCGTTAGCTGATAGCTACCAAATAATTCAATCTGGGTGTTCTGCCCTTGTGTAGAAAGCCTAAGGATATCGAAGAAACCATTTTAGTTGTTTTAAATATATGTATTTTAGCTGTATAATATATATGACAATCTTTCTAAGGTCTACCAAATCTTCTATCAGCACTATCTTAAGCCAGATGTGTACTATTTTCTTCATTGAAATTTCTTCCTTAACACAATAAAAAAATTTGGAAGCAACTGAAATGTTGCATAATAGGAGAGTGGCATGTCCTACCAACGGAATATTATGGAGACTCTAAAAATAGTTTATATCCTTAGACCTAACAATTCTATTTTTAGTACTTCTGTCCTACAGAGATATACAAGGATATGTGCATAACACTACAGGTTTCTATTAGTGAAAAGTAGTGAAATGTCCACCAGTGGTTACTGTGAATCCAATCATATACAGAGTGCTAGGCAAACATTAAAAAGAGTAAAGAGATATATATGATTAACAGTAAAGGTGTCTGCAATATGCTGAGTATTTACTTAGTGCAAGAATATTATGTGATCTATTTTTTTTAACTTATGGAAGAGTATTTTTATACAGAAAAAGATCTGTTAACAGAGTTTATCAATAGTATTCTAATGAAAGGGGTGCCAAAGAAGAATTTGACTTTATGTCTTACTTACTTCTATAATGTTTGCATTTTTTTTTACAATGTGCAGTTACTACTGTTGTAATTAAAGTTTATAGCACTCTATGAGCAGTTTTAACAACATGGGAAATATATTTCAATGTTAAGTGCAAAATGAGATGGATATAAAACATACATAGTATTACAACTATGTTTTCTTAAGTGTGCATAGAAAGTGACTTGAGAAAAACACAAAGATGTTTCAGAAGGTAACTTTAGTTGATTGTAATAAACCTTTTTTAAATGGCTACCAGTATGGCACAGGTTGCAGTCCAAGTAAAACCAAAAAGAACTGGTAGAAGATGAAAGGGTCCAAAAACTGGAGGTCAAGATAAAGCTTTTATGATTAAATAAAGGCAGGATGTAGGTGGCTTCTGAATTAGGTCTTTCACTGATAATTTGCTATTAACTCTACCAAAATTAGAGTTAAAACTATTTTTATGATGTTTTTACACCCCCTAACAGAAATACTGAAAGGCATTTGGTCAAAGAAATCTTTTTATGAAATATGTATAAAGAATCAAATGCAAAGTTTAAGATAATAAACTGCAAGATTGAAATAGTAGATAACATTGAATTTCAAGTCATTGTTAATATTTAGTTTGAAACTTGACTTTTATAACACTTTTATATACTATAACTCTAAGGAATTACATGAATTAAATTTTAGATACAAACTTTAAAGATTGAAAACTCAATTCTATGTTCCTGAGAGTCCTAAGGTGCTCTAAACTGATTCACATTTTGTAAATTTAGGTCACAACTCCTTCAAAATTTACCTGTACTTTTCTCTTTTACTCTAACTTCTTTTTCCCTTTTATTCATTATTTAGTTCCATCAAAGCTTATCCTGATGAAAATCATTTGACTACTTTTAAGAGAGACCAAAAGGGTCTCTCATATTAATAATAATTGGTATGTCCTATAGTTTGCTTTTAAACATCTGCAGATTTTTCTATAGCAAAAGTTAATCTCTTGACTTCTTGAAAATGCCACCCTCACACACGCATTTCTCCACCACTTCCACTTGCTCCCATTGTCCCCATCACCACACCACCACTAGTTGTATGTATCTGGCATACATACTAATGTTCTGTTCTCTGAAAGGAGAAATTAATTGTAGAATAATATAAGATATATTCCATATTGGAGAATTGTTTCTGGATTACTATTTTAACTGGGTTGGTGTATCTTCTTTTTAATATATCTAATCAGAAATTGAGTAATTTGTTCCATGATTACCCCATTGTGTCCTTTTAATAGTGACTACTATACAGTCATAGAAATTGTTAATATTAGGTTTTGAGAAAGTAAAGTCAGGCCTTTTTCATCTGGGGCATTCTTTCTTTCTCGGTGGTATTTTCTGGGTTAATTTTTGAAGGAGTAAGCAGGTTTTTCCACATAATTTAATGAGGAATAATAAGTTACCTGAGGTATATTTGGCATTTTATAGTCTTATCCTATAATATTCAAGCAGCTAAGGAGTTTTTAAATAGACATATCTTTAATTGTATTGTATTTCAATGCTTTCGATACTTGGCTATGTTTTCAAGGAAGCATACTGAGAAGGCTTATAATTCACCACATGTCTAGATTTGACTGTATCTTTAAGCTCCAAATATATAGACAGTAAGTATAATTTCTTGTCTGTTCATTCAGTTTTTTAAATGTTCTACCGCCATGTTGAATGTGAAGTGATTTAGAACAATTGAGGTCATCATTGGTAAAGAATTCTGAACACTTCAATCATGCTCTCATTTAATTCTTTAACTGTGGTTAGGTAGAACTTCAAAATTTCTATCCTGGCACTTTTGTACCTCAAAAACCAAAGGGGTATGTGAAAAAGAATTGGAAAATAAAAAATACTAGACATACGTAAAGTTTTAAGAATTTGATTTTAACTGAAAGACCTATCATAAGAAAATCTCTAAGGAGTAAAGGTGTACATTTACGTTTGGGCTGCAGATTATGGATAATAAATTTGCCTCAGTAGGAATAGAGTGGGATGCTGGCTGATCAGTGACCTTCAGTTGGCATTTTTGGTCTAATGTTCAAAGATGGCAGAGTGTGATGGGCTATGATGCTGAACCCAAAATGTGCTTTTCTTTTTCAAGTTGTCATTTCAACTGGGGTGTTTCTGTAGTTCAGTGGTTAACAGGCTCGCCTCACAAGTTGTCATTTCCCTCTTTTTGTCATTTCATTCTGTCCTTCCTAGCTGCTAGCTGTGTATTGTTGGAAGGTAAGATACAGAAAAGATTTGGGGTGAAGTAATAAGAAAGAGGGAAAAAAATTAGCATTTCTATCATGGAATGGAAAATACTATTAGTGTATCATACTATATGTGTTGTATCATTATATATTTGATAAATTTAATTTTTTCATTTAATCTGAATTTCATAATTGAGTCTTAATTATTCTGTCATATTTATTACCAAGTAGACTTGACACAAATTTGCTAATATATTATTCTGTTCTTGTAGTTTTCAGCATATGATTTCATCCCATCTCCAAAATTGAAGCTCTCTCAAGGAATGACAGTCAATGATGATTTATGTTTTAGCAGAAAAAGAGTGTCAAGAAACTTATTTCAGAATTATCAGGATTTTAACCCAGAGTCTCTTCCAGTATGTGGGACTGGTAAGTAAAAGATGCAGGCATTGAACATGTTGAATTAAGTTAAAGATTTCTCTAAACCTCATAGTAATTCAAGAACTCAGGATTTATAATCTAGTAGACAATTCAGATTCAATAAATTTTGATAAAGATCTGATAAAAAGGACTCTGATGTAATTGTCTCAGAAGACACTGGAAGGGTTTCTCACTGAAACCCTTTAAGTAGTAATATAAGGCAATATCTGCTTAATCAATAACCCATATTTACTGAGTATCTCCTACATGTCAGGTACATTTCTAACTACTGGGGATATAGCAGTCAACAAAAGAGGGAGAATTTTCTGCTTAATCTTGCATTCTGGTTGGGGCGAAGCAAATATTAAATAAGTGCAAACTTAGTATGTTAGATGTTGATAAATGTTATGAAGAAAAAGCAAAGAAGAGAACTGTGGGGGAGGGACTGTTTTGAATAATGTGATGAAAGAAGGCTATACTTGGAAGGGAATATTTGAAACAAACTGCATAGATATTAAGAGAGAAGAGCAAGTAATTCCAGGAAGAGGGAAACATTAGTGCAGAGTAAAGGACATACTTGAGAAAGATTAAAGAAGCTGTAAACTTAGATTGAAATTGAGTAAGGGGAATAGAAGTAGAAAATGAAGTCGAGAAATAAGAGGAGTCCTTATTTATAAGGCCTAGTGGCCACTGAATGAACTTTGGCTTTTATTCTGAGACAGGAGCATTTTGAGGAAAGAAATAATATCAGTTGCTTTATGTTTTCCAGGCTTGTTTTGGATGTTACATTTAA
This sequence comes from Phataginus tricuspis, assembly GCA_029783875.1. Lineage (NCBI taxonomy): Eukaryota > Metazoa > Chordata > Mammalia > Pholidota > Manidae > Phataginus > Phataginus tricuspis. The sequence continues at coordinate 55,900,251 of JAQQAC010026072.1, read as the reverse complement.
AATAGATTAAGGAGGGCAAGGACAAAAACAGGGAGTCTGTTGTTCTAATCCAGGCTAAAGTTTATGGAGGCTTTGACCAGGGTAGCAGTAAATGTAGGAAAAATAACTGAATTCTGATTATATGTCACAGGCAGAGTTGATGTGATTTGCTGATGGATTGGGGATGGAGTGTGAGACACGTAAGTCAAGAGTTCTCTAAGGTTTTTTGACAAAAGCAACTGGAAAAATGCTTAATTGCCTAAGTAAATATGGTAGGTCAGAGGACATGGTCATTGACATGAACCATATCAGTTAGAAAAGGTGTTAAAGAAGGAGATATTACTTGAATTACACTTTTGGAGGATTTATATGATACATTTAGTTAGGAGAGAGGTATCAGGAGACCAAAGGCTTACTTTAGGAATGGACTTGAGATATTTTGGGAACTGTGTAACGGCAAGATTCATTTTAGATAGTCAAAGATAACTGGGATGTGGGGAAACAATTGTGCTAGGCTCAAAATTTTTAGCTCATATTTGTAAGCTATAAGGAGCTAATGGAAATTTTTTCATTAAGGAAAAAGCTAGGATGATACAGTTGTTTACAAGTGGAATAGAAAGGAATAATCAGGAAAATGTGATGACTGGATATAAAAGATGAAGAAGAAGAGTAGAGAAAGATTTCAAGACTTAGCACCCAGGTAGAAAAATGGTAATGTGTTGACAAAACAAAACCACTGGGAAGGGAAAATCATTTATAAGATAAAGATTGAATTCATCATAGATGTTAGCATTTATTTAATATCCAAATGATACTAGTTATTAAAATGTGTTGACTATGAATTCAGACACAGTGTTCAGAAAATATTTACCTTTGGAGAATTTATAGACCTTTTTCAGTAAAATTCCATAATATTTCATATAAAAATGAAGTGTTTTAGTGATTGTGTAGTTTAATGTTTATTTAATAGAGAAAATGAAATGCAAGAATATATCCAGTTGTGCTCATATTATAACTTCAGATCTGTAAAAGGTTCATAGTTTCTGTACCATTGAGAAGCTCTTACCTAATACAGATTTTAAATAACTGGAGAATAAGACAGCATATAACCTCATGCTAGATTGGATAAGTACACAGGGATTCAAGAAAGGAGAAAATCATTGGTATAAAATCACTTACAAAAATTCCAAGAAGAGGTTGGATTTGAGCTGGACTTTAAAGAAAGGAAGACTTTGTGATTGGCAGTGAGGGAAGCTGTACTATTACTGTTGCAGGTAGGGAGAAAGTACAACCAAAGCAAGGGGTGAGATTAACTTAGAAGATGTCCAGTATGTCGAGAATAAAGGGGCTTGAAATCATAGAGAATTTTCAAAAAAAATAGAATCTCAGAACAACAAGGGATCAGCTTATTGTGTAAACAAATAAACTGAACACCAGAGAGGTCATTGTCACCTCCTTTTCTTCAGACTTAATTCTCTGCCCAGAAATGACCTTAACCAGCCATAAGAGAGGGAAAGGATCTGGGAAATATGCCTGGATGAGCTTGGAAACCATGTGAATACTGTCTTATATATTGAAAAACAAAGTAGAAAAGTTCTGTGGTAGAACTTTTTGGGTAGAGTGTATACTACAAATATTGGGAGGAAGGAAAGCCAGGTCTGGAGAAACATTCCATGGTGATAGGGAATAATGCAAAGAAAGAAATTGCCTTTATTCATATTTTTCAAGACACTTTTCTCTGTACTTACACTAGTCTATCCTCTGTCCTTTAACACCTACCACTAATCAGATCTGTCAGATCTGCCAGTAGCAAGTGTTATCCCTTTCTTACCTGTCTGGCTCGTTGTACATATACTTCTACATTTATTCCCACACAAATGACACCAACATTTGTGAAATTGGATGTATTCATGAAATAAAATTAACTTTTATGTTTTTCTTCTTCTTCTTTTCCAAGGCACTGCTGGGACTTATCAGACAAATCTTTCTGGGAAATGTGCACAAGTTGGATTTTCACAGATACGTGGTAAAACTGGCAGTGTGGACTCTGACTTACAGTACCTGGGAACTACTAACAGTCATCAGGATAAAGGTTTAAATTCCAAGTTTATTTGAATATGGATGATATATATAAATATTATGTGAGATTTCCAAATCTAGCTTCATACGTTATTTAGTGTAATTAGACTCATCACAAAAAAGAAAAGGGTATTGTTATAACTTTAATTCTTTAAATTAAAACTTTTGGAAAATCTTCAAAAAAATTAAAGGAAAATTTAAGGGAACCCCTAAAAGGTTTCTACAAATAGATTTTTATATTAGTTGAGGAGTAAAAAGAAAAGATAATAAAAGACAAGAAAAAGGTAATAAAGAAAAAAACACAGTAAATAGAAAGCACAAAATAAGAAGGTAGAATTAAAATCAAATGTATCAATAGTCATAAATATAAATGAAGAGAACTTACACTTATGTAACAGAGATGATCTGATTTTATTTTATGTATTAAAATTGAAATGCTATTTTTAAGAACCATACCTAAAACACATTAAAATAGAATGGGGAAACATAAAGCATGGAAAAGATACATAGGCAGACACTCAAATCAGTTATATAAATACTGATGTTAGGGAAAATATGCACACTAAAGCTAAAAACATTTTTAGGGCTAAAGAGGGTCATTATAATGAAAAAATAATAATTCACTAAGAAGACAAACTTTTCTTAAATGTGTGTGTATATGCATGTGAGTGTATATATGTAATTTGATATAATTACAGGGAGAAAAGTAACAAATCTACAAATGCTAGTAGGAAAAAGAAGTTTGGATTAGATGATACAGAATATTTGAACACACACTAAACCTCTGGAAGTTGTCTCAATTAGAAATAGAAAACCTAAATAGACCTATAATCTCTAAAATAATTTTATTTAAAAATTTTACCCATGAAAACAAACAAAATACCCCAGGCCCAGATGTTTTTTTCTTGTGTTCTGTCAAACCTTCAAGGAAGAGGTATATCATTTCTTACGCAAACTTAAAGAATTAAAGAAGTTTTCCTAGTTCATTTTATGAAGTGAATATAACGTTAATACAATCACCAGATAAGGTCTGTGGGTAAAGAAAAAGAAATGATGGTCGTGTCTCACTTTTATGAAATTCAAAATACTAAATAAAGTATTAGCAAACTAAATCTAGTAATATGTTTGTTAAATTTGTATGTTATGTATTTTGTCTAAGGAGTGTTTCAAAAAAACCCGTAGTTTAACCTTATCACAAAATAGGAGGAGGAAAACCATATCATTGTGTCAGTAGATGCATCTAAAATTCTGTATACATGCATGGCTATAAACTCCTAATAAATTAAGAATAACTTTCTTAACCTGATTAATGATAGCTGTTCATACCTATAGCAAATAGATATAGTGGTAAAATATTAGAATTCACTTTAAGGTCAAGAACAACACCAAAATGCTCCGTTACCACCGCTACTGAGCATTTAATTACTAATCCCTCTAATATTTACTGAGAACCTGGCACTGTTCTAGAATCTAAAGATCAAAATCTAGTAGAGCGAAGATAGACAATATATGAAATACAAGAATGGAAATAAGTGTTGTGAAGAAAAATATGGCAGGGTAAGGGGACAGAATGTAATAGTTAAGGACTCTCTGAAGTGGTAACTTTTAAGCACAAACTTAAATGAAGTGAGGGAGTGAGCCATCTGGAGAAACAGCATTCTAGGAAGAGAGAACAACAAAATAAAAATGCTCTGAAGAAGGATCATATTTGGTTTATTGGAGGAATAGCATGGAGACCGTGGAATGAGCAAAGGAGGGGACTAATTATATGAGATCACATGTGGCCTTGTAGGGCATTTTAAAGATTTGGAATTTTATTCTGAGTGTTATGGGAAGGCATGGGAGTTTTTTAGAGAAATAGCGTGACCTGATTACCTTTTAAAAGGATCAGAGCTGCTATGTAGAGAATAGGCTTGGTAGGAGTGAGAGTAGGGTATAAACCAAACCAGTTGGGGGGTTATGGCAATAGTGATGGTGAGAGATGATAGGGTTTCTATTAGAGAGGAAGCAATGAAAGTGATGAAAAGTGGTTGTATTCTGATATACAAGGTGGCCAAAAAGCTTGGAAACATAGATCATTTTGTCATGAATACTAATGTAATATGAATTAACCATTTATTTTATATTCACCTAAGTTTTCAGACATAGTGATCACCCTGTATTGCTAATCTAGAGCCAATAAAATTGCTAATGAATTAGATATGGAGCTTGAGAGAGGAGTCAAGGCTAAGTCCAGTGTTCTTGGCATGAGCAACTTGAAGAATAGAGCTGCCATTTACCAGGAAGAGGCAGATTTGAGTGGGAAATCAAGAGTTTTGGTTTGGACATGTTAAGTTTGGGATGTCTCTCTAAAGGTGTTTAGTGGCATTTTGATGTTGAGTCTGGAGTTTAAGGGAAAATCAGTGCTAAAAATTTTGGAGTCATGCTTATCTAAAGAGGTCCTAGCTCAAAATTAAAAGTATAACATTTGAAGAGGAAGAAACAAAAATTATCATTCCCTAATAAAACATGGTACAATGTAGTACTTAAGAGCACAGGTTTGGGAGTTATTGTGCCTGGTTGCACATCCCAGCTTTACAATTCCCTAGTGTGTGTCTTTTAGCAATTTATTCATTCCTCTTTACTTTTTTTTTTTTCAGTGTATGAAATAAGAATGAATAGTACCTATCTCCATTGTAAGGGTTAAATTAGTTAATACACATAAATTATTGTTAGAACACCAATTAGAATACCACAACCACATAGTTAGTACTCAATAATCAGCTCTCATCACTATAATCGTTAAAGACCCCATCATTTTCATATTATAATTATTAGATTATCTACATAGAACATCTAAAACAATATATGGATATGAGAATCTATATGCTAACAAGCTGGAAAACCTAGAAGAAATGGACACCTTCCTAGAAAAATACAACCTTCCAAAACTGACCAAACAAGAAACAGAAAAACTAAACAGACCAATCACCAGCAACGAAATTGAAGTGGTAATCAAAAAACTACCCAAGAACAAAACCCCTGGACCAGATGGATTCACCTCTGAATTCTACCAGAATAGAATTAGAGAATATAGAGAAGAAGTAACACCCATTCCCCTTAAAGTTTTCCAAAAAAATAGAAGAGGAGGGAATTCTTCCAAACTCATTCTATGAAGCCAGCATCACTCTTAATACCAAAACTGGGCAAAGACCTCACCAAAAAAGAAATTACAGACCAATATCCCTGATGAATGTTGATGCAAAAATACTCAACAAAATATTAGCAAACCAAATTCAAAAATACATTAAGAGGATCATACATCATGATCAAGTGGGATTGATCTCAGGGATGCAAGAATGGTACAACATTCGAAAATCCATCAATATCATCCACCACATCAATAAAAAGAAGAATAAAAACCACATGATCATCTCCATAGATGCTAAAAAAGCATTTGACAAAATTCAGCATCCATTCATGATTAAAACTCTCAACAAAATGGGTACAGACGGCAAGTACCTCAACATCATAAAGGCCATATATGACAAACCCACACCTAACATCATACTTAACAGAAAGAAGCTGAAAGCTTTTCATCTAAGATTGGGAACAAGACAGAGATGTCCACTATCTCCACTGTTATTCAACATAGTACTGGAGGTCCTAGCCACAGCAATCAGACAAAACAAAGATATACAAGGCATCCAGATTAGTAAAGAAGAAGTCAAATTGTCACTATTTGCAGATGACATGATATTGTACATAAAAAACCCTAAAGATTCCACTCCAAAACTACTAGAACAAATATCTGAATTCAGTAAATTTGCAGGATACAAAATTAACACACAGAAATCTGTTGCTCTCCTATACACTAACGATGAACTAACAGAAAGAGAAATCAGGAAAACAATTCCATTCACAATTGCATCAAAAAGAATAAAATACCTAGGAATAAACCTAACGAAGGAAGTGAAAGACCTGTACTCTGAAAACTACAAGAAACTCCTAAGAGAAATTAAAGAGGACACTAACAAATGGAAATTCATGCCACGTTCTCAACTAGGAAGAATAAATATTGTCAAAATGGCTATACTACCTAAAGCAATCTACAGATTCAACACAATCCCTATCAAACTACCAACAGCTTTCTTCAATGAACTGGAACAAATAATTCTAAAATTCATATGGAACCAGAAAAGACCCCAAATAACCAAAGCAATCCTGAGAAGGAGGAATAAAACAGGGGGAATTACACTCCCTGACTTCAAGCTCTACTACAAAGCCACAGTAATCAAGACAATTTGATATTGGCACAAAAACAGACCCACAGACCAGTGGAACAGAATAAAAAATCCAAACATTAACCCAAACATATACAATCAATTAATATTTGATAGAGAAGCCTTGCATATACAATGGGGAGATGACAGCCTCTTTAGCAGCTGGTGTTGGCAAAACTGGACAGCTACATCTAAGAGAATAAAACTGGACTACTGTCTAACCCCATACACAAAAGTAAACTCAAAATGGATCAAAGACCTGAATGTAAGACATAAAACCATAAAACTCTTAGAAAAAACATAAGCAAAAATCTCCTGGACATAAACATGAGCGACTTCTTTATGAATATATCTCCCCGGGCAAGGGAAACAAATCAAAAATGAACAAGTGGGACTATATCAAGCTGAAAAGCTTCTGTACAGCAAAGGACATCATCAGTAGAACAAAAAGACATCCTACAGTATGGAAGAATATATTCATAAATGATGTATCTGATAAGGGGTTGACATCCAAAATATACAAAGAACTCACGCACCTTAACAAACAAAAAGCAAATAACCCAATTAAGAAATGGACAGAGGACATGAATAGACACTTCTCTAAAGAAGAAATTCAGATGGCCAACAGGCACATGAAAAAATGCTCCACATCGCTAATCATCAGAGAAATGCAGATTAAAACCACAATGAGATATCACCTCACACCAGTGAGTATGGCCAACATCCAAAACACGAACAACAACAAATGTTGGCGAGGATGTGGAGAGAGGGGAACCCTCCTACATTGCTGGTGGAAATGCAAATTAGTTCAACCATTGTGGAAATCAGTACAGAGATTCCTCAAAAAGCTCAAAATAGAAATACCATTTGACCCAGGAATCCCACTCCTAGGAATTTACCCTAAGAATGCAGCAGCCCTGTTTCAAAAGGACAGATGCACCCCTATGTTTATCGCAGCACTATTTACAATAGCCAAGAAATGGAAGGAACCTAAGTGTCCATCAGTAGATGAATGGATAAAGAAGAGGTGGTACATATACACAATAGAATATTATTCAGCCATAAGAAGAAAACAAATCCTACCATTTGCAACAACATGGATGGAGCTTAGAGGGTATTATGCTCAGTGAAATAAGCCAGCCGAAAAAGACAAGTATCAAATGATTTCACTCATATGTGGAGTATAAGAACAAAGAAAAAACTGAAGGAACAAAACAGCAGCAGACTCACAGAACTGAAGAATGAACTAATAGTTACCAAAGGGAAAGGGACTGGGGAGCACGGGTGGGAAGGGATGGATAAGGGGAAAAAAGGGGTGTTACCATTAGAAGATGTAATGTTGGGGGGGCACGGGGAGGGCAGTACAACTCAGAGAATACAAGTAGTGACTCTATAGCATCTCACTACGCTGCTGGACAGTGACTGTAATGGGGTTGGTGAGGGGGACCTGATGAAGGGGGTAGTTTAATCACCATAATATTGCACATGTAATTGTAGATTAATGATACCAAAATAAACTATTAAAAAATAAGAATATATGGAAAACTGTTAAAATATTAAATAAGTTAGGAAAGTTGCCAAGAATAAAACCAGAATGTAAAGAGCAATAAAGTTCCTAGTCTTCAGAAACTTTCAGAAAATGTAGTTTTTAAAGAAGAAACCAACAGTAGCAGCAACCTGTAAGTACCTGGAAACTAGAACAAATTTCCACATGCTTTATGAAGACTAAAATGGTTTTTTGAGAGACATAAAAAAAGACCTAAATAAATTAAAGGAGATCTCATATTTTTAAATAGGGAGACTCAGTATCAAGAAGATGGCAATTACTCGTTGATTAATCTGTACATTCAGTGACATTCCAGTCAAAATCCCAACAGGATAGTTTATGGAATCTGATAGGCTGATCCTGAAATATGTGTCAAGAATCAGGGCAAGAATGGCCAAGATAATTCTAAAGAAGATCAAAATAGAAAGAGGCTCATCCTATCAGCATGATGATAAATAAAACATTGAGCTATTATTGCAGGGATAGACAAAATAGTTGAATGGAATCAATAAAAAGCACCTAACAATAGACCAAAACATGTGCATGGGAGCTTTTATACATGAAAGTGAAAGAATGGACAGTTTAAGAAATGGCACTGAGAAAATTGTACCATCTATAAGAAAAAAGTTAAATTATCACACCATACAAAAATATAAATGCCAGATAGGATAAAAACCTGCATGTGAAAAGCAAAAAAATCTGTAAACTCTTAGAAGATATGTGTATATAAATAACAAATTCTCTCTTGTTTTATTACAGTATATGCTAGCCTAAATTTTGGCAGTAAGACACAGCAAACATTTGGTGGTCAAACAGAACAAACTTCACCATACTCTGGTCTAAATCCAAGTCCAGGAGGCCTCATTCTTCCATCCTGTCCTCTCTCATCACCGCGAACTAGTCCAAAGCACATATCTCTTACTGTATCTTCAAAGAAGTCTCAAGATAATTCCATTTATTTCTCAAATTCCTGGCCTGTTAAAAGCTTTGAAGAACTATCTAAGCCGATTCCACAGAAAAAGCTTGTTAGCCAAAAATCGTCTGACCATACAGGTAGAAATTTTGGTACAAATTAATACTTTGTTCAAATGTATTTGTATGCTTGAATTATTAATTTGGTGTTAGGGTCGTTTGATCTTTAAAAGCCAGCAAATTGTGCTTTATTTTTCTGAATTAGCAAATATCTAGGAAAATATTTAACAGTATGTTAAAAAGATCAAACTAGGTAAAAATGTTTTATAATGGACATGAATACAAATAGCCTGAGGGCCTATTAACAAATTTTAACTTTACAAATATAAAATGTCATTCATATATTTACTATAACTAATGTCTGTATTCATTTATTCAGTGTTTATTGAATGTTTAGTATATGTTAAAATAATTTTGAAGGGTTTTTCTATTATTTGTTTAAAGTATTCTTAGCAATAGCCCATTCCAAAATGAAGAAATTAGCATATAAGAATTCTAATGAAGGCAACACCTATATTCCACATATTTTCTTATCCCCAACCTCTGAGGTAAGATGTTCCACCTTTAAACTACCTGCAAACCACAGTTTATAACCATAATGTATTGTACAGTAAATCAGTTTTATCACTTTCTCTTAGCCCTGAATCTTCATTCCTTTCTATTAGTTACTTTCTGTATTTGTCTTTACTACAAAATCAAATATTGTATTGAAAACTGAGACTGCTCAGTTTTTTCTCCCCGGTGCCTAGTATTACTGCTTTGCGTACAGTAGTCATTCAAATGTTGCTTATAATTAAATTAAGCCAGAAAAGTAGCCCGTCTAGCTTATTATGGCCTATACCATACAAATATTAGTCATCATGATATGTGTGGAGATAGAAATAAAACTTTGTATATAATATTTTTATTTAATATGAAAGTATTTCCTGTGGCTCATTTTTGTTATATTTTTTAGGGGACACTGATACTTCTATCTTTTCCCATTTTAAATAGTAGTCTTAATTTCTAATAAAAGATAATGTGTCTTTTTAATTTAAAAATACAATTTCCAAGTACTTGTGAATATAACTCCCACTTCCCAGAAATAAAACAAAAGTAAAATATGTATTTTTCATGCAGGAGAAAATTCTCAAGAAAAATCATCTCCAGTTCATCTAACACCTGCCTTGGTGAGATCACCATCTTCCAGACGAGGCCTAAATGGGACCAGGCCTGTTCCTCCCATACCAAGAGGAATCAGCCTTTTGCCTGATAAAGCTAATTTAAGCACAGTGGGACCCAAAAAGAAAGAGCCTGATGATATTTGGAAGAGTGAAAAAGATAGCCTTATAATTGATCTTTCAGAATTAAACATTAGAGATAAAGATTTGGATCAAGAAGAGGTTAGAACCAAATACCATTTTTAATAATTTGAAAATGATATTTTTATAATATGATAGTTGTTATTTAAGGAAAAATTAAGAACTTTTTATTCCATAACATGATTTCTTATTTATAAAAATACTTTATGTTCATTATAGAAAACATAGAAACTACAGTCAAGAGTCAGGAAGGAAGTTCATCACACCAAATCCCACTACCCAGAATAATTTACCATTAACTCTCTAAAGTGTTTACTTCCAATACTTCACCTCTGCTTATGTTTTTCCTTTTTAAATTAAAAGTATGAGTAATATAACAATATACTCATGCATTAACCCCTCCCAAATGAACAATTTGTCATATTTGTTTCCTGTATAAATAAATGGAACATAACATAGATCCCTCCTCACTCAAGTTCCTCTCCCTCCTTCAGAGGCATTTGTGTTTTATGTGTGTTTTGTACTTTTCCTATTAATACGTTATTTTCATATGTCTATTTATAATGTATTATATAATTTTGGCTTACTTCTAGTCTTCTGCTGTTGGAAACAACACTGTGGTGAAATTCTTGAGCATGTCCCTTAAGCATATGTGCAAATTTATTTATCATTATGAAATTGAGATTATATTATATACTCATCTTTGAATCCTAGATCACTCCATTTATACTATAAAAAAGTATTGTGAATATTGCAACTCTGTACATACTAATTATGTCAGAGAAGGAATGTGGTTGCTGTATTACTTTGGATTCAGAGCACATTTTCCATAAATACTTCCTTTTTATCATTTCAGTCTGCCTGATATCAGGTTTAAAATGTTTTACATCAAATATGTAAACTGAAACACTTTATGATATTTTGTGGTCTTATTTTACCACATTTTTAAGATGTAAGCATCATGTACTGATAATTTGCTCAATAACATGAAGTTAATATTAATGCATACTCATTTTAAACATTAAGCATGTATATAATTAACTTATAAAGTATCAAAATTAGAACTTAATGGATTAGTCATTCCAACTTCTTACTGCTTATAAAATCGTCCCTGTTTTTTCTTTTTTCCAATTATATTTCTGGTTTCAGAAGAGAATTAATTTCAAGGGATTAAACTTAGAGAAGAGGCATTTTCCTACATAACTCATAAATTGTATCTGATCCTATATATTTTTGCATTATTTCTATAACTATTTCTTTTTTCTTTTAGTGGATTATTGAAAGGGTAATTTCTTTTATGTTATTATTGGTAAATAAGAGGATACTACTGTTTTAAGATATTCAACTTCCCAAGGCTTACTAGGAAATGGCCATACTATTGAATCAACCATTATCAGTGTTATAATCAAAATGTAAACAAAGGGGGACGTGATGAAGGGGGTAGTTTAATCACCATATAATTGCACATGTAATTGTAGATTAATGATACCAAAATAAATTATATTAAAAAAATGTAAACAAAACACAATTAATGTATATGTATATGTTCCTTAGTTTGTTCAAGATTCTATTCCCAGCCTTAATATATTCATTTGTAATAATGATTTCTGCTCTGCTTTTCTAGAACTACTTGGCTTCAGAAGTCACATACAATGATCTGTTGTTCTTGAACCCTAACAATGGCAAGCTTGATGGGAACCCCAAATTTTAGAAAATTTACTGATTACTTTCTGTTAGCCTTCTTATAGAACTTCTAAAGAGTTGTATCAGCACACCAGTGACCTGAGATTTGCTGGACCTCTTTGACTTCAACTCTGCTGTCTACCAACTGATTCAATTATTTATTTATTAACTGAATTATTACAATGTATTAGTTATCATACCCATTGCTGGAAATGCCATGGTGAATAATAGCTTGAAGTCCTTCATCTTAGAACCTAGTAACCTGTATTTAATACTATGTACAGATATGTTAACATCCATCTAGTGACTACTGGATTTGGAGAATGGCTAACTAGATATAATTAATGGAGTTTAAAATCTAAGGATAACTTTTATTAATATAAGTATCTTATAAAGTTAATTGCTTTTATTTTTTCTTAGATGCAGAACTCTCTTAGGTCCCTTCGTAATAGTGCAGCTAAGAAAAGAGCCAAACTGAGTGGCAGTCCTTCTGATCTTGAAAGCCCTGATTCTGCAATTAAGCTTGACTTGACTGTGGACTCCCCATCTCGATCTTCCTCTCCAAACATCAGCTCTTACAGTGAAAGTGGAGTTTACAGCCAAGAATCATTGACTTCTTCTCTGTCTACAACTCCCCAGGGGAAGAGAATAATGTATTTTATTTTCTGACATGTCAAATGAATGCTAATCTGTAATTTGTACTCTGAAGTCCTAATATCATATTGAAAAAAGCTTTATTTTCTAGTTTTTAAAATAGCAAAACATATTTAAAAGACAGCTGAAAAGTTTATAGATAATTACCTTGCTTGGCTTTGGTTTAGGATGGAAGTGGAGAAAGAACAGAACACCAGATGTAACCTAGAGCACCTAAATTAATATAAATCCTATTCCCAAGCGCCAGTTATTCTTCTGCCTATCTAAGATTTTTCCTAATACTCCTTGTTCTTTAGCTCTTCTCTGGATCATTGATTCTTTTGCAGTTGACCTGTAGCTGATATTACTGCTTTCATTTAAAACTCAGCACCAGTATCCTCTAATTTATGGGTAAACTCCACCCAGCCATTACCTGACTACTTGAATTTTGTCATTCTGTTATCTAGTAGAAGACTTGGACTCCACGCCATAGCTTTCACAAACTCCAAGGAGCCTCCTTACAATAGCGCTGGAATTGGAGTCCCAGCCACCCCACACTGACAGAAATGTTTTCACTGTAGCAATTCGACAAACTTTTCCACATGACCTCAACAACCTCTTAAGTCTTCACATCTTGATTTCTGAGAATTTCTATGACCCTATTCTAGGATTTTGGGGAATTTTTTCCCTCCTTATTTTAGACAAAACCTAAGAGTAGAATTGCTAGGTCATAGAGTAGATGTACATTTAAGTTTTTAAATAATTGCTAAATAGTTTTCCACATTTTAAATAATTGCTAAATAGCATGTGCACTTTTATACTCCTACAAGCAATGTATGAATTCCAGTTGGTTCACATCCTTGTTAAAATTTATTGTCAGTTTTTTAAATTGTATTTCCCTTTGATTTTATCCTGAACCATGTTTATATACAACTGTTAAAAATTAAATATTTAAGATTAAATTTAGTTTAAATTATTTTCACTAAAGTGAACTAGAGCCTCTAGCAATGTGTAGAGATTGCATAATCAAAAAAGAGATGGTGTTCTAGAAGCTTTAATGGAAAAGGGTGTTTTATTTCAGTGGTTCATAAAATTAAACTGGATTTTTGTGTCCTGTTGTGAGAGGTTTGTCTCATCCCATGATTTCCTTCTCCATATTTTAAAATTTATATAGCAACTTATTTTGCAGTTTGAAATGTTCTCTTACTGGAAATTCTTTTGTTGTAATTTCCTAGAATAATCAATATATTTACAAAATCAATTTGAAATGGTTGTGTGGACTGGTGACATAACTGTTTACATTAACAGACAATTAAAATACGTATATTTACCTTTTAGGGCTAAAGTCCTTCCCTTATCTTCCATGAATGTGAAGTTTTATCTTATATAATCCTACAGTTGCAAGTTCCTACAATTTGAAACCCAGTTGGGTAGAAAAGTTGATTTTATATTTTAACACTTAAAATTCACTATTCCCTGTATTATCTCATGGAGTTTTCCTCTTCAGATACTAAACTCTGTGAGAATGGAGTTCGATATACCCTCATTTATGAAGTGAATTACCTTTAATGAGTTTAATATTTCTACATTTAAGTTTAATAGCTTTAGAGCAATTATTCTCAACCAGCTTGCATCCTGCCTTAAGAATCAGGACCAGAGAAAGCCACTATTTTGTGCAGGGCTTTCATTTACCCTTAAGTGGGTTGGGGAGGAAAAGTTGTTGAGAACTTCTCTTCCAGAGACAGAAGTTATTTTCTTTCATCCAAGTCAAGTGCACTCAGTTTAAGTGTAAATTGTCATCTGTTATAGTGAAATTACTCTTTTAAAATATTTAACATTGATTTCTCACTAGACCAATTAACAAATATGTCTTCCTGCTACTAAGAATTGTATTCCTTTGTAAAATCTCTTCTTTATATATCCATCACTGACTTATTGATGTTACAACACTCAGTAATTTAAAACAGTTCGTAAATGTTTAGATTTAACATTCTTCAGTTTGCTCTCTTTGTGAAACAAAGCCTGTAGGCCTTTATAATGTCAGGGAAATACAGCAAAAATTGTCCAAGAAGAAAGCAACGTTTGTTAAACTCAGTTGTTGCTCACCTCTTATTTATAAAATAGTTAAATCTCTATTTTTATGCTATTTATGAGGGCAGGTAGTATATTAGATAATTATGAATCATTTGATTTAGTTTGGAATGGACTATTTTTGGATCTTTTTTTAAACCCACAAAAGATTATACAGTACAAGCTGGAGAGTCTTCATTTCCTTTGGCAAGCCTCTCATGAATAATTAAGAACTAACTATATGTTAAAAAGGTTGGAAGTTCAAAGGTGAATTAGGAATACCAATAAAAAATTCTTAGCCATAGTTTTTCATACTTGCTGCTGCCTTATTGTCTTAAGTTTAGTGAGTTGATAAAAAGTATAGGGAATGTTTGATGTAAGAGTTTTGAAAAGCTCTAGACCTCAAATGTTTATTGAAATTACTTTGTTTCTTTATAGGACAGAAATATTTCCAACATTTGGATCAAAGCATTGTCCAACAAGACTTTCTTCTGCAAAGAATAAAAACTCTCAGATAGCCGAACAAAGTGTCATTACAGGTATTCTATAACTGTTATAAATATTTATAGAAATTATAATTTTTAAATGATGTCAAAAGTAATGCATTTCAGATTCAGAATTTTGTAGTTGCCAATTAAGACTAATAATCATCTTTTTAACTCCTTAAAATGCCATTTTGGCAAGAATACATGCTCTATTATTCTTAGAAGAAAAAATATTTACCTGAATAATTGATCCCTTTTATAAGCCATGTTCCCACACCCAACATTTTGATTTAGTTGATAAATGGAATGTGGCCTGGCCATCAGTTTTTGAAAGCTCTTCAGGTGATTCTAATATGCAACATACTTTAATAACCACTGGGCATCACAAAAGACAATTTCTTTTAAAAACAGTATTTAACTAGTAGTTAAGTTCATGTGTATCGTGTTAAGAATTTTGTGAACTAACCTGGAAGTCTCTAAACCAAAACATCTCTTTTCAAAAATAGATTAGTTATTAGTAATCAATTAGAAAAATATTTGAATTCTGATCTATGGGATGAAAATTGTATGTGATTCATTATGATTGGTAAAACTATTAAATTATAAATGAATTATAACAAAGTAGGATATGATACTTACTTTCACATGATCTCAGTGTAAAACTCTTAACAACTTTAAGGCTACTTTACCTTATATCATAATTACCTTCCTATAAAGCTGTGTATGTATCTTATTGTTGGCAAATATTTTTAATTTCTTGCTCCTAAATAAGTCTTAATTTGCGTTCCTCTTTTTAATCCTCATGTATCACTCTTACTCATTTCTTACCTACTTAGCCTCGTAAGATTTCTCTTCAGCTTCAGTTTCAATCACTAGTCCATTCCCCACAATGCAGTCCATTCCTGCCTACCTCTCCAGTCTCATTTTTCACTTCCCTCTTTGTATTTTGTGGTCTGTTTAAATCAGACCACCTTTGGTACCATTTCCTATCTCTTTGCAGTTGCACATACTGTTTCTTTTGGATGAAATCTGAATTCCACACCTTACACCATTCAGCTGTAAAAATAGCTCAGTTGCTTCCTCTGAGAAGCCTTCCCCAGGTCACAAGCAAAATTGATCATTACCTCTTTTGTGATATCAGTATATATTTTACATTGACATCTTTATAGTGGTATTGCAATTATTTTACTTTTTGGACTCTCAAATTGATCCCCAGAGATTATTTACCTTTTGATTACCAACCAAGTACCTGTCATAATAATGAATGCCCAGCTCAACCATGTGTGCCTGGTGTATTGGCTTCCACAAAGCTAGTTTTCAACAAAGAGATAGTTAACTCTACTTGGCACAGGGAAACAGTGTATATGTGCATTGGCGTCTAAAAGACTCCAACTGGAATCCCAATTTGATATTTAATAACTATATTCATGAGCTGTGCAGGTTGCTTCACTGCTTTGAACCTTAGTTCCCTCATCTGGTAATATAAACCTTGAAAGGATGGTGAAGATTTAAGTATATAACATGTATAAAGGACTTAGTTCATAACTGACACTTAGTAAGTATTTGTTCCCCTGAAGAGGAAGACACAAAAAAACATAACATACAAACTTATGTTGTAAGCCTTTTCTAAAGCTGGTCACCCCAATAAATTATTTATAATTTCACAAATATTTATGTTTAGAGAGACATATTTTTCTAGATTGTATCTAGTTTATAAAAATGGATTCCTTTTTTGGGAGAATATCTTTGGAATTAGAAAAGAGTAGATTAAGAAAACCTAGATCTGAGTTTCCCTCTGACCCTAGTTTAAGTCAGACCACCATATGAACTTGTGAGTCATTTAAGTTTTAGTAACGTGATAAGTCTTATAACAGTACATACTAATATTTGCAATATTCATTGTTCCCCAAACTTGTTGAATATTCAGTGTTTCTGAAAACTTGCCTAATCCTAGGGATCACCAGGAATGCATGTAACATATAGATTCTATGGCCTCACCTCATATCTAATTCATCAATCTTCTGGGTTAGAAATCTATATTTTTAACAAGTTATTTATGTATTTCTAAGATCACATTTTGGAAACGCTGTCACTGAATTCACTGCAAGATATTCTGGTTACATTTAATATGCCTCCAAAATGTAAAATTTACTAATGGCTTAGGATTTTATAAACTTGGGTTTACATTTTTTTGTTTTAAGTGGGATAGGGTCTGTTTTCTGTAAGCAAGTGATTCCTACAAGTTTATTGTTAAATTGGTAAAACATAAAAATGATAATGTTCAGAATAATGTAGAAACTATAAATCCAAATAGTCTTTATAACAGCATTTCCAGTAAATATTTCCATACTATTCCACATGTGCTAAATGTCCTAAATGATATTATAGAAAGTTTTTTTCTGCAGCATTAAATTCTTAACACCTGTTAATAGGAAGCATTTCCACCCAAAGGTAGTATCTTTATGAAGCTTACTTTACGAATTAACTATCAAAACTAAGAATTTAGAAAGATATCCATATTATTCTAGGAGGTCTCTATCATTTTATACCAGTTTTTTAAAATTATTTTTCTATGAATTTAGTTTCCTTTTCTCTACAGTCTCTCTGGCCCTGCTGCCACCAGCCACCTCCCCTCCCCACCATCCTGTTTTTATTAAAATACCCACAACAATATTAAAAACACTGTATTTTATTACTACTTAGTGGTTTATATAAAAACAGGTAATGACACAAATATATATATATATAGCCTAGGATTTTCCATTTAGTAGATATTTTGTGGTTTCAACAGCTGCAAAATATTAGTATATCTTGGTCAGTTTAAATATTCAAATAGAGGTTAAAATTTTTGGTATTGTTTAAAGGAAGCTTACATTAAGAGTTTTGATTTATTTTATTTTTAATTAGAAATATAACATTTGGGTATTTACAATATGATAGATGCTATGCTAAGCCCTTTACGTGTATCCTCACAACAGTTCTGGAAGAGGTACTACTATTATCACTATTTTACAAATAAGGTTAAGTGTCTTGCTCAGGCATCTTTCAGGATACAGTTTTAAATATATATTTAAAATTTTTTCTTTTTTGCTGTAAAGTTTAAAATGTCATTTAAACATCCAATGCCTATCATAGTTCTCAAATATATATCTCATTCAAATATTGAATTTTGTATTTAGTTGTAATGTTAAAGCCTTTTTTATAAAATGTTGTAGTGCGGTTTATAATAAATGTTCTTATCTGCTAGTAAAGTAAAAAGTATTACAAAACTTAAGATAAAAGCTGCTATAGTGTTATAATTTTTAATATTATGTTACCGACATTTTTGAAAGGCTGAAGACAACATAAATTTAGTAGGGAGATATGTACCTGTCTATAATATTACCTAAATCATTTAAATAAATATTTTATGTGTTTTATTTTATAGGAATTACAACATCCAGTGTAAGCATAATCGGTCAGCATATGAACTATGGGTTTGGATGTGATGATTTTGAAGATGATAGGTCACATGACATTTCACCTAGTGTTTTAAAAATACAAAATAAGGAACACCCAAGACATTCTAAGCATTCAAAAGGTTAGTAAATTTCATGACATTAATTTTTAAGACCGAATGTCTCTAAATCAGAATCCTGCCTAAGCATGCCAGAAAGAAAAATTAACTGAGATTTCTAAGTTTTGAGGGTTTTTTTCCTACCCTGCTGCTGATGTGTTATTGCTTAAATAATTTTGCTGAATAGGAGAACACATAGGTTTATGAAGTAGTTTAATGGGCTTTCCTGAGGAGTCAGTGCAGGGAAGTGACTGCCCAAGAGGTTTAGTGGGGAATCTCTACTGACTCTACCCCCCACCAGCATACATACACATTTTTTATAAGACATTTTAGTACTAAAATGAGGTGGAGAAATCATGTGAGTTAATGGCTCCCACATACCTACATAGGATATAACCATGGAGTAAAACTGTGAGAACAGGAATATCATTTCCCTGTGGTAGAACCTGGGAAGCCACCTTTGTTATGTATTTATTTTTTCACTTAGTGTAGCAAGTAACACCTGTGTGACTGCTCTGTCCATTTTTTCAGAAATCCTATTAAAATTGCATTTTTAAATTTTCTTTTAGGGTAAAGAAGAAGTGATTTGAAGGGCATATTTAAATAAAATAATTAGAAGTCACCTATATTTAAGCATTTAATCCATCAGTAAGTGTAAGGAGCTGTCATTTTTTTATGTGTAGCAACTTTGGTTATAATAATTTTTGTTCTTGTTGACCATTTGAAGTCATATATGTGCAGGCAATCAGGCATTTTAGTACATGCATATTTTTTGTGAAAATACATTGAGTAATAGGAAACCTGATTAGAATTTGTTTTTGTAAATTTCTTAAAATTTATGTAATTCATGGTGTAATTCAATATCTCTGTTTGTGGAAGCAATCAATTTTCCATTGTTTTTACAAAGGAGAATGTCAGGGTTTTTCATATTTACTTACATATTTTATTTCTCTTTTAAGAAAATCAAATAGAAAAAATACTTTTCTTCCTAAGAGTAACTGATAACCTAACGTATCATTTTTTAATTTTCTTTTGTTTTTAAATAATTGCTGAATGTGTTCATTTACTACTAGTGGCATCCTTTTGTGGACAGCAGTCATAAAAATACTAGTATCTCTTGACCAGCAGGTATTTCTACTCCAAACAGTTATTTCACACTCACACTTAAACCTTTACCCAAATGCCTACTAGGTCTCTCTGGTCAACATGAAAAAATATGTTCAAAAACCAAACATACTTTCTCTTCCAGACCTACTGCTCTTCTTTTATTACTCATTTGTTATCAGTAGTACTACGATTTTCCCAGTTATGGAGACTTCTCCTCATCCTCCAAGTTCATACTACCAGTTTTTCTCAGTTTAACTTGGACCTTCATTACCTCTTCCTTGGACAATTACAGTAGCTTTTTGATTAGACATCTTGCCTCTTATTTTCATCCCTTTTTAACTAGGGTGCATGCTCTTCCACAATTATCTTTCTAAAGTACACTCATTATCTCTTCCATACTCAAAACCTTGAGTGGTTCCCCATTTCCTACAGAATAAATTTCCTACTCTGTAGCATAATTTTTAAAACCCTTAGTAGTCTTGCCTCAGCTTAACTTTCTTGCATTTCCTCATACTGTACATCTTTTTGTGCCCTATGCTCCAGCGTTCTTAATACTAGAAGTTATGTTAGTTTGCATGTACAGTCTGCCTAGATGTCCTGTCTCAACCTTAATGTGTCCAGATCATGTCTGCTTTTTGAATACTGGATTAAAAGCCATTTTCTTAGAAAAGCTGTTTCTTTACTGGCTTCAAAGCCATTTCTTAGACAAATCCATACTACTCCCCACTTTCCTGGTCTGCAGTAGTATAAATTACTTAAGACAATGTAGTCTTTATATCCCTATTATGCTTTGTATATAATGATGTTCAGTGTGATACTTTAAATGAATGGAGTGGTGGTGAGCTAACCAAAACTAATAGTGTAGCCTTGGGGAAAGTCACTCAAAACTATATCCTTAGATAATCAGTTAAAGTAAATATTGAGTGCAATGTTGAAGGGAATAAAAAGACTTCCAGAAGAAATACTAGCAATGAGAATTCATTGGATTCATTTTGCAAGAAATCTCAGATGTTTTTAGGATTAGCTCTCAGAACTACTTTTTCTTCTTCCCATTCCTCTCCTCTGATGGTTGTTCCTTTGAACCTGCTTATTTTCTAGTATAATAACCTAGAGCCCCAATTAATGACTTGAGAAAGTGTTTAATGATGGATGCTTCGAGTATTAGCAAACTGGATTCCATATGTTAATATTTTCTCTTTCTCTTTCTCTATTTGAATAAATTGGACCGAAGTAGCAAAACGGATTATATATGGCGGATTTATATGTGAAGAATCTTTTAAGCATGTTTTTAAGCATTCTTCATATTTTAGAATTGAGACTTAATAAGTGATATTTTTCAGTATTTCTTTGTTTAGAAGAAAATATGGTTTAAAAAGTAAAAGTAACATTAAAAATGATTAGTTATGTCAGCTTCTATGATAAATGCAGTTAAATTTAGTACTTGAAGATAACATGTCCTTTATATATTTCTAATTATTCAATCATCTTTTCATAGTTTAGGTATAGATTTTATGTTTGTGGACTATTGTTGAACAAATTTTTCCATTTACTGGTATTTGCTTCCCTTTGTCACTGAACACCTTTTGGGGCTACCCGATGTGCCTGTTAGTTGGCCACAAATTAATTTTATTTTGCTATTCATTTTTCTGCCTTGTAACATTCATCTAACATTTATTGAATAATTACTATGTGCCATACTAAGAGGCTCTAGAAAAGAATGATAATCAAAATTAGACAGAGGTCCTATCCCCATAAAATTTACAGGCTAGTAAGAGAGAGAATAATTAAATAATCACAAAATGAAGTAAAATTAACCTAGAAAAACACAGATTGCTGTGAGAGTGACTTGATCTGTTTTCAGAGATGAGAGGCTTTCCTTCATGGTTATCCTTTTGTTTTTCAATTGTCATGCTGTGATTATTCTCTTGTATATGTTTCCCTCTTAATCCTGTTATGCATAAAGTCCTTAAGGGAAGGAGGGTTTCTTTTCTCTCTAGTGCCTAGTCCATCTAGGTATTCTAATGATAGATATTTATTGAATAATGAACTTGTGAATAAATTGTAAATTCATTATATAAATAAATTTTTTAAAGACCACATTACAATATCCTAAAATACCATGTAATAAGTTAGTATTTTTAAATTTGGGTTTGTTTCTTTCTTTCTTTAGGATTTACAGTGTCATCATCAAAGTCACAACAAATTTCCAGTTTTGACTTCACATCTACAAATACTTTATCAGAAGACACAGTAGTAGTTGTTGGAAAAGGTATTTCAAAGTTATTTAGCTTTTTAATTGTGTGTGTTCTTCACACATAAGCAAAGCATATCAATAAAGAATAGAGTGTGACTCACGTGTTGAATAAAACTGTATCTTTAAAAAATTATTAAGTTGGAAGACAGAAGTGAATACCTAACTTCACATTTATACCCTGTAACAAAACTACAGTAAATTCATGTCAGTAATTTTCAGAGAGATGTATTATGTAACTGCTGCAATTTAGGTACTTCTAAAGACACTTTTAGGATAGCTAAGACAGTTTTACTATAGTTTAAGTTCAAATGGTATCTGTATTAGTTTGGTAATCAGCATAAATATAATATTATGATCTCCTATACAAAATCTAGCCATCAGAATTAGCACGCATTACATATTTTAGGGGGTGGTTAGGGGACCTTTGAACAACATATTTGCAAAAATTATTTAAAACTAATTTGGGTTTTTTCAGTTTTATTGAGGTATTTTGACAAATAAAATTTAAAGATAATTTAAAGTGTACAATGTGATCATTTTTATATCCATGTACATTGTAAAAGGATTCCCCCATCGAATTAATTAACACATCCCAACTAGTTCCTTTTTTAATTTAAAAACTGGATGTGATGATAGACATTGAGGATATAACTTTATTTTTGGTAAATAGAATGAAATAGAATGAAATGCTTGAAAAGCTTTCCTAAATTCTTTGCTTGATAGAGTCTCTTGAAGTTCATTTAAAACCCTCCTCAGATTGCCAAACTTATTTCCTGTTATTCCTCTATTTGTCTTTTCCCCAACCAAACTAATTTAGTGACTCCACATACAGGCTTTACACTTGTTAAGCTCTGCTTATAAACATCCCCATCTCACAGGATGTCCTGCCCTCTTTCCTCACTTGTCTGTCCACATTCATTGTGTCTTCCAACCCCTGCTCAAATCCTTGCTCCTTGAAACCATCTTAAACACCCAGATCACACCAACCTTTCCTGCATGTGACCTCACACTTGAAATAAGGAATTCTCATTTGATACTATCACAAAAGGTCTTATGATACCTCTTATATTATCATACTGTTAGAGTATTTGTTTTTATATTTTATGATTATTTAATATGTTTTTCTTATTAACTGTATTGTTTACTTCTTGAAGACAAAAGCCTCATCTTAAACTTTGTTATTCAGAGTGACATCACATAAATACTTACAATTTGATGGTTGGTTGATTTTAGGTGTATTTGGAAATCCAAATTCAGCACTGGCAGCTTCCTGCCAATCAGTGATACCTTCTGTGGAAAATGGGGATACATTTTCATTTAAAGAAAGTATTGAGCCACCATCAGGGATATATGGAAAAGCAGTCACCCAGAGTATTCCATCATTTGTTGATATTGAGAATGAAAAAGATGTAAGGTTATTTACTAATTATTACTAATTATTAGGATAAAATTAAGCCTATAATACATCATTTTTTTGTGTATATCAGATGTGGGGTGGTAAGTGTTTGGATTAAAAGTTTTGAAATCTCAGAGTAATGAAATTTCTGATCCTTATCCTTTTGAATAATAGATTATTCTTCATTTCCACCAAATATGTTCTCATTCTGGTATGAAGTGTCTAGTATACTTTCTACTATACATGTACTTTATATACATGTATGTTTGTATAGGTATATATCCAACAATTTTCTAAGATACGCTTCAGGAATAACAGTACTCTCAGGTACAATTAGTTGTTCATTAGCACTATGTGATTCTGTTCTATTTTAGAATTCTTGAAGAACTAAAAAATGAACAGTTTATTTTCTGTATACATATTTAATGTGTGTATATAGTTGTCTGAAATGAAAATAGCTTACTTAAATGTCAAATTCCATGAATACTTTCAGATACTTTAACTTTTCCATGCAGGTTAAAGTTTCTATTACAAAATCTACTTATGACAAGATGAGACAAAAAAGAAAAGAAGAAAAAGAACCTCTTCACATTAAAGATTGTGAAAAGAAGGAACAGAATCCCTGGGAACGATTTAAACATACAGGCACTGAGAAAATGGCATCTGAAAGTAAGTGGGACTTCTGGTGTGTTTTTTTTTAACTGGTAATATTTTAAGGCCACTGCTATGGTTTAACTGAAGATATATGGCTAAGAAATCTGTTGAACTATAACACCAAAATTTGCAAGACCCAGAGACGCAGTAGCTTCTAACTCTTATAATATTAATTATTTCTCATAAAAAAGAAGTTAACTGATTGTTTTTCTCCCTTCTAGACTTAAATGTTTTTGGAGATGAGGTGGGAATATCAAAAAATGAGAGTTCCCCTTTAGCAAACATTGCCTTCAGCCCTCCATTGAAAGTAGGGACCAGTTTAAAAAGGTCAACATCTTTAGTTTTTTCAGATTCAGGTAACTCACTTGTTTAAATGTGAATAATGTCACAAATGCTTGTTACAATTGAACACATCACATGCGGTTCAGAGCATTTGTGATGGAAAGAGCACTAAACTAGTAGGAGTCAGCTGACAGACTTGACTTCTTAAATATCAGTTCTGCCTTTTAATTAGCTTTGTGACCTGGAAATAGGCCTCAGTTTTCTGCCCTTACAAATACCTAAATTATCTCAGGTCCAGATTATCTCAGAGATCTCTTTCATGCTTCTTGAAGATATTCCTATCTCACTAAAGAGTGTACCCCATTTTATAGCTGAGGTAACTGAGACTGTGAAGTTGGTATATATTAGATCATGATGTTGAAATGTTACTGCATTGGTCATTTATTCAGCCTACCATTGAGTGCTTACCAAGTTCTATACATAGCCAAGAATAGTCTCCATGTTTGCTTGTTTGTTTGTTTTTAATATTGAATAGGTCTTACATATAGTAGCAAGTGGGAAAATCAGAGGTTGAAATAAAAATTGTGTGAACTATAATAAACATTAAGGATTATTGCTTGTTATTTTTATTAATTATTCTAAGGAATAATCTGTGTGAATTAAACATTCTTAAATATTAGGTCTAAAGTCTAGATATCAACAAAAAGCCCACAAGGCACCGAAAAAATAAACATAAATTTGAATTTGGACAACATACTTAACCTCTCTCAAAGATGAATATAAAACAGATTTGAACTAGATAAATGTCTAAGGTTCTTCCTAGTTCATATTTCCTTTATAATGCAAGTAGTATAGGAAACTTCCTAAAATGCTATACTCTTAAAACTAATAATTGTTGAGAGTAACTGATGAGAGGTGTTAGCCTGTAAAATTACTGGTTAAACATGGTCCTAAGAACCAGTTAAATGGAGGCATTTGTGAAGTTTAAGCCTGTTTGTTAGCATTCTCAAATAATTTCACTATTCATTTATTAATGTCATTAAATTTAGAGGGAGTAAAACACATAAAATTTCCTACCTAAGCCAGTAAGAATCCTGGGATGCTACTATTAACAGTAGGAATAGACGTACAGATAGTAGTAAATAGTACAAATAGTAATAAATCATAAATTTTTAGGTATTTATTCATTCATTGTGCTAGAAGAAACAAATTTTGTGGTTTTTACCTATGATGTAGGCTTTACAGATTTTGTTAAGAAGTATAAAGAGAGTGCTTCCTTGAAGTCACCCTTGTATTATTTGAACTGAAGAATATGCTTACAAGATAAATAGAAAAAGTGAGAGTAAGCTTTTAGAAATGATTTTAACAATTTCACATTGCCATGACAATTTTATTTTGTAAAGTATCAGTCTTCAAGAGTAGAAATAAAACAAAAACTTAGCTTGAGTAGCACTGCTTTAGATTGATATTCTGTATAGCTCTATTTCCATAATAATATTTGTTTCATTTTGTTTTATTTCATTTCACCTTTTTCTTGTAAAACCAGTAAAGATACTAGTATAACCCTGAGGTTAAAAATTTGTTGTTTACCTGCATCTCTTTCTAATGAGTTATTCTCTCATGAGAGTGGTGGTGGAGTAGATATATAGAAGGAATTCTTTTTTTTTTTTTAAGGTATTATTGATATACACTCTTATGAAGGTTTCACATGAAAAAACAATGTGGTTACTACATTTACCCATATTATCAAGTCCCCACTCATACCCCAATTCAGTCACTGTCCATCAGTGTATAAGATGACACAGATTCACCGTTTGCCTTCTCTGTGCTACACTGTTTTCCCCGTGATTCCCCACACCATGTGTACTAAACATAATACCCCACAATCACCTTCTCCCACCCTCCCCACCCACCCTCCCACACCCCTCACCATTGGTAACCACTAGTTCCTTCTTGGAGTCTCTGAGTCTGCTGCTATTTTGTTCCTTCAATTTTGCTTCTTTGTTATGCTCCACAAATGACAGAAATCATTTGGCACTTGATTTTCTCCACCTGGCTTATTTCACTGAGCATAATATCCTCCAGCTCCATCCATGTAGTTGCAAATGGCAGGATTTTTTTCCTTCTTATGGCTGAATAGTATTTCATTGTGTATATGTACCACCTCTTCTTTATCCATTCATCTATGGATGAATACTTAGGTTGCTTCTATATCCTGGCTATTTTAAAAAGTGCATATAAGGGTGCATATGTCTTTTTGAAATTGAGAAGTTGTGTTCTTTGGGTAAATTCCAAGGAGTGGGATTCCCAGGTCAAATGGTATTTCACTTTTACATAATGTTTTTTTTTTGCGCTGTAATACAAAGCATTTATTTATTTATTTATTTTTATTTTAATTTACAATTTATTTTGGTATCATTAAACTACAATTACATGTGCAATATTATGGTGATTAAACTACCCCCTTCATCAGGTCTCCCCCACCAACCGCATTACAGTCGCTGTCCATCAGCGTAGTGAGATGCTATGGAATCACTACTTGTCTTCTCTGAGTTGTACAGCCCTCCCGATGCCCCCCCACCTTATGTCTGCTAATCGTAATGCCCCTTTTACCCTCTTATCCCTCCCTTCCCACCCATCTTCTCCAGTCCCTTTCCCTTTGGTAACTATTAGTCCATTCTTGGGTTCTGTGAGTCTGCTGCTGTTTTGTTCCTTCAGTTTTTTTCTTTGTTCTTATACTCCACATATGAGTGAAATCATTTGATACTTGTCTTTTTCGGCTTGGCTT
>JAQQAC010026072.1:55733423-55868204 GCA_029783875.1 Phataginus tricuspis | reverse complement strand
ACATGTACCACATCTTCTTAATCCATTCATCTACTGATGGACACTTAGGTTGCTTCCATTTCTTGGCTATTGTAAATAGTGCTGCAATAAACATAGGGGTGCATCTGTCTGTTTGAAACTGGGCTGCTGCATTCTTAGGGTAAATTCCTAGGAGTGAGATTCCTGGGTCGAATGATATTTCTATTTTGAGTTTTTTGAGGAACCTCCATACTGCTTTCCACAATGGTTGAACTAATTTGTATTCCCACCAGCAGTGTAGGAGGGTTCCCTTTTCTCCACATCCTCACCAACATTTGTTGTTGTTTGTGTTTTGGATGTTGGCCATCCTCACTGGTGTGAGGTGATATCTCATTGTGGTTTTAATCTGCATTTCTCTGATGACCAGTGATGTGGAGCATCTTTTCATGTGTCTGTTGGCCATCTGAATTTCTTCTTTAGAGAAGTGTCTATTCATGTCCTCTGCCCATTTCTTAATTGGATTATTTGCTTTTTGTTTGTTGAGGTGGATGAGTTCTTTATATATTTTGGATGTCAACCCTTTATCAGAGACATCATTTATGAAAATATTTTCCCATACTGTAGGATGTCTTTTTCTTCTACTGATGGTGTCCTTTGCTGTACAGAAGCTTTTCAACTTGATATAGTCCCACTTGTTCATTTTTGCTTTTGTTTCCCTTGCCCGGGGGGATATGTTCATGAAGAAGTCGCTCATGTTTATGTCCAGGAGATTTTTGCCTTTTTTTTTTTTCTAAGAGTTTTATGGTTTCATGACTTACATTCAGGTCTTTGATCCACCTTGAGTTTACCTTTGTGTATGGGGCTAGACAGTAGTCCAGTTTCATTCTTTTACATGTAGCTGTCCAGTTTTGCCAACACCAGCTGCTGAAGAGGCTGTCATCTCCCCATTGTATATCCAAGGCTCCTTTATCAAATATTAATTGACTGTAAATGTTTGGGTTAATGTTTGGATTTTTTATTCTGTTCTACTCGTCTGTGGGTCTGTTTTTATGCCAGTACCAAATTGTCTTGATTACTGTGGCTTTGTAGTAGAGCTTGAAGTCAGGGAGCGTAATTCCCCCTGTTTGATTCCTCCTTCTCAGATTGCTTTGGCTATTCGGGGTCTTTTCTGGTTCCATATCAATTTTAGAATTATTTGTTCTAGTTCATTGAAGAAAGCTGTTGGTAGTTTGATAGGGATTGCATTGAATCTGTAGATTGCTTTAGGTAGTATAGCCACTTTGACAATATTTATTCTTCCTAGCCAAGAGCATGGGATGAATTTCCATTTGTTAGTGTCCTCTTTAATTTCTCCTAGGAGTGTCTTGTAGTTTTCAGAGTACAGGTCTTTCACTTCCTTGGTTAGGTTTATTCCTAGGTATTTTATTCTTTTTGATGCAATTTTGAATGGAATTGTTTTTCTGATTTCTCTTTCTGTTAGTTCATCATTAGTGTATAGGAAAACAACAGATTTCTGTGTGTTCATTTTGTATCCTGCGACTTTGCTGAATTCAGATATTAGTTCTAGTAGTTTTGGAGTGGAGTCTTTAGGGTTTTTTATGTACAGTATCATGTCATCTGCAAATAGTGACAGTTTGACTTCTTCTTTACCAATCTGGATGCCTTGTATATCTTTGTTTTGTCTGATTGCCGTGGCTAAGACCCCAATACTATGTTGAATAACACTGGAGATAGTGGGCATCCCTGTCTTGTTCCCGATCTTAGATGAAAAGCTTTCAGCTTCTCGCTGTTAAGTGTGATGTTATCTGTGGGTTTGTCATATATGGCCTTTATGATGTTGAGGTACTTTCCCTCTATACCCATATTGTTGAGAGTTTTAATCATGAATGGATGCTGAATTTTGTCAAATGCTTTTTCAGCATCTATGGAGATGATCATGTGGGTTTTGTTCTTCTTTTTGTTGATGTGGTGGATGATGTTGATGGATTTTCGAATGTTGTACCATCCTTGCTTCCCTGGGATGAATCCCACTTGATCATGGTGTATGATCCTCTTGATGTATTTTTGAATTTGGTTTGCTAATATTTTGTTGAGTATTTTTGCATCTACGTTCATCAGGCATATTGGTCTGTAATTTTCTTTTTTGGTGAGGTCTTTGCCCAGTTTTGGTATTAGAGTGATGCTGGCTTCATAGAAAGAGTTTGGAAGTATTCCCTCCTCTTCTATTTTTTGGAAAACTTTAAGGAGAATGGGTGTTATTTCTTCTCTATATGTCTGGTAGAATTCAGAGGTGAATCCATCAGGTCCGGGCTTTTGTTCTTGGGTAGTTTTTTGATTACCGATTCAATTTCATTGCTGGTGATTGGTCTGTTTAGTTTTTCTGTTTCTTGCTTGGTCAGTCTTGGAAGGTTGTATTTTTCTAAGAGGTTGTCCATTTCTTCTAGGTTTTGCAGCTTGTTAGCATACAGATGCTCATAATATTCTCTTACAATTCTATGTATTTCTGTGGGGTCTGTCATTATTTTTCCTTTGTTATTTCTGATTCTGTTTATGTGTGTAGACTCTCTTTTTCTCTTAATGAGTCTGGCTAGGGGTTTATCTATTTTGTTTATTTTTTCAAAGAACCAGCTCTTGGTTTCATTGATTTTTTCTATTGTTTTATTCAAATGGTATTTCTATTTTTAGTTTTTTGAGGAACCTCCATATTGCTTTCCACAGTGGTTGAACTAGCTTACATTCCCACCAACAGTGTAGTAGGGTTCCCCTTTCTCTGCATCCTCGCCAGCATTTGTTGTTCTTAGTCTTTTGGTTGGTGGCCATCCTTACTGGTGTGAGGTGACACCTCATTGTGGTTTTAATTTGCATTTCCCTGATGATTAGTGATGTGGAGCATCTTTTCATGTGTCTGTTGGCCATCTGAATTTCTTCTTTGGAGAACTATGTCTTCATATCCTCTGCCCATTTTTTAATTGGATTATTTGCTTTTTGGGTATAGAGGCATATAAGTTCTTTATGTATTTTGGGTGTTAACCCTTTGTCAGATATGTCACTTACAAATATATTCTCCCATACTGTATGATGCCTTTTTGTTGTGTTGATGGTGTCCTTTGCCATACAGAAACTTTTTAGTTTGATGTAGTCCCATGAGTTTATTTTTGCTTTTGTTTCCCTTGCTTGAGGAGATGCATTCAAGAAATCCCTCATTCTTATATTCAGGAGATTTTTGCCTGTGTTGTCTTCTAAAACTTTTATGGTTTCATGACTTACATTCAGGTCCTTGATCCAATTCGAGTTTACTTTTGTGTATGGGGTTAAACAATAATCCAGTTTAATTCTCTTGCATGTAGCTGTCCAGTTTTGCCAACACCAACTGTTGAAGAGGCTGTCATTTCCCCATTGTATGTCCATTGCTCCTTTATCATATATTGATTGACCATATATTGTTGGGTTTATGTCAGGGCTCCCTAGTCTGTTCCATTGGTCTATGGGTCTGTTCTTGTGCCAGTACCAAATTGTCTTGACTACTGTGGCTTTGTAGTAAAGTTGAAGTTGGGGAGCATAATCCCCCCAACTTTATTCTTCCATCTCAGGATTGCTTTGGCTATTCGGGGTCTTTTGTGGTTCCATATGAATTTTAGAATGATTTCCTCTAGTTTTCCTCTATACCCATTTTGTTGAGTTTTTATCATGAATGGATGTTGAATTTTGTCAAATGCTTTTTCAGCATCTATGGAGATGATCATGTGGTTTTTGTCCTTCTTTTTGTTGATGTGGTGGATGATGTTGATGGATTTTTGAATGTGGAACCATCCTTGTATCCCTGGAATAAATCCTACTTTATCATGATGGATGATCCTTTTGATGTCTTTTTGCATTCGGTTTCCTAATAGTTTGTTGAGTATTTTTGTGTCTATGTTCATCAGGGATATTGGTCTGTAGTTTTCTTTTTTTGTGGTGTCTTTCCCTGGTTTTGGTATTAGAGTAATGCTGGCCTCATAGAATGAGTTTGGAAGTATTCCCTCTTCTTCTACTCCTTGGAAAACTTTCAGGCGGATGGGTATTAGGTCTTCACTAAATGTTTGATAAAATTCAGCAGTGAAGCCATCTGGTCCAGGATTATGTTCTTACGTCGGTTTTTGAATACCAGTTCAACTTTGTTGCTGGTAATTGGTCTTTTGAGATTTTCTGTATCTTTCTGGGTCAGCCTTGGAAGGTTGTGTTTTTCTACAAAGTTATCCATTACTTCTAGGTTATCCAGTTTGTTAGCATATAATTTTTCATAGTATTCTTTAATAGTTCTTTGTATTTCTGTGCTGTCCGTAGTGATTTTTCCTTTCTCATTTCTGATTCTGTTTATGTGAGAGGACTCTCTTTTTTTCTTGATAAGTCTGGCTAGGGGTTTATCTATTTTGTTTATTTTCTCTAAGAACCAGCTCTTGCTTTCGTTGATCCTTTCTATTGTTTTATTCTTCTCGATTTTATTTATTTATGCCTAATCTTTATTATGTCCCTCCCTCTACTGACTTTGGGTCTCATTTGTTCTTTTTTCCAGTTTCATTAATTGTGAGTTTAGACTGCTCATATGGGAATGTTCTTCTTCCTGAGGTACTCCTGTATTGCAATACACTTTCCTCTTAGCACAGCCTTCGCTGCGTCCCACAGATTTTACGGTGTTGAAGTATTGTTGTCATTTGTCTCCATATATTCCTTGATCTCTGTTTTTATTTGGTCATTGATCCATTGATTGTTTATGAGCCTGTTATTAATCCTCCATGTGTTTGTGGGATTTTTCATTTTCTTTGCGTAATTCATTTCTAGTTTCATTCCTTTGTGGTCTGAGAAGCTGGCTGGTACAATTTCAATCTTTCTGAATTTACCGAGGCTCTTTTTGTGGCCTAGTATATGATCTATTCTTGAAAATGTTCCATGTGCCCTTGAGAAGAATGTGTACTCTGCTACTTTTGGGTGTAGAGTTCTGTAGATGTCTTTTAGGTCCATCTGTTCTATTGTGTTGTTCTGTGCCTCTGTCTCCTTACTTATTTTCTGTCTGGTTGATCTGTCCTTCAGAGTAAGTGGTGTTTTGAAGTCTTCTAGAATGAATGCATTGCATTCTATTTCCCCCTTTAATTCTGTTAGTATTTGTTTCACATATGTAGGAGCTCCTCTGTTGGGTGCATAGATATTTATAATGGTTATATCTTCTTGTTGGATTGACCCTTTTATCATTATGTAATGTCCTTCTTTGTCTCTTGTGACTTTCTTTGTTTTGAAGTCTATTTTGTCTGACATAAGTACTGCAACTCCTGCTTTTTTCTCTCTATTAGTTACATGAAATATCTTTCTCCATCCCTTCACTTTTAGTCTGTGTCTGTCTTTGGGTTTAAAGTGAGCCTCTTGAAGGCAGCATATAGATGGGTCTTGTTTTTTTATCCATTCAGTGACTCTGTGTCTTTGACTGGTGCATTCAGTTCAGTCCATTTACATTTAGGGTGATTATGGATAGGTATGTAATTAATGGCATTGCAGGCTTCAGATTCGTGGTTACCAAAGGTTCAAGGTTAAGTTTCTTACTATCTAAGAGTCTAACTTAACTCACTTAATATGCTATTACAAACACAATCTGAAGGTTCTTTTTTTTTCTTTTCCTTTTTCTTCCTCCTCCATTCTTTATATATTAGGTATCATTTTCTGTACTCTTTGTCTATCCCTTGATTGGCTTTAGGGATAGTTAATTTAATTTTGCATTTTCTTAGTAATTAACTGTTCTACTTTTTTACTGTGGGTTTATTTCTTCTGGTGACAGCTATTAAACCATAGGAACACTTCCATCTATAGCAGTCCCTCCAAAATAGACTGTAGAGGTGATTTGTGGGAGGTAAATTCTCTCAGCTTTTGCTTACCTGGGAATTATTTAATCCCTCCTTCAAATTTAAATGATAATCTTGTCAGATATAGTAATCTTGGTTCATGGCCCTTCTGAGTCATTGCATTAAATACATCATGCCACTCCCTTCTGGCCTATAAGGTTTCTGCCGAGAAGTCTGATGATAGCCTGATGGGCTTTCCTTTGTATGTGATCTTATTTCTCTTTCTGCCTGCATTTAATAGTCTGTCCTTATCCTTGATCTTTACCATTTTAATTACCATATGTCTTGATGTTGTCTTCCTTGGGTCCCTTGTGTTAGGAGCTCTGCGGATCTCCATTGCCTGAGAGACTATCTCCTTCTCCAGATTGGGGAAGTTTTCAGCAATCACCTCCTCAAAAACATTTTCTATCTCTTTTTCTCTCTCTTCTTCTTCTGGTACCCCTATAATACAAATGTTGTTCCATTTGGATTGGTCACACAGTTCTCTCAATATTCTTTCATTCTTAGAGATCCTTTTTTCTCTCTGTGCCTCAGCTTCTTTGTATTCCTCTTCTCTTGTTTCTATTTCATTTATCATCTCCTCCACCGTATCCAATCTGCTTTTAATACGGTCCATTGTGCTCTTCAATGATTGGATCTCCGACCTTAACTTATTACTGAGTTCTTGAATATCTTTGCATACCTCCATGAACATGTTAATGATGTTTATTTTGAACTCCCTTTCAGGGAGGGTCATGAGGTCAATATCATTTAAATCTTTCTCAGGAGTTGTATTAATAATTTTACTCTGGACCCGGTTCCTTTGGCGTTTCATATTTGTGTATGGTGCCCTCTAGTGCCCAGAAGCTCTACTCTCTTTAGCTGCTCAGCCCCTGAAGCAATGTCTGGGATTGCAAGGGAGTGGTATTGGTGCCTCGGGGGAGGAAAGAGCTGTTTCCTACTTCCTGGCTGCTATGCCTGTCTCCACTGCCTGAACTAGTGGGCCGAGCACAGAGGTATAAGCCTCTGTGCTTTGTGTTTTTAGTTGCTGTAGACAGATCTTCCCTCTGGCTGGCCTAACGCCATTGTAGGGTTTCCCGGTTTGCAAGCCCTGTGGGGTTCGCCAGGAGAATGGCACAGTAGTCTGCCTGTCACAGAAGGGGTTCTTGGAGCTGTGTAGGCATCCAAGGAGCTGGAGCACCTGAAGATCGTGAAAACTCCCAGTCTGGTGGGCAGAGTGCACATAGACAGTTTTTTCTACCTGTCCTTTCTCCTGTGCAGTAAGCTCTGGCAATCCTTGCCCCTTTAGCAGCCCTCTTGCTAAGGGCTTCTTTGTTGGGAAGTCTCTCAGACAGCCTGCCTTTCTTTTGTCCCAGAGCAGCTGGATATGGATCCCTGATCTCACAAGCAGCTGGAATCTTAGTCTCTCCAGAAATTCTGCCTGTCTTAGCTTTCCAACCCCCTAATTACGAGAGTGTCATGCAAGCACCATGAAATGTAGGTTGTTCTCTGAGAGCAAATCTCCAGAGTTAGGTATTCAGCAGTCCCAGATATCCACTCCCTCCCTGCTCCATTCCTCTTCCTCCTGCCAGTGAGCTGGGGTGGGGGAAAGGCTTGGATCCCACAGGACCACAGCTTTAGTATGTTACCCTTTTCCTTGAGGTCTGCTCTTGTCTCCAGATGTATGCAGTTTGTTGCAGTTCTCTTTCCTGTTGCTCTTTGAAGAGTAGTTGTATTAGTTTTATTTTCATATTATATGCAGTTTTAGGAGGAAGTCTCTGTCTCCCCTCTCATACCGCCATCTTTAATCAGGAATTCTGAAATCTTTAGCATTACTTCCTTCATCTGTAATGGAGGAGTAATAATAATTATAACATAGGGTTGTTGAATGAATCAAATAAGGTATTGTAAGTGAAGCACAATGCCAAGCAAGATCTCAATAAATGATAGTAGTTCTATTTTGTTTTTGCTATTCTTTCTGGGCTATGAAATTCCAAGGCTGGGGGGATTTTATTTATATACATCAGTCTTACATATGAAACCTAAGGAGGGTACATATAAGTCTTCAAAAAATAAAATGAGATCTCTTTACTATATTGTTTTATTGTTGCTTAATCATCTTCATACATGATTTACCCTAACAAAAACTGGTACTAATGTATCACTACAGTAATCCAAAATATCGTATTTATCTTTTTGCATATCTCTTCTTATAAGGAATGTGATAAATTTCTTGAAAGCAGGAATTCTGTCTTGGACTTCTTTATACGAAATCAAAGGTGATAATAGACCTAGATCTAAGTTGCCTTTGGCATTCATTAGCATTGAGACCTTGAACAAATTTCTTTGCCTCTGTAAAACTCAATTTCTCTCAGCTGCACAACAGAGATAATTAGAGTATCTATTTCACCTTTGTTGAGAGAGTTAAGTGTAGTAAAGTTTGTAATGCATTTATCATAAGATCTGGCACCAAGTACTTAAGAAATGTTAATTATAGTGATTCTATAGCATCTCACCACGCTGATGGACAGTGACTGTAATGGGGTTGGTGGGGGGGACCGATAAAGGGGGTAATTTAATCACCATGGTATTGCATATGTAATTGTAGATTAATGATACCAAAATAAATTATTTAAAAAAATTTTTTTAAATAAATAAATAAATGGAAAGATATTCCATGCTCATGGATTAGAAAAAAAAAAGAAATGTTAATTAATATTGTTAATACATCATGGCCTTTGGATTTTAAATGATGCATCCAAATATGTAATCAGTATATCGCATCAGGTGAAATTTCTTATATTTGTGTATCTCATGTATTTCATATAACATTTTCTTACAAATAACATGGCTGATAAATACTTTTATGAGATCATTTTCTAGTGCCTAATATTATCTTTTTAAAAATATTTCTTAACATAAAAAAGGGAATAAATCTTTACCCATTTATGAAAGCCATTATACATTTTATTTGATCTTTTTTATCTTTTCCTTCCTAATACCTTCACTGTACGTGTTTGCAGTGCCCTTAGGGCATTACCTGAGCACTCAATGACAGTGGTTTGTTTCTAAACATCTAGGGCAATGTCTTACATGTGGTAAATGGTTGGTAAAATGTCTGATTATGGAAGAAACGTTGTTCTTATTACTACACATAGGTCTTAGGATTTGGAATAGAGCATTAATTTTATACTTGTAGCAAAAGTTGATATTTTTAGAATTATATACATACAGATGCCATGAAGCCTCATTTTCAGTTGTCACTTGTGTAATAAAAGAGGTATATATCCATGTGTTTTTACAAAATAATATCATAATTCTTCTTATTGACTTTAGCTCTTAAAGCTAGACTTTGTTATATGACACATGACTTACATATTTATATTTAATATACTTCAATAACTTTGTATTACAAAAAGTAAAGTTTTAAATAGTTTTGGTATCTGAGTATTATAATATTGTCACTGTTTGAACTAATAGTAATTGTTTCTGTAAGAAACATTCATAGAATCTGTAGTGAGAAGACCATTTGTATCCCTTTGTATCAAAGTTCTCCAATGCTTTATTAATACAGTTTTTTTTATTTTAGGTGAAGCATGTCCTGGAATCATTTCACAGTATAAAGAAAGGATATCTCCGGTCACTCAAAGTCCAGAAATAATGGATTCATCAGAACTACGGCCATTTTCCAAACCAGAAATAGCATTGACAGAAGCTCTCAGGCTTTTAGCTGATGAGGATTGGTAAGTTCACCATCCTTAATTTAAAACTAAGCTGAGTCCTAAAAGTTTTCTATAAATTTATTGTTAAAAATGGAGCCGGGAGTTTGTGAAGGCCAAGGTAGCAAGAGTTTGCAGGGTAGAATGCCAGAGAGGGTAGAGCTTCACAAAGAACTCCAGAGACAGAGGATTCTTCTCAGATTTTTAGCTGAGTACTTGGTCAGGTCATGCAGGTGAGTAAATTACCTGAAGCTAGTGCAAGGACCACGCGGAGAATTTGCAAGGAACCATCTCCGGAGCATATACAAGGCCAAGCATACTTCTGATTTCCACCAGCAGAGTGGAAAATCTCATAATTCACAAGGTATTGAGTAAACTAGTCGGAAGAGTTTTGCTTCATAATGTGATAAACATTAGGACTTTGTTGGGTCCTGCCTAACAAAGTGTAAAGCAAGGCCTAAAAGGATCAAACTTTCCAAATAACTTAACTGCATCCCAGAACAAAGCTAAAAAATATTTATAGGAATGCAAAAATATCTAATACAAAAGTCCACAATGCCTAGCATCTAATACAAAATTAACAGGCATGCAAAGAAGCAGGAAAATACAACACATAATGAGAAGAAAAGCAAACAATTAAAACCAATCCAAAAATGGAACAGATGACAGAATTAGTTGACAAGGACATTATATTTATAATTCTATTCAATGTGTTAAAAAAATAGCTACAGGAAAGACCTGAACAGAGAATCGCTGAGCTATTCGACAACTTGCAAAATCCCTTTTGCTATATAATGGAACGTGATGGAGGGTCGCGAATTCCATCATATTCACCCTTGAGGGTATTATATATGATGTGTATACAGGGGCTGAGAATCATGGGTGCCATCTTAAATTTCTTTCTATCAGATCACTAATAAAGAGAGTCATTTTATAATGATAAGTGGGTTAATTCATCAAGAGGACAGCAATCTTGAACATTTATTTACCATATAATAGAGCTTCAAAATTATTAAGCAAAAACTGCCAGAACTACAAGGGGAAATAAATCCGCAATTATGATTAGAAATTATTCAGCAACCCTGTCTCATTAATTGACAGAACTAGTGGAAAGAAAATCAGTAAGAATATAATGACTTGAACAGTACTATTGACCAATACAACCTCACTGACATTTATAGAACACTCCACCTAAAACTGCAGAATTCCCATTCTTTTCAAGTCAACAAGAAACATTTCCCAAGAAAGGCTGTTTTCTGGTATACAGAACTAGTAATTTAAATATATTCAGATTGTGTAAATTATGTTTTCTGACTACAATGGAATTAAATGCAGAACAGATATCTGGAAAATCTCTGAACACAGTTGAACTTTGAACAATGTGAAGTTTAGGGGCACCAACCTTCCATACAGTTGAAAATCTGAGTATAACTTTGACTTCCTAAAAACTCAAGTACTATTAACCTGCCGGTGAATGGAAGCCTTACCGATAACATAAATAGTCTATAACACATATTTTGTATGTTATATGTAATATATACTGTATTCTGCAATAAAGTAAACTAGAGAAAAGAAAATGTTTTTTCAAATTGTCACAAATCATGGAAGCAACCTAAGTGTTCATCAGTAGATGAATGGATAAAGAAGATGTGGTACATATACAGGAATATTACTCAGCCATAAAAAGAAAAGAAATCGTGCCATTTGGATGAAATGAAAAAGAAATCCATCCAATGTGAATGGATCTAGAGGGTATTATGCTCAGTGAAATAAGCCAAGCAGAGAAAAACAAATACCATATGATTTCACTTATTTGTGGAGTATAAAAACAAAGTAAAACAAAAGGAACAAAACAGCATTAGACTCATACACACTAAGAAGTGACTAGTGGTTACCAAGGTGGGGGAGTGGGTAAGGAGGGGTTAGGGGGAGGGTAAGGGAGACTATTGAACCACTGTCATGTACACTTGATAATTTAAAAAAAAATTGTCATAAATCTCCAAGAAAATTCCCAATATATTTACTGAAAAAAATCCACATGTAAATGAACTCACACAGTTCAAACTCACACTGTTCAAAGGTCAGCTGTATTTGGAAACTAACACACTTATAAGTAACCCATAGTTTGATCTAAGAAGAAATCAAAAGGGAAACTAGTATTTTGAATTTAATAAAATGAAGAATGAGATATCAAAATTTCTGGGATACAGTTAAATAGAGGGAAATTTGT
The DNA here is from genome assembly GCA_029783875.1 of Phataginus tricuspis. NCBI lineage: Eukaryota > Metazoa > Chordata > Mammalia > Pholidota > Manidae > Phataginus > Phataginus tricuspis. Next base: position 55,856,451 of record JAQQAC010026072.1, on the reverse strand, counting down.
AGCATTGTAACACAATATTAGAAAAGAAGAAAAGTTTTATATCCCTGACCTCAGGTTTCACCTTAAATAAGAAACAGAAAAGCAAATGAAGCCCAAAATAAGCAAAGAAAGGAAATAATAAAGACGAGTAGAAATCAATGAAACAGAAAATAGTTATGCAGTAGAAGAAATCAATGAAAGCAAAAGTAGGTTCTTGGAGAAGATAATAAAAGTGATAAACCTGATCAGTGAAAGTGATAAGCCTCTAGTCAGACTGATCAAAAACAAAAAGAAGAAACAAATTACCACAACAGAGATGAGAGAAGGAACATCACTACAGATAATACAGCTATTAAATAATGAAGAAATATGATAAGCAGCGTTATGCCCATAAATTCAACAACTTAGTGAAATGGACTCATTCCTTGAAAGATAAAACTACCAAAATTCCTTTGAAAAGAAATAGATAATCTGTGTAACCCAGTATCTATTAAGAAGATTGAATTTGAGTTTAAAACTTTCCCACAAAGGAAACTCTAGGCTTGGATGGTTTCACTAGTGAATTATACCAAACATTTAAGGAAGAAATCAGTTCTACACAGAATCCTACAATATTGAAGAGGCTAGAGTACCTCCAGTCTCATTCTTGGAGGCCTGTATTACCTGATACCAAAACCATACAAAGACAATAAGAGAAAACTACAAACTGATATCCATGTTGTCTTATGAATATAGATGCAAAAAATTCTTAATACAACTTTTTATTTCCCTTCCTCCTCATCCAAAATCTGTTCCTTCCTGAGGGTTCACCATGTTGGTTAATAGCCCTGTCATGCGCACTAAGTTGTTAAACCAAGTCGGTTTTGACTTTTTCTCATTTCTTCACATTCCATCAGTTCCTCTATCTTCAGAACATATCCTGAACCCAATAACTCACAGTAATCTCTGCTGATGATCCTCTAATATAAGCCACAGTTGTCTCTCACGTGGCTATAGCAGTGTCATGCTTCCATTATTGCCCACCTCATACAACAGTCAAAGTGATATTAAACCATAAATCAGACCTTGGGATTCCCCCTGACAAAACCCTTCGGTGGGTCCCTATAACACTAAAAAAAAAATTTCTAACAGATTCCCATAGATTACAAGGCCCTTCATTATCTGTCCCTTGCTTCTTTCTGTAGCCTCATCTCCTACCATACTCTACCTTACACACTCTAGTCATTTGGCTGTTTACTGAACACTCAAGTTCATTTCTACCTCAAGATCTTTGAACTTAATTCTTTGAACACTCTCCCAAAGGCTTTCTTTCTCACTTCATTCAGATATCCATCAAATGTCACCTCCTCAGAAAAGCCTTCTCTCATAACTTTAACTAAAATAGTTTTCTTGCCCCCATCATCTTATGCTGCTATATTTTTAATACCCCATGTTGCTACTTGACCTTATATTTTCTTTATCATTGTAGGATCCATGAGGAGAGAGACCTATCTTTTTCAAATGAATGTTTCTCATGAACTTGAAAAGAGTCCCTATTTCTGCTGTTGTTGGTTGTTCTATAAATGTTAAATAGGTGAAGTTGGTTAATAGCATTGTTAAAGTCTTCTATATCCTTACTGATTTCCCATCTATTTGTTCCATCAATTATTGAGAAAGGACTTTTACAATCACCAACAATAACTGGAGATTTGTATATTCCCGCTTAAATTGTTAAGTTGGTTTTTTTGTTGTTTGTGTCCTTTTAGAACTTAGATTTTGTTCAGTTGTTTCTGGCTTGCATATTTCAGACTGGAAGTCTTCTGTAATTATTATCTTTGTTCTCTTGTATATAATGTGCCTTCTTTTCTATGGCTACTTTTAATAATATTCCCTTTAACATTCTTCTTAGCAATTTGATTATGATGTTCCATGTTGTGGTTTGCATTTTCCTGTTTGGGGTTTGTTCTTGGATCTGAGAGTTTATAATTGTGATAAGATAAGATGTGAAAAAATTTCAGCCACTATTTCTTGTTCTTTCTACCTCCCTCTCTTGACTCTACTTTCTATTTCTTACTTTTATATGTGTAGTACTGGGTTTGTTTCTGCATCTAAACTATTTTATGCTTATCCCAAAAATGAGAATATTGAACCAAACAGCTGTTAAATAGGTTTACTCTTGCCACCTTGGAATCTTAGGTGTTTTCTCTCCATTAAACATAACTCATTCAGGGGATTTAAATGCTATTAAAAATGACCACCATCAGTATTACCAGCAAAGGAAACTCATCTCACATTTTTCAAACCAACAGGGTGAAAACCACCAAATTTGAAATGTTATGTTTAAATCCCACCCTCTTTTGTTAGTATCCACCTATCCATCTGACTCATTAGATCAGATAATGTTAAAGAAGCACAAGTTACAGACCATCTTTTAGTAGTTTCTGCTCTTGGATTATGTATTCACCAACAAGGTAACAGGTAGTTAATTTTCTCTTTCCATTTTTGTTTTACTGCTTCCCTCATCTTTTGTTTGACATTCCTTTTCCTTCTGCTCGCTAGAATGTGGCATGCTTACTAAGGGAGAAATGTTCCTTTTTATTTACAAAGCATGAACTTAGTTTGACTGGCAACAGTGGTTTGGGCTTTTAAAAGATCCTTTGAATTGTGAAAGAGAACTATTGGAGCAAACAATTTAACATATTTATTATATGAGATTTGTATGATAAGGGAAAATAGGCAAAGTCTCCTCATTGCAAATATAGCATATACACCAGAGAAGAAATCTAGGATCCTGTTTGGTTGAGCCTCATTTAATAAATGATTTTGTCATTTGTTTCTCTTTCCCATAGGGAGAAGAAAATTGAGGGATTGAATTTTATTAGATGCTTAGCTGCTTTTCATTCTGAAATATTGAACACAAAGTTGCATGAAACAAGTTTTGCAGTAGTTCAAGAGGTAAACTTATTTTTCATCTGAATTAAGGATTGTTTGAATAATAAAGAGTAAATATGCCAAACTCTTTTGACCATAGGAAAAAACCCTCTGTACTAAATGATAGGAGTAGGCTTCCATGTAGTTAAAGTAATGCTTTACTTTGCAACTTTTATAAATGTATTAAAAGTTGGACATAAGATAATACATATTAAAACATGTTACTTTAATAGTAGATTTGGTTTCATAGTGATTGTTACTGGTTTTTTTTCAGAATCTCAGCAAAATGTACATTTTGGAAATTTTTTTTAGGTGAAAAATTTACGCTCTGGAGTTTCTCGTGCTGCTGTGGTCTGTTTAAGTGATCTTTTCACTTATCTGAAAAAGGGCATGGATCAAGAACTAGATACTACAGTAAAAGTTTTGTTGCACAAGGCTGGAGAATCAAATACATTTATAAGAGAAGATGTTGACAAAGCACTGAGAGCTATGGTCAATAATGTAACCCCTGCACGGGCAGTTGTTTCTCTTATCAATGGAGGACAAAGGTAGTATAATAATCTTGACATGTCCTTAAACCAAGAATGTAGTTGTTTGCTATATGCGGTGTTTGGGGTGTATAAAAAAAGCAAATTTCAGTGTTATTTCAGTCAGAAAATAATTCCTATATGATTAGGTGCTGAGCATATGGAGAATAACATTTTTATTTTAATAGTTTTATTTGCATTCATAGATCTAGAACTAAATAAATGTCAGTGATTATGAGTTCTTAACTTCTTGGGAAAGAGATAGAATACAAAAATTTGTCATTTTAGTGTCCACGGATGATCATTGAGGGTTAAGAGTAGTTTAATCATTTAACTTTAAAGGTGTATCTTTGGGAAATACCTTATATATCAACTTTAATTGACTGTGTTTCCTTGTAGCCATTTACACATTGCAGTAAGAAAATGTACAGCCCAGCACTTATCAGATGTAGTGGAAATTATGGAACCAGAGCGTATTTTATCTGGAACAAAGGATATGGCTGACCGTTTATTACCAGCTGCTGCTAAGTTTGCACAGGACAGTTCACAAGAAACCAGGTGAATAGCTGCTAATAATATTTGCTGAATCTGTTAGTATATTATAAGCTTACAAATAGGCAACAGAGGTTAAAGAAGAATGACCATTTTTCTAAATGGACAAGTGAGGTCCCCAGTAGTTGGTGCTGGGCGATGGTCTTATTTAACCAATATATAAATGATCTTGAGGGAATATACAGTGAATTTTCCAAATTTACAGATGACACTACATACTTCTGGGTAGTGAGATGCCATGTCACAGGGATGAACTACATGAAAACAGCACAATGAGTGGGCAGTAAAGTGGCAGAAGAACCTCATTGTGGGCAAATGTAAGGTAATGCATTTAGGGGGAAGTGATTTTCCAAGCAATCAGGTAAAATCAAGGAAATAGATACACATGAAAAATACAGAAAGCAAAGTGGGTATTATGTCTTGAAATATGAGATACCTACACTTAGAAAATTCCATAAATTTCTGATTGCTACACTTTAAGAACAATTTTGTGAAGGTTAAGAACAGTCAGAGAAAGATGACAAAATAATCACCATTTGTCCTTAAGCAAATTACTTAACCTCTGTTAGCCTCCATTTCATCATCTGTAAAATTAGGAATCTTGGACTAGTTGATTGATAATGTCTCATTACAAGATCTAAAAATTTATGGTAGTTATATAGAAGATAGATTAAAAGGTGGAGGGAGGATCCTTAGTTCATTCTAAAGTAAAGAATGATATCAAATATTTAACCTTTTAAGACAAAGATGTCCTTTACTTTAGGTGTCTAGAGTTAATCCTGTGGAAGACATTATACCAAAAACTCATAGAGAAAATCAATGTACTCATTTTCTGTTGCTGTGTAACAGGTTACCACAAACATAGTAGCTTAAGGCAACACAGAGGTTTTTACCTTACTCGTCTTTAGGTTAGAAGTCTGGTATGACTCAACTGGGTTATCTGCTTAGGGTCTCCCAAAGTGTGAATCAAGGTGATGACAGTACTGGGCTCTTATCTAGAGGTTCTATAGAAGATTTTGCTTTTCCGAACGCATTCAGTTTGCTGGCCAAATTCAGTTCCCTGTGGTTGTAGAACAAAAATCTCCATTTTTTTGCTGGGTGTCAACCAGGTCCCCTCTCAGCTCCTTAAAACTACCTGAATTCCTTCTTGTGCAGCCCCCTCCATCTCCAAGCCAGATACAGCATGTTGAATCCCCTTCATTCTTAGGATCTCTCTGACTTCCTGTTCTGCTACCAGGTACTGAAAGCTCTCTGCTCTAAGGACTTGTGTGATCAGATTAGGACCACCCAAATAATCTTCCTTAAAGTAGCTTTACTATATAATATAACATAATACTTGGAAGGTATATCTCATCATATTAACAAACTGTACAGATTAGAGCAGGACATCTTTGTGGAAGCATTTTAGAAGTTTTTTATAAGATGTAAAGTTCAAAAGAATTCAGGAGGATTGGATCATAATAGACTAGTTAGAAACAAAAAAAAAGATTCATAATGGTTGTTTTGTGTATATCTTAACCTTTCCTTAATAGCATAGTAATTCTTCTAATTCATTTTGTCAGTTTTTAGATTCCTATTTTAGATACCTATTTTAAGTTTTAAAATTTTAAATGGTTACAACTTTAGTTTTAATATTTCTTACATTTGGTGTCCCTATTCCTTGTTTACTTGTTTGATTTAGCCATTCCCAAATCATTAGGGCCTATTGTAGACCTACAGTCCTAGACTGAAAGTTAGAATTGTCTTTAAAATTATAACTGATTAGGTGCTACTTATTTGGATGTAGACCTTATTCTGGTTGTAGGAAAGAAAAGTAATTTTCATTCTCTTGATATGACCTCCCTTTCTGTAATTTCATTGTATTTGAAGGAGTCTGGTGGATACAGATGATCCTGAGATCATCCACACTCCTCCTCACAATGCCTCATGAAAACCTTGCCTTCTCTGGTTCTTCTAGTCCTGTCTATTCCAAGTTGTAGGCAAAAGTGTAACTGTAATTTATTTTAGGGCCATATTGAAAAATAACATGGTATTATTATGAGGTAATATAAGACCCCTCTATCCAAAAATGTCTTCAATATGCATATGCCCTTCTATGATATCTGGGCTTCTACCATTAGAGTGGTATCTTAGTTAAGATATTATCCTAAAAGAAATATTTTGAAATTGATATAAAAAAACTAGTTTGAAGAGCATTACACATTCATTAATATATCAACCATGATTTATCAATTAACTTTGGGTGTATTTTAGGTGACAGAGAATAGGTTTTTGAAGAATTAGAACCCAGGTAAGTTTTGTCAGGGAAAAAAGGGAGAGAGGTTCAGAAATACAGAACCAAGAGAAGGTTGCCTCAGACCAGAACAACTGGCCAGCAGGTGAGCAGCAAAAGGACATTGGGCAAGGAAACCAGGTCAAAGACAAACTTCTCCTACCTCACAATTCTGTCAAATGTTAGCCTTGATATGGACCCTAGGGTGCCCGAAAGATAAAATCAAAGCTTTTGGCTCTCCAGCTGACACACAGCTGAAAGATTTGAAGCTACAGTGTTTTCTAAAGGTTTTTTCAGGAGAATAATATACTCTCCAGTCCAGGTAGTATTAACTGCATTTCAGTGTCATCCTTAACATAGGGATGGTAATCTTCATGTTGATAGTTTTTTTTCCTTTAAAAAAAAATTGCATGTAAGGACAGAAAACTGTTAGCTTGTTAAGAAATGTAAACATTTTTTACATATTTCTCAAATATCCCTAGGTATTATGGTCGAAAGATGCTCTTCCTCATGATGTGTCATCCTAACTTTGACAAAATGCTTGAAAAGTATGTCCTATCCAAAGATTTGCCATATATTAAGGAATCTGTTAAAAGCTTACGGCAAAAGGTATGTGGAAGAAGTTTATTTATAAACAACTTTAAAGCAAATAAAGTACCAGAAAGGTACAGGATAAGAATAATTCTTCAATTAATTTTCTTTTAGCCAGAGTACATCAATAGTCACATTTCAACAACTGCAGTACTAAGTAGACATTCATAGTGTCAGTAAATGTTTATTGAACAGAAGCTGGCTGTTTGGTAGAATGTAGTGTGTGGCTTATTGGACTCATAAGACTTGGCTTTGAATCACAACTCTGAGAATTAGCAACTTAATGTTAGGCACATCACTTTAACCAGAATTTTTATTTCTATAAAATGAGAATGCTGATGTTTATCACGCCTGGTGCTTGCTTTATTTTTCTTGCATGTTCAACTATTAGAGCTCCTACCATAGTGCAGAGCAGTGATAGGGAGCTTCTTGAGCAAAAGCCCTAGGTCTTATTTATCCTGATAGATAATGGGAATTCAGAAATGTCTGTTAAGCGGGTGAGGGAATACCAAGTGAAAAAAAATGTGAAAAGTGTTTTATAAAAAAGTAGTCCATTTACATACTATTTTTCCAAAGATATGTTTAATAATAAAATGATGTTTTTCCATGGCAATTTATGTAGCTCCTCTCTGATAATCTTGGGCAAAGGATTCATTTAGGAAGGAATATTTCAAAGATACATGGTAATACACATTTTAGAGCATTTTTTCCTGCCTGTTAATCTTGATGATTTCTGCTTAACTTAAAGAACTTATTAAAAACCATGCAAAAAAATTATGAAAATGTGGCAGATTATATGTGGGAGTCATTTCAAATACAAATATCAGGGAAAATGAGATTTTAAATAGTTTATGTCAAAATGTTTATTCTCACAGTAGTGTTGCAGAGAAATTCATTGTTTATGTAATGTGTTCATATTTACTATATAAATTTTAAGCTTTAAGAAGAGTAGTTATAAAATATATCATATTAATTTTTAAATTAGAGTTTTATCAAGCTAATATTTCCTATTAATTAGTTGGTCACATATTTTTTGTTAATTTACTCTAATTATCCACAAGATATTTTATGTATCTGATACCCTTTAAAGTATAACATAACAGTATTTAAGTGTTTTCAATATTAAAAAATGATCAATAATGGCTGCTATGAAAATTACATTGTGCAAGTTATTTCACTTTATTAGTTTTAAGACTTTTATTACACTGCCTTTTTTTATACTTCTTACAGGGTTTGGGAGAGATACCGCTAGATACTCCTTCAGCAAAAGGAAGACGATCTCATACCAACAGTGTTGGAAATACAAGGTCATCATCTGTTTCTAGAGATGTTTTCAATTCAACTGAAAGGTAGGATCATTTGATAGTACACATCATTAGAGAAACTACTCCCTAGTGTTAATATTCTCATTTGTATGTTTTCATGAGCTATCCCTGGAGCATTTTCAAAAGTTAATGGACTTTTAAAGTTGGCAAGGACTTAGAAAGTGTCAGGTAATTAGATTTAATAAGGCAATTATGTATTCACAGTAACTTACTTTTATATGTACTAAACATTAGTACAGCTTTAGTGTTACTGAACTTGTCAACATTAGGCCCGTGTTGGACAACTCTGATTTTTCTTACAGCCTTTATATTTTTCCCTTGATTATAAAAGTAATTCATAATTATGGTTAAAGAAAGAAACAACTTTAGGAATTACAAACCCTGAAAGAAGAATTTAACCAATCACCTGTATACTACCAAGAAGAAAAATCTCTTAAAATTTTTATAAATATAATTGTATATGCAATTGTGTAATCCATTTAAACTGTTTAACAACATTTAATAGATTGGTATATAATTTTTAAAATCTTTTAAAAGTATCCTTATGATCTCTCTGGTATATTTTGAAATATGCAATTGTGTAACCTATTTAAAGTATATAACAACACTTACGTAATTAAAAAATTCTTGTAAATATCTCTGTGGTATATCTTAATATATTTTAAACATACTTTTAAAAACTATATTAGTTGATACATAGGTATTAGTATATAGGTAATAGATACATGGATACATACTGTCTGTATTTGTATATATTTGAATTATTTCATAAATTAAAATAATAAATTTCATAAAAAACCTTTAGGGGGATGGGACAAATTTGTGAAAAGGATGAAGAGGCACAAACATACAATTATAAAATAAATTAGTCATGGGGATGAAAGTACAGCATGGGAAATATTTCAATAATATTTTAATATCTTTGTATGTTGACAGATGGCACCTACACTTATTGTGGTAAGCATTTAGTAATGCGTATAATTGTTGAATCACTATGTTGTACACCTGAAACCAATATAATGTTGTCTAACAAAAAGGCCATCTTTTAAAAACAAGTTTCAGTAGTTAGATGGCTTCTTGAGGTGTTCTTTTGTTTTAATCTTTTCATTATTCCCCTTTTATGTATCATACAGTCCTCAGTTTAAGAATAAATTTAATTTTCTATTTTTCTCATTGTATAGAATTAATCATTTCAGATTAATCTCAGATTAATTTATTTAAACAAATACATAATGGATAAATACATCTTAGGATCTCCATTTTAGATCACCATGTTATATCCACATTCAGGATGATTCTGAGTCATTCATTAATCACTGCTCATAACAACTTTAGTACTGGTTATAATACTGCTTATCAGAAAACTGGTGGCAGCCAGCAATTATCAGCATTGTCTTTCAGACCTGTCAGTTTTCATGACTCTTTAGTTTCAAAGGGATCATTATCTATCACATTGATTAACCCCCTTATAGCAGCACATATATAATATAGCATCAGACATCACATTGAGTAACCTGTTATAACAATGAAAAACATAATACTACTAATTAGAAAGCCATTGAAATAGTAAATCCTGCTGGTCTGAAGATTCTAATTTTACTTTGCATGTTCATATGGACATTTTGCAGAAAATAGTTAACATAGCAGCCCGAAACTGCTATTCCTTGGAAAGAGGCTGTTTCCAAAATTAGCCCTTGGCTGGCATCTAAAAAGTAGGATTCAGGAGAGTTGCCACCATTCTCTAACTGACAAGAGTAGCTTACTGTGCCTAAATTATTTGGGCAAAACAATATGGCTTATGCTGAAGACCTGCTTTCCTTCATGGAATCTGGAATTTTGGTATGTCCTAGGCATAGAACTAACTATGACCAACTCCCAAATAAAATGCTGGCACTAAGTCTCTAATAAACTTTGTTGGTAGACAACATTTCACATGTATTGTCCCGGTTTTTTGCCAGAGGAATTAAGTTTGTCCTGTGTGACTTTCCTGGGAAAGGACCCTCAGAAGCTTATGTTTTCCTCCAGACTATGACACATGTGCTTTTTCCCTTTGCTGATTTTTTTTTTGTGTGTCCTGCTGCTGCAATAAAGTTTTATCCATGAGTAAAACTACATGTTGAATCCTGAGTCCTCCCAGCAAATCACTAAACCCAGGGGAGATCTTGGGGACCCCCAACATAGGTATTGTGGCTGTGGGTTAAATCATTTTGTGAATCTTTGAAAAATAAATATATAATAAGACTTATTTATTATGCTCGTGTTTGTTATAGGAAATTAATAGTGAAGTTAAATTTACCTTTCTTTCACTCTAGAGAGGTAAATGAAATTTGTGATGTCACCAGAAAATCAGTTCCCCGAAATTCCTTAGAAAGTGCTGAGTACATTAAAGTCATAACTAGTTTATTAAATGCAAAAGACTTTCGTGATCGTATTAATGGAATTAAACAGCTTTTATCAGATACTGAAAATAATCAAGACCTTGTTGTTGGAAATATTGTGAAGGTAAGAAGTTGTCAAAATAAATTTTCATTTTCAATCTTTGGTATATAAAGTTCATTAGTTAAAAAATTGCCTTAGATCTTAGTACTTTAGACATATTATTTTAAAGTGTAAAACAAGAATGGATTGCTTAGGTTTGGCTATATTAAAAGCATTCTAGATAATTCAAAGTAATTGGAAAAAATAAATAAGAAAATAGCCACTTATTTGTCTGAATCTTTCCATTAGGTGGTAGCTCATGGAAAGCTCTGTTTTTCAGAGCTCTTGGAACCTGGCATTCAGTAAATACATGTTGAGTGAAACAATAAATATTTTAAAAAACAGCGCATTTAAGAGACTTGATATTCCTTAAGAATAGATGTTAAAGTTTTTCATATGTAGGTCAGAAATCTGTATGTTCTGATTTATATACCTACAAGATATGTAGGAAGACAAGCAATAGAAAGGGAGATAGTAATGTTAGTGGTTCCAGAGCATAGAGTATTTATGCTCATCACAGTTTAGTTCAGTTAATTTCACTCGTCATTTATTAATTAAATTTATTTAAAATGTGTATTATGTGCATTAATCTTGACAAATATACCATAACTGCTCTTTTAATGCCAGTGTGTTGCCTCTTAATTTTCAGAAGAAAAATATCACATATAACTATGTCATGCGAACCAACCAGAAAGTTACATTTTCTGATATTGGCTGAGTAAAAATAAATCTCTTGGAAAGAATTTAACATGTAAAATTGTATTTATATAAATTAACTATTTTATATTTATTTTAATAGTTAATATATATAACTAATATGCTATTAGCATACAGTTAATATATATAAGCTATAATTACTAATAATTCTGTGTGCATGTATGAAGAATTATTGGTTAATAGTCTCAGCCTCACAGAATAGTTCTTCACTCACCTGTTGTGGCCTAAGAATTGCTTAGCATTCGCTGTATTATATCTTGAATTTATGGAAGCTAGGAATTCTGAAGAACAAGGAATAATTGTTAAAGAAATCAGGTGAAGAGATAATAATAAAAACTTAACTCCGAAATTACATCTAAAATTCTCATAAGATGCTTAAACTGAAGCTAGGTCAAATAAATCTCCACAGTGAAACTTATATGTCTACCTCTGTTATGACTAGAGATAAAAGTAGAAACTTTTTTAGCTAAGCAAAGGGGCACCTTCCAGTAAACAATATGTTTATCACATGTACAGTAAGTCAGTCATCTGCTACTAAGCCAAATTTCCCAACTTTAATTTATTAGAATCTCTTTTGGGGTGATTTTTCAAGCCTTCTCTTTTTTCGTTAAGGATATTCAACTCTTAGATTTAACATCCAAATTTTAGAAAGTTCCTATTATCTAAGTTCAGGATAAATAAAATGTGTGTATGTTTTTAAACAGTACATTACTCCTTTAGTAGGATAATTATTGTGAAATGCTAAAAAGCAATTTAAATATAACTGTAAACATTGTTTCACTTTAAATAATTAATCAATTTACTTTCAGATCTTTGATGCTTTTAAATCTCGACTTCATGATTCCAATAGTAAAGTAAATCTGGTGGCTCTAGAAACAATGCACAAAATGATTCCTTTGCTTAGAGACAACTTATCTCCTATAATCAACATGCTAATTCCAGCAATAGTAGATAATAATCTGAATTCCAAGAATCCAGGCATCTATGCTGCTGCCACAAATGTTGTTCAGGCACTGAGTCAGCATGTAGGTAAGAAATCTTACTTTGGCAGTCAAGTTATTTTGACTTTTCTTTCATATTTTCTGATTCTATATAGAAGAATGTTTTGTAATGCTGAAATCCTGGCTATTCAGTTTTTGTCATTTAATGTGATAATGACAATAAATTATTTGTAGTGATAAAATACTATCCCATTAAATTGACTTTCTGTTTCATCTTTGACTTTTCAATTTTTTTTTTCCTACCTTAACCTCACATTTCATATATACTCAAAATTGCTTATAGATTTAGATATAAAACTAAACAGTAAAACTTTTAGAAGATACCATATAAGAAAATCCTCAGGACCATAGAGCTTGTTGAAGAGTTAACATGACACTAAAAGTATGATCCATGAAGTCAGTAAATTGGACTTGCTCAAATTAAAAACATTTGCTCTGCAAAAACCCTATTAAGTGGTTAAAGAGACAAACTACAAATTGGGAGAAAATATTTGCAAACCACATGTCTGCCAAAGAACTTATATCTAGAATACATAAAGAACTCTCAAACTCAGCATAAAAAATAATCTAATTAGAAAATGGGCAGAAGACATGAAGATAACTTTCATTAAAGAGGATATATGGATGGCAAATAAACACTAGAAAAGATGTTCAATGTCACTAGTCGTTAGGAAAATTCAAATTAAGATAATGATCACTTCACAAATGTATCAATTTGTTCAGGCTACTAACAAACTTTCACAGACTGGATAGCTTAAAAACAACATTTATTTCTCATAATTCTGGAGGCTCGGAAGCCCAATATCAAGGCACCAGCAGACAAGGTTCATTGTCTGGTGAGGTTCCAATTCCTGGTTCATAGATGGCTGTCTTCTGATTGTGTCCTCACATGGTAGAAGGGGCCCTCGCTCTCTGGGGTCTTTTTTGTAAGGGAATTAATACCATTTGTGACGGCTCTGCCTTCCTGACCTAATTCCCTCCCACAGGCCTCACCTCCAAATACCATCACATTGAGGGTTGGGTATCAACATACAAATTGGGGAAGAGGGAGACACAAACATTCAGTCTGTAAGTATTAGAACAGCTAAAATGAAAAATAGTGACACCACCAGATGCTAACAAGTTTGCACAGAAATTGGATCTCTCATACATTGCTACTAAGAATATAAACAAAATGGTATAGCTGCTCTAGAAAATAGTTTGGCAGTTTCTTAAAAAACTAAAGATGCACTTACTATATAACCCGTCAATTACATTCCTAGGCTTTTATCCCAGAGAAATAAAACTTATGTCCATGAAAAAAACCTGTACACAATTATTCATAGCAGCTCTATTTGTAATAGTCAAAAACTGCACAACCTAGGTGTAATTCAGTGGGTTAATGGTGAAAAAAACTGGTAAGTCCATTCTACAGAATATTACTTAGAAATAAAAAGGAACTAACTGATACATACAACATTTGGATGGGGCTCAAGGATATTATGCTGAGTAAAAAAAGCCAGTCCCTAATTATTACATGCTGTAGGATTCCTTTTATGTAACCTTTTCAAAATAACAGAATTAGAGAGATGGAAAACAGATCCGTGGTTGTCAGGGTTAAGGAGAAGGGGCTGGATATGACTTTAAAAGCTAGCATTAGAGAGATCTTTGTAGTGATCGAATAGTTCTGTACTATAATATTATAAGATGTAACCTTTGGGTAAAAGGTACACAGGACCCCTCTGTACTATCTTTGCAACTTCCTATGACTCTATAATTAATAAGGTTAAAAACTACCCCAAGAAAAATTATTGTTTCTTTTCTTTTCTTTTCATGTGTGTATGTGTGTGTGAGTGTGAGTGTGAGAGAGAGAGAGAGAGAGAGAGAAACCTATATACGATCATTTGGAGTAAGATGCCTAGTAGCTAGGAATTCTTTTTCTTTTTTATACTATGTGATAATTCCTTTAATATTCTGTGAAATAATCTTTATCTCTCATCTTCTGTAAGAATATTACTGTTAAGGTTTTACACAGATTAAAAAATCTTATCACATTTACATTCATTTGCATGAATTTTTTTTCCTTTCAATGCTATATAATAGAAGATAACTAAGATCTCATAACTCTTTAAACACATGTCTCTTTGTTATTCTTTTTGTTTAGATAACTATTTACTCCTACAGCCGTTTTGCACAAAAGCTCAGTTTTTAAATGGGAAGGCAAAACAGGATATGACTGAAAAGCTTGCTGGTAAATATTTTTTAATTGTTATTTCTAAAGAAATATTTTAACTAAGGAAAAACTGATGGGCATTTCAGTTTAATTTTAGGTTAGCTACCAAATTCAATATTATTACCTAAGAAATAGAAATAAATTGTATAATGATGTCCTCAAGAGGACCTTCTAAGACTTTTACCCTAAAAATTTTCTTCAAAAGAATTTTATCTTTTTTTCCCCAGTAGGTGTTTAGTCTTCCTGTTAGTAGAAATGATATGGGAAAAATAAAAAGACATTAAAATAAAATTTTGATACTCATAGAAAAATTTGAAATTAATGTGTTTGATAAAAGGTCTATGGGTTTAATAGGTATGTGTTTTTATTTAGCACCATTTTAAAAACATTGAGATAAACTTTGGGTTTGATTCCTGTCTTTACTACTTTTGCCTGAACTAATTGTCACATGTGGAATTCTAGTACTTAAAGATTCCAATCTTTGGGAGGAAAGATTATGACATTACATTTTTTTAAATGCCTAACATTTTAGGACAAATTACATAAGGAAGAAGCTTAGTATATTTTACATGGTTTTTAGTTAGTACTTTAATTTATTTAAAAGCTCACTGTTTACCATATATTTATGTTTCAGATATTGTTATGGAGCTTTATCAAAGGAAGCCCCATGCCACAGAACAGAAGGTGTTGGTTGTTTTATGGCATCTCTTAGGGAACATGACCAACAGTGGTTCTCTGCCTGGAGCTGGAGGAAATATACGAGCAGCCACAGCTAAATTATCAAAAGCACTTTTTGCACAGATGGGTCAGAATCTGTTAAATCAGGCTGCATCTCAACCATCACATATCAAAAAGAGTTTAGAGGAATTGCTCAATATGACAATTTGAAATGAATTATGAATCTTTAATGAATACAGTATGGTGAACAAAACTGTTTATGTGATGACAAATAGAACTTTTATAAAGTTACATTTTCATTGCCTGCACTACTCACCCAATAAATCAAATCAATAGCTATTTTTATTTGCACCCTGAGTACACATATGTCCTATATCAACCCTACCACTTGAACCCATCACATAAAAACCTAAAATTAATGTAACCTAATATCCATGAAATCAGAAGTACATGGAATGAATCCAATTTTAATATTTTTGAGAAAAGTCCTCATTTGCACTATTCTATAAACCACAGTTTGTTGCGCTATATGTACAGTTAGATTTGTAATTAAAAATATACTTTTTATTATGTAATCATGTTCTGCTACATCTGATTACTCAGCCTTATTTTATGAATTGGAAGAAAAATCACTATGTTATCACAAATTGATTCTGTGTGCTATTTGTGGAAAACATGTATTTCTGAAATCAGTCTGCTAATATGATTGTGCAGTATTAGCTTGCTTTTGCTGCTGTGTTAATGTGCTATATTTCCTTACTATTTGGGTTTAATCATCAACATAATTCTGAAATTTAACAAGCTATAATAAAGCATGATGACCAAAGTTTTCAAAAACATTTAAACATTTTAAATGCACATTTAAGAAAACGTGTTGAATGTAATTTCCCTATTTTTGTGTGCAAACACTAAATTTTCTTTATGTACTGACATTTATAAAGGTGTTATATTGCTGCCCAGTTGTGTAATTCTCAAAAATAGTGCCAGGTCTTCTATAGTTTTTCTCAGAATTCTTGAGCTACAAGTACTGTATGCATCTTAAAAAAGAAAAGGAACATTATAAAATAAAAGGACTTATTTGTGTAGATGTGTGAGAGGTGTCCTATTTTTCCAACTTCCCTATATGTTAAAATGGAAAAAAAATACATATTGTAATATTAACCTATAACTTTCACTTGACATACCTGATACAATATTGACCTGTTTCTGTTAACCTAACAATAAACCTGGGTTATAATTCTAGCTTTACAGGAAATTAGCTGTGTGATCTTGGACAAGTCACTTGCCAGATGTAAATCTCAGTTCTTCTCATCTCTAAAATGTGAGGGCTGGACTAGATGATTTTTAAAGTTTAATCTTCTTCTAAAATTCTATGATTCTGTGTTGTTTACTCTGATCAGCTTTATTACAATTGCGGACTCTCCTCATTCTTTTTCACTTTCTATGTCACTGACCATTTTTCTAATTTACTTGGCTGCACTTTAAATTGTGATTCTTTGTATTAATCTGTGACTTTGAAGGGAAAAGGGGGTTTTACCACCACAAGCGGAAAGTAGACTTGGGTTTCTTTTTCTATTATATGTGCTGTTTTATAGTTATATGCATTCTTTTAAAATACTTCATCTTTCTCTAAGTGTGTTTTATTGTGCCCTTACAGTTTAGGTTAAGTTGGCAAAAGTTGTAGTGCCATTGCAGGCTCCCAAGGGGATGGCTGGACTACTGCCTCTGGCTCTTGTAGTTGGACTTGATGGTAATGTCCTAACCTGGAACATGGGGTGAGATGAGATTCAAGGGACTTGATTTAGGGATTGATTTCTTCTCATATGTTGCTTTTAATGGTCGATGCTCAACTCAGCTTTGAGTGCTCAGTCTTGAATCAAGCAAGGGTCAATGGTCAGAACCTGCTCTGGGGTCAAAGATTAAGCTTTGAAGCTTGAGAGTCAGGGGTCAATTTGAGGATGAAAGTCAAAGGTTTTTACATGATTTGCAACTGGAGTTTGAAGGGTGGTATCCCAAGTCTAGCTTTGGTCTGCTTTCAGGCAGAACCTGGGCTGGGGGTTCCTGGCTTAGCCAAGTCACACCCACCTCACAGCTGGAGAACTCCTGGGAAGACAACCTGGACCTCTCCGTGGCTGACCAACAGCTCCATGGATATGAGCTGTGACGGCCTGGTCAACAGCGATTATGAGAGAGCATGAGTAGGGTACACAGATGGTGCAGGCTATACAAAGGGCAAAGGTGGGCTCCATCCAGACATGGAGGAGGGGCCCCAGGCAATAGCCCTGGCTCAGTCCTTCGAGCCTGTGCTAGTGGAGAAGCCCCAGAGCCTGCTGGATCATGGGACATCCTTGGGTCACCAAGGGGCCCAGGTGAGCAGGGCAGTGGTGTGACCCTGGGGAGAAGGGTCTCCAGAAGTTGGGTGTCTAAAATATTTAATTAGCACTTATTCTATATGGGGCTGCCTCAGCTACATAATGCCTTTCTGTGAATCTAACAGAGGCATCCCTTCCTCCAGACCCTCTCTAGTAAATGTCACAATGTAAAAATCTATCATGTCTCTGGTTAGAATGGTGCTCCCTGGGGTTGCTCAGTACCTGCTTATGGTACAGGCACTATTATAAGTCCTTTCCATATGCTAAACTCATTTCTGAACAGCCCTCTGAGGAATCTTTCAGATGGGAAACCCAATTCCCCCTTTGCTGATGGGCTAGAGGGTTTTTCCATTTCAAACAGGCTGAGTTGCAAACTTGTGTGGGGGCAAGAAGAAAGCCTATGAGCAACACTGCCTGGGCACAGGTGGGGAGGGTTGTGGGGTAGTTATTCATACTTTTGGGTTAGGTGTTAGCCTCTTTTCTCCCTCTTCAAGGTGGACAGTCACCACTCCCAGAGTTAGTGACAAAAGGACAGCATGTGGTAAGAGCCCCCAGACTCCAGATTGGCACCCCTCAAGCCCTTGGCTGTCAATTAGGCTGCAGTGAGGTCCAGGTTGTCTTCCCAGGAGTTCTCCAGCTGCAAGGCAGGTGTGACTTGGCTAAGCCAGGAACCCCCCAGCCCAGGTTCTGCCTGAAAGCAGACCAAAGCTAGACTTAGGATACCACCCTTCAAAACCTGGGGTTCAGGCTTTGGGGGTGAAGAGACCTAGAATCAAGCTATGCCTTCATGGTACTGCTAGCTTAGTGGGCAAGATGAAGCCAGACAGAAATACTCCAAGCCTCCACGTAGTCAGGGCCAAGGAAGTAGGAATCCTCCCCCTAGAAGGATTGGGAAGGTGTCCTGAAGGATGAGGCACTGGAGTGGGACTTTGAAAGATATGTAGGAGTTTTTTCAACAGGGCCTGATGCCTAAAGCCCAGTCTTAGTCATCTCTGTCCACATCCACTGTGCCTAGCATAGAGTCAGCCTTAATTAATGGTAGGTAAGTTCATGCCTTCTCCACCTACAGCCTCTTATTTCCTGATTCCCAGGCTATCTCAGCAGGAAGCGCTGAGGGAAAAGTCTATACGACCCTGAGGTGTGGAGTCCTCTGACAAAGGCAGCTATGACAGGGCCCAGGTTGCCAGCTGGCCCATACTCCCTTTTCCTCCCTGGAGCTGAGACTTGGTTTCCCACATAGAACATGGAATCCTGCCTCCCTCTGCTGGTCTTCAATAGAGTATTTTCACAGTGCTAGCTTCTACTGGCTTCCAGGAAGGACAAGGGGCAGAGTCAGGTCCTGCCTTTCCTCTTTCAACCCCAGACCCCGATCTGAGACTGTGCCCATGCTAATAAGCATTTAATTTTTACTTCAGAAAATAACAGAGCCAAGAATCTTTGGGGCCCTACCGACAAAGGTGGCATTCCAGGCCAGTGGGAGCTAAGGCACAGTAGTGGGGAAGGTGGCTGGTCTCAGGTACCAGGGCTGCTTCCAGACTGTGAGCAGGAATTAGGGTGCTGCTGGTATTGTCTTGATGTGGACCTGGTGGGTGGGAGCAGAGGTGGGTGGCTCAAGGCAGGATTCAGCTGGCAGGAGAGCGCCCCTGGACCTACCCCTACCCCACACTGCCCGTGCACCTCAGTGTGCCTTGGTGAGCAGCTCAATGATGCAGGCGTGCAGTGTGGTTACACTTTGCCTGTGAATTTCAATGATGCGATGCCCATAAGGATGTCCCAGCACTTGGAGATGCCACCCAGAAGGAGACCACAGAACTGGAGAGGACAAGAAAGGCTGTGCTGCTCGGTAGGTCGTGCTTAGGGCTACCAGCCCCACACCCAGTCCCTGGGTGGGGCCCAACGTGCTATCCTCCACGGTTTTTTTGTTGTTGTTTACTGTTTTATTTTGCACTATAAAAAGCAAAATAACCACTAGTAACATACTGCTTTTCTTCACATTTGTATGGGTTTTAGGAAATTATTGCCTTTTCCCCCAGAGAGAGGACCTGTAGACAAAAAAGTAGTAGTACCACATTGCAAAATCTGTAAATCCCAGCAAGTCAAAGACAACCCTCAGGGGCAGGGGGGAAAACAGCTGTCACAGAGACCAAGACAAACACACACACACGGACAGCAAGCTGGCGACATGGCCGTTTCAATGCCACCGACCCAAACGGCAGACACCCTCTTTCTCCTGGCACCCACTGCTACCACCTCAAAGAGGTGATTTTTGGTCTATGGTCTGAAGAACTCTTTTCAAATGACACAAGAAGCCCAGCTGCTCACAGGTATGGGGCCAGTCGATGATGGCTGTGGTGACCAGCAGGCAATGGTCAATGCCAAAGGTCACCAATGTCTGCAACTTTACCTGTGCAGGACGGGAGCCATTGGCCTAGCTGGGCCTGCAGGGGGCTGCTCGACCCTTTGACAAGCTGCACTCTCCTCTGGGCCTCCGTTTACTCGCCTGTAAAATGGAATTTGGAGTAAAGGCTCTCAGTTCTGGAAGCCCCCTTGGAGATGTGGTTAAGAACACAGACAAACCAGGTGTCCTCAAGGTGGGAGCTATGACCTCTCACCTCCCCAACCTCCTTGGGCCAGTTTCCTCAAGGTCAAAACAAGTTTCCAGCGCTGTTCACCAGGCAGGGCTACAAACACACAGCAGCAAATGCTGTGTGTACTGTGTCAGACCTACCCTTCTGATCCACCCAGGTCCCTCCCCACCTCTAGGCCTCAATTTCCCCATCTGGGTGACAAAGGTCAAGACTCAAGAACACTTGCTGCCTCATGGCCAATGGGAAAAGCTGCCCAGCTCTGCAGTTCAGCACCTACATTCCAATCCTGCTCTAGCACCAGGTCACTCTGGACATGCAGTTTTTCTCTCTGAGCCTTGGTTTTCCTGAGCCCAGTGGATTGGACTTAAAGCTCTACATTGTCCCTTCCAGACTGGCCAGGGAAAGGACTTCTGTAACCTCAGGCTCCCCTTCCTCAGGGGAGGTGTGCCTGCCACTGGGGCCTCAGGCCAGCCTGGGGGCATTCATTGTGGATGGCTGGTCTGTCAGGTGGCCAGGAGCAACCCCACCAGGCTGGTCCTGTTGATGGCGGTAAGGCAATCCCCAGTGCTGAGGGCTCCCAAGGGCTTGGCCACACCTCCAAGCAGCAGGTTGGCGATGATGGCCATGGGCAACAAAGGGCTCCAGCACAACTCCACCAGAGCCACACCCAGGCCCTTGCCCCGGTGCTTCTCCATGCACACCTGGGAGGGGACCCAGCTGGATCAAGAAACCCTATTTTTAAAACCTGCAACATTGTATAGTCAACCCCACTCAATCTAGAGCCAGTCAGCTCTGCCCACTGTTCTAGAATTCTCTATCAGCCCAGAACCATAGACAACTCTACTCCACATAGAACTGCCCAATGTGAGTAAAAAGAGACAACTGTCCACATTCCTAAAACTCACACACTGTCCAAACCTGATAGCTTCAATCCATGATTCCAGAACTCCCTTACAGGTCTCAAAACACAGAATTCTGTCAGGGGTTCTATAAACCTGTATCACTCCAGAACCACAGACTTTTCCAGTCTATGATTCCAGAACATCTTAGTCATAATGGCATCAGCTCTTCCTATGGTTCTAGAACATTCTCAAATAGTTGGAGACCTCAGAGGCATACAGTGGTTCTAAGAATTATCTTAACTGTCCAGAAACAAACAACTCTGCTCATGATTCTAGAATTCCCCCAGCCCAGCCCAGAACCACACAGAGCTTTGCCCTTATGGCTCTAGAATTCCCTGAATAATCTAGAACCAGACAGTTCTGCTAGTACTTTTAGAATGTTTTAACCAGAAGCTATTGTTTTCTCGTTGAGAACTACAGGTTAAAGCACACATGTCTCACATATTTCTACTGGATAGCACTGTTCTAGAACTTTCTGACTCTAGAATCAGATGGCCCTACCCATTTGTTGGTTTAGAACTGTAACACCCTTTATTGGTCTAGAACTGTAGCTGAACTGTAGCTAAACTTTATCTGCTTCACAGTTCTAGACCTCCCCAGTCTGAGGAGAACCAGACAGCTCTGTTTATCATTCCAGAACCCTCTCACCAATCCAGTTTCCTTTAATTTAGAACCACAGGCAAAACACCAAATTTTGGAGTTCTCCAGGTGAGTCATACTCCACCCATGATTTCAGCATATTCTTGAAACTACAGATCAAAACCAGCTCTCCTTCCCACAACCATAGAGCTTGCGAGCAAAAGCCATTGTTGGCTCAAAAGACATACCAGAACAGTATGTGGGCCAGTTTTGGTCTTCAGGTAGTTTTGGGGAAATTTCTAGAACATTCCAGATATCCATAACTGGTACTTTCTATGCTTTTAGGACAGAGATTGGCAAGCTTTATGCAAAGGGCTAAATAGTGAATATTTTTGTCTTTGTGGACCACATGGCCTCTTTGGCAACTATTCAACCCCACCATCATACCATGAAAGCTATCACAGTCAAAGTGTAAATGAGTGGGCATGATTATGACCCACCAACACTTTATTTTTGGACACTGAAATTTGAATTGCATGTCATTACCACATGCCAACTATTCTTTCAATAATTTTTTTAACCACATAAAAATGCAAAAGCCATTGTTGGCTCAAAAGACATACCAGAACAGTATGTGGGCCGGTTTTGGTCCACAGATGGTAATTTGCTAACACCTGCTCTGGAACCCAGTACTACAGTTGTCAAGACTGCCTTACCACACCCTACTTATTCTAGAACATTCTCAAGGCTGTCTCTCCTCTCCCAGAATCTACTCAAAACCAAGCTCAGAGCCCTCTCTAGAAGTATCTCCTTAACTGCAAACTTTTGTGCCAGATTTTGGGAGACTCAGTCCAGCATTTCTGAAACCCCTAAGTCCCTGTGGCCAGGGTGGACAGAACATACACCCTCCTGGCGGGAAGGGTCTGAGGCCAGGGTCTCAAGGCTATGGAAAAAATAGGAGAAGAGCAGGATCGAATTCCCCAGCTTGGCTCCAAGCAGCAGAGGAGGCCTGGGGGGAGGTGCAAGCTCTACCTAGGCACTGGCTTGCAGTTCTTCTGGAGCAACCAGAGGTACAGTCTCCAGCCAGGGTTCCCGGGAGCTGCTTGAGTTCCCACTGCCTCCCCACTTGGCAGGGTCCCCCCCCCCCCCCGCCTATTCATTGGTCCAGTATCCCAGTCTGGGACCTCAGGGGCTGCAATAAATGAGGAGCAGGGTCAAAAGTCTCATCAGGTTGTCCTGGCCGACTGCAGCAGACAAGAACCCAAGGGCATCGGTGATGTTGTGAGACTGATGTTAAATTGAGATTATGTATAACAAAACCTGGAGTTCTCTACAAAGCTAATTTATTCCCAGCCACAAATTAAGATGAAGAAAGATGAGCAGAAATCCTATGGAAAACTTTACTGCTAGGATAAGATAAACCTACTTATTTCATTGCTAGTTAGGAGGTTGAATATGTCAAGCAAAGGCAAAATCAATTAAGTACTCTTTTATCATTAATGATTTATAGTCTCATAATGTGTACTGTAAAAGTGAACTTAAACTCATAATTCATACTTAACTCTTCTCTGGGAAGAACAAAGGGATACGCAGAGACTTAAAGGCATCACAGTAAATTGCAAATTAGGCAAAGTAGTCTTTTTCTTTTAATGCTGGAGCATGGAATGTGTGCGACAACATGTAAAATGAAGACAGAATGGTCTGGTAGTGCCAACTATGACCAGTCTTGAATGACTTTTTTCACCATTTTGTCTAAAGTAGTACCTTAGCCTGTACCAGCTGCTAAATAAATAGCGCTTGAATGATGTGTAGGTTTGAAATTTATTCTGGAGATAGGAAATGATATTTTCAAGGGTGGAGGTGGTGTATTTAAAAAAAGTTAACCTATGGTAGCAGACATAGTTGGATGGAATGGGGAAAAGATATAAGCAAGGAAGTCAATTTGAAAGCACTAATCCAAAGTCCACCTTTGGCAAAGGGATTTCATCAATTGTACCAGCCCAGTGGGCTGATAGTGTCTGCCCATGCAATGTGTTGAAAAAGATTGTGAGATTACATCCCCTTTCAATGGGACAGAGTGTAGTGGTCTACTACCCAGGGCTTAGAGCCAGACTCTAAGGCCTAGTCTATAGTAGAAGCAGTGACAGTTGAAAGAATCTAAAAGGTGTTCTGATGGCAAAATTGACTGAATTGATGACACACTTAGATATGAGGATAAAGGAGTTAAGAGTTAGTACAGGTAACTCTAGTGTTTCTCCAGAAACTTTGATTTTTTTTACTTAGGAAAAAAGGCCCTTCCTGAGTACCTACATCTTATCCATCACCCTTAGATTCAAGTGAGGCTGGGAAATTGAGCATTTGATTTCCTAGGCTAAATAGCAGAGGAAAATAATAGAGAGGTAGTGAAAATGGATATGATCGAGAGCCAGTTTACAATATCTGCTATATTCTATTAGGCCCCTTCTTTCTGATGAACCACAGTGGCATTCTATACCCCTAAGCATTAGTTCAACACCAGTGTCCAATAAATTCTGAAAAGTCAGCACATTTTTCCCAGTGTGAGGTTACCTTGATAAGTAGCCACAGGTCTCTTTGGGGGAATGAGAAGAATATTCATAATGATATTAGTATAGAATTCTTTAAGAAGAATTCTTTAAGGATAGTTGCCCTCCTCTCTTATTTGAAAGGGACCTGGGATCTAAGTGAGGGACTGTAGTTCCCTTTACTGGTCTACTGTTTTTTTTTTTAAAACAAAACAACTAAGACCATAATATTTTGCAAATCAGTTTTGGTCCTATGACCAATTAGATACTGCTAAATATCCCTGCTGGTCAGACCATTCAATTACCCCAAGGCTCTGCTCCCTATTACCCTAATCATGCCTCTTTGTCTCTGATAACTGAATTCTCTTCCATCTAGGAATCTTTCGTATCACCTTTGAAATCATGGCACTAGCATGAACTGAACACTCCAGCATCCCCAGCCAAAGAGAACAACCACTATACAGATCTTCCTTGACTTATGATGCTGTTACACCCTGATAAGTCCATTTTTAATTGAAAATTTCATAAGTCAAAAATGCATTTAATACACCTAACCAACCTACCAAACATCATAATTTAGCTTAGGCTGCCTCAAACATGCTCAGGACACATATTATCCTACATTTGGGCAAAATCATCTAGCACAAAGTCTATTTTATAAGAAAGTGTTGAATATCTCATGTAATTTATTGAATTCTGTACTGAAAGTGAAAAACAAACTGATGGTTAAGTGTATGGGTTGTTTGCCCTCATGATCATGTGGCTGGCTGGGAGCTGTGGCTTACGTCAGCTGCCCAGTAACATGAGAGAATTTTGAGCCATGAATCACTAGCCTAGGAAGTGATCAAAATTCGAAATCTGTTTTCACCTGAATGCATATCACTTTTGCACCATCATGAAATTGAAAAATTGTCAGCCAAACCATTGTTAAGTAAGGGAACATCCGTAACACATTTCAAAGGTGCTGACTCTCCCTTCACCTGTGTATTTCTTGGTGAAGGGACAAATTTTTGGTGAAGGGAGTGTTACCTGGAACTCTTAGGACACATAGTTATAGGTGAGTGGAAAGTTATTCATGAGGAGTTCACTCTGACATCCCTACTGAACAAACTATTAGAAACATTCCTGGCCACTTAAGCGAGAACATTGAATTGACATATTCATATGTGTATATATCAATATATGATTGTATTATAAATATATATTACATATATTTAGTCTAACTTAAAATTATTTCTTCCTCAGTCTAGCACTCAGAATGAAATTCCTCATGCATTCTCCATATTTTTGTCGACAAAATTTGTAAAGTTTCAACTGTCTTGCTATACATCTTGCTATTCACTTTTGACATAATTATCCCTCAGAATATGCTTGAATTAGATTCTGTTAAAAGTCTTTAAAAATGATGAGTGTTGGGAATAGGGAAATTGGCCTCCTTATGGAAGGTGAGGTCTCCACAGATTTTCAAATAAGGCAGGAGCAGTCTCTTCAGACAGGTGAGGAGAGGCTTCTTTCGTCTGGTGAGTGAGGCTCAGTGAGAGGTCATGAGTTCAGAGTACTCTGAGCTCTCGAAATTCTGTCATGTTCTCATTCCATTTCTCTGGTTCTGCTCTTTCCTGAACAATGCCTTAATCTTTATGGAAGAGTTCTGTTGAGACTATGAATTCAACTATTCAACTGACGTTGTAATTTGGCAACATGTAGGTCCAAATTCTGAGTGTGTTAGGCATTGCCATGGCTACAAATAAGAAATTCTTTTGGTACCGTCATAGATAGTCCTTGACTTTTGGTCCCTGCTGTAAGCTAAGAATTTAGAAATCTGACCTTGTCATTTTTTTGTTGTTGTCCAGTTTAGTATAAATAACCACTTCACCCCATACTTGTGCCCAAAGCTTTGCCTTCCATGTGCATGTCATCCTAGGCTACAGTTAATCATTTTATACTATATGTATACCGTATGTGCTGTGTTACCTGAGCACCAGAAGGACGACTTTGAGCATTAGCTGGATTTTTACTGACCCCAGCCTGGTTAGGAACAATCCAACTTCTTTTCATTTCCCTGAGGGTCTGTTATCTACAGCTACTCTTGTACTCATTTCTGTTATCAATCGTGACTGTTAATTATTAGCAAATATGTATGTGTTCTCTCTAATTTAAACAGAAGGCAGGTTTATAAAAAAGGTCTGTCTGGTATTACACAGAGTTTTATGAGGGCAGAAGGCTAGCTAGCCAGTAAGAACATCTGAATTACACTGCAAAGCCAGTCTGGAGGGTACTTCTGTGAGCTTTACAGAGGTGAGCCACCACAGCTAAGACGACTGATAACACACTCCCACACTGGATGCTGGCCCTGGTGGCTCTGGAGAACAGCTGCTGCCCTTGCATAAACCATTACCAGGAAAGTCTAAGTGTCTTTATGAATGAGTTTCTGATTCCAGTATGGGATAAGTAGCCTTGTCAGAAAAGCCCAAGTCATGCTCTTCTCTTTGTATCTCTAAATAGTGTGTGTGTTGGTGGGTGGAGTGGAAACGTAGCCAAGAAAGTATCTGGTAATTTCAGCTTCTACAGATGCTATAACAAAAAATATCCAGTGTACAAGGCAGAGGCATATGGAAAGTAATGGAATCAATAGGGAGTATGAAAATTAATAAAGGGGAAATCTCACTGATATGGCACCAGGAGGCCTTCAGGGAAGCTCTCACTCCCACCACTCCTCATAAATCTGGGACTCCACCAGAAGAGGTGGATGCCATACTGATTTACCTACTTTACTTCCCAGAAGGAAGAAGAAAGATTGCTACCTTCTGTCTCCCTGCAACAGCCCAGCCAATGAGAAGCCACAACACATGGGACTCCGAGTTTACTCCAGTGGACATTTTTACTTAGAACAGCCGTGGCAACGTAGCCATTTTCCTCTATCAAACAGGGTTTCTCTCTTTTGTTTCCAGGCATGCCTCTGGTTTTGCTGTGGCTTACATGTCCTGAATTGCAATTTTCTGTTCTTCCCCAATAAACCAATTTTTTTGCTGGTAAAATAACTGACTTTATTTTTAAGGTTAACAGGAGAAAACACTCTGCATTAAATTTCACATTTATGTTGGTTAGGTTTGTCTTAGGCTGGGTCCTCCAAAAAGCAGATGTCATAATGGCAAGATATTTATGGAAGAAAATGCCTACGAGGGAAAATTGGGAGTCAGAGAAAGCTGAGAGAGCCTTTAGACGGTGATAGAGATCTTCCCGATGATGTAGGAGACAGGGAAGAGAAGAAACTTCGGACAAGGCTGACTGGAACTGGGAGTCATCAAGCCAAAGTTGTCGTCAGAGAAGTCTCACATCTCCCGGGAATAAGCCTGACCGAGTACCCGTCACGTTTTGTCATTGACTTGGAGGAGCTGATAGGAAGATGGCAATGGTACGAATGTGGTGCTAGGTTTCAAATCATAGAAACTGGAGCCATATAACAGTTATGCTTCCTGTATTAGTATATCTGAGAGGTTCATTTCCATGGCCACTGCAGGCTTCACCCTACATATGTGTTGCACCACTAATTAAATATAAATCATTTATAAGGGATAAAAAATATATCCTCATGACAAAGTTTGAACCATGGTCAGACTGCTTGGCAAAAATGTGGACCTGTAGTGTTAACACCTCTTTCATTTCTAATACTGTTAATTCGTGGATCACTCAGTCTTTAAATAATGTACATTATATTTTATTTTTTAGATATACCCTCTTATCTTCTTTCCTAAGATATCTGAATGAATGAGGGCATCACTGTGCCACTGATGCAAGGGAAGAAAAGAAGTCCTCATTTCTACAGACCCTTACTGGTCTCAGGTTCAGTGTGAATGGACTGGACTGTTCCATGGATTGAGCCCCTGATCTCTTCCAGTCTTTTCGGTTTGAATTGCTGGTGCCCACTGCCAGAATCCATGCCCTGGCCATCTGCCTTTGGTCATGAAATATCTGCTTGAGGCAACCCCTTTATCCTGACCCCCTTTGTCATCTCGGGATCCCCCTTTATTACTTCAGTGGCCATAGGAGAACCTGAAAATCCCTTTTACAACATAAGCAGACTATGGTGAGAAGTAGCTGTGCCTCAAACTCAGCCATTTAACCTCAAATAATTCTTTCCTTCTAGCAGAAATCTTGAGACTTGCTGAATCTAAGGCCAATTACAGAGTTTCATAGCTTTGTGACAAGAGAACACAAAGGCATGGAATAGGGAAATTGAGGGAAAAAAGGATTAGAGATTAAAAAGCAAATCTCTTTCTTCCATTTTGACATTTCTACAACTGAGAAAACATTACACATGTTAATAATTTAATACATTACCCAGAATTAGGAGCAACATGGGATCCAAATAAACAATTCTTAGGAAGACTGAACTAAGGAGATACCCTCTGAACCAAATATTAAAGATCAGGTAATAGTAGAAAGGAACCAGCTCCATATTATGTTTCGATTGAAATTTTCTACAGCCACCGTTTTTATTTGCTCTATTTACTAGTAATAAATAACGCTAATTACAGGAGTCTAAATGTTTTTAATACAAGACCCAACACAATTTATTTGGTGATGGAAATATTTATAATGTAAATGAACAAATTCCATTCCCTAGAGCAGATAGGGTCTGTAAATTAAATGAGCCATGTGATGTTTTATGTACTTTTTCATTGTATATTAACACTTTGAAGAGAATAAATAGGAACCTTTTACTGAATAGCCTAAAGAGGTGATTAAGCACTGGGTATCACGAGAACCATTTTGCTCTTTTATCAATCAGGATCCCAGAAGGAAATAGATGACATAACAACATTAGGGTAATTTCAGAGGTGTTTGATAAGGGACTATTTACAATGGCAGGGTTTAGGGAAATCTGAAACCTGGAAGAAGAAAGTGATATGGAGAAAGCCACCTTGATCAGAACTGAGATCCCCACATGGAGAGAGCTGGGGGAATAAACACTCTGACCTCACTCTTTCCTTCCATTTTACCAGGACTCATTGTTGGCCAAATCCAGGTAGAAACCAGGAAGCAAGAAGACCCACTGATATAGCCCATGAGGGTCAATCTCCAGAGATTGGAACAGGTGGAGAAGGGTAGACAGTTGATGTAGATGAGGCAAATGGAAAAAATCCATTTATAAATCCATTATACATTAATAAATAACATCTTTTCCCATCTGTCTAATCTCTTTGTTCTGAGAGCCTCTGACTTTAAGTACTGTATTTTAGAATTCATTACCCCCTAAACTACAGTATTTAATATCTCCTTTTCTTCCTGAAGCTTTAAATTGTGACAATTTCTTTTAAAGTCAACTAAGTCTAAATTAATTAAAAAAATAATTTGTATTTTCATCAGTGGGAAGAGCATTCTGGGCAGAGGGAAAAGCACACTGAAAGGTTTAGACAAATAATAGGGACATAACAGACACATAAAAGGGAACAAATGGAATTTTGTGGAGTTATGGGGAGACAGAAACCATTAAGAAGGCTGGCATGATTATGAAGGACTGCATTTTAAACTTGAAAACATTTAGGTTTTTCTTACAAGCAGTAGGAAAAACTGGTGGAGTTTTTAAAGCAGAAGGGCTGGAGCAATAGTACTGGCTTGAAAGGTAAGATGCAGAATACTAGGTAAAGGGAAACAATGAATCTCCAATGAATAAACTTGAAGAAGCAGATGGCTTCTGGTTTTTGTAAAATGGGTGTTAGAGGCAGATGTAATCTCGGAACTAATCTTATTTACTGATGAAGAATTTGAAACCACTTTAGGAAAGATTGAAAGAACCAGAAAAAGGAGTGTAGGCAGAGGCATTTGGAACCATTGAATGACAATGCCTGTGGAAACTCCGCCTGCCTTCCCAGTATATTACTACCTTAACTGCACCATCCCACAGTAAACATCTTTAAATTGTTGGCTAATCCAGTAAAAAGCATGACGGCATTTTTAAGTAGTCCAGAAATTTAGCTTGAAGGGTAGACGAGGCAATGCAAAGGGCTAGCTGCAGTTAGATGCAGTTCAGTGAAAGTGAAAGGCAGACAGTAAGATTGATTTTGATAATTGGCTGTTGCTGGGATTTATGATTAACAGGGTTGCATTTTGCAACCTTAAAGCATCATCTTGCAGAGAAATACTTCTGGATGCACAGATTCCAAAGGAGGAAGCTGCAGCCCAGCTGTAATATTACACTGAACCTTTAACAAGAGATTGCTTGGTAAGTGGTGGGTGAATTCAGGAACCTAGTGAGACAGGGACCGTGGGCTTAGACAGAGTAGGGTGAGGGCCTCTGGAAAAAACAAGATAACCATTGTGAGGTTTGCACAGGAGCCCAACTTATTTTTCTAACTTTACCCAAGTGTTGCCTTCCTTCCTCCAGCCGTAAACAAATGATTTGTTGCAACTTGGGCAATGTAGCAAACAAGCCCAAAACAACATAAGGCAGGAAGGATTTCATGGAATCCAATTAGTTAAAAGAAGTAAAACAATGACTCAGCCCACCTTTAGAGCAAAGCAGGCAGCCTTGAGTGATAGGCTCCCAGACCAGGAAGCTGCTGTCCTGGGAAGAAATCAGATCAGTAAAGTTCTTGTAAATAACCAGGAAGACTAAGAAGAAACTTAGTATTTCTTCAAAAGTATCGGAACCACTTAACAGGTGTACCCTTTGTCTCTCAACTGCCTATAAAAACCCCTAGACAACGTACAACCCCGGGACTCTCTTGTCCCCCTCCTGGCGTATGCCGGGAGGTCTGTCCTTTCACTTTATCTCTGAATAAAAGCCTGTACCCTGCTCTCCTACCTTGCCTGTTTGCTAAGCTCATTCTTCGGCTTCGTGAACAAGAACCCCGGCATCATCTTTGGGGGCTCGTCCGGGATAGCTTCGGAGGTGAGTATCGGGCATCCAAGCCTGCCTGTTCTTTCGCTGTCCTTATAGAAGGAAGCCGTCTATGGCACACATTGGGCACTTGTCAGCCACTTAAATGGGACTAGCCTGGCTGCGGATCACAAAGTCTCAAGCGACAGGTTCCCCTGCGTCTCCCTCAGTGGATCCCCCGTCTCCCCTGGGAGCCGGGAATGTCACCTGAGTGGAGGCCAGGATTCCCTTTCAGAGGCATCTCCTTGGATGCGAGGAACTGAGGAAAGCCGGGGGCAACTGCGAGGGTCTAGGCTGAGGCTACACTTCAGCGGCTTCTCAAAGGTCCGCGTGTCTGGAATCATCAGACCCCGACAGCCCAATGGGTATCCGTGAGGAGTGTCTCTCTGTCTCTGTCTCTGACTTCCAGCCTGCTTCTCCAGGCCGCCCTGCCCTCTTGATGAGGCAGGGGCGCTCTTTACTTTCTTAACATGCTGCATGTGAGCCTGTAACTTCATCAATTTCACGGAACCCGATGCTCACCACCACAAGGTAGGAGATCTACGCTTCACTCTTATTCTTGACTTAATACTACACTTTTTTTATCTCATGAAAAATGTGTCTGGGCACCCGTTAGCCATTTAAAAGATGATTAGCATCGGCTACCAGTCTTCAAGTCTCCGGTGAAAAGTTTCCCGGTGTCTGCTGCCCCTGGACGGGAATGTCGGGGAGTGGCCGAGTCCAAGGGCAGACCGGACTAGTAGACAGTGGTCCTTGGATCTGGGCTCTGGCCGATTGATCTGACGGCGCCGAGTGAACCTCCGGCTAGGCTGCTGCCTATGCGAGAGTCGCAGATGACCACCCCCTGACCTCTTGTCTCACAGATCAGATTTGTTACAGTGGGTGATTTGGCTAAATGATTTCCAGGCAGTGGCAAAAACTAGTGCTTGAGTATAGACCTCCCCTCTGTAACTGTACATGTAAATGACTATTCTAGAGGCAGTCATCCTGGAACTAGACATTTCCTTTTCTGTGGCCCCAGGGAAGCAAAACTGGCTTGTGACTGACCAAGATTCAGGCAGTGAGAGGTCACACAGTCCCTGCACTTATCAGACAGGCAGGGGGCCCTCAGGGAATGACTAAAACTTGTGCAGAGAAAACTAGCATCTAGATTAAAATTCCCAAAAGGCGTGAAGTAGGAGCACACTGGTGAGGTCTCACTAAATCCAGAGCTCTGAGGTGACTCTTGCTGAGTGGGAAGGCAAGAGGGAATCAAGGCAAGGTGCAGGCCATGCTGGTAAGGAGTGGTTAAATCCAGTAGGCCTGGCAGAGGGGGTGACTGACCACTGTCACCTAGACTCCAAAGCGAGGGGACGCCCTCACAGAGAGAGGCCAATTAGGTGCTGGGCACCTGTCTTTCTCTTTCTTCCAGATGGGAGCATCCTCTTCAAGTTTAAAGCCAGACATGCCTCTGGCATGCATTCTGAAAAACTGGGAGCAATTTGAAGAAGTGCCTCATCTTCTTCTGCACACAAGCCTGGCTGCAATACTAACTCTGATGGAGAGGCCTGGCCCCCTGAGGGAAGTATATTATATAATATCATGCAGCTAGATTTGTTTTGCCGCAAGAAAGGGAAATGGTCAGAAATCCCATATGTACAGGCCTTTTTTGCCCTTAGAGAAAGTAAAGGACTATGCAAAAAAGGTGGATTAATTCCAGACCCTACTCCAGACCCTAATTCCTCCTCATTGCCTATGGTAGGCCCACCTTACCCAGATTTAAGTCCACTTGCTGAGAATCCTAAAAGTCAGACAGACCACAGGAGAATTTAGCACCTCAAGCATCATTAGCCCTATCATCCCACCAGGCTTCCCAGGGGGTAAAGGAAAGACAGTTATATCCATCCTTATTGCCCTTACAGGAAGTAGCCAACGGAGGGTGGGGACCGGCTCGAGTCCATGTCCCCTTCTCCCTCCAAGACCTGAGGCAAATTAAACAGGACATGGGTAAATTTTCAGATGACCCAGACAAGTACATAGAAGCCTTCCAAGGGCTTACTTTAACCTTTGAACTGACCTGGAAGGATGTTACGCTTATACTAAACCAAACCCTAACCGGAGGGGAGAAAGAAAAAGTAATCAGAGGAGCCTTAGAGTTTGGAGATGAATGGTACACTATAAATGCAAGTGACAAATCTCCAGAGGAACTAACCCAGGTCCCCACTGGCTGTCAGGCAGTGCCATTCACTGACCCAGAGTGGGGCCATGACACAGATGATGCTGATAAGTGGTACAGGAACCACTTTATAACTTGTATTTTAGAAGGGCTGAAGAGAGCCCAAGTAAAACCTATAAATTACACTAAATTATCAGCCATGATGCAGGAAGGAAAAGAAAGCCCCTCAGCCTTTCTGGAGCGGCTCAGGGAGGCATTGGTGAAGCATACTTACATGTCCTCAGAGTCCCCAGAGGGCCAAATTATTCTCAAAGATAAATTCATCACCCAATCGGCCCCAGATATCAGGAGGAAGTTACAAAAATTGGCATTTGGCCCAGAGCAAAATCTGGAGAGCCTCCTGAAGGTCGCCACATCAGTTTTCTATAATAGAAATGAGGAGGAAAGGAGGGGACCGGGAGAGGAGAGATAACCGAAAGGCAGAGTCATTAGCAATGGCCTTGCAGAGAATCAACTTTGGGCCTCCAAGGTTGGAGAAAAGGGAGACCAACCAGCCCAAGGGACCGGGCCCTGGGCAGCTTGTGTTCTCTGTGGCAGAGAGGGGCATTTTAAGCGAGACTGCTCTAGGGGTAGGCGCTCCAAACTGCCAACGCCCTGCCCGCACTGTCAAGGAGATCACTGGAAGGGAGAATGCCCTCAGAGGCGTAGGCAACTGGGGTCAGGCTTGCAACAATGTGGTCAGGACTGAAAGGGCCCAGGGCTGCCCATGCTGGCTCCTGTCACCATCATAACCCCACAGGAGCCCCTGGTGATTCTCTCTAGGAGGCCACACCACCAATTTTTTGCTCGATACAGGAGCCGCTATTCAGTCCTCCTCCATAATCCTGGCCCTCCCTCCTCCCAGCCAACTACTGTTAGAGGCGTATCTGGGAAGCCCATGACCAAATATTTTACTCAGCCTTTAAGCTGTGAGTGGGACTCAGTCCTGTTCTCCCATGCCTTCCTAGTGGTCCCAGAAAGTCTGACGCCGCTTCTAGACCGTGATATACTTTCTAAAGTACAAGCCTCTATACATATGAACATAGAAAGAGGAGCGATGTCTTCTCTCTGTGGAAGTAGACATTAATCCTGAGGTCTGGGCAATTAATGGAACCATTGGAAGGGCAAAATCAGTCTGACCAGTACAGATTCATCTTAAAGACCCTAATCACTTTCCTCATAAGAGGCAAATCCAACTCTATCAGACAGAGAAATCCCGTAGATGACTACAGTTAAGAAATTGGCTTCCCACGTTCTTTTGGGAGAAATCCATGTTACTCATCAGGCTCATCATTATCCTGGCACTAATGTTTATCCCCTGTATACTTAACCTAATAACATGATTTATTCTATCTCGCCTAGAAGCCACAAGACTGCAAATGGTGATGGAAATAGAACCCAGGATGGAAATGCCCATCTTCCGAGGCCCTCTTGACCGACCACTGATGGAGACCTAGCTGCACCCCTTACTGTGCCCCCTTTCAGCAGGAAGCAGCCAGAGCGGTCGTCACCCCCTTTCCCTAGCAGCAGCTAGGGTTTCCATCTGTAGAGGGGGGAATGAGACAGGGATCGTGGGCTTAGACAGAGTAGGGTGAGGGCCTCTGGAAAAAAACAAGATAACCATTGTGAGGTTTGCACAGGAGCCCAACTTACTTTTCTAACTTTACCCAAGTGCTGCCTTCCTTCCTCCAGCCCTAAACAAATGATTTGTTGCAACTTGGGCAATGCAGCAAACAAGCCCAAAACTATTGCAAGCCCCAAACAACATAAGGCATGAAGGATTTCATCTTGAAACCCAATTAGTTAAAAAGTAAAACAATGACTCAGCCCACCTTGGGAGCAAAGCAGGCAGCCTTGAGTGATATGCTCCCAGACCAGGAAGCTGCTATCCTGGGAGGAAATTAGATCAGTAAAGTTCTTGTAAATAACCAGGAAGACTAAGAAGAAACTTAGTATTTCTTCAAAAGTATCGGAACCACTTAACAGGTGTACCCTTTGTCTCTCAACTGCCTATAAAAACCCCTAGACAACGTACAACCCCGGGACTCTCTTGTCCCCCTCCTGGCGTAAGCCGGGAGCTCTGTCCTTTCACTTTATCTCTGAATAAAAGCCTGTACCCTGCTCTCCTACCTTGCCTGTTTGCTAAGCTCATTCTTCGGCTCCGAGAACAAGAACCCCGGCATCACTAGCAACAGCAACAGGAGAGAAGCCCGATTTGAAAAATTTTATTTCTAAAGTGAGGATGGGAGTGCGACTGAAGTGGACTGCTAAGACTGTCAACAACTGCAGCCTCTATCTGACCAGAGGGTTTGTATATCCCTTTAATAATCATGCCTCAAGTCCCCGACTCCACTATTGTTTCCTCTTCAGGAAACCTCAGTGGACCCAGAGTCCGTACCATCTTGAGACTTAGGGGTTTAAGGTTTTTTAGGTAGAGGGGTGTAGCTTGGATAACTGTTGGGAAAAACCTTAAATTTGCCCAAAAAGAAGGACAATATTTTTTTAAGGAGGCAGGGCGCTGTCCGGTTTAAATCAGGGACAGACAGGCCCTCAACACGCAAGACGAGCTCGGGAAGCCGGCAGGGAGGAGGGAAAATTAGGCTAGACCAGCGGCCCCGCCTTAGGCGGCGTCGCGGCCTCTTAGAATCAGCCGAGAGCAAGGCCTGCGTGCAGCGCAATCACGTGACTCCTTAGCGTGTGTGTGTGTGTGTGTGTGTGTGTGTGTGTGTGTGTGTGTGTGTGTGTGTGTGTGTGTATCAGCGCATGCGCGCGCGGATGCCGACGAAGCGGGCGGGGCGGTGGTGGCGTCATCCGCGGCGGCCGAGGGGACGGAGACAGTGGAAGTGCCACCTTTGGCTCAGTTGGTCCAGACTGCGGCTCATGGCATTGAGTGGCATCCATCGTCAGGTCAGCTGGGGCGGGAGCCCTGGAATTGGCTGGAGGGGGCGTTGCGCCGGTCAGGAAGGGGCCTGCCTTGCTTCAGGCCGCGGTGGGGCCGCTGTCTCGGGCCCCGCCGAGTTTGAGGCCTGGCGTGGTCTCGGCGCCCAGCTGTCCATTCCTTTCTCCTTCCCACCTGTGGGGTAGAGCTTGCGAGGTTTCTTTTCTTAGACCAAACGTTTCTCTCACGGGTGCCCTTTGACGGGTGGGGAAATGTGGGCCTCCATCTTGGTTCAGAAGGTGATTTGGGGGGTTAGTCTGAAGCCCGTGCCTCGCGAAGAGCTGGAAAGCAGTGTGGCTGGAACGACTGGAGGTGGAAGGGGTTCAGGAGTAGCCGCCAAGGGACTGGGGGAATGTAATACAAATTCTGTTAAAGGTTTTAGGCTCTTTGTCGGGCGCGTTCCGTGTTTTGACTACATCAGCCACACTTTTGGGACTCTGAGCCAGAGCAGCCCCAGATCAGCCAGAGCTTTTGGCAGGATAGGATAGAAGCAGAAAAGCCAGACGTTAAAGATCCTAGTTGGATCTTTTAAAGAAATATATTTAAGAATAATGTTTACCTTTTGTAGCCAGAGACCAACACTCGTGTTTTTCTCGCTTTAAAATCACATTTTAAAGTTAATAAGTACTACTTTAAGTTAAAAAACAGTACTGCTCTTATTATTGATGGTTCTATAATACCATATTTTATGGTGATTAAAACGTTACGTTTTAGTTTGATATTCATGTTGCTTTCTCTTCAAGGATTTGAGGTTATTTGGCAACTGATCAATGTTCAGAAATACTTTAAACCTTTCTGCAGCTGTAAAGATTGAAGCTTAAGAAAGCAGTTTTCATACAGGGAGTATAAAGCTCGTGTTGGAAAGGAAGTTTTTTGGCTCTCTAGGAGCTTAAGTGGGTTGAAAGAAAAAAAAAAAAACTCAGGTATTCCTCTGCCTACCCCCATCATCTGTAACCTCATTCTAGAGTTGCAAAAGTTGGAACTTTCCACTATTGAGCCTCTGGTAGGGATAAAATGAACGAAAGGAGTTTTGCTAAAGACTAGTGTTAGGCTGTGAACCCTGCAATAATTAGGGGTTGACGAGAGATGGTAGTATGAGATTATTAGAAGTGAGAATTGAAAATAAATTTTTTAGTGTCAGAGTTATTTGATAATAGTTTTACTTACCTATAGTTGAATAAGAAAAAATTTTACAGATCAAATGATAAAAAGTGTATTTTCTTCCAAGAGATACAACCTTCTGTGATATGTTAACAAATAATTCTGCATAAAAATATGATTTTTTGTTTGAAAAATAGCCAGAGGAGAAAGTAGTAGTTTCAGCCAAATGGTGATTTCTTTTTTTCAAAAATCTGAAGATGATGCACACATTTATGTAAATATATGTATTTAAAGTCCAGTTTTTGGAACATAGTAAGTTTAATATATGGAAAGTTTAAAAAAAGTCAATCTGTGAACATTCTACTTAGCCTCTGAACAGTTGCTAAAACTATTGATTATGATACTTTTTTCTTAATAACTGGAGTCTTTAAATTGGCTTATCTGTGGATGAAGCACAGGGTAACTTGCAGATTGCAAAACTAGTTGATATGCAACATTCAAACTCCTACATATCAAACCTTAGTGATGACTTGAGATTTTTACATGTTGCTCTGTTTGTGAAAAGAATAATCAACAGTTAAGATTATCCATACCCTCTATAGGTGTAAGTACCTATAGAGAGTTTTTAAAAAATTAAAGTTTCCATTTTTAAGGAAGTATGGGTTAAGTCATCCACCAAAACATCTTTTACATTTTAAATGGCATGCTGAATTGTTAGTCACATGTTCAATGTATGTAAAGTTAATGTATGATTTGCAACTGTTTTTTCATGTACTGTGTATTCACTTTATAATTTATCATTTTTTAAAATACTTGTGGGCTTTTTGACTCTCATTTTATAAGAAATTGCAGTGTAGTAAAAAGTCATTGAGTGACTTGGTAGGTTGAGAAAGGAGGAAGATTTTGTTAGTCTGAGAGAATAGAGTGCTCCTAGGCTCAGGCATAAAGAATGTATTGGGCTCTTTGAATGGCAATGAAAAGGAAAACTGTAGGATTAATAGGTCTGAAAAGTTAAGTTAGAACCAGATACACTACTCCCGTTTTCAGCAGATACTTACTATGATGTTATATACCAGATATGGTTTAGATTCTAGAGACACAGTATTTAACAAATCCAAGGCCTCTGGTCTCACTGAATTTAATATTCTAGTAATATTAATTTATCTGTAGTAATAGGGTAGCAGTGTTTCTCAAATTTTTAAATTTCAATCCACAATAGGATAACATGTAACATAGCAACCCAGTAAACAATAGTTGAATTCTGTGTGTAGTTCAAAGTATGCCTTTATTGTGTGCATGCACTGTAATATATTTTTTCTAGTCTATATTTTTCCATTAAAAAAAAGCTGGTTTGAAGCAGTCTGAAGTTTGAAAAACATTGCTCAAGAGAGGAGATAATAATTACTTAAAAAATTGTAGCAATCCTGTGTCATTTAAAAGAAGAGGATAGTTAGTCTTTGTAGCAAGGTATGTGTGATCATTTTGTGAATGAGGCTTAGAGAGGTTAGGTATCTTGATCAGTTATCTGATGAGTAACTGGGGCAGATCATTACTTCTTTTGGGCTCTAAAGCCCAAGTGCTACATTAACCACTTCTCATTTGGTTATGAAGTAATAGGTTTTAGTCTGAGGGGACAAAGGACTCTGATGTTACTTTTTTATTCAATGAATTGAGTGAGTATTAGGCCTTCAGGTATATTGTATCCCTATATATTGGTAGAACTGGTCCTTTCAGGAAACATGACCTAGCAGGGAAGATAGACATAGAGCAAGTATCACAAATGTGTTGTGTGCTATGGAGAAAAACAATGCAATGGAAGCATAATTGGGGGAACTTAACTAATTTGATGGGTAGGGAATACTTTTCAGGAAGTGATGTTAAAACTGCCCAGAAGAATGATTTAGGTTGAAGGCTCTGAGTGGCATATGAAGGTGAGGTAGAGGGATGGGAGAGCCTTACATGTAGAAGAAACTGCATACACCAAGGCCCTGAAGCTGGCAGGAGTTGAATTGGAATAAACCACAACAGAAGTAGAACTTACGGGCTGTGTAAGTTAGCAGAGAATAGGCAGGAGTTTTGGTGTTAACGATGCAGTTGAATCCTGACCCTGTTCCTTACTACCTGTGTAACCTAGGACAAGTTATTTAATCTTAATTTTGTTTTTCCTCATCCCCCCAGATTCATTCTTCAAATATTCTTCAAAATATTTGTTTAATAAATGGTATCTCTGTTATTCTAATAGCTAGTAATTGAAGTCATAGCAGTGTGTAATGACCTGCTTTCATTCATTCACTCAAAAATGTGTCTTCAGTGTGCCAAGCAACTCAGTATACAATAGTTGAGTTGCATGTATGTGTATAATTGCACCATATGTCACAAAAAAATACAGCTTTAGTATGTGCAAAGTGTTCTGATAATTTTTTTTTCTATTTTTCATTTGCATAAAGGAGAAGAGTCTGGTCTAAAGCAGTTGGCAGTTTGAAAAATACTGGTCTAGTGGGGGATGATTACATAAGCTGTAGCAATAGTATTGTGAATAAAAAGGGGCTGGTTAATTCTTATAAAAAATAAGTAAATTTTTTACTATTTATAAATTCTATGAATAAAAGAGTAGAGGGAGGTAAAGGGGATCATGCTGGGGATGGGAGCAAGGTACAGTTTTAAATAGGTCTTACTGAGATGATGACATTTCAGCAGAGGAGGAGGAGGTGAGGAGGGTAGCCATGTGGGTATCTGGATCACTGGGTATAAGATCACTGCTTAGAGGGAAAGCCAGGGCAAAGGCCCTGAAGATGGGGAGAGACAGCAAGATGTCAGTATGCCTGAGGCTGAGTGAGAGAGGGTAGGAGGGTGAGATCAAAGAGGTAAATGTTGGGAGGGATGTGGTGGGGCATTGGAAGGACATTTACCTTTACTCTGGGTGGAGCAGTGGAGTGACATGGTCTGAGTTGTGTTTTAAGAAGAATACTATCTACTGTGTTGAGAGCCTGCTGGGGGCAGGGAAATAATGGTGGGGTAGAGCAAAAGGGAAGATGGAGGAGGCCCATAGAAAGTTATAGGAGACCACTAATACTCTAGATGAGAGGCTTGAATGAAGATTGTAAGAAGTGGGATTTTGGCTGTATTTGAAAGGTTCCATAACAAATTGGTTGGGTGTAGGAGAATAAAGAAAAGTTAAGGATGACTTCAGCATTTTTGGCCTGAACAACTGGAAGGTGGATGTTTCTATCAGCAGAGATGGGGAATGCCATGGACAGAGTAGGTTTAGGGGAAGAAATCAGGAGTTATTTAGAGACATTGTATTATTTGAAATGACTGTGTATGTGCAGATAATGTCAGTAGAAGCTGAATATATGAACCTGGAGTTTGGAAAAGGGGTCTGGGCTGGAGATAGAAATTTGGGAGTTGGCGTATAATCAGTATTTAAAACCATGTGAGATTGCGAGTTGAGGAGATAGAGAAGGGTAGATGAACAAGGATGGAGTACTGTTAAAAGATTAGGTAGAAGAACAATACCCAGTCTGTCTCAGGAGACTGTCACTCAGAGGAATGAGTGCGTTAGAACTAACACCAAGAGATGGTGTGACCTGTAAGCCATTAAAAGGAGGGCATATCAGCCTTTGGGCATTATCACCCAAATCTTGAATGCTTCTAATTTTATAGGACGGTGAGAAGATTTTTAAAAAGACTCTTGAGAACCACAGGGGAGCAGCCTAAGGTAGGAGGAAGACTAGGTGAAATGACATGTCAAAACGTAAGAAGAGAATCTTTCAAGTAGGAAGTGATCATTACTATTACTATTGGATGCTATGAAGAGTAGATTATAAGGATGAATTAGAAGGTATCCAATTGGATTTATAAACAGGGAGATTGTGACCTTGGTGAATTTCAGAGGAGTGATGAAGAATCCAAACTGGATAAGTCAAGGATGTGGAAATAGGGATAACAAGCTTAGACAACTTCATTAGCTTCTCATTGTCAGAACAAAATCCAAATCTGTAACATAGCTTGTGATAACTTTTAGTTTTTAAGCTAAATCGTAGTATGTGTGTTATAAATTATTATATAAAAGGTGAGAGATACTGAAACATTTGATTGCTAATGGAGTACTCTAATACAGTGCAACACACTGATAAGGAGAGAATGAAGGTAATTTAGAAGCAACACTCTTGAGAAGATGGGTGGGACAAGTGGTCCAAGTCATGAGTTCAGGGTTTGACGTTTGATAGGAGCAGAGACACTTCACCATTGTGGCTAAGGGAAGAAAGAGGACAAGTAATAGTTACGTATTTCATCTATTATAGGAATGTTGTAATAGATACACAAAACAAGTACTTTAAGAGCAAAAAGGAGGGAAAATTATAAGTGAGGTGTGGGAACTGGGGCATTGGTATATAGATGTACCTCAAGGGATAAAGAACTTTGAAAAGAAATAGATAATTAGTAGAGATCATAAGATTGTATATCAGTGATACTTAAAAAAAAGGTACTTGTGATTCATGGGAAGAGGTCAAAATACCAACATTCCTAGGAGTTTGGAAGAAGTTGATTCCAGCCCTCCTGGATGACTTTGTGGTGTTCAAGATTTCAAGGGAGGAAGTAACTGCAGATAAGGTAGAAATAGCAAGAGAACTAGAAGTGGAGACTGAGGATGTGACTTAATAATAATTGCTGTAATCTCATGATGAAAATTCAAGGGAT
Organism: Phataginus tricuspis; assembly: GCA_029783875.1. Classification (NCBI taxonomy): domain Eukaryota; kingdom Metazoa; phylum Chordata; class Mammalia; order Pholidota; family Manidae; genus Phataginus; species Phataginus tricuspis. The sequence continues at coordinate 55,814,411 of JAQQAC010026072.1, read as the reverse complement.
GGGACTTTGCTTCTTATGGATGAGCAAAGAAAGTGGTTTCTTCAGGTGGAATCTACTGGTAACATATTAGCAAACAGCATTGTGTGCTTCAGAGAAATTGTTCATGAAAGGAAGAATCAGTGCAGCAAACTTCATGGTTTTTTAAGAAATTGCTCCAGCCACCACAGCCTTCAACAGCCATCATCCTGGTCAGTAAGCAGCCATCAACATTTATGCAGTGCTCTTCACCAGCAAAAAGATTATGAGTCAGTGAAAGCTCAGGTGATAGTATATTTAGCAATAAAATATTTTAAATTAAGGTATGTACATTTTTTTTGGACATACTGCAATTACACAATTAATATACTATACTTAAACATAACCTTTATATGCACTGGGAAACCAAAAATTCATTTGACTTGCTTTACTTACCATGGTACTCACTTTATTGTGGTGGTATGGAACTGAACCTGCAATATCTCCAAGGTGTGTTCCTCCAGGTAAACTCTGTGTTGATTGCCAGTTTTATGAGGTAAAAGTCAACAGCTTTTTTTCTTTCTCTTAAAACTTCTGCAAAAAAAGTGCATTGTGAAGTTCAGTTTTATTTTCTTTACTAATTTTATAGTGTAACATCTTAAATTTGGACAGCCCTTTTGAAGGAATTCATTGTCTGCCGTGGTACTCTTATTTATGTGAATTCATAGTTTTTAAGACTTTCACATACTTTTATTACATCTGAGTTTCTCAGCAGCTCTATGAAGCTAGTAATGCAATATAACTACATTTAGAAATAAGAAAACTAAGATTGACATAGGGATCACATGCTTTTAAGGGAGAGAAGTAGAACCCACTTCCCTTGTCCCCTAGTTCTTTTTAGTATTTACCACACTATAATTTATCTTCTTATATTGAAAGAAAGTTCTGTAATTCTAGTTCCTAGTCTTTTGTACTTTATATTTTTAGATTTAGTTATAATTTAGTTGTCTTTTTAAAAAAATTGTGTTAAAAACTACATAACATAAAATTACCTTCTTTACCACACAAGTGTGCAGTCCACTAGTGGTAAGTATGTTCACATGATCTGTGAAACAGATCTCCAGAACTTTTTTATCTTAAAAATCTGCAGTTATACCCATTAAACAATGACTCCCCTTTCCAGTCCCTGGTAAACATTCTACTCTGTTTTTTTTTTTTTTAGTAAGGGAAAATTGATATAAAATCTTATGCTCAGGTTTCACATGAGCAACATTGTGGTTACTGTATTACCCCCACTATCAAGTCCCCACAACATACCCCATTACAGTCATTGTCCATCCGTATAGTAAGATGATACAGAGTCACTACTTGTCTTCTCTGTGCTATACTGCCTTCCCTGTGCCCCCCTATATTATGTGTGCTAAACATAATGCCCCATAATCCTCTTATACCTCCCTTCAGACCCATCATCCGCAGTCCCTTTCCCTTTGGTAACTCTTAGTACATTCTTGGGTTCTGTGAGTCTGCTGCTGTTGTGTCCCTTCAGTTTTTTGCTTTGTTGTTACACTTCACAGATGAGTGAAATCATTTGGTACTTGTCTTTCTCCACCTGACTTATTTCACTGAGCATAATACCCTCTAGATCCATCCATGTTGTTGCAAATGGTAGGATTTGTTTTCTTATGGCTGAATAATATTCCATTGTATATATGTACCACATCTTCTTTATCCATTCATCTACTGATGGACGTTTAGGTTGCTTCCATTTCTTGGCTATTGTAAATAGTGCTGCAATAAACATAGGGGTGCACATGTCTTTTTGAATCTGTGATCCTGAATTCTTAGGGTAAGTTCCTAGGAGTGGAATTCCTGGGTCAAATGGTATTTCTATTTTTAGTTTTTGGAGGAACCTTCATACTGCTTTCCATAATGGCTGAACTAATTTACATTCCCACCAGCAGTGTAGGAGGGTTCCCCTTTTTCCACATACTTAACCAGCATTTGTTGTTGTTTGTGTTTTGGATGTTGGCCATCCTCACTGGTGTGAGGTGATATCTTATTGTGGTTTTAATTTGCATTTCTCTGATGATTAGCGATGTGGAGCATCTTTTCATGTGTCTGTTGGCCATCTGAATTTCTTTGGAGAAGTGTCTGTTCAGCTCCTTGGCTCATTTATTAATTGGCTTATTTGCTTTTTGTTTGTTGAGGTGCGTGAGCTCTTTATATATTTTGGATGTCAACCCCTTATTAGATATGTCATTTATGAATATATTCTCCCATACTGTAGGATGTCTTTTTGATCTACTGATGGTGTCCTTTGCTGTACAGAAGCTTTTTAGTTTGATATAGTCCCACTGTTTCATTTTTGCTTTTGTTTCCCTTGCCCAGGTAGATATGTTCATGAAGAAGTTGCTCATGTTTATGTCCAAGAGATTTTTGCCTATGTTTTTTTCTAAGAGTTTTATGGTTTCATAACTTACATTCAGGTTTTTGATCCATTTTGAGTTTAATTTTGTGTATGGGGTTAGACAGTAATCCAGTTGTATTCTCTTACATGTAGCTGTCCAGTTTTGCCAACACCAGCTGTTTAAGAGGCTGTCATTTCCCCATTGTATATCCATGGCTCCTTTATCGTATATTAATTGACCATATATGGTTGGGTTTATATCAGGGCTCTCTATTCTGTTCTACTGGTCTGTGGGTCTGTTCTTGTGCCAGTACCAAATTGTCTTGATTACTGTGGCTTTGTAGTAGTGCTTGAAGTCAGGGAGCATAATTCCCCCTGCTTTATTCTTCCTTCTCAGGATTGCTTTGGCTATTGGGGGTCTTTTGTTGTTCCATATGAATTTTAGAATGATTTCCTCTAGTTTTTTGAAAAATGCTTTTGGTATTTTGATAGGAATTGCATTGAATCTGTAGATTCCTTTAGGCAGGATGGCCATTTTGACAATATTAATTCTTCCTATCCATGAGCATGGGATGAATTTCCATTTGTTAGTGTCCTCTTTAATTTCTCTTAAGAGTGACTTATAGTTGTCAGGATTAGGTCTTTCACTTCCTTGGTTAGGTTTATTCCTAGGTATTTTATTCTTTTTGATGTGATTGTGAATGGAATTGTTTTCCTGATTTCTGTTTCTGCTAGTTCACTGTTAGTGTATAGGAATGTAACAGATTTCTGTGTATTAATTTTGTAACCCGCAACTTTGCTGAATTCAGATATTAGATCTAGTAGTTTTGGAGTGGATTCTTTGGGGTTTTTTATGTACAGTATCATGTCATCTGCAAACAGCGACAGTTTGACTTTTTCCTTGGCAATCTCAATGCCTTTTATTTCTTTGTGTTGTCTGATTGCCATGGCTAGGACCTCCAGAACTATGTTGAATAAAAGATGGGAGAGTGGGCAAACTTGTCTTGTTCCCGATCTTAAAGGAAAAGCTTTCAGCTTCTCGCTGTTAAGTATAATGTTGGCTGTGGGTTTGTCATATATGGCCTTTATTATGTTGAAGTACTTGCCCTGTATACTCATTTTGTTGAGAGTTTTTATCATGAATGAATGTTGAATTTTGTCAAATGCTTTTTCAGCGTCTATGGAGATGATCATGTGGTTTTTGTCCTTCTTTTTGTTGATGTGGTGGATAATGTTGATGAATTTTTGAATGTTGTACCATCCTTGCATCCCTGGGATGAATCCCACTTGATCATGGTGGATGATCTTTTTGATGTATTTTTTTAATTCAGTTTGATAATATTGTGTTGAGTATTTTTTTTTAATTTACAATTTATTTTGGTATCATTAACCTACAATTACATGTGCATGTGTTGAGTATTTTTGCATCTATGTTCATCAGAGATAGTGGTCTGTAATTTTCTTTTTTTGTGGTGTCCTTGCCTGGTTTTGGTATTAGAGTGATATTGGTCTCGTAGAATGGATTTTGGGGTATTCCCTCCTCTTCTATTTTTTGGAAAACTTTAAGGAGGATGGGTATTAGGGCTTCACTAAATGTTTGATAAAATTCAGCAGTGAAACCATCTGGTCCAGGAGTTTTGTTGTTAGGTAGTTTTTTGATTACCATTTCAGTTTCTTTGCCCGTAATTGGTCTATTCAGATTTTCTGTTTATTTCTGGGTCAGCTTTGGAAGGTTGTATTTTTCTTGAGGGCTGTCCATTTCTTCTAGGTTATCCAGTTTGTTACTGTATAATTTTTCATATTCTCTCATAATTTTTTGTATTTCTGTGGTGATTCTTTTTATGTGTGTAGATTCTCTTTTTTTCTTGATAATTCTGGCTAGGGGTTTATCTATTTTGTTTATTTTCTTGAAGAACCAGCTCCTGCTTTCATTGATTCTATTGTTTTATTCTTCTCCATTTTATTTATTTCTGCTTTAATCTTTATTATGTCCCTCCTTCTACTGACTTTGGGCCTCATGTGTTCTTCTTTTTCTTGTTTCATTAATTGTGAGTTCTCTGTCCATTTTTTATTGGGTTATTTGCTTTTTGGTTGTTGAGGCGTGTGGGCTCTTTATATATTTTGGATGTCAACTCCTTGTCAGATATATCATTTATGAATATGTTCTCCCATACTGTGGGATGCCTTTTTATTCTGTTCATGGTGTCCTTTGCCATACAGAAGCTTTTTAGTTTGATGTAGTCCCATGTGTTTATTTTTGCCTTTATTTCCCTCACTCGAGGAGATGCATTCAGGAAGAAGTTGTTCATAGTTATATTCAGGAGATTTTTGCCTATGTTGTCTTCTAAGAGTTTTATAGTTTCATGACTTACATTCAGGTCTTTGATCCCTTTCAAGTTTACTTTTGTGTATGGGGTTAAACAATAATCCAGTTTCATTCTCTTGCATGTAGCTCTCCAGTTCTGCCAATACCAGCTGTTGAAGAGGCTGTCATTTCCCCATTGTATGTCCATGGCTCCTTTATCATATAGTAATTGACCATATATGTGTGAGTTTATATCTGGGCTCTCTATTCTGTTCCATTGATCTATGGGTCTGTTCTTGTGCCAGTACCAAATTGTCTTGATTACTGTGACTTTGTAGTAGAGCTTGACATTGGGGATTGTAATCCCACCTGCTTAATTCTTCCTTTTCAGGATTGTTACTCTCTGTTTTTATTGACTACTACAGATAGCCTCATGTAAGTAGAATTGTACAGTATTTGTCTTTTTGTGACTGGCTTATTTCAAGTAACATATTGTCCTCAAGGCTTATCCATGTAGCATATGACAGAATTTCATTCATTTTCGAGGCCGAGTTGTTGCATTGTATTTATACACCACATTTTATTTTGCTGTCCGTGGATATTTGTGTTACTTTTTGCTCTTGGCTGTAGTTAATAGTAATGCTATGAACATGGGTGTGCAAATGCCTCTTTGAGACTCTGCTTTCAGTTAATTTAGGGTTGCATAATTACCTAGAAGTGGGTTTTTGGATCATATGGTAGTTGTATTTAAAATTTTTGAGGAACGTCCATAGTGTTTTCTATAGCCGTTGCATTTTACAACCCACCAGTTGTGCACAGGGTTTCCAGTTTCTCCTCATCCATGCCAAAATTTATTATTATTATTTTTTTTTGGTAATAGCCAAACTAATTGGTGTGGGATGATATCTCATTGTGATTTTTATTTGCATTTCTTTGATGATTAGTTGTGTGGAGTATCTCTTTTAATGGTTGCTGGCCATTCATAAGTCATCTTTGGAGAATGTTCAAGTCCTTTGCTGATTTTTTTTAATTGAGTTATCTTTTTGTTGTTAAGTTGTAAGAGTTCTTTATATATTTTGCATAATAACCCCCTTTTAAACATAAGATTTGCAGGTATTTCTTCTTGTTCCCTAGTTTACTTTTTCACTCTGTTGATTGTGTCTGATGCACAAAAGTTTTAAAGTTTCTTAAAGCCCCATTTGTCTTTTTGATTTTGTTGCCTTCACTTTTGGTGTCATACCCAAAACGTCATTGCCAAGTCCAGTATCATGAAGATTTCCCCATAAAGGAAATAATAAATTAATAGTATCTTCTTAATTTTTTTCTGAGTTTTTAGTTACAGGTTTTTCATTTAGGGTTTTAATCCTTTTTGAGTTAATTTTTACACATGTGATGTAAGGTAAGCATCTAACTTCATTATTTTGTATCTGAATATCCAGTTTGCCAACAATATTTGTTGAAGAGATGTCCCTTTCCTCATTGAATGATCTTGGCACCCTTGTCAAAGATCATTTAGCTTTATAGGCAAAAGATTATTTTTGGTCTCTCTTATATTGCTCTTTTTGTCTTTCTGCCTATATCACACTCTTGTCTTCCTTTTGACAGTCATTTTTTTACACCTTCACTGTTTTATGTTGTTAATTAAAGTTGTTGGTTACGAATAAAGCAGTACTAGTAACTGCTACATTATGAAGAATATGTTGGAATAAGTTACTAAAAAATAATTTTAGTGTATTCTTCTGTTGACCCTGTGATTTCTGAAGTAATCAGTAAAATGATATCCCTAAGGGAAAGGCTGATGTTCTTAATTCTTTGTACAACACTGTAATTGCAGGGTGTGGAGTAATTGATAATCTCTGAAGATGGAGGGTTGTGGTAAATTTGCTGATTCCAGAAGAAACCCTTATTTTCCACCTAAGTATCCAATTAGAATAGGGCCAGTATATGACTCAGAATTTATTGACCAGTAATCTTTTTTTTTTTTGACAGTGCACTTTGAAATAAAAAGGCACAAATCAGTGACTAATTTGCTATGGAAAAGTAATCACCAAATGTGTCTTTAGAGGAGGGGGGAAATGAGCAAAATAAATTGAGAGGCTTCCTTTGCCTTTTTCTGTCCTCAGATGTTTTAAACTTGGAAAGTGTATGACAGTCATTCAAGTAGAAGGGAACTTATTTTTTCTGGTACTCTCATACTTTGGGTTTTCCTTTATTATGTGCCAATAGACTTGCTTCTTTTATTATTTCTTTTCTAACCTCTGTAGATTTTCTTCTTTCTTTTCGTCTCAAATCCCTCTGGCTCTATCTTGCTTACTCTTCTGCTTGCATTCCTACTTGCCCAAGAGAAACCCTCTTTATTCTGGTCAGTCTCTTTTTTGTCTTTGAATCAGTACTAATTTCTACATCTTTGTCTCTCATCAAGAAGGATTGTTTTTCTGTCAAGTCATATGGTCTGTTCCCTATTTGGAATGATTTATTCTTTTCCTGTTATTCCAAGATCTATAGTTTTTCAAAGTTAAGAACAAGTTCTATATTTCATGCTGCTTTTTGAGATGGGTGTAATTTACAATTGATTTCTTCCATCTTTGTATCATTTGAAATTTTTTTTCCAAAGGTAAAATATGCACAATTGCCATTTGGTACATTTGTTGACTGTCCTCCAGAAAGACATCTTTTAAATTGTTGCCAATTTGATAAAGTTTTAATTTATGTCTTTGTTAATACAGATATGAGCCCTTCATATATTTATTGGTCCCTTGTATTTCTTTGAATTACAGTTTTTAGTCTTAATGATTATCTTAATTATATTTTACTATATTAAGTAATTGTGTATTCTGAGTGTATTTTAAGAGTAAGTCAATTTTAATGTTCATTTATGTTTGAGAATAGTCCTTCACTTAAAAAATAAAGTTACCCTACAATTAAATGACTCAGTTTCCATTTAAACTGTTAATGCAAGAGATGAAGCCAACTGTGAAAATAATTGTGGTACTACCTTAAAGGATAAAAGAATAATGTCATATTATTAAATGGCCTTAACAATGAGGTGACTTAACTTAAAAGATTTTATGCAATTAGTGCCCAGAAAATAAAACTTTCATAGATACGTTTTAATAACATTTATTCACTTTAAAAGTCACCCTACATTTTTTAAAGCCTTCAACTTGTATCTCCTATAATATAGTCAAATCTAGCTGCTAGGATTTAAAATTTGTTATAAGTATAAAGATGTATTTTAACAATATAACCTGCTTTTTTCTAAAACTTTAGCCTGAGCTAAGTAATGAACTTTCCTCTGAAACATTTATATTGATGGGCACAGTTTGTTTTGTTACTTTTGTCATTAGCCTCCAGAATAGATATGAAATATATTGCTGTTTTTGAGGATTGATAGCAAGGTAGCATTTAGACATTGGATTTTAGATTTTTAGTTAGCTAAGAAGCATTGAATTCTAGGTGTACTGTTGCTTCTTTAGGAAGCAGGGATAATACTCAATTGCTTTATAGATGAAGAACTAAATTCATAGTTAATTAGTTTTTGCTTGAACACTCAACCATAAGTCACAGATTTTTAGAAAATTTGTTAGAGTTTCATGTATAATAAACTAATACACCATTTAAGTATGACATGGAAGAGATCAAGAATCAAATTGATATATTCCTTTAGTAGCTAACTAGTGCTTTTAAAAGGTGGGTTTGATCATACCAGATGAACATTTGGCAGATGTTTCTCTTTTTATGTTTCCGCAGATCATTAACTGAGGATAAAATAAACACTATGCAGAATTCTCACTTGGATGAGTACAGAAATTCTAGTAATGGCAGCACAGACAACAACAGTTCAGAGGTAGTGGTAGGACAGTCTGCTGATTTCAGTACCGAGATTATGAATGTTACAGAAATGGAACAGTCACCTGATGGATCTCCTAACGTGAATGCAACCATAGAAGAAAATGAAATAGCAAATGCTGTGGACCTTCCAGTAATAGAAACAGAAGCAAATTTCCCTCCGGAATATGAAAAATTTTGGAAAACTATAGAAAATAATCCTCAGGATTTTACAGGCTGGGTATATTTGCTACAGTATGTAGAACAGGAGGTTAGTAACAATTTAAATGGGACTAGAAGGGACAGATTAATCGACTAATATCAGAGTAGGCTATACTGTTCTGTAATTGTAGTTACCTCTTATAATTTTTAGATTAAGTTGAACATTATATATATACATTTTTTTACCTTCAAAATTATCTTCCATAGCATTTGTACATTATGGAAAGTCAGTATTAGCCTAATGTATGTTATAAATTGCTATGTGTGTGTATGAAATTACTGAAGATTATCTTGCTATTTGACCGAATTGGTTCCTTTTGTTTAAAGGAGAAGATTGCATTTCCAAAAAATGGGCTGCTGTGTGTGTGGTTTTTAACCTGCATTTATTTTATTTGAGATAATACATTTGGAAGGAATAATAAATATTTTTTTGACAGAAACTTCCAAGATGTTTAAATGCTTTGTTTTATTTTCATCAGAATCACCTGATGGCTGCCAGGAAAGCATTTGACAAATTTTTCATACACTATCCGTATTGCTATGGTTACTGGAAAAAGTATGCAGACCTTGAAAAGCGGCATGACAACATTAAGCAATCAGATGAGGTGCGTACATCACTGAATAAAGTTATCTCCATTAGGTACTGTAAGCCAAATAACAAAACAAAGACTTTTTTTTTTGGCTGGCAGTACCTACGATTTATGGTCAAACAATTTTATAGGGTATTTTATTTGCATTTGTCACTCTTGTGGCATTTGTAGCTAATATTTTCTCTCTTTGTTGGCAGGTGCGTTAAACCTCTACAGTTTGTCAAGCTTTGCAGTGCAAGCCTCTGTATTACACTGCAGCTTAACAAGTAGGGCAGGGCTTTTCTCTCACTTACATTTATTTCTCATTTTCCAAACAATATAGTTGGTTTGCTAGTCACATTTGCTACGTCTTATTGCATTTTTGGTCAGACGCTGTCATTGATGCTCTAATGGGTCTGTGCCCTATGGTCTGTAACCCAAAGCCTGCCCACACAACCCGGTCAGAATGCAGGGACTGCTGCGCTTTGAAGATCAAGACTCTGCACGTGGGGATCAGAACATTGCCATGTTCTATCCAACCTCCACCCAAATGGTAATGGTAGATTATTTAAACAAAATTCCAGTAATTAGTATTTCTAAGGTTCACCGGATAACACAGTGTTGCCTCTCTGTTAAGAAATAATTAAATATTTGAAGTACAGTTTATTGTTTTCTTCTTAGGTGTATCGGCGGGGTCTTCAGGCAATACCTCTTAGTGTTGACCTTTGGATACATTATATAAACTTCTTAAAAGAAACGCTGGAACCTGGTGATCCTGAGACAAACAGTACAATTAGAGGGTATGTGAAACATTGATACTCCAGTATATGGAAGTTAGGTATTCTGATGAAACTTCTCCTGAATACTAAACTGAAAATTTAACTTTCATATGTTTTACTATTTTAAAAAACGATACATGTAATAAACTTATGCATGATTATTAAAACAGTGCAGATAATAAAATCCTCCTCCATTCCACACCACCTTTCCTATGGCCCCAGTCCCTCTCCCCTTAGAATTAATGGCTTGGTTTGTGTTCTTTCAGACGCACATGGATGTACATATGTGCATGTAAATTATACACATTATTATTAGATTTTTTTTTAATTTAAAAGTGTTTTAGAATCTTTCCCATATTTTTTAAACATTGTGTGAAAGTATTTAATATCAAGGTACTATTTTCACCAAATCATTGTTTAATAGGGAATAAAGCAGTCGTGCAGTCAACATCTCTGTACGAGTCAGTATTTATGTAGAGCATTCTCTAAATGGAACTTCTGTCAAAGCGAATACACAGCTAAGTTTTACCAAATGTTTCCTGAAAAGTGGTATCCATTTTAAACTCCTATATTGTACATGAGTAGTCATTTTCCCATAGCCATGCTCATTTATTTAACCTCCAGTGGTATCTCATTATTTTAATTTGCATATCTCAATTGCTTATCCTGGTTTTCTGTTTTTTCCATATGCTTATACAATTGACCCTTGAACAAATGAACGATTAGGGGTGCTGACCCCTTGTGGAGTCAAAAATCCATATGTAATTTTTGACTTTCCCCAAACTTAAGTACTTATATCCTACTGGTGATTGGAAGCCTTAGTGTTAACATATTCGATTAACACATATTTCATATTATAAGCATTATATAGTGTATTTTTACAATAAGCTGGAGAAAAGGAAATTTTTTTTATATTGTATCAAATCTCCAAAAAAATTTCCAATATGTTTGTTGAAAAAAATCTGTGTGTAAGCGGACCTGTGCAGTTCAAACCTTTCTTGTTCAAGGGTCAGTTGTAAAAGTAACTTTTCACACTGCATATTCATATCATTTTCTCATTTTACTTGTGGATTGTCTTTTTCTTATTGATTACAGGAATTTTTAAATGTACTTTTGGTTTTTATTTTTATCAAAGTATGTGCGTATAGTTTAAAAAGTCAGTTAGTATTAAACTGCTTTAACAAATAGCAGTCCTGCCACCCCTCTTAAGATATTTCAACTGTTTCTTCTGGAATCTCCAATGTGTTTATAATAGTAGCTCTTTAGTACTTTGTCTCTCTTTTCGTTACCTGAAGATATAATTATGTTATGGTATATGAAAATTTTAGTTCATTTATATGCTGACTTCCAATTCCTCATCTTTCCAGTATAAACAGGTTTAATAGTCTTTCATTTTTCCTAATTATCCTTCTGTTTTCCCATTTGCCTAGTTTTCTTTGAACATTTATGATTTTCCACCCCCTCCAACAGTACTAACACTGACTTTCTACAATGTACAAATGCTATGTAAGTTATTTTTTGAAGCTACAGAGCATCTAGTCATTCTACTTAATCTGAAAATTATAAAAGGGAATTACTCTGATCTGTAAATTCCATTTTTTCTCTCTCTCTTGGAGATATTCCTGCTGAATGGTCTCTTCTGTAGGAGAAGTTGGTTGCTCTACTCTCTTTGGGCTGAATAGGAGTTGTTCTGGGATTTCCTTGTGATTATAGGAGATGTCTTTACCCCTCTCCTGGGTTTCAGGGTGTATTTATTAGAGTTTATTAGATCCTACTTTTCTTTATTCATGCCTACCTTGTAGATAAGTGTATCTTATAATTTACTGATAAAGGATGCTTGGGATGATAAGTATTTTTAAGACTTTGTATGTCTGAAGCACCCAATTGATGATCAGTGGGGTACAGAATTTTGAGTTGAAAGTAATTTTTCCTTAGGGCTTTGAAGGCATCTTGCTATTGAGAAGTATACCATTCTTCTGGATTCTCACTCACATTTGACTTCCTCATGGCAGGTTTAAAAATGTTCTCTTTATCTTTGATGTAAATGTAATTTTATAATGACATGCTTTGGTGTGGGTTTTCTTTTTCTAATTCATTGTGCTTGGGCCTTTTTAGTCCTATTCTTAGAAATATTATTTTCAGAATTATTGTGTATATTCTTGTTTTGATAATTTCCTTCCTTTATTTTAACTTGTTTTTAATAGTTGGATATTGGACCTCCTGTTTCAGTGATTTAATTTTGTCTTCCTTTTTTTCATCTTTTAGACTTTTTAAACTTTTTGTGCTATTTTATTAACCTTTATATTAACCCTTATATTGGATTTTTAATACCTGTCATTAATTTTTAATATCCAAGAGTCTTTTTTTGTTTTTTGAATGTTCGTTTTCTTATATTCCTGTAGTCTTGTTTTATCGATGCATATCTTTTTATTATTTCTTTGAGGGTATTAAGGATAGTTGAAGTTTTCCTCTGCTCCCAGCGCTGTTTCCTCTGAAATTTTTTGTTTACTTGTTTTTCACCTCTGACATGTCTGATTTCTGCTGATGTTAAAGATTAGATATTAATAAACTGAATGGAAGCTTTGTATGATTTATATTGGGGCCATTGTTAGCTGGGGGGTTTCACAGTAGGGTGATCACGTGGCCTCAAGTTTTTGTTGGGGAACTCCCAGTGTTGGTATTCTTTTATCTTATTTCTGTACCAAGCAGTTTCTTCATTGATGTATCATCTAGTGCCTGGGGAATGTATACCTCACTTCTGACATCGCATAGCTGGGCAGAAGAGGAGGTCTCTTAACAGACCTTCTAAACATTCTGTCTGTAGTTATCTACTTTTTATCCTTCTCCCAACTCCTCCCACTTTTCTGTGTCTGTTGCATTAATTTCCTGAATCATTTTAGGATTCTGCAGGAGCAGAATAACATCTGTTTTACTCTTTAAACCTCACACACACACACACTTTTAATCCTTTATCTATATATAAAACATACTTCCTCCAGTTTTGGCTTCCCTTTTTTTTTTTTTTTTTGGCTTCTTTTTTAACTTTGTTTAGGGTGTGCTTTTATCATACAGAAATTTTTTTTCCTTAATGTGCAGTTATCAATCTTTTATTGGTTTCTGAATTTTGTGCATATTTTCCAAGAATTTATAAATATATAAATAATATATAATAATATATAAATCTTGTATTTTCTTTAAAATTTTTTAACAGTTATTAAAAAAATTATTCATCTGGTATTTAGTTTGTGTCTTTTGTGAGATAAGAGATTAACCTTTAGTTTTTTCCATTTATTGAATAGTTTAGCTTTCCTGTGTTGATTTAAAATACCATCTTATATGGTAATTCTCACCTTGATCTGTTTTGTTTTTTTGGGAATTGCTTTATTGAACCATTTTTCTGTTGTCAGCTCAGTGCCATACTTTTAATTACTGTAGCTTTGTAGTTTCTTTTGATATTTTTCAGGAAAATGACTGCCGCATTGCCCTTTTACAAAAATATTTTACATTTTTGTATGATAGATGAATGTTAGAATTTGTTTTTCCTGTTTCAACCAAAATTTGCTAGAGGTTTGATTGGGATTGTGTTAACATTGTAGATTAATTTAGGCAGTGTAGTTTTATACTTTTAAAAATCCCTCTTGATTCTAAGATATTTATTTTGAAAATACATATTGTAGGTTTTTCCCAATGAGTTGTCGAATCCAGTGATTAAAATTGTTTACAGAAATCTCTTGAAATGAGCTAGGTAGTATAAAATACATGTCTTTGAATACACTGTACTTAATTTTAGTATCAGGAAAGACTTTTGAGAGTTTAAAAATATACATATACTTATCATTATATTAAAAGGGAGCTGGGTCCCTTGTTGGAGGGTTATTTTGCTAAAAAAATATTCCTTACATTGAGATCAAGTTTGTGGTCTGCCCTAAATGAACCTGTTCAACAAACATTTCAAGTTTAAAAAATATTTAATTGTTTACTGTGTCAGTCTTACATGTTTGCAATGTGTATGTTTTCAATTGTAATTTTACATAAGATGAATTAGAAAAAAGCACATTTCTTTATTCCCCTTACATTGTCTCTCTTTTTTTTTAGGAGCTGTTGCACACTTTTCTGTTATGAATTCCCTACCTTTAATCTTCGCTAATGTAGGAAGCAATTGAATACAATAATGAATTTAGCATTATCTTCTAAAATTTAGAAATAATGTTTTATTTATCTTTAGTTTTTTATTTTTGTAAAAAGATTGTGGTATAATTGACATTAGTTTCAGGTATGCAACCTAATGATTCGCTATTTGTGTATTTGCAAGGTGTAGAAATAACATTTTGAAGGTGATTTTATCTTGGAAAGATAACTTAAAGGTAATTTAATTTTTCAGAACTTTTGAGCATGCTGTTCTAGCTGCAGGAACAGATTTCCGATCTGACAGACTGTGGGAAATGTATATAAACTGGGAAAATGAGCAGGGAAACCTGAGAGAAGTTACAGCTGTATATGACCGTATTCTTGGTATTCCAACACAGCTATATAGTCATCATTTTCAGAGGTAGGTAGAAAAATCAGATCATTAAAATATCTTTGATTACTTAGGTAATTAATTCCTGCTACTGAAGATTACAATTCTCTTGTAGGATTCTGTTTGATGCAAGTAAATACATTTTCTTGCTTTGACAATCAGAATTTATGCACTTTTATATTTTGACATTTTTCCATGTATCTTATGAAATGTTTAGGAATTTTACTGTTTTCAGATGGAAGGTTCTCTTTATCCATTTTACAGATGAAGAAACAACAGGAATCTTGTCTTTTGTCTAAGGTTTTTCAGAATAGTGAAGAAATGAGAAAATAGAAACTAAGTTTATTCTTTGTGGTACTAAATTACATAAAGTACATGGCACATTTAAAAATTATTTATTAGAGTTACATTCTTGTGATTCATATAACACATTATTTTTTATCCAAAACAGCAAAGGATGTATTTTATATAGTAAGTCCTATTTTTATTCAGAGTCAAAATCATTTCATTTTAATTTACTACTATGGTTTTGTTATGATTGGTATCATTTAACTTTATGAATATTACTCAAACAACTGATTCTGTGTATCATGATTTCTAAATTCTGTTTTCTAATATACTCTAAGTATCCTGCTGATAGAGACTTAGAAAGTCTTTCTGAAAAGAAAGTATGAGGACTCTGTTGATAAATACTTGCTTTTTTAAACTGTAGGATTTTCTGTATTTCTGTCAAAATTTTTATTTTTAAGTGTTGTGTTAGAGTCAGTAAGCTTAGGTACTTTTTAAGTAAGTGATTCTTATACATTTTTCCTTTCTAAAAAAGTACAAGACTTTATAAAGCTTCTGAAAAGTACTATGGATCAATTTGCTAAAGATAGAAGAAATTTAAATTATTCAGACCCAAGTTACAAATAGGAAGCATCTAGTTCAAATAAATTATCTCAGTTTTTTATGGAATAGAGGCGGTGGGCAGGTTTCTAGGGTATAATGACCTAGGGAAATACTTACTGAAAGACATTAACACAAAACTTGATGTATGCCTAAATGAATATTTGTTGAATGAATGAATACAAAACTTTTAAAAGACTTTTGGGACAAAGCCAAGTACCTTTTCATAAACCAGTTCTTCTAGAATCTAAAATACAGGTAAGATCTATGTTATAAGAACTTTACTGTTGGTAAGAAAATGAAGATATGACAAGGAAACACTTGTAATAGCATTTGACATATGCCAGACCCTGTTCTGAGTGCCTTATAATCCATTTAATCCTCACAATAAGCCAGTGAGGCATAGGTACTATTATTATTTCCATTTTATGGAAGTACAGGCACAGAAAGATGAAAATTTTTGCATAAGATCACAGAGTTTTTAAGTGGTTGGAAGCGAGTTAAGTGATTGTAAGCTAGACATTGTGGCCCCAAAGTTCTTGATACAGTATCCTCCAAATCTTTTATTTGTTTCTTTTTTAAAATAAATATTCCACTAGGCTTTTAAAAATGCCTGTCTGCATATAACTGGAATTAGGGGATTGCATTTCACCGACTGGTCATTAACTGATCTTTCCCCCTAAATGTATTGAGAACCACTTTCCTAATTATTATAGCAAACTCACAAGTTGTGTTTGTGTAAGTAAATCTTATATTTGTATATAGATTTACATGGCTAATTGCTTTGAGAACCCCAAAATGATTTTCTTTGCCTGACACACTCCTACTTAAAGCCATTTATTTAGCACTTGCTGTGTAACAGATGATATGTCATTTAAATTATGGGAATAAGGCCCAAAGAAGTTATGGATGGTTTTGGCCCTCAAGTTGCTCAGAAGTGTAGACGAGGTAGCATATGTTAAAAAGGTATTCTAAGTTCAATGATAGAAATATTTCTGTTTTGTAGGCTTGTATTTTGGGTATGCACTGAACATTATCTCTAAGGAAATATGTCATTTGGAATCTTAGTTATCACGAAGTTGTGATGTGATCTAACTTCTTACACCCAGTCCCTGGTAGTTCCTAAGATCTAGACATACCTGAGTACTGATAATTTCCCAAAGGACAGTGTTGTTTTATACTTTTGTGACTATAATACCTTTTTAATTTCCTGTTTGTCTGGTGAATTCAGTCCTCCAGACCATACAGCTTAGTGTTTTCTATGTGAAACTTTCTCTAGTTCACCTAAAAGGAAAATACCTGTTCTGTCACTTGGGCCAGGACTCTGTTTATTTACATTTACCATAGTGCTAATAACACTGCTTTTAATTTATGTCTCTTGTAGCCTCTGCATGTCAGTCAGTTTTTGAGGCATATTCTTTTTATCCTTAATACCTGGGAATAGGGCTTATTCTGTATTAGACACTCAGCCATTCTAATAAATTAGCTTTGTAGTAGAAAAGGCTGATGAAAAATTACTGCTTAGTAATAAGCATTTGAAAGAACTTTGTATACATTGTAGCAGTTATTTTAAATTTATGCTATGTAAGTATTTTTCAACTTTATTTCAGTTTACCTGTATCCTGACAAGTTAGAGTTTTACTGTTCACCTGAATATTTAATCTGTTAATTTTTATACTGTTGGCAGTTACTTCCCCATTAAAAGTATTTTTTAATAAGGCAGTCTTTTTCCCTCTTGTTGGTGAAATGGGTCAAGTTAAGTCTCTGTATCTATTGATTTTGCAAAATTTAAATTTGTTTCCAATGTTACTTATACACATTGGTGAAAGCCTTAAAAATCCAGAAAAATCCTGGTGTTAATAGCCTAAATCATAAGAAACATGGGGGAAAAAACCCATAAGATTGGAGCATATGATACATGTACAACCCTGCCTAATAATAATTAGATTGAAAATCTAGGTCTGGGTCAAAGACTGGGTTGGAATATGGAAGACCTTATTTAAGGAGATTGGATTTTAGCTTACATGATTTTGGCAGTAGGGAAATATAATTTTTAGTATTTTGTTTTTCGTGTTTACTTTTTAATAACATTTTTAATAGAAGTATGAGGCATTGTGAGACTGGAAAACCAGTTTTATATTTATCCAGGTGAAAAGTGAGGAGGGCATGAAGACATTGAAATGGTAGAATCAATAGGATCTGGTATCAAATGAAACGTAAGCGATAAGTCAGGTAGTAGAGATTGGGAAACTTAGTAGTTGACAGTGCCACAAGATTAGATAAGCTAAGAGTGTTGATTTGTGGATATAGATGACACACTTAAAGACATGTTGTATGTAAGGTCCAAACTAAGATAGTGTGAATATTTTAACCCTTCAACTTGGTGTTTTTTATTACAGTTTGTGCATATATATAGCATATATAAACTAGTGTGTGTGTATACAATGAAGTGACATTTTTTCAAAGTGCTCTTTGCTTAAAGTTAGTCTATATTTCTAATTGCAGGGTGTTTGCAATTGGATGGATTACTCTAGAATGTAGGAAAAACGTATATAAACAGGCTTGAGTTCATTTTGAGAGTCATCATAGTGTGCTTATTACTTCAAGCTGTGTTAATAAGATTGGCCAGCAAGTACATAAAAATAGATGAGAACAAAATGCAGAGTGGAATCCTTGGGAGTACTGGCATTTAGGGGCACATAGGAGGGGGTACCCTCAGAAGAGATCAAGGAGTAGTCAGGGACTTGGAGGAAAACCAAGAAAGTGGTAACTCACCCAAGGATGAGGAAGGTTGTCAAAGGAGGTATGTTTAACAGCCTTAAGTACTGAGCACATTATTAATAGAGACTGTACTATGAATCAAGTGTCTATTTAATTTTACATGTAAGAGGTTCTTGGTGACTTTAGGGCAGTTTCATTGAAGTGTTTTGACACAGACACATGGATTCAGGAGTAATTGGGAGGTGAGGAAGGAACTTACAAAAACATTTGATCATTTACAAGTGATCATTTATAATTTAAGTATGGATTACTATAATTAACTTTACAGTAACTTTGCAAGATGGGTATTCTGTTTTATCAATGAGAAAAACTAAGATTGAAGAGAAGGGAAAAACTTCCTTAAGTCAAATAACTAATAATGGACACAACTAGGATGTGAATTTATGCCTGTTCACGCCTTTTGTGTTCCATGGCAAAGGCAGGAAGGAAATGAAGGGACCTGTAAACTTTAATCAAGTGGTAGGTTTTTACTATAGAAAGGAAGGATAAGTGTTTGGTGTTTTGGTTTCTGCAAAGTTCCTTTGAAAGAGTAATGTGTAGTAGGAATCTAATGTGGCATCTAAACTCAGGCTGCATATATAGAACATATTTTTATTGTCTTTGTTTAGATTTAAAGAACATGTACAAAATAACTTGCCTAGAGATCTTCTAACTGGTGAACAGTTTATTCAGCTGCGAAGGGAATTAGCTTCTGTAAATGGACATAGTGGTGATGACGGTCCTCCTGGTGATGATCTGCCATCGGGAATTGAAGACATAACTGATCCAGCAAAGGTAACCAGACTTCCTTGAAGAATACAAAATTCTTCAGTGCATGAGAAACTAGACTTTATATTCCTTGACTGCATGTGTGGTATGACAGGTCGCTCATATTAAAATTAATTTCTGATTAAGGCAAATGGCTTCCAGTTTAACTGATACGGTTTAAATATAGATTTGAGATACCTGGATATAGTTTAGGAGGAATATTTTGCCTATATTTTGATTTAAAGCCCTATTTTAAAAAAGAAAACACATGAGAAAGTGTTTTATTAGAAAATTCTGTTATAAATTTTAGTATTGTTAATTGCACCTTGCACATAATAGATACTGTTTAAAACCCACCACTATTCTAAGACTAAAGTATGTGTGGATAATACTTAAATGTAAGCCATAATATTTAAAAATTTCAATACATAATTTGTGTGATTTAAATTTTTTTCTTTTTCTTCCAAGCTAATTACTGAAATAGAAAACATGAGACATAGAATCATTGAAATTCATCAAGAAATGTTTAATTATAATGAGCATGAAGTTAGTAAAAGATGGACATTTGAAGAAGGTGTAAGTGTTTTTGTTCTGTTATGGAGTTCAAAACATAGGAATAATTTACTTTCTTTCACTTTTGAGTAATGTCTCTACTGCTACTTTATTTTTGCCTATTCAAATAACTTCAGACCTTTGTCCAATTTATTGTTGCCATTATCAGTTTTATAATTTTCCATTATCAATTTAGGAATCTTACTGAATGAATTTAGACTTACTTGATGTTTAATTTGAACCATTTTATTACAGTTCAGTTTTCAAAGCCAGCTTCAGTGAGTTATGCACAGTAAAATGAGGGTTTTTTAAAAACAATTCTAATTCCTATTTCTGTTTTAATAGCTTTATTGAGATATAATTCACGTACGATGTAGTTTACCCATTTAAAGTGTATAGTTCATCACAGATAAATGATGGATATACAACCATCATTACAGTCAATTTTAGAACATTTTCACCACTTCAGAAAGAAACCCCTTACCCTTTAGTCTCACCCCTGCCCTCACCTGCCCACTCCCCACCTCTGCTCCCTGGCCTCAGCCCTAAGGTGCCACGAATCTACTTTCTGTTTCTAGAGATTATCACTATTCTGGCTTTTCCTATGAATGGAAACACAGATAGTTTTTTTTGTGAATGGCGAATAAAGAGAGTATATGTGGCAAATACATATAAATGAGATACATATGTTGACAAATATAATGTAATCACCAAAGCAATCAGGATAGAGAACTGTTTTATTTACCCAAAAGGTTCCTTGGCCATTTTCAGTTAAACCTCCACTCCATTCCTAGCTCCAAGCAACACTCATCTTTCTGTTGCTGTGCTACAGTTGTTCAATGTTAAAATACTTAATAAAGAATAAAATTTCCTGAACATAAAAAAATAGTTTAGTTGTGTTAAAATGACTGAATAAATAGAAAGTAAAGTCTACTCTTTAATTTGTGAAGCCTAAGTAATTTGAGGGATCTTACTTTAAAAAGTTTTTATTGTGAAATAATGGTTCTTTTGGTTCACTATCAGTAATTATAATTTAAATAATTTGTGTTGTTAACGCTAGTCATGCATACTTTGGTGTTGGTATTGGTTTATTTTCCTTGCCATATCATACTTCTATTACAGATTAAAAGACCTTATTTTCATGTGAAACCATTGGAAAAAGCACAACTGAAAAACTGGAAAGAATACTTAGAATTCGAAATTGAAAATGGGACTCATGAACGAGTTGTGGTTCTCTTTGAAAGATGTGTCATATCATGTGCCCTCTATGAGGAGTTTTGGATTAAGGTAAGAAAATTATATATGCTCTGAAACTTGAACATATTATAAACATTGATCTAGTGACTAACCTATTTTGTACTTCTGTTGAATGTTGTTCATATAACTATATCTGTTGCATTAGGAGATGGTCTGCTTGCAACCAGATTTGACTGCTGCATATGCCAACCTCGTTGCCTCTCTTCGTCCTTCCTTACAGAAACTAGTCTAGTGGTTCAATAAAGGTGCTGAATGGGTTTAAAAATAGAATTTTATCGTTCTGTCACATATTTAATGGCTTGTTCAACTGTAAATTATTCAGTATTTCCTCTGTTTCTGTATGTAGTATGCCAAGTACATGGAAAACCATAGCATTGAAGGAGTGAGGCATGTCTTCAGCAGAGCTTGCACTATTCATCTCCCAAAGAAACCCATGGTGCACATGCTTTGGGCAGCTTTTGAGGAACAGCAGGGTAAGAATCAGCAAATTCAGTTGGTATTTTGGGATTTTAACTTAGATCAGGATAAAGTTACAGGAATTGAGTTTTGAGGGATAGTATAAAGCAAAGGACAGTAAACTTTTTCTATAAAGGGCCAGATAGTAAATATTGTAGGCATTGCAGGCCATGTGTTCTTTTTCCTAAAAACTTGGCCATTGTGGCCCAAAGGCAGCCAGAGACAGTGCATAAATGTATAAACATGGCTGTCTTCCGTTTTTTGGAGAATAAAAAACAGGCTGAGGTCTGAATTTAGCCTGTGGGTGGTTGGTTGCCAATACCTGGCATAAATTATTTCAAAAGTTTTAAACACAAGCATAAACATTGGATTAATATTTCTAGGTAATATTAATGAAGCCAGGAATATCTTGAGAACATTTGAAGAATGTGTTTTGGGATTGGCAATGGTTCGTTTGAGAAGAGTAAGTTTAGAACGACGGCATGGAAATATGGAAGAAGCCGAACATTTGCTTCAGGATGCCATTAAGAATGCCAAATCAAATAATGAATCATCATTTTATGCTATCAAACTAGCCCGACATCTTTTCAAAATACAAAAAAACCTTCCAAAATCAAGAAAGGTGCTTTTGGAAGCAATTGAAAGAGACAAAGTATGTATTTGTGTTTTTTAGACTATCTTCCATGAAAAACATTAAAAAAAAATTTTTTTGGCAACTATGATGAAAGATTTGGTCTGTATGTAATGTATTTTATTACTAAATGAAGACAACAGTCCCTCTAAACTGATGTTGCCATTCTTTAAAAATTTTTTCAAATTATGAATTAAAAGGTTGAAAAAAATTAAGATTATTGGGTTAAAAAGTGTCGCAGACTTTAAGGCACTATTATCCCCACATTTAGATATTTTACAGCACATTTACTGGTTATTAAGTAGAGGACCTAGGAGAATACTTTATAAATGAAAGCATGGTAGTTGCCTAAATTTTAGCAAATGTAGCCATGAGGTCATTCTCCTTTTCAGAGTATTTTCTGTTTTATATCAGCTGATAAAAAGCAGTTTATTAGAAATTTCTCGTTTTTTTAGATTTTCAGATAAGGACAGGTCTATTTAAGACAGGCTTATAACAGTTTGCTGCACTTCAGTTTCAGATGATTATCTACAGTTGTAAAGGCTTAAATTATTGGGAGCTATTGAGATTTTTTTATGTTATACTTTATATTTGTCATGGTAGGTCAAACCACATTAAACTCAAGATAGGATATAGGGTTTAACTTACTGGCATTTAATACCTTGCATAGTGTGGGAGATACTAGGATGATGTCACTGTCTACTAATGTGCTGATTAATTAGTTTTTTTCACCTCTACAGATGTAGGCTGAAAACAGTTAACATGAGTTACATTTTAGTACAATACAGTTTCTACTGAATTTTTCAAGTTGAGACATAAAAATTAAGTCATTTAAATACGGTCTAATCAAAATATCCTAGAAATATTAATTGATACTGCTTTTTACACAGGAGAACACAAAGTTATACCTCAATTTACTTGAAATGGAATATAGTGGTGACCTCAGACAAAATGAAGAAAATATCCTCAATTGTTTTGACAAAGCTATACATGGTTCATTACCTATTAAAATGAGAATTACATTTTCTCAGAGAAAAGTGGAATTTCTTGAAGATTTTGGTTCAGATGTTAATAAGTAAGATCTTAATTATATATTATCTATTTGAATAGTAAACGAGTGTGATAATTTTGGATGGGAATTTGATGATTAGTACAAGTTCACATGTTTACTTATAGTGTTTTGAGGTTACTTTTCCTCAGGTAGATATGGGGGTAAATTCAGTTTTGCAGATTTATATGTGCTTAACAGGATAATGCATGGTTTATCTTTCTTTTAAAACTGTTTTCAAAATTTTAGCATAGTAATTTAAATAATGAGTACATGAGAGAAGGCAGGAAGCAGCAATCCTATGAAAAAGGAAATGGGTCAAGTATTGAATCCTGAAACACAAACATTTAGTACATAGGCATGAAAGGTATTTGGGGTTAATATGGAATAGGAATGGCATTTTACCTCAGATTGGAGAAAGGATGGATGTCATTCCATAGATCCTCATCTTATTATATATATTATATATGATGTGTATGTGTATATATATATAGTCATATATATATGTATATATATCATATAATGGCCCTATCTTTGTGCATTGTACAAAGCTGAAAGTTGAGGGTGGTAGGAAGGGTTCATTCTAGCAGATTTGGGAAAAGGACAAGTTTAAGATTTAAATTTGCCAAATACAAGAGTAGAAATATTTATTAAGAGTATTGCTGCCATTCTGTTTTTACCTGATTCTAGTAAGGAAATATCCCAGTTCTTGTTAGACATGTTCCTTCTCTAATTATTCTAATTTAGACTGATTTCCACTGAAACAGCTGTTGATTAAATGAGAATTACACTTGTGTGTGTGCTTATATGTGTGTATATACTTTTGATGGCTGAGTAAAATTTTAAACAAAAAACATGAGTTACATTATCTAATAACTCATGTAATTGTATATGTAATATCGCTTCACATCATATTAAATGTTTTATATGAATTATCTGATGTTAAAATACCTAGCAGTCTAATGAGAGTGTTAAGTACTGTTGTTCTTTTAATAGAACAGAGGCTTAAAGAGAGATGAGGCAGTTTTTCCAAAGTCGCTTAGCTACTACATTGTACAACTGGGATCAGAACCTATTTCAAAGTCTGCTCTTTATCACCCCACATTTAGTGTCTTGTTAGTTTTGCACTGAAGGAAGTATAGAAGAAAATGGGATATGTAATTTTAGCTTTCAGTCTACTTGAATGGTGTGGAGATCAGAGGAAATACGTGAGTATATGAAGTAGCATATAACTGTTAAGGTTGTGGGGTTTGTCAGTAGAGGAAGTGAGGCTTCATTTAGTTATTACCACTGGAGTCTGACAAGCTAAAGAGAGAATAAAAATGGTGAAAGCAAGATCAAGCTTCATATAAAAGTAACATCTGCCTGATTGGAGGGTTTTCAAGTAGTGGAAGTGTGATGTTGATTGCACTATGCCCTGAAAGCTAGGCTCAGTTTAGAGCACATGCAGCAGTATGTACAGTTGACAGTAGCTTCAAAGCTGTTAAGTCTTGACTGAGAGTGAATGGCATACTCTAATTTGGCAGTAATACGCAGACAAATCTGAGGTCCAACACAAAGATCCCAGTGAGGCCCTTGAAAGTACAGCATGGAGGGTCCAAGTATTAGATCTAATGCCATTGTAATTAAAAAGGGGATGCTAACGAAAAATAAATGAGCCACTTAGAAATTTAGGTAGCAGTATAATGCATTGGGAGGAATTGATATTGAAGTTAGACAAAATATAGGCTTAAATTCTAGCTCTTTCACTTACTATTTGTGTTTTCATCAGTTTCTGTATTTCTTCATAGAGATTGATGAGTCTCTTACCAGCTAACCCACAGGTTGTTAAAGGCCTTAAGGAAATTAGTGTGTTCAAAGTGCTTGGTGTTGAATAAACACTCAACCAGAGATTACTGGTATTAACTTCATAGCTCTTTGAACATTTTAGAAGCAATGTTACTAGTAATTATTACTTAATATATTATATGCAGGCTGCCCAGGGAAGTTGTGTATGTAAAATATCAAGGTTATTCCTAACAAAAGTGTTAATTATCTGTGTTGAGGTTTCTGACTACATTAAAAAAATAAGGCCATCTTTGTCTTTATAAAAATACTTCAGAAAGTGGTAAAAGGAAAACAAAATCAGAATTTTAAAGTCAGAGTTTGGCTTCAGGTGACATTGTTTTGAAGTTTTAAGTTCCAGTTGAGACTTACATGTTCCATCAGGACTTAGTAAAAATTATCTTTTCAATCAATAAACCACTTATAATGTAGTTTTATATATTGTTCTAATTGAGTTTATCACATGGCCAAAGTTTAAATACACTTTATCCTGACTAGTGGCAGGTATCTTCAGTAAGCATTGTTAAATTAGATCTCAAACTTACACAAATTATAGAACTGTCAAGACTCGTGGTTGCACTGAACAAAAAACACATCATCAAGGTCACTTAGCTGTGATAGTTTCTTAGGCAGGTTCTCCCCTTTTGTTAGAAGTGATAAACACAGGTAGCTCTTGACTGACATCCCATCATTTTTAGCCAACTTGTAGTATAGATTACAGGCACTTTTCCAGTAGCTCGGTCAGAAATCCTGGACCTAATTACATGTCTGGTTTGGGTCATATGCTTACCTCTAAACCAATCATCGGTTAGGGGTGTATTGTCCTGTAATTGCCAGGAGTGTATCCCTGAAGCTCCATTTGAATCACATGGACTGAGAAGGAAAGTGTAGGGCAGTGGTTTCCTCAAAAGAAATAGAAAAGCTAGTTGGGGACAGGGTAACCTGCTGCCTTACTTAGAAAAAAAGTTAATGCATCTTCATTGCAATATGTTTCTCTTTTCCTAAGTGGAAATAACTTGAAAAATTAAAAAATTTACTGGTTTGGTTATTATAATTCCAGAGGATTTTTTTCCCATCTTTCTCAGGCTTCTGAATGCTTATGATGAACATCAAACTCTTTTAAAAGAACAGGATTCTTTAAAAAGGAAAGCAGAAAATGGGTATGTCATTTCTTGTTGAATCAGGAAAGGTTGCTTAGAAACATTTCATTGTGGAAATGCCTGTAAAGACAGGCCTTTTAAAATATTCCCTTTATGTTGTGGTAGATACTTTATTTTCATGATTATGAAAAAACTACATAGAATTGGTTGAGAACGTTAATAAAAAACATATGTAAGGCGACATTCTTTCATTTGTTTGTAGAATACTTATCTGTGGGAGTTTTGAAAGTTTCCATTTTGATCTTTATTTAGATCAGAAGAACCAGAGGAAAAGAAAGCTCACACAGAAGATACAACTTCATCTTCCACACAGATGATTGATGGTGATTTACAGGCAAATCAAGCTGCATATAATTATAGCGCCTGGTATCAAGTGAGTTTGCTTAATTATAGTGGAATATTATTTATTGATGTTATTAGAAAAGCACAAATTAGTTTTTTTTTTTTAAAAAGAAAAAACTTGCTTCTTTTCCAAATTGTCTAATGTCTTTTGTGGTTGTCTTGGAATTCAGCAGGAAACACAAGACTATTTTCTTAAATGCACCTGCTTTAATTATAGTTTTATATATGGAACTCATAGCCACAGATCTAGTATGCTAATATGTTTGCTTTTTCATTTCAGTACAATTATCAGAATCCTTGGAATTATGGACAGTATTATCCTCCCCCTCCAACCTGATGGGAAAATGTAAATATCAAATGGAGTGTGTGAAAAGTATGAAATTATTTTTTTTAATGAGGGATGTAAACATAGCATAAGGTCGTTGTATTTGATAATTTGTCTTCATGTGTAACATGATTTATTTAGTAATAGGGGAAAATGTCACTTAGCAGCTTAAACAGATACTATTTCCTGCCATTTATAAATTTTACTTTAAAATTTACTTTTTATTGGAGAACTATTTTTTGATTTTTGCATTAAGTGGTCTAGAATTCTTTTGCAATGTATTTGCAACAGAATTTTGTAGCCTTAAGGGTAGGAATAAAAAACCTGACTGCAAATCATGTCAGTGTAGTATAAGATTATGATAATACTTAAGGGCTGGTTATTAAGGATTTACCTCTGTTAAAAGATTTTTAACCTTTGCTGACAAGGTTTTGTCTGGTGTTTCAATTATCCTTGTGAATTTGGATTTAACTGCAGAGAAGGTACACTATTAAGATATTATGTCTTGGAATAGGGATTATAAATGAGAAAATGAGGTGTTTGCATCCCTTTAAAAAAGTGAAAATCATATCAAAAGTATGTTGTTTCAGGAGGCTTTGTATTTAGAATATTCATGTAAAACTTGTGAGCAAGCTTTCATTTTGATCAAAGTGATCATCTTCATTTTTGTAATAAAATTGAAGACTCATTTGTTAATTGTTATGAATTTATTTTGGGGGATCACCTAGTAATACCAGCTTTTTATAGTCACCATTTTTAGTGGTTCACTGGTTTTGAGATAGACCTTTCTTGAATTTAGCTATTACCTTGCAATAATTTTTTAGACCTTTTAGCTTTTTTCTTCCTCTTAATTTCTATGCTTTTACCTTCTCACTATACAGGAAATGTATTTTAAGACATATATATTGACTCTCTGGTTTGATGTCTTAGTCCTGGTTAACCTAAATCAGAACATTAATACATAAAACACCAAATTACGACACTGGGTACATTTTTATTGACCCTTTCAGTTTACAACATGAGGTAAAAGGAAAATCAGTTCTCCTTAACCAACTTTTTACACAGTTGTAGTAAAATACTTTGAACTTCAGGGATTTATGACATTACATTTTTTAATAGTGAGTGATCAAGTAAACAAGTTTTAACTCCTTGAATTTTCTAGTTGACTCTTCCTTATAATAGTAACCAGCTCTAATTTAGTTACTAAGTTTCTTTAGAGCCTTGTTTTATTGTTGCTAGCTGTTTCAATCAATGTCCACTAATTCCACTTCAAAAATGAGTTTTGCATTTGGTGGAATTCTGTTGAAGAAGTCAAGGTAAATTTGATAAAAACTGCTTCTCTCATTCCTAGTAACTTTGGTCTAAAATTATAATTATGTATACTGGATATTGGTAATTAAACCCTAAAGGGAAGTGCTTTATAATTGATTCAGAGGCTAATACATAAGAGCCTGTGTTTCCTAAAAGTATCTTTATGAATGGAGATCACAACTATTGGTATAGGCTGATTAGTTAAGCTGAACTTGGTCTACCTAGGTACCTCACTAGTACTCCCAAATTAGCCACCACTTAATGTCAACTGCTATTCATCACTCCACCAGAAAAAAAAAATTTTTTTTTCCCCAATCTAACTGGTATGTAAGTTCTATTAAAGTTCATATGAGATAGTACTTGGTATTTTCTGTGAAATTTAAGATGAATCCAGTTAAGAATGATTTTTTAATCTGATTGGTCTTGAGGTGCTTCACATTAGGGAGAGGGAGCTGTAGTTGACCATCTGATTTTGATAGGCTTAAAAGAGGTCTGTTACGTAATAAGACTAAAGAAGACTTCCCAATTTTTTCCCCCTGCAAACTTACTCTGACTGGTCCAGCTGGTCCAATGGGATGGAACAAACAACAGAAAAAACTACCTTCCCACTTAGCTGCTGGGATTCTGGTCAGATAAGAGTCATGTGTTTTTTTTGTTTTGGTCCCTTAATGTTCACAAATGGCCTGTAAGGAGAGTATTGTCAGTAGTAGTAATCACAAATGCTTAAACTAGGTTGGAACCATTGTCTCCATTTCACAACTGGTAATCCCCAGCATGAGTTCCACTTAAAAATTTTGAGTAACTTTTAACTGTCCGAAATTATACTGTAGCAGAAAGTTACCATGAGCCATATTTGTATCCTACAGTTTGCTAGAGTTGTTTGTATTGGGCATCTTAAGTCCTTGAAATAAACCCTTCAAACATTAACAGTTGACTTTCAAAGATAAAAACTTACCTTATTTAGGTCTTGAAAATTAAAAATCTAAGAGGAAAAATGGTAGATCCCAGCTCAAGTCTGAATACTTCAGGCTAAGAATGGTTTACAAAATATTAACTATTGTTTATGTGTTGACACAAAAGCATCTAAATATCAGGAAGACTGGTTTGGACAGGATTCCCATTCTGGAGGTTAACCTAGACAGCATCTTTTGTACTTTCAGGTCATCTATCTTAAGTGTTTTCTGTAATTGCAAAGAGAAAAAGGATACTTGGCATCAGGCTGTCCTTTCTTTCCATAAGCCCATTCTGGTTCAATCTCCACTCGAGCCTTTTCTCCTTTACTCATAGTCAAGAGTGCTTCATCCCACTGAAGGCAAGAACATAAAATCAAAATTAATAATATTTTGCAAAAAACACAAGCAAAACCAGAAGAGTGGGAAGATTATATACAAAAAAGCATTGTTACTAGATTTCATTATGCCTATGGTAATCTTTGTCCTTTATTTCTTCAATGAAAAATAAAAAGCTATATTAAACAGTAATTTTTTATGGTAACTTCTTCTAAAGATATAATGTGAAAGCATTTTTGTAAACTAGCATGTCATACATTATGGAAACCAGTTTATTAGGGACACTTATATCATAGGACAAAGTTGTAAATTTGTTTTTACAGGGATAAATGTTTAAGTACTCACTCTTAAGATATTCTTAAGATTACCAAATTGTAATAGTGGAGTCATGATGGCATATAAAATAACTACATGTTAGGGCATTAACATCTTTTGCGGAAGGTAAAACTAACTATTCAAAGAAATGATAGAGGTTTCTGGATTGCTGCTCCATTTTGTCCAAATCTGGATCTTAAAGCCAGTTACCAAAAATGTGTGAATCAAAATGATAGAAGGATGCAGAATATATTACTGATATCGTAATATTCTGTTGAAATGTCACCATCACATAAAACTCAAGGGATAGAGACCTGTCATATACTAGAAATTAAGAATATGGTTGATTATAAGAATTTACCAGTAAGCAAATTAGTTATAGAAATACAAAACGTAGCTCAGCTTTCTATGAAGTTGCTACCAATTTGGTATAATCAAATAGCAGTTAAGGTTATTTTCAACTAAATCCTTAATTTCAAGATGTTTTACATTCTATTTTGGGCTCTGGATATGAATGATCCATATTTTAGGACTTAACCCACAGTACAAAGAATAACATAATGAGGGCTCTCATAAATAGGCTTTTCAGAAATTAGTGTCTGATGTTCTGAGTAAAGAAAATTTAAAACAGTTAAGTGGGCCCTCCTAGCATGATAACTTGATTCAGAGAAGCTGATAATCAGCCCTGTGCTTTTATCTGCTTTTGTACACAACAATGGTTAGTTAAGCTCATGCGTGCTTTACACTTTAATCAGTTTCCTTCTGTTATCTCAAATGTAAGGGTGGGTAGAAGCCAAGTTTATGTTTGAAAGATTTTCTGATGTTTGAGCCTAAATTGTGAGGGGTGAGAAGACTACAGAACAAACTTTTGTTTCTATTAGTACTTCAGTGGAACAGATATTTTACCTTTTTCAGTTATGTGTAAGTGGTACAACAGCTATATGACATTTTACAAGAATCTTAAAGACAAATTTGAAAAGCCAAATATTCTAAGAATTGCTTTATGAAGAAAAAAATAATAAAAGGGAATATGCATGGAAGAAAATACTACATGCTTTAAGCTAATTTTCTTTTAACAACCTTGAGGTGAGCTGTACTGTCATTTTATAGGAGAAACTGTGCCCTATCAGTTAGCAATGATAGCATCTGATCTCTCAGACTCCAAAGATTGTTTTTATCATATCTCCAATCCTAGTTCTTTACAGTACCATACCACAAGTAGCGTGTGCCAGAGTGAGTATCTGTTTGATTCATTGCCACTTTTTACTTACTCCTCTGATAACTTTGCCTATTCCAACCTTAAAACTTAAAGGCTTGGCATTTTTCTTCTTCTTTGAACCTGTAAAACAAATTTTCCTAATAATTAATGTTGAAATTGTTTTAAGAAAAACAGTGATTTAAGTCATTTGAAAAGAAATATTTAGAAAGCCAGCTAATTCATAAAGAAAATTCTGGATGCAAAAATAATTACGGCCTAAAGGGGGAGATGGGAAGGACCTATATTTACACCACTAAAACAGCACACTATTCTGACTTTTTATATGCTTCACTTTGGGACATTAACCAAGTTTAGACTAAGCTTTACTTTTTGCTTTCCAGTGACCAAGAAGTCTTTTATTTACCTAGCCAATAAGTAGTGAACTAAAGACTTCTTCCATGTAAATCACAGGTGCAAAAGACTTCTGGAAAAAAGTGACAGCCAAGAGAAAGGCACTGCCAGTTGTTCACCTACTCCACAAATATTCTGCAGTTCCTGAAAGCCAGAAAGATACAATTACATTTAGACTTACTTGTTTGAATATTTGTATCAAAAACCGTCCCATCCTGTAGTGTTCCTGTATACCAGCAGTGAACAACATCTCCCTTTTTGGGAAAGTTGGTTTTATCTCCTTTTTTAAGAACAGACTTTGTGTATTTTGGTGGACCCTAAACACGAAAACAACAGTTACTAACTCATGTCCTTCTTTTAGAAGGATGACAGAGAATACTTAGCCAGCTGTCACCTAAGTCCGGTCAGTTTCATGGATTTGGTAACTTGTTGCTCTGGTTCACCTCTATGAGCTAAAAAAATCTCATCATCTCATTTGAAGTCTGTGATGAGAATATTATTTATTATTTAATTTCAAATAACTTCCAGCTTCTTTGGAAACCAATCTTATTTTGACAAGATTCTGTTAATTATTCAACAAAACCTAAAATTCAGTATTTTCCAAGGTTAGAAATATTACTATTTACTATAAAATCATAAGGCATTAAATAGAGCATTGTGATATTTTTTCAAAGATCTGAATTGTCAGCACTAAGTTAGCTTAATTATCCATAGAAATGACCTCTTAAAGCAGATTATCAGAGCCCTTTTAAAAAAAGCTAAAGGCTAATCTAATCAATGGTGATTCATATATGTGAGGGAAACAATTTCTTAGTCAAGCTTAAGAATATGTAGAATTTTATATTATAGAACATTCAATAATGGGAAAGGAAATAAGAGATATTAAACACCTAGTATTTGAACACACACCGTCCCACTTAATGCTAATAACAATCCTCTGAAGGTTTCACCAGCTTGCATTTTTGCAGATGAAGAGACTGATATTCAGGAAATTTATGCAACAGAGTTAATGACTAGTAGAAAATGAATATGGACTTGGGTTTGATTCCAAAGCCTGGTGTTATTTCCAGATACCTTAAACAATGGTGATAATGACAGTTAAAGTCTACTGAATGCCCTCTATGTGCTGGGCACTATTCCAGATGCTTTACATAATTAATTCTTTTAATTGTCATTACCTTATGAAGCAGGTACTGTTACTCCTATTTTACAGATAAGGAAACATAAGGATAGAGTGGTTAAGTAACTTGGTTAATGTCCTACAGCTCCTAAGTAGCTGAGTAGGGTTGGGAACTAGGTAGTGTTGAAGATAAAACCTATGATTTAAACCACTTTATTCTCAGGCAAATATGGAATGTCAGGTATTATGTATGTCATTTTCTTATTTTTTCTTCATCAATTAATTTAACCTCAGAGCAACCTGCCATTCTTTCCCCTATGTTTTATAGAGAAAGTAAGGCCTGGACAGGGTATAGCCCTATTAAGAGTCTGGGGATTAGCCCTTCCAACTAAAGTTAGGCTGCCTCCCTAAACCAAAAGCAAATCCATTTGCAGCTTGAATACAGTGTGTGTTATACAAGTAAGCATTAGGTTTCTCTCTGAGAAGCTCAGTCCCAAGTTTTCTTCAGGGAGAAATGCTACTGTAAATGGTAAGGTGTCTCCTGGTGGCAGTGTAAACTATTGCCATCTCTTTGGAATGCAATTCAACAATGTTAAAAGTGTGATAAGTAATAATTCTACTTACACAAATATATGCTCAAGAAGTAATTTGAAACAGGAGAAAATCTTTATGCAGTTATTCAGTACACTATTATCCATAATGACAGAATAACCACATTTATGGTAATACAATATTCAGTTTTTAACGATGTGGAAAAATAGCCCCAAGGCTACCCTGGAGTTATGTGCTTGAATAGACCTGGATTTGCAGCAATTTCTTAGTCCAGAGTGATGAAAAGAACTACATTCCTGAGACTGGGCCTGAATGAGATACTTGGAAGGAATTTTGAGAATAATGATTACAATAGCAATTAACTGGATAACATCACAGCCTCTAAAAAAGATATGTTATATAATTATTCCTATAATTCAAGAAATATTTGAGTATGTTCTATGCATTAGAAACTGGAGATACATAGGTGAACTGGCAGACATGGTCCTGGCCTTCCCTCTAACAGAGAATATAGACATGTGTATGATACCTCAAGCAAGAGTGATATGATTATAGTGATTATGAGACCTATAGAGGACACAGTGACATAACCCAGGTTAGGCTGGGAGAGGTTTCTCTGAAGTAATGTGTTTAAATGTATACTGAAGGATAAGAGGATTGTTAGGTGATTGAGGATAAGGTTTACAACAGAATAATATTTTCATAGCAGTGGAGAGCAAGAAATGGAGGAATGAAGGAGAGAATGGTATGAGATGAGGCTGGAAAGGCATATATATAGCACAAGTCAAGAATCTGGGGTTTTATTTTTAGGTCCCTGAGCAGCCAATTATGAGTTTAAGTAGAGAAATTACAGAATCAGGCTTGTGTTTTAAACAGACTGCTATGACCCAGTGTGAAAAATGGATAAGGAATCAAAAGTGGGAATAAGGAGACTTGTTAGGAAAAGATAAGTATAGTAGTCTAGATCTGTACTAGGGTATAAACAGTGAGGATGACAAAACATGAAGTTTTGAGATATATTTATACAGAGTTAACAGAATTAAGAGATGACTACATGTGAAGGAGTACACAGAAGAATCTCAAATTTTTGGCCTGAGTACTTTTAATAGTCATTTCTGATTGCTGAGTGTGAGTTCCTCCCCAACTTATACTTTATCTCTTGTCCAATATTCATTCATACTTGGAAACTTTCCTCAACAATATTTTATACATAAAAGACAACAAATATACTGACTTTGACTAATTTAAAATCCAGTAAGAGTTATTAGACAAAGTTCTTCACATTAAAATAACATAGAAACAATATAATGTGCCACTGTAATTTATTCAGTTAGGTATGCAATAAAGTGCCACTGTAATTTATTCAGTTAGGTATGCAATAAAGTCTGGAATGGTGGAACCTTGAGGAAGAGATGAGCCCACAACCTGGGTCTCAAAGGAGACACAAAACTAACAAATAGGGAGATTAAGAAGAAAGACACACTAGGCAAGAAATAAAAGTATGAAAGTGGGAAATGGCAGTTTAGTAGACAATGAACAGACATTTGTGGCCAAATAAATAATATTTTTATAGAAGTAGTAAATACGGAGTTGGGTAGGGACCAGATATTGTAAAGGATTTTATGCCAAGAATGCTGTCCAACAGAAATACATATAGTCACATATGATATTTTAACCTGTCTAGTTGCCACATTAAACCAGTACATCCAAAGTAATATTTCAAGGTGTAATCCATACAAAAAAGGAGATACTTTACATTTTTAAAGAGAAATCATACTAAGCCTTTGAAATTCAGTGCATATTTTATACTGAAAACACATTTCAATTTGGGCCAGAAAGTGTTCAGCAGCCACTGATGGCTGGTGACTAGTGTATTGGACACTGCAGTTCTAGCCAGTATATAAATAATTACTTAAGATTTTTGAGCAGGGTCAAATATTATTTTAGAAAGCTTCCCAGAATAGTCATTCTGGGGCTAAAAGGATAATGAGAATGAAGGCAGGAGATTAGTGACTTTTCCAACACTCCAGGGCTGAGGCCTTCAAATGCTTGAGAATCAAAAAGGAATGAAGGTTTGAAAAAGAAGGGAGATAGAAAACTACTGCGAGAGGTTTAAAGATGGCGGCACGAGAGGTGAGACAGAGGCTTCCTCCTAAAACTGCATATAATACGAAAATATAATTAATACAACTACTCCTGAAAGAGCAACAGGAAGGAGGACTGCACCGGACTGCATACACCTGGAGAAAACAGCAGACCTCATGAAACAGGGTAACGTACCAAAGCAGGACCGAAGCCCTTCCCCCACCCCAGCTCACTGGTGGGAGGAAGAGAAGCGGAGTGGGGAGGGAGTGGAGGCCTGGGACTGCTGAATACCTAACTCCAGATATCTGATCTGGGAACACAAACCTACATTTCATGGTGTTTTCATGGTACTCTTAGTGATTAGGGGGTTCGAAAGCTAAGACCCTGGAAAGACTGAGATTCCAGCCACTTGTGGAAAGCAGAGATCCATATCTGGCTGCTCTGGGACAAAAGAAAGGTGGGCAGTCTGAGAGATTTCCTAACAAGGAAGCCCCTAGCAAGAGGGTTGCTAAAGGGGCAAGGATGGTACAGAGCATACTGCTCGGGAAAAAGGGCAGGTAGACAAAATTGTCTGGGTGCACTCTGCCCAGCAGATTGGGAGCTTTCACATACTTCAGGTGCTCCAGCTCCCTGGCTGGCTACACAGCTCCAAAGACCCACTCCGTGATACACAGCCTACTGAGTCTTTCTCCCGGCCAGCCCCACATGGCTCCCAAACTGGAAAACCATACCCTGGTGTTAGGCCAGGCAGAGGGAAGATCTGTCAAAGCATACAGGCTTATACCTGTGTGCTTGGCCCACTGGTTCAAGCAGTGGAGTCAGGCATAGCAGCCGGGAAGCACGAAACAGCCTTTTCCTCCCGCCCAGGAACAATACCATTCCCCTGCAACCCCTGACATTACTTCAGGGGCTAAGCAGGCCCAGAGAGTAGAGCTTCTGGGCACTAGAGGGCACCATATACAAATATGAAATGCCAAAGGAACCTGGTTCAAAGTAAAATTATTAATACAAATCCTGAGAAAGATTCAAATGACATTGACCTCATGAATTTTCCTGAAAGGGAGTTCAAAATAAAAATCATTAACATGCCCATGAAGGTATGGAAAGATATGCGAGAACTCAGGAATGAATTCCGGTCAGAGATCCAATCGTTAAAGAGCACAATGGAAGGTATTAAAATCAGATTAGATACAGTAGAGAAGACGATAAATCAAATAGAAACTAGAGAAGAGGAATACAAAGAAGCTGAGGCACAGACAGAAAAAAGGATCTCTAAGAATGAAAGAATATTGAGAGAACTGTGTAAACAATCCAAGGTACCAGAAGAAGAAGAGAAAAAGGGAGAGAAAGTGTCTTTGAGGAGGTAATAGCTCAAAACTACCCCAATCTGGGGAAGGAGATAGTCTCTCAGGCCATGGAGATGAACACATCTCCCAACACAAGGGACCCAAGGAAGACAACACCAAGACATATAGTAATTAAAGTGACAAAGATCAAGAATAAGGACAGACCCTTAAAAGCAGCCAGAGAGAGAAATAAGATCACCTACAAAGGAATGCCCATCAGGTTATCATCAGACCTCTCAGCAGAAACCTTACAGGCCAGAAGGGAGTGGCATGATGTATTTAATGCAATGAAGCAGAAGGGCCTTGAGCCAAGATTACTTTATCCAGCAAGATTATCATTTAAATTTGAAGGAGGGATTAAACAATTCCAGATAAGCAAAAGCCAATCCCACAAACCATCTCTACAGTGTGTTTTGGAGGAACTGCTATAGTTGGAAGTGTTCCTATGGTTTAATAGCTGTGACCAGAGGTAATAAAACCACAGTAAAGAAAGTAGAACAGCTAATTAATAAGAAAATGCAAAATTAAATTAACTATCCCCAAAGTCAATCAAGGGATAGACAAACAGTACAAAATATGATACCTAATATATAAAGAATGGAGGAGGAATAAAGAGGAGGAGGGAAACAAACAAAAAAAGAACCTTTAGATTGTGTTTGTAATACCATATTAAGTGAGTTGTTAGACTCTTAGATAGCAGGGAAGTTAACCATGAAACTTTGGTAATCTAAAGCCTGCAATGCCAATAAGTACATACCTATCCATAATCACCCTAAATGTAAATGCACTGAATGCACCAATCAAGTCACAGAGTCAGTGAATGCATAAAAAAGCAGGACCCATCTATATGCTGCCTACAAGAGACTCACTTTAAACCCAAAGACATACACAGACTAAAAGTGAAGGGATGGAGAAAGATTTTTTATGCAACTAACAGGGAGAGAAAAGCAGGAGTTGCAGTACTTGTATCAGAAAAAAAGACTTCAAAACAAAGAAAGTCAGAAGAGATAAAGAAGGACATTACATAATGATAAAAGGGTCAATCCAACAAGAAGATATAACCATTATAAATACCTATGCCCCCAAAACAGGAGCACCTACATACGTGAAACAAATACTAACAGAATTAAAAGGAGAAATAGAAGGCAATGCATTCAATCTGGGAGACTTCAACACTCCACTCACTCTGAAGAACAGATCAACCAGACAGAAAATAAGTAAGGAGACACAGGCACTGAACATCACATTAGAACAGAGGGACCTAACAGACATCTACAGAACTCTACACACAAAAGCAGCAGAATACACATTCTTCTCAAGTGCACATGGAACATTTTCAAGAACAGATTGTATAGTAGGCCACAAAAAGAGCCTCAGTAAACTCAAAAAGACTGAAATAGTACCAACCAGTTTCTCAGATGACAAAGCTTTGAAACTAGAAATAAATTATGCAATGAAAATATAAAATCCCACAAACACATGGAGGCTTCACAACATGCTCCTAAATAATCAATGGATCAATGACCAAATAAAAACAGAGATCAAGCAATATATGGAGACAAATGACAACAATAATTCAACACGACAAAATCTATGGGATGCAGTGAAGGCAGTGCTAAGAGGAAAGTATTTAGCAATACAGGCCCACCTCAGGAAAGAAGAACAATCACATATGCACAGTCTAAACTCACAATTAACAAAACCAGAAAAGATAGAACAAATGAGGCCCAAAGTCAGTAGAAGGAGGGACATAATAGAGATTAGAGCAGAAATAAATAAAATCAAGAAGAATAAGACAATAGAAAGAATCAATGAAAGCAAGAGCTGGTTCTTTGAGAAAATAAACAAAATAGATAAACCCCTAGCCAGACTTATCAAGAATAAAAGAGAGGCTACTCACATAAAAAGAATCAGAAATGAGAAAGGAAAAATCACTATGGACACCACAGAAATACAAAGAATTATTAGAGAATACTATGAAAAATTATATGCTAACAAACTGTACAACCTAGAAGAAATGGACAGCTTTCTAGAAAAATACAACCTTCCAAGGCTGACCCAGAAAGGAACAGAAAATCTAAACAGGGCAATTACCAGCAACGAAATGGAACTGGTAATCCAAAACCTACCTGAGAATAAAACTCCTGGATCAGATGGCTTCACCGCTGTATTTTATCAAACATTTAGTGAAGACCTGATACCCATCCTCCTTAAAGTTTTCCGAAGAGTAGAAGAGGATATGCCTCGAAACTCATTCTGTGAGGCCAGCATCACTCTAATACCAAAACCAGGCAAAACACCACAAAAAAAGAAAATTACAGACCAATATCCCTGAAGAACATAGATGAAAAAATACTCAACAGAATATTAGCAAATCGATTTCAAAAATACATCAAAAAGGTCATCCATCATGATCAAGTAGGATTTATTCCAGGGATGCAAGGAACATTCGAAAATCCATCAACATCATCCACCACATCAACAAAAAGAAGAATAAAAACCACATGATCATCTCCATAGATGTTGAAAAAGCATTTGACAAAATTGCCAAGTCTCAACAAAATAGGTATAGAGAGCAAGTACCTCAACATAATAAAGGGAACATATGACAAACCCACAGCCAATATTATACTTAACAGTGAAAATTTGAAAGGTTTTTCTTTAAGATCGGGAACAAGACAATTGTGCCGACTCTACCCACTTCTATTCAACAGAGTACTGGATGTCCTAGCCACAGCAATCAGACAACACAAAGAAATAAAAGACATCAACTGTCCCCGTTTGCATATGACATGATATTGTACGTAAAAAACCTTAAGAATCCACTCCAAAAATATTTGATCTAATATCTGAATTCATCAAAATTGCGGGATACAAAATTAATATGCAGAAATCTTTGGCATTCCTATACACTAACAATGACCTAGCAGAGAGGAAAATGAGGAAAACAATTCAATTCAAAGTTACATAAAAAAGAATAAAATACTGGACTCCCTAGAAAATGGCGGCGTGAGCAGGGCAGCAGAAATCTCCTCCCAAAACTATATATATCTATGAAAATACAGCAAATACAACTATTCCTAATTGAGAGACCAGAATACACAGGAAAGGGCACAGCATGCAGCTACACCCGAGAGGACTGGGCACCCCGCGAGGTGGGTAAGTTTCGGAGCCGCAACGAGCACTCACCCACCCCAGTGCATTGGCGGGAGGAGAGGACTCAGAGCCGGGAGGGAGTGGAAGTACACCCTGCGAAATAACCAGCCCTGGTGATCTGCATGGGGAGCGCTGACACACATCGCATGGTGTAGAGGAGATTGGAGAGACAGAGGGTGCAGGATCGGAGCGGGGAATGCACCAGGGTGCTTGCAGCCAGCTCCAGGGAAGGAAATAAAAAAAAAAAAGAAAAGTGTGCGCTTTTTTGAGCAGTCTTAAAGAGACAGGAGCCCAGCGGAGGAGGCAGATCGCCCCGGCACACTCAGCCAAGCAGGCTGGGAGTCCTGGGAGTTTCAGACCCCTTAAATGGCAACAGGGAAAGGGTGGCCGCACTTAGACTTCCCACAGAGATCAACTGCCTCCCATTTGTTCCCACCCTGGCCAGAGCTATAAAGAGCCCTGCGGAGCAGCGCAGCCATGGCTGCAGAATAGTGAAACAACAGCGCCACCTACAGCATCCCCACAGAATCTACTCCTGGAGGGTTTTGTTCTGGTTGTTTTGTTTTTTGTTTTTTCTTCTCTTCATCTTTTCTTTCTTTGTCTTCCTTTCTTTCTTTCTTTCTTTTTTCTTTTTAAAATCTTAAAGAGCCCAGCTGACATACGTGGCAACTACCAGTGACCACTTCTATAGCCATGAAAAGACAAGAGGAATATGGTCCAGACTGAGATCAACCAGACAACTCCAGAGAGGGAGCCTGAAGGGATGGAAAAGAACACTTTTCTTGAAAAAGAAATCAGAATAAAAGTCATAACCATGCTGATGGATCTACAGAGAAATCTGCAAGAGCTGAGGGAGGAAGTGAGGGAAGTGAGGAAAGACAATGCAGAAATCAGACAATCAATAGACGGGCTTAACAGCTGACTGGATGAGATGCAGGAGACTGTTAATGGAATAGAAATCAGAGAACAAGAATACAGAGAAGCTGAGGCAGAGAGAGATAAAAGGATGTCTAGGAATGAAAGAATATTAAGAGAACTGTGTGACCAATCCAAACGGAACAATACTCGCATTATAGGAGTACCAGGGAAGAAGAGAGAGGAAAAGGGATAGAAACTGTCTTTGAAGAAATAATTGCTGAAAACTTCCCCATGCTGGGGAAGGAAAAAGTCTCGCAGTCCACGGAAGCCCACAGATCTCCCAACACAAGGGACCCAAGGAAGATAACACCAAGACACATAATAATTAAGATGGCAAAGATCAAAGATAAAGACAGAGTATTAAGGGCAGCTAGAGAGACAAAAAAGATCATCTACAAAGGAAAACCCATCAGACTATCATCAGACTTCTCAACAGAAACCTTACAGGCCAGAAGAGAATGGCATGATATATTTAACGTAATGAAACAGAAGGGCCTTGAACCAAGAATACAGCACGATTATCATTTAAATGTGACAGAGGGATTAAACAATTTCTAGACAAACGAAAGTTGAGAGAGTTTGCCTCTCATAAACCACGATTACAGGATATCTTAAATGGACTGCTCTAGAGGGAAGCACCCCTATGGCTAAAAAGATGTCACCAGAGAAAATAAAAGCATAGCAAAGAAAGCAGACCATCCAAATACCAACTAAAGGCAAAGAATAAAACACCTAGGATATAAAGAATGGAGGAGGAAGAATAAGAAGGGAGAGAAATAAAGAAACATCAGATGGTTCGTTAGTTTACAATAACTTAACAAGAAAGTTAAGTTAGATTCTTAGATAGTAAAGAAGCAACCCTTGAACCTTTGGTAACCACGAATCTAAAGCCAGCAATGGCAATAAGTACATATCTATCGATAATCACCCTAAATGTAAATGGACTGAATGCACCAATCAAAAGACACAGAGTAACAGAATGGATAAAAAATCAAGACCCATCTATATGCTGCTTACAAGGGACTCACCTCAAACCCAAAGATATACACAGACTAAAAGTGAAGGGATGGAAAAAGATATTTCATGCAAACAACAAGGAGAAAAAAGCAGGTGTTGCAGTACTTGTATCAGACAAAATAGACTTCAAAACGAAGAAAGTAGCAAGAGATAAAGAAGGATGTTACATAATGATAAAGGGGTCAGTTGAACAAGAAGATATAAGAATTACAAACATATATGCACCCAACACAGGAGCGCCAGCATATGTGAAACAAATACTAACAGAATTAAAGGAGGAAATAGACAGCAATGCATTCATTTTAGGAGACATCAACACACCACTCACTCCAAAGGACAGATCAACCAGACAGAGAATAAGTAAAGACACAGAGGCACTGAACAACACACTAGAACAGATGGACCTAACAGACATCTACAGAACTCAGCACCCAAAAGCAGCAGGATACACATTCTTCTCAAGTGCACATGGAACATTTTCCAGAATAGACCACATTCTAGGCCACAAAAAGAACTTACAGTAAATTCAAAAATAGTGAAATCCTGCCAACCGACTTCTCAGACCACAAAGGTATAAAACTAGAAATAAATTTTAGAAAGAAATCAAAAAGGCTCACAAATACATGGAGACTTAACAACATTCTCCTAATGAATCAATGGGTTAATGACCAAATCTAAACAGAAATCTAAGAATATATGGAGACTAATGACAACAACAACACAAAGCCACAACTTCTGTGGGACGCAGCAAAGGTAGTTCTAAGAGGAAAGTATATTGCAATCCAGGCCTATTTAAAGAAGGAAGAACATTCCCAAATGAATAGTCTAAAGACACAATTACTGAAATTGGAAAAAGAAGAACAAAGGAGGCCCAAAGTCACCAGAAGGAGGGACATAATAAAGATCAGAGAAGAAATAAATAAAATTGAGAAGAATAAAACAGTAGAAAATATCAATGA
Organism: Phataginus tricuspis; assembly: GCA_029783875.1. NCBI lineage: Eukaryota > Metazoa > Chordata > Mammalia > Pholidota > Manidae > Phataginus > Phataginus tricuspis. The sequence goes on along the minus strand of JAQQAC010026072.1, from coordinate 55,772,139 downwards.
AACTAAGAGCTGGTTCTTTGAAAAAATAAACAAAATAGATAAACCCCTAGCCAGACTCATTAAGAGATCTACACACATATTCAGAATCAGAAATGAGAAAGGAAAAATAACGATGGACCCCACAGAAATACAAAGAATTATAAGAGAATATTATGAGAATCTATATCCTAACAAGATGAAAAATCTAAAAGAAATGGACAACTTCTTAGAAAAATATAACCTTCCAAGATTGACTAAGCAAGAAACAGAAAAACTAAACAGACCAACCACCAGCATTGAAATTGATTTGGTAATCAAAAAACTACCCAAGAACAAAACCCCGGACCTGATGGATTCACCTCTAAATTCTACCAGACATAGAGAGAAGAAATAACACCCATTCTCCTTAAAGTTTTCCAAAAAATAGAAGAGATGGGAATACTTCCAAATTCATTCTATGAAGGCAGCATCACTCTAATACCAAAACCTGGCAAAGACTTCACCAAAAAAGAAAATTACAGACCAATATCCCTGATGAACGTAGATGCAAAAATACTCAACAAAATATTAGCAAACCGAATTCAAAAATACATGAAGAGGATCATACACCATGATCAAGTGGGATTCATCCCAGGGATGCAAGGATGGTACAACATTCGAAAATCCATCAACATCATCCACCACATCAACAAAAAGAAGAACAAAAACCACATGATCATCTCCATAGATGCTGAAAAAGCATTTGACAAAATTCAGCATCCATTCATGATTAAAACTCTCAACAAAATGGGTACAGACGGCAAGTACCTCAACATCATAAAGGCCATATATGACAAATCCACAGCTAACATCATACTTAACAGCGAGAAGCTGAAAGCTTTTCATCTAAGATCAAAAACAAGACAGGGATGCCCACTCTCTCCACTGTTATTCAACATAGTACTGGAGGTTCTAGCCACGGCAATCAGACAAAACAAAGACAAAGAAGGCACCCAGATTGCTAAAAGTCAAATTGTCACTATTTGCAGATGACATGATGTTGTACATAAAAAACCCTAAAGACTCCACTCCAAAACTACTAGAACTAATTATCTGAATTCAGCAAAGTTGCAGGACACAAAATTAACACAAAGAAATTTGTTGCTTTCTTATACACCAACGATGAACTAACAGAAAGAGAAATCAGAAAAATAATTCCATTCATAATTGCATCAAAAAGAATAAAATACCTAGGAATAAACCTAATGAAGGAAGTGAAAGACCTGTACTCTGAAAACTACAAGGCACTCCTAAGAGAAATTAAAGAGAACACTAACAAATGGAAATGCATCCCATCCTCTTGGCTAGGAAGAATAAATATTGTCAAAATGGTTATATTACCTAAAGCAATCTACAGATTCAATGCAATCCGTATCAGAATACCAACAGCTTTCTTCAATGAACTGGAACAAATAATTCTAAAATTCATATGGAACCACAAAAACCCCGAATAGCAAAAGCAATCCTGAGAAGGAGTAAAACAGGGGGAATTATGCTCCCTGACTTCAAGCTCTACTACAAAGCTACAGTAATCAAGACAATTTGGTATTGGCACAAAAACAGACCCACAGACCAGTGGAACAAAATAGAAAATCTAAACATTAACCCAAACATATACAGTCAATTAATATTCGATAAAGGAGCCTTGGATATACAATGGGGAGAGGACAGCCTCTTCAGCAGCTGTTGTTGAAAAACTGGACAGCTACATGTAAGAGAATGAATCTGGACTACTGTCTAGCCCGGTACACAAAGGTAAACTCAAGGTGGATCAAAGACCTGAATGTAAGTCACGAAACCATAAAACTCTTAGAAAAAAACATAGGCAAAAATCTCTTGGACATAAACATGAGCGACTTATTCATGAACATATCTCTCCGGGCAAGGGAAACAAAAGGAAAAATGAACAAGTGGGACTATATCAAGCTGAAAAGCTTGTGTACAGCAAAGAACACCATCAGTAGAACAAAAAGACATCCTACAGTATGGGAGAATATATTCATAAATGACGTATCTGATAAGGGGTTGACATCCAAAATATATAAAGAACTCACGCACCTTAACAAACAAAAAGCAAATAATCCAATTAAGAAATGGGCCAAGGATCTGAATAGACACTTCTCTAAAGAAGAAATTCAGATGGCCAACAGGCACATGAAAAGATGCTCCACATCGCTAATCATCAGAGAAATGCAGATCAAAACCACAATGAGATATCACCTCACACCAGTGAGGATGGCCAACATCCAAAACACAAAGAACAACAAATGTTGGCGAGGATGTGGAGAAAGGGAACCCTCCTACATTGCTGTTGGGACTGCAAGTTAGTTCAACCATTGTGGAAAGCAGTATGGAGGTTCCTTAGAAAAGTCAAAATAGAAATACCATTTGACCCAGGAATTTCACTCCTAGGAATCTACCCTAAGACTGCAGCAGCCCAGTTTGAAAAAGACATATGCACCCCTATGTTTATGGCAGCACTATTTACAATAGCCAAGAAATGGAAGCAACCTAAGTGTCTATCAGTAGATGAATGGATAAAGAAGAGGTGGTACATATATACACAATGGAATATTATTCAGCCATAAGAAGAAAACAAATCCTACCATTTACAACAACATGGATGGAGGTAGAGGGTATTACGCTCAGTGAAATAAGCCAGGCCGAAAAAGACAAGTATCAAATGATGTCACTCATATGTGGAGTATAAGAACAAAGAAAAAAACTGAAGGAACAAAACAGCAGCAGAATCACAGAACCCAAGAACGGACTAATAGTTAACAAAGGGAAAGGGACTGGGGAAGATGGGTGTGAAGGGAGGCATAAGAGGGAAAAACGGGCATTACGATTAGCAGATGTAATGTTGGGGTGGCATGGGGAGGGCTGTACAACTCATAGAAGACAAGTAGTGATTCTATAGCATCTCAGTGTGCTGATGGACAGTGACTGTAATGGGGTTGGTGGGGGGGACCTGATGACCGGGGTAGTTTAATAACCATAATATTGCAGATGTAATTGTAGATTAATGATACCAAAATATAGAAAAACAAAAAGAATAAAATACCTAGGAATAAAACTAACCAAGGATGTGAAAGACCTACTCTGAAAACTACAAGACACTCATGAGAGAAATGAAAGAAGATACGAATAAATGGAAACACATCTCATGCTCATGGATAGGAAGAATTAATATTGTCAAAATGGCCATCCTGCCTAAAGCAATCTACAGATTTAATGCAATTCCTATCAAAGTACCAACAGCATTCTTCAATGAACTAGAGAAAATCGTTCTAAAATTCATATGGAACCATAAAAGACCCCAAATAGCCAAAGCAATCCTGAGAAGGAAGAATAAAGGTGGGGGTTATGCACCCGAAATTCAAGCTCCACTACAAAGCCACAGTACCCAAGAGAATTTGGTAATGTCACAAGAACAGACCCATAGACCAATGGAACAGACTAGAGAGCCCTGATATAAACCCAACCATATATGGTCAATTAATATACGATAAAACAGCCATGGATATACGATGGGGAAATGACAGTATCTTCAACAGCTGGTGTTGGCAAAACTGGACAGCTACATGTAAGTGAATGAAACTGGATTATTGTCTAACCCCATACACAAAAGTAAACTTGAAATGGATCAAAGACCTGAATGTAAGTCATGAAACCATAAAACTCTTAGAAGACAGCACAGGCAAACATCTCCTGAATATAAGCATGAGCAACTTCTTCCTGAACGCATCTCCTCGAGCCATGGAAACAAAAGCAAAAATAAACTCATGGGACTACATCAAACTAAAAAGTTTCTGTACAGCAAAGGACACCATCAGTGGAACAAAAAGGCACCCTACAGTTTGTGAGAATATGTTTGTAAGTGACATATCCGGTAAGAGTTTAACATCCAAAATATATAAAGAACTCACACCTGAACACCCAAGAAGCAAATAACCCGATTATAAAATGGGGAGAGGATATGAAGACAGGTCTCCAAAGAAGAAATTCAGATGGCCAACAGACACATGAAAAGATGCTCCACATGACTACTCATCAGGGAAATGCAAATTAAAACCACAATGAGATATCACCTCACACCAGTAAGGACGGCCAGCATCGAAAAGATTAAGAACAACAAATGCTCCCGAGGCTGTGGAGAAAGGGGAACCCTCCTACACTGCTGGTGGGAAATAAGCTAGTTCAACCATTGTGGAAAGCAATATGGAGGTGCCTCAAAAAACTAAAAATAGAAATACCATTTTACACAGGAATCACACTCATTGGAATTTACCCGAAGAATACAAGTTCTCAGATTCAAAAAGACATATGCACCCCTATGTTTATTGCAGCACTATTTACAATAGCCAAGATATGGAAGCAACGAAGTGTCCATCAGTAGATGAATGGATAAAGAAGAGGTGGTACACATACACAAGGGAATACTATTCAGCCATAAGAAAGAAACAGATCCTACTGTTTGCAATAACAGGGATGGAGCTAGGGGATTTATTGCTCAGTGAAATAAGGCAGGCATAGAAAGACAAGTGGTACATGATTTCCCTCATTTGTTGAGTATAACAACGAAGCAAAACTGAAGGAGCAAAATAGCAGCAGACTCAAGAGACTCCAAGAAGGAACTAGTGGTTACTAAAGAGGACGGGTGTCAGAGGGCAGGAGGGGAGGAAGAAGGGGATTGAGGGGTTTATGTTTAGTACACATGGTGTGGGGGTCACGGGGACAACAGTGTAGCACAGAGAAGGCACATAGTGGATCTGTGGCATCTTAGTACACTGAAGGACAGTGACTGCATTGAGGTATGGGTGGGGACTTGATAATATAGGTAAATGTAGTAACCATATTGTTTTTTCATGTGAAACCTTCATAAGAGTGTATACCAATAATATCTTAATAAAAAAAGAAAAAAGAAAAAGAATGGAGACGTTCGGAAACATTAGTTCTGAGGGAGATATGAGAAGGAAAAAGAAAGCCAAAGATTCACAGAACTTTTAAGCTGTGAAGGAAAGAATGGTTACAACATATAACATTTTGGTAAAATAGGACACAGGAATATATAGTGAGGTAAGTAAGAGGATTGAGAATTTGTGAGCAAGTGTCAGGTAGTTTATGTGGGCAACATGATATGTAATCAAGTAAGGGATGGTATAAAAGTTGCTGAGTAGCAGTGAAACTAGAAAACATGCCTGTCTCATATTAAGTATGAATTTACCCCAAGCCAAATAAACAGTTTTAGGATTATTTTTCTTCAGAGTGTTTGCTCTGCAGTCTCTTAAAAGCATGAAGAGAAAGCAGATAGGAATCAGCACAGTGTTTGCCAAGAGGTTATGGAATCCAGGTGTTAGGAAGACAATGAGAACACATAATTGGGCTCAGGCTGGCCAGTTAAATGAGATGAAATAGTCTTAAAAGGATATAGTTTAGGATCCTCACAAGATCTCTTTAGATGGTCTCCAGCCTTTACAGTGTTTTCCTTTTATCTGTAGTTCTTTTTCTTAACCTCTTAATACTGTCTGCCACCTCATACCTCCCTTATTCTAATTTTCTGGAAGGTAAAATAGGTTGCCGATTACTTCAGTAACCCTTTTAGTAATTATTGTATGTTTATTTACCTTAATAGCTGTTAATATTTACCCAGTATATAAAAAATATATCAAATATTAGTTGTGATAAATAGTTTTACTGTGTGTACATACCCACAAATACTGTTATTTTCAACCAACAAGAAAATTGTGTGAGATTAACTAGCTTTAGTTATATAAACTTTTATTGATTCTATACCTGCACTTACAATATGTCCACAAGGACCTGAGTGCTACACCTTCATCATTAGCCTATGCTTTTTACAACACCGAAAGAATATTATTATATTATCATCACTGATACTAAGACAGCTAGGAATAAGTGAGCTTGGCAAGATATTATTGGGAATGGCAAGATTATAATCTTTTGAGCTCTGCTGCTTCTGTTCTAAGAGCTGTCCTTTTGTAGAAATTGTTTTAGCTGGTTCTTCAAAACTTTGTACCAAAATGTAAAACCTAGGTTGGGAAAGATGAGACAGATGCATCCACACCCTGCAGCCTGGCCTGGACTATTTCTATTCCCACAGATACCATGTGCATTAGAAAAAGCTAAAAATAATCAAAATGAAGTTTCTTTAGTTCAGTCCAACTTGGCTATAGAAACAGGACCTTAAAATAGCTTTGGAAGCTCAGAAGTTCTTTCCAGACATAGAAGCAATATAAAATACAAGGCTAGAGGTATTTCACAGGAAAAACTGACTAACTGTAAAGCACTGGTTCTTTGGCTTTTCTTCTGATTCAAGTACACATAAGGGAGATAACACACTCTGAATCAGTGTTTGGTTCCCTAGAAGTAGCCATACTCACTACTCCTTACTATGAGAAATAAAAACAGATTACTGTATACAAACCTCATCCAGAGTCTCTTCGGACTTGGTTTCTTTGGGTTTATCTTCATTAAGCTTCACATTTTTTACCTGCTCAGTCACTTTACTTATACTTTCAGTACCCTTGAAACGCTGTAAAGAAACAACAATGTTTATCATATTCAGGTCAGAGGAAAAGCCTGGAGAGACATTTAGATTTTCAGCTTCTCAATTAAATAAAATCTGCATCCATGAATACAGGCTACGTAACTCAAATGTAAATAAATGGAATTATTTCCATTTCATAATACAAATTCTGAAACAGGAGGCATGACCTTTTGAAAGGCCAACTCAGACTCAGAGAGATGAATACTATTCAAACTCTCTTAATTTTCTGTGGAAGATGGTCATTTCATGTTGAACCAATATTGAAGAAATTTTAGAAATTTGTTTTCCTAAAGGCTCAGCCTAAGTCTAACCAAGATTTTAAATTCATTAATGAAATGGAACTTACCTTGGATTTATATATTTTTTAGCACCCTTAAGAATTTGTCTTAAACTATTAGGGAACTATTTTTAAAAATGGCTTTCTTTCAAAATATCAAAACATCCTGCCCAAATGAAGGTTAGCCTTGCTAGATTTGACAGCTATCCATCAATGATTACAGTGAAAAAATGGAGGTGAAAAAACTTCAACATATTCTGCAAATAAATGCATTTAAAACCTCTTTTTGGGAATAAAATATCTAAAATGATATTCTGGTAATAAAATAACAACACATACCTTGCTTTCAAAAAGATGGTTATAGGCTGTAACCAAATGGTCCTTATTAGCTGTCTTGGCCACATTTTTAATGTTTCCTAATAACTTATGTTCTGCAAGAAACTATAAAGAAAAAAACTTGTTAAAATAACTTCCCTCTTGTAAGAAACATCTAAAATTAGAAAATGACTTTTTATGTTAGCAATTACATTTTTAATAGTACTAATAATAGAAGTAATGAAATAACCACCATACTTTATACCCTATTTCAAAACAACAACAAAAAGATTTTTAAAACATTAAGTATTTATGTAAAAAGTATTCACAAAACTGGAACTTTAATATTACATAAGGGTTACAGTGGTGCATACTAACCCTTTTCCCATCATGGAATTCACAGAAAAGAACATTTATACAGCAAGCATACTTTGTGGACAAAGCAGCTCGTGGCAGGATGTTACCTGGCCCTGGCCCTAGGAGCCTCTAACCACTTTGGGCATAGCTATTTTGACCAGCCTGTAACTCATTCCTGGCAGACTGGGAAGCATTGTTACACAGTGCTGGATATATAGTGGTTAAGTATATGAGCTGAGAAGTGAGATCATCTGGGTTAAAATCTTAGCTGTCTGATCTTAGACAAGGGACTGAACTTCCCTAAAGACTCAGTTTCTGTATCATAGCAGAAGATTAGTAACAGCTTTTACATCAGAGGATATGTTGTAAGGATAAATGCAATAATGCATTTATCAGAGTCTGTTTACACAGTAAAAACTCAAATATCAGCTTTGTGATTAATACATGTTTAATAAACTGAGAGTTCCATCTCTCAAGACTTTAGTTGGCAGATGGGCAACAAACTACTACTACTGAAATATCAAATCGAAATCATAATTTCATCTCAAAATCATGTCACATGGGGATGTTAATAATTCCTTTGTTTCTCTTATTTTATTCTGCTTCGTTTTCTGCATTGTGGTTCTTGTTTGATTCCTCATTTTGTTACTCTCTCAAATTTGTGCTTTGGCATCTTCTAACATTTTGATAAAGCAGTTTTTCTAACACTATCACTATTGTATTTTTTTCCCCTATGCTTCTCCTCTCTCCATCTTAGAGAAATGTTCTAAATAATAAAGGCTGAGGAAGAAAAGCTACTTCGATTAAACAGAAGTAATCGATTGCTTTTGCACTCTTGTGATTTCTTTTGCAAGGTTCTAGCAAAATATCCAAAATATAAACATCTCCTTGGTATCTTACGATCAATAAAATATTGACTGTCAAATACAGATTTACATATGTTAATGAACTTGGTCAAGGTGCACTTAACGTTACAAAAATATTTTGATAATTCACGTCTTGAAATTGTCCCACGTAGGCCAGTTTTATGTTCCATATTGGGGTGATCTGTTTTCTAAGAATTTGATGAAGTGCAGTATTGAGGCATTAAATGTTAATAAGTGCTATGCCCATTCTAATCTGTTGTTCCAGCTGATATAAAAACTGGTTTAAGAGAAATTCCACTAACATGGTACAATGATATAAAATGGTATCCCTGAAGGATGGTCTTTTTCATCCTTGTTTTTGCTGCGTATGTTGAATAAACATTTGCTGATGTCAGGATTATTTAGGAGTATGTAACTGGAAGCTGGAAAATAACTATTATATACCCTTCAAGATCCCTCAAAATCAAAATAAACTACATTCCTCACCAAAAAAAACAAAAATAATTTTTCTAAATGCAAATTTAGAACTTAAAAAATGGTAGAGAAATCACATAGATTGCTGCTTCTATTTCCGAATGTTTGCGTGCCGCGTGCACAAATTGTACAGTTCGTTCAGCAAATTTAAGAGGTATGAACGATCTTAATTTCCGAGAGAAAAAAAGTGACAAAAATAATTGGGACTACTAAGGGTGATGTTAAGATGGAGACGGCTGAAAAACGCAGGGCACAGAGTATAATGTCAAATAGATTTCTTTGTTTGGGAGACCACAGTACACTAAGTGGCCATGTAATACCACTAAGCGTAAAGGTGAAAAGGTCATTTATAGGGTCGATATTTTAGGAAGTTAAACGGCGATCTAAAGATTTAAAAAATTCACACGCATCAGTGCTCAGCATTTAGCAATCGACGAGCAATGCAAATTGCACACACTGTTGCCACAAAACAATTCCCATCTTCCTAGTGGCTCGCACTCCCCTCCAGGGGATCTCCTCCAAGCCCGAGTCCTCCGACGCCCGCCTCCGCCCCCCGTATCTCCCGGGTTCCTGTTTTTTCCAGGCCTCCACCCTCACACGGGGACCCCAGAGATCCTAACTGCGATCACTGCTCGCGCGCCCCAGGACGTAAGGCTGCTTCCCTCCCTCCGCCCCAGCACTGCGAGCCCAAGGGGCGGGACCGTAGCTCCTAAGCTCACGCGGGGCCTCTCCGGCCTTCCAGGCCCCGGGCCGCGCGGGAGGACGAGGGCGAGGGCGGGGGCACGGAGGAATACGCAATGGACGGCGAGCATCTCCGGGGGGGGGGGGGTGAGGCGTCCCTCAGCTGCACCAGCCTGGCCTCCCCGCCGCCTCTGGTACCGAATCTGAACCGTGGTCCTGAAGAAACTTGATAATGTCCTTCTTGGGTAGCTGCTCGCTGCGCAGTTGCTCTACGGTCCAGGCCCGCTGTGGAACGGCCGCCGCCATCTTCCCCCGCTGCCTCTGCTCTACTGAGCCAGCCCGCCTCAGTCGGCATCGCCCCGCCCCCGGGGCGGGGCTGGACTCCCCATGGAGCCCGAGGGGGCGGGGTCCCTTGCTACACCGCGGGATTGGGGCTGGTCCTTGAGTGACGTCAAGGCCGCGCTTTAAGGTCTTTGTTGAGGCAGGTTGAAAACCAGCTGATGTGGCTCTGGCGTTTAAGCAGAAGATCGCAAACTGCCCTCTGCTCTTGCTCAACTCCTGTGAGGCGACCTCTGCGCGTGGTGATATTTACCACTCATTACCCACATTCATTACCGTGGGCTGCTCTGCCTTTAAAGTCCATTACATGTTTAAAGAAAACAACAACTTTAAGACATCTAATCTCATTTTATCTAGTTATAGACTAAATTTTTACACCTGAATTGGCTCAGTCTTTGTCCATCAGAACAACGCATATTACACCATCTCCCTTTAAAAACTCACAAATGAGACAAAACAAAAATACAACCTGTCCGCTTAATCCTCAAAATACAAACACAGAAAGTTTGTCTAAAAGGAACTTCAGAAACTTGACAAAACAATGTATAGAAGCTGCACGCAGGATGTTGCTTGCTGTTGGTGAAGAGGGTGACATTATTAATGCTCAACACAATCTCATGATGTGTGTGTACTTTTTTTCAATATATCAGAAGACAAATTTACTGACGTTAAGTCTCCAGGTTTAGAGTGGCGAGGCCGGAAGTAGTATCCAAGTCTGAGGTAGAAAGCTATCGCTAGGATAGAATACCACGCCAACGCTTACTGCCCTACATCATGTATTAAGATGTAATGGTGTAGTAGTTTCAGGACGCTTTTTTTTCTTTCGTTTTTTCCAGCGAGTATCAGGACCAAGTTACTCACTTCCCTTTTGACAGTAAACATTCTAAAATAATGGATTGCCATTCCAAATACTGATAAAAAGAGACCTGGATTTTTTTTTCATCAGCCTGAATAAGTTATTTAATTCTATCAAAACACTTACGTTTTTCACCTCCTTTTCCGATTTCAAAATACAGTCAACAAAGAATAAAGCACATTAGGCGCTCAGTAACGTTAAGTTCACAAGTATATGAGTATCTAGTGTCCCTGAGATCTCAAGGTCATTTATTTTTATCATTTTAAGCGATATCACTTTAGCCGTGAAGCCCAGACAGCTAGTCATTGGAAACGGAACTCAAACTTAAAGTCTATAAAAAAACTGAAAGGGGGACCACATTTAGAGTAACTCCATAACAATGCGCATGCGTCTCCGGGTGGGCCGCGAGGGTTTCCGGAAAGACAGCCAATCATATTCCCAATGCAAACTCAGTGGCGGCATTTTCAACTGGAGCAATTGGCCACAGTCCCGCCCTCAGGTTCCACTGTTTCGTGTGGAGGTAACCGATGGGGAACGAGATCGTGGAGGTTGAGCTGCTGAAGCTGGTAGCGTCTGAGAGAAGCCTGCGGTCGTTGTCGGCCTCATGAGCGGACGGCAGAGAACGCTTTTCCAGACGTGGGGCTCTAGCGTCTCCCGATCCGCCCGGGCTCCGGGTTGCAAGTCTGGAACGGAGCGGCCTCCGACCCCGGCCACCTCCAGGGCGCGTTTTCCTGCAGCGGCAGAGGCTGTGGAGGCTCAGCCGGAGTCGGACGATGATGTATACTTGGTAGCAGTGTACGAGGCGGAGCAGCAATTGAGTCTAGACAATGGCGGGTTCTGCACCTCAGCGGGCGCCCTGTGGATTTACCCTACTAATTGCCCAGTGCGGGACTACCAGCTGCACATCGCCCGGAGCGCTCTGTTCTGCAACACGCTGGTGTGTCTGCCCACCGGGTTGGGAAAGACCTTTATTGCCGCCGTGGTCATGTACAATTTCTACCGCTGGTTCCCTTCCGGCAAGGTAGTCTTCATGGCTCCTACGAAACCTCTGGTGACACAGCAGATCGAGGCTTGCTACCGGGTGATGGGTATTCCTCAATCCCACATGGCCGAAATGACAGGTATTTTAGAAAGAACGGATTAATTTGAAATTAAAGGCTCTATCCAGGGGAGAGCGCTCGTTCTGGTGGAAATTGAGCTAAAGGAATTCCTCACCCATGTGAACTAGACCCAGATCATGATATGCTTATTTGCTTGTAGCAAGGCCAACCCTAATGAAATGGGTTGCTTTATTCCCTCTTCGGAGAAGTCCCGTAGCTTGTGAGAGAATTTTGAAGCGATTATAAGTGTATACTGCACTGGTAAGTGAGCGTTAGGTTTCCTGATTTTCTTGCCTCTTCAATTTCCCACTTGAGGAATTTTGCTCCTCTTCAAGTGTTAGGCCATCTCTAAAGACAGTCTAGTCGTGGTCTTTCGTTGAGAGTCAGTATTGACATTTGGATAACAACAGAGCTTTAAAATATAGCATTCCAATGGTTTGTCAAATTGTTTCCCCTCTTGAAAACAGACTAGCAACGCAGGAATGCATTCTGGAAATAGGCCAGATGATTTATATTTTACAAGTAATGGTTTAGAATGTAGTATGTCACTTTTATTTACAGGGTCTACTCAAGCTTTCACCAGGAAAGAAATCTGGGGCAGTAAGAGAGTCCTTTTTCTTACACCTCAAGTTATGGTAAATGATCTTTCTAGAGGAGCTTGTCCTGCTGCTGAAGTAAAGTGTCTAGTTATTGATGAAGCTCATAAAGCTCTTGGGAATTATGCTTATTGCCAGGTAATATTTTGTTAAAAAGTATTTGTAATGTGAACTTGTTAAAGACTATTTTGGGGAATAATGATGGAATTATTAATGGTATTATGACAGAACCTTATGTCTGTTAACTCAGAACAGATGATAGGAAATACTTCATCATTCAAACCAGTGTCTGAGCTTTTTTTTTTAAAGCTTAACAAGATCATTAGTTTCAGATGTAGATGATGAGAGCCTAATTATGGTTGGGGCAGTGATCCAAAATAGGGCATAGATGCAGTTTTGAAATTAACATAATAATCCAAAGATTGGAAGTGAGTATGCTGTATCATTCCTTGGCAGCTAGGTAAAAAAATACTTAACTATCAGCATTATAAGGATTGAATGACATAATGTATGCAACATACCTAATACAGTGCCTTGCAACTAAGTACTATAGGAATATAAAGTACTATGGTGAAGAGGTGGGAAATGGCCGGAGGGCTACTTAAGGGTCAGATCATGAAGGCATTTGTATTTTATGCTTAGCAGTTTGAATGCTTTTTACAGGTCATGGGAGATACAGGTGGTGGAGACAAATAGAAAAATGTTTAGTGAGGTGATACTTAAGATTTGAAAGAATCCTAGAGGAGAAAAGCCTAAAGGCAGGGTATACAGTGGTATCAGGAATTTGGAATGACTCCCAGGCTTCTGACCTGGAAGATCATGGGGATGTTGGTACTACTTGTCAGGATGGAGACTTCTGGAGGCAGAGAAGATTTGGGGTATTGTGGAAAGATGGTACAGTTTTAGGTTGTTGAGTTTAGGTATCTGTGAGGAATGTAGCTGTAGATTTTCAGTAGGCAGCGGGTGACAGAAGTATGGATCTCAGTGGAGAATTCTGAGCTGGTGATACAATTTTGAAAATCATCAAATGTAGGTAGTTAAGACTGTAATAGCTGGTGATAGGGTATAGAGTACCCTCGATTTTGCACTCGATTTCATTTAGTGCAAAGAAATGAATGTCAGTGCCAGTTTGTGGACTTCAAAAGTAATTTCCTTAGGGATTTTAAGTGTTGTTGCATTATATCTGTATTATCTTCTGGAGGGTTGTCATCTTTAGTTGATCTCAGTCAGGAAATAAATATTTTTTCCATTTATTTGTATCTTTCCAAGCCAAGGTTTGTGAACCATTTGTTAAGGTTTCTGCCTGAGAGGTGCATTTAAATTTTTTTATTCTATTTTTTATAGAATTCATTTTGTAGATTTAGCTTATACTTAGCAATTCTATTTTACATTAAAAATTTTTAGGCATTAAGTTTTTCTTTTTTCTTAGCTTCAAGGCTTATGTTTTGTTGAGTACAATGAGATGTGCACTGACTTAATATCCAAATAGCTGTGAGTGTTTATGCTACATTGAATATTACAAATATAGGTATCAACAGGCACACCAACTTGACAGGAATGTAGCTTCCTGGGTTATAAACACAATACCATTTCCTGTTCTACAAAATGCTTGAGAATCCCTGATGGAAACCAGTAATGTGTTAGGGACATTTTGTCTTTCAGTTGTCTTTGTTTTTAATTAGAACAATTCTATATTAAGTATCCATTAAGCAGAATGTGCTGTCTTTATGTGAATTCTGTGTCATGTTAAAAAGAAACTCCATAAATAATATTTTTTGAGTATTACTCAAGATTTAGTTTGAGTCTCATTGAATTTGTGCTTGATATAGGTTGAGATTAGAGCTGTTTTTAGATAATATGGTTTTACTGTTTCCTATGTGTAATGCAGAAGTATGGATATGGAGAGTTGTTCCTGCAGCTCAGTTTATTAGGGGTCCTTTTTCCTTGTCCTGGGCCCTCATGTGAAGGGGTATAGGAGTATGGCAAAATATCCAGTACTAATCATATCATATTAATCATTAATCTTATAAGAAGTGGGTGTTGAATTCAAACTGCAAAGTCTAGAATGATGCTTTGGTGCCACTGAGAAAATGTTTTAGGATTTAAAAGGATAGTTGGATTTAAAAAATTTTCCCTAAATTAGCCTTATTCTTTTATGAATAAACCTAATTTAAAAGTTGTGAGACTTCCACATAAAATCTAACTTCCTTAAAATATTTTCCTTCAACAATGTTTTTTATTTCAAATCTAACTTCATATTAGTATTTATTTATTTTTATTTTTATGTTATGATTTATCTTAATCTGGCAAATACACATATGGTTATAGCGGTAAGGCAGAAACAATGGCGAGTGGACTATCTTCTTCTGTTTGTCCTTAAATTAGCCCTCTGAGTATTCTGATTTACCTCTTTTTAGGCCTTGACATTGTAGCTTTATATATATAGGAGAAATCCTAAGGTGTTTTTGATTGGTGTAGAGTATAAACCTAAATTATTTGCTCTTCAGATAATATGACTAATGATAGTTCCAGTCCCTAGACCCATCAATACTCTTAATAAGGAATTATAATAATTGACCATGTATAATAGCTTGTTTAACATAATCGCTGTTATTTTTGTATTGATATATGAAATTAAATAACTTTTTTTTTTAAGGTTGTAAGAGAACTACTCAAATATACAAATCATTTTAGAATCTTGGCTCTTAGTGCCACACCAGGTAGTGATATAAAGGTAAGTAAAATGTTTTTCCATTTATTAACATTTAAGAGAATGAGAGCTTTTGTATTGGGCCAGGTCAGTTTGCTATTCTAGTATTTAGTTTGACATTAGGACTTTAACATTTCCTTTAACATGTTAGCCTTTTGTTCTATAGTTGTAGAAGTTTTGCTACGTTAGTGATTTTCAGACTTCCGGTAGCATGAGAATCACCTAAAAATGTTTGTTAAAAGAACTAAGTTTCGAAATAGTAAAAGTGTTTTTTAAATTGTTAATGTTTTCAGTTCAGTTTTTTTTGAAATAGCTTTAGACTTCCAGAATTTGCAAAAATTGAAGTCTATGTATATCCTTTGCTCATTCCCCTTATATTAACATATATAACCATAGTAAAATGATCAAAACCAGGAAATTAACCTTGGTAAAATATTGGTAACAATCTGCAGACTTTATTTTAATTTTGCCAGTTTTCCCACCACTGTCTTTTTCTGCTCCACAGTCCAGTCCAGGATCCCACATTGCCTTTAGCCCCTTCCAATCTGTGATAGTTCCTTAGTCTTGTCTTCCATGACCTTGATGCTTTTAAAAGTAGGTGCCAGTTATTTTGTATAATATCCCTCAGTTTGGGTTTGTTTGGTATCTTCTCACGATTGGAGTAAGGGTATGCATTTTTGGCAAGAATACCGCAGGAGTGGTGCTGTCCCTTTCTCAGTGCATTGTATCACAGAATGTGTGAGGTTCCTTTGTCTTCTTACTGGTGCTGTTAATCTTGATATGGTTAAGGTGATGTCTTGTGGGTTTCTCTATCTTAAAATTACTCTCTCCTCCTTGCAATTAATAAGTATCTTGTGAAGGAGATACTCTAAGATTATGTAAATGCTAAACTTACATTTAGCTAAAACTCTGTTTTAGCATGCAATGATGACTTTTGGCTGCAACAGTTATTTTTGTTGTGTTTGCCTAATCATTGTTTGTGCTTTCTCTCATTTCTTTTACATTTGTTAACTTGAATTCTTATGTAATGAAGAGCTGTATTTTCTCTCCATTATTTTACTTATTCAGTTATTTATATCATTTATATCAATATGGACTAGTGGACAGATACTTTTTTCAATGGGCTGCATTCCAGTGCTGTCATTATTAATTTTGTTGCTCAGATTGTTACAATTTTGGCCACTGGGAGCACCTTGAAGATGAGTACTGTGTCCTTTGGACACGCACTTTTTAAAAAAAAAAAACACTTCCTAATTTTCTGGCATCACAAGATATTTTATGCACATTTAGTATTGTTCATGTCCTAGCCTTGGAATCAACCTTTTCTCTAGGGAGTTCTAGTTTCCTTTATTGAAGGATGGTAAAAATGTAGATTTTTGAGCCCTATCCCATGGTATCTTCATTTTTGTAGCTCTGCATGATCTGCTGTGTTAGGTTTTAGAGACTTTCTAAGATAGCTTTCAATTCTGCCAAGTTGTAAATCTTTTTTCCTTCTGTCTGTAGCCTTGATGATTTTTAAAAATTTCTCTTTTTTCTCTGTTCCTACCATAACCTGTTTAAACATGCATGATTGTTTTAGCCAACTTTTTAAGTCTGCTTAAATGTTGTCCCTTCAGAAAGTTCTACTCTGATTAACCTGTCAAAAGTCAGCTCCCCCTTTATTGTGATTTTCATCTTCATACTTATTATAATCTGTCATTCTTTTGCTTATTTATTTGTTTCCTTTTTGCCCCACTAAAATGAATGTAGATATTATGTCTATCTTGGTCATAGCTCTATCACCAACTAACTCAGTGCCTGGCATGAGGGAATTACTCAAACATTTGTTGAGTGAATGAATGAATGATTCAAAATATTCAAGTCTTACTGAGCTTTATAGAATGTTCATAATTTTGCTCTAGATTTTGAATGTATGTGAACCCTCAGTAACTATAGTGTACTGTATTAGGCACTGTACCAGTTGTTGGGAATACAAAGGTTTTACATACATATAAAGATTTAGATGTGATTCTTGCCCTAGAGTATTTTTCGTTTGAAACTAAGCCCAGAGGCTTTTCTAGTTTTAAAAAAAGCTCTCAATTTTTAGATTCTCTCAGGTCCCCTCTTTATTCTTTTATTAGTAATTCCTTCCTCCGGCCCTCCGGCCCTGCCTTCTTCCCTTCATCACACTGTTAGTACTCTAGTGTATTGGTACAGTAGTTGCTTTTATGAACAGGTTATATGCTTTTGCTACAGTTCTCCATTTTTACAATTAGGTTCTTATATAAGCTCTGGGTGTATGAACCTTAAGCCCCAAAATATATTTATATCATATGGATTTAAATGGAAAATGTTCCACTCATTTATCAATAATTGATTTAGTATATAGTATAGACATTATATCCTCAATTTATTAACAAGCCAATTTGTAAAGTATTTCTAATTTCTATATTTGTGTCCTTTAAGAGTAACAAGACTTCTCTTTTTCCCCACATAGAATCAGTTGAAAAAAGTATTTGCCAGGGAATGAAGAAATCTTGGTTATAGTTCTGACTCTAAAGTTAATTATGCTATATAATGTTTTGGGGATTTAGTTTCTAATCTAAAGCTTCTGTTTGAGTCTTCATAAAATGCTGATGGAAGGAATCTATCACTGCCATTGGAAAGTACAAAATACAATTGAGGAACTTGTTGGACATTTACTAATATTATTTCTTGGATGCTTGGCTTGAAGGGCTGTGTGGAGTAAAGATATTTTAAAAGGCTTATCTCCCTATTGTGCCTCCGCTGATGTATCTAGCTTTTGAAAAAATATTTAATGATATGAATGAATTCTAATGTTTAAAAATTTTACCACTATTTTATTTCTGTTAGTGAATTAAACTAAAATAATTCAACCTGCAATATATTTATAATCATATTTAATTGATTTTGTGTAGGCTGTGCAACAGGTTATTACTAATCTACTAATTGGACAGATAGAACTTCGTTCTGAAGATTCTCCAGATATTTTGCCATACTCTCATGAAAGACGAGTTGAAAAGCTAGTTGTTACCCTTGGTGAAGAACTTGGAGGCATCCAAAGGACGTATATCCAGGTAAGCTATTTTTATCACAATTCAGGGTTTCAATCAATGAACTGATAATGTACTTTTTTTTTAATAGAATTTGGCTGTGAACATATATAGTTATATCATTTTATATCACTAATATGTTGAAAAATCCTTTGAAATTAATGTTTTTGGAAAGAGCACTATGTTTTATATATTTTAGCAAACTGTTAAACAGGAAATACAAAATGACAGACCATTTCTAAAGCCAAAAATAGCCTTATATAGTTCTGTATTCTTTTAAGTAAACCTTTTAATTGCAGTATATAGCACACACACACATATAAACAGCAGAGCGCACAAAATGTAAGTGTATGGCTCAGTGAATTTTCACATATTGAATACACCCATAACATGTATCCAGATTCAACCAGAAGTTTGTTGAAATATACTGTAAATATTTTTCTCCTAAATACCTTAGGTAGTGGTTCTCAACTGGAGGTGATTTTGCCCACCTGGCAACATTTGGCAATGTCTTGGCATTTTTGGTCATCAGCACTGCAAGGGTTAGATTTGTTACTGGAATATAGTTTAGAAAGGCTAAGATTGCTCCTTAACATCCTGCATTCAACAAGCAGCCCCCGCAAAACACAGAATTATCTGGCCCAATATCAGAACTGTAGTGGTTGAGAAATTACTTAGATAGTTATCACTTTCATTGGGAGAAATTTGAGGTAACATCATTTTTCTATAGTTTATAATTACTGTCATGCTAGGAGAACACCTTGTTTTTATATCTTCTTTGTTGTGGATTAAAGGTGACTGCAAATTCTTTACCATTCCTTCCTCGGAGAGGTAGTATACATGTCCCTTTTCCTCAAATCTAGATTGGTCTTATGACTGACTTTGAATAATATAAATGTGATGAACCCCAAGTTAGCCATGAGGAACCTCAAGTGTGCTATGGTTGAGGAGAAAGGAGGAATCAGAACATAGCTAAAATAGAGGGTGCAGACATATGGCCCCAGTCAAGCTATTTTACCTCTTTTTACTAATTTCAGTTGTCTGAGGCTCAAGAAATCAAGAGGCAGAGATAAGCTCACCCTGTGGTACCCTGACAGAATTCTTTTTTCTTAAATTAGGTATTATTGATATACACTCTTATAAAGGTTTCACATGAAAAACATTGTGGTTACTACATTCACCCATATTATCAAGTGCCCCCCATACTCCATTGAAGTCACTGTCCATCACTGTAGTAAGAGCTACAGAGTCACCACTTGTCTTCTCTGTGCTACACTGTCTTCCCTGTGACCCCCCACACCATGTGTACTAATCATAATACCCCTCAATCCCCTTCTCCCTCCCTTCCAACCCACCCTCCGCCACCCCTCCCCTATGGTAACCGCTAGTCCCTTTTTAGAGTCTGTGAGTCTGCTGCAGTTTTGTTCCTTCAGTTTTGCTTCGTTGTCAAACTCCACAAATGAGGGAAATCATTTGCTATTTGTCTTTCTCTGCCTGGCTTATTTCACTGAGCAAAATACCCTCTAGTTCCAGCCATGATGTTGCAAATGGTAGGATTTGTTTTCTTCTCATGGATGAATAGTATTCCATTCTGTATATGCACCACATCTTCTTTATCCATTCATCTACTGATGGACACTTAGGTTGCTTCCGTATCTTGGCTATTGTAAATAATGCTGCAATAAACATAGAAGTGCATATGTCTTTTTGAATCTGAGATCTTGCTTTCTTTGGGTAAATTCCTAGAGGTGGAATTCCTGGGTCAACTGGTATTTCTATTTTTAGTTTTTTGAGGAGCCTCCATATTGCTTTCCACAATGGTTGAACTAATTTACATTCTCACCAGCAGTGTAGGAGGGTTCCCATTTCACTGCATCCTTGCCAGCATTTGTTGTTCCTAACTGGAGTGAGGTGATATCTCATTGTGGTTTGAATTTGCATTTCCCTGATAATTAGTGATGTGGAGCATCATTTCATGTGCCTGTTGGCCATCTGAATTTCTTTTTTGGAGAAGTGTCTGTTCATATCACCTGCCCATTTTTTAATAGGGTTATTTGCTTTTTGGGTGTTGAGGCATGTGACTTCTTTATATATTTGGATGTTAACCCCTTGTCAGATATATCGTTTACAAATATATTCTCCCATACTGTAGGATCCTTTTTGTTCAACTAATGGTGTCATTTGCTGTACAGAAGCTTTTAGTTTGATGTAGTCCCATGTGTTCATTTATGCTTTTGTTTCCCTTGCCCAAGGAGATGCATTCAGGGAAAAGTTGCTCATGTTTATATTTAAGAGATTTTTGCTTATGTTTTCATCTAAGGGCTTTATGGTTTCATGACTTACATTCAGGTGTTTGATCCATTTTGAGTTTACTTTTGTGTATGGAGTTAGATAATAATCCAGTTTCATTCTCTTCATGTAGCTGTCCAGTTTTGCCAACACCAGTTGTTGAAGAAGCTGTCATTTCCCCATTGTATGTCCATGGCTACTTTATCATATATTCATTGACCATATATGTTTTAGATTATATCTGGGTTCTCTATTCTGTTCCATTGATCTATGGGTCTGTTCTTGTGCCAGTACCAAATTATCTTGATTACTGTGACTTTGTAGTAGAGCTTGAAATCGGGGAACATAATCCCCTTAGCTTTGTTCTTCCTTCTCAGGATTGCTTTGGCTATTTAGGGTCTTTTGTGGTTCCATATGAATTTTAGAACTATTTGCTCCAGTTCATTGAAGAATTCTATTGGTATTTTGATTGGGATTGCATTGAATCGGTAGATTGCTTTAGGCAGGATTGCCATTTTGACAATATTAATTCTTCCTACACAAGAGCATGGGATGAATTTCTGTTTATTAGTGTGGTCTTTAATTTCTCTCAAGAATGTCTTGTAGTTTTCAGGGTATAGATCTTTCACTTCCTTGGTTAGGTTTAGTCCTAGGTATTTTATTCTTTTTAATTTAATTGTGAATGGAATTGTTTTCCTGATTTCTCTTTCTGGTAGTTCATCATTAGTGTATAGGAATGCAACAGATTTCTGTGTATTAATTTTGTATCCTGCAACTTTGCTGAATTCAGATATTAGTTCTAGTAGTTTTGGAGTGGATTCTTTAGGGATTTTTATGTAGAATATCATGTCATCTGCAAACAGTGCCAACTTAATTCTTCCTTACCAATCTTGATGCCTTTTATGTCTTTGTGTTGTCTGATTCCTGTGGCTAGGACCTCCAGTACTATGTTGAATAGGAGTGGGGAGAGTGGCGTGCTTGTCTTGTTCCTGATCTTAGAGGAAAAGCTTTCAGCTTCTTGTTATTAAGTATGATTTTGGCTGTGTGTTTGTCATATATGGCCTTTATTATGTTGAAGTACTTGTCCTCTATACCCATTTTGTTGAGAGTTTTTATCATGAATGGAAGTTGAATTTTGTCAAATGCTTTTTCAGCATCTATGGAGATGATCATATGGTTTTTGTTCTTCTTTTTGTTGATGGATTTTTCTAGTATTGTACCATTCTTACATCCCTGGAATAAATCCTACTTGATCATGATGGATGATTTTTTTAATGTATTTTTGAGTTCATTTTGCTAATATTTTGTTGAGTATTTTTGCATCTGTGTTCATCAGGGATATTGTTCTGTAATTTTATTTTTTTTGGTGTCCTTGCCTGGTTTTGGTGTTAGAGTGATGCTGGCCTCATAGACTGAGTTTGGAAGTTTTCCATCCTCTTCTACCTTTTGGATAACCTTTAGGAGGATGGGTATTATCTCTTCACTATATGTTTGATAAAATTCAGTGGTGAAGCCATCTGGTTCAGGCATTGTGTTCTTAGGTAGTTTTTTGATTACCAGTTCACTTTTATTGCTGGTAATTGGTCTGTTCAGATTTTCTGTTTCTTTCTGGGTCAGCCTTGGAAGGGTGTATTTTTCTAGAAAGTTGTCCATTTTTTCTAGGTTATTCAGTTTGTTAGCATATAATTTTTCATAGTATTCTCTAATAATCTTTGCATTTCTGTTGTGTCCATAGTGATTTTTCTTTTCTCATTTCTGATTCTGTTTATGTGTGCAGATTCTTTTTTTCTTGTTAAGTCAGTCTAGGGGTTTATCTATTTTGTTTAGTTTCTCGAAGAACCAGCTCCTGCTTTCATTGATTTTATTGTTTTATTCTTCTCAATTTTATTTATTTATGCTTTAATCTTTATTATGTCCCTCCTTCTACTGACTTTGGGCCTCACTTATTCTTCTCTTTCTAGTTTCATTAATTGTGAATTTAGACTGTTCATATGGGATTGTTCTTCTTTCCTGAGGTTGGCCTGTATTGCAGTATACTTCCCTCTTAGCACAGCCTTCGCTGCCTCTGACATATTTTGCGGTGTTGAATTATTGTTGTCATTTGTCTCCATATATTGCTTGATCTCTGTTTTTATTTGGTCATTGAACCATTGATTATTTAGGTGTATGCTGTTGAGACTTCATGAGTTTGTGGGCTTTTTTGTTTTCTTTGTGTAATTTATTTTTAGTTTCATACCTTTGTGGTCTGAGATGCTGATTGATACAATTTCAATCTTTTTGAATTTACTGTGGCTCCTTTTGTGGCCTAGTATATGATCTATTCTTGAAAATATTCCATGTGCACTTGAAAAGAATGTGTATCCTGTTGCTTTGGCTAGAGTGTTCTGTAGATTTCTGTTAGGTCCATCTGTTCTAACGTGTTGTTCAGTGCCAGTCCCTCTGTCTCCTTACTTATTTTCTGTCTGGTTGATCTGTCCTTTTGAGTGAGTGATGTGCCGAAGTCTCCTAAAATGAATGAATGGCATTCTATTTCCGCCTTTAATTCTGTTAGTATTTATTTCACATATGTAGGTTCTCCTATGTTGGGTGCATAGATATTTATAATGATTATATCCTCTTGCTGGACTGACCCCTTTATCATTATGTAATGTCCTTCTTTGTCTCTTGTTACTTTCTTTGTTTTGGAGTCTGTTTTATCTGACACAAGTACTGTAACTCCTGCCTTTTTCTCCCTATTATTTGCATAAAATATCTTTTTCCATCCCTTCACTTTTAGTCTGTGTATGTCTTTGGGCTTGAAGTGAGTCTCTTGTAGGCAGCATATAGACCAGTCCTATTTTTTATCTGTTCAGTGAG
Organism: Phataginus tricuspis; assembly: GCA_029783875.1. NCBI lineage: Eukaryota > Metazoa > Chordata > Mammalia > Pholidota > Manidae > Phataginus > Phataginus tricuspis. The sequence continues at coordinate 55,748,781 of JAQQAC010026072.1, read as the reverse complement.
TCTATGTCTTTTCATGGTGCATTCAATGAGTTTACATTTAGGGTGATTACTGATAGTGGGCACTTATTGCCTCTGCAGGGTTTAGATTTGTGTTACGAATGGTTCAAGGGTAACTTCCTTACTATGTAACAATCTAACTTAACTCACTTAGTATGCTATTACAAACACAATCAAAAGTTCTTTTTCTTTTTTGTTTTTCCTTGTCTTCCTCCTCCATTCTTTATATATTAGGTATATTCTGTACTCTTTGTCTATTCCTTGACTGACTTTGGGGGTAGTTGTTTTGATTTTTCATCTGCTTAGTAATAAATTGATCTCGTTTCTTTACTGTAGTTTTATTTCCTCTGGTGACAGCTATTGAGCCTTAGGAACACTTCCATCTATAGCAGTCCCTCCAAAACACACTGTAGAGTTGGTTTGTGGGAGGTAAATTCTCTTAGCTATTGTTTATCTGGAAATTGTTTACTCCCTCCTTCAACTTAAATGATCATCTTTCCAGGTAGAATGTCCTTGGTTGAAGGCCCTTCTGCTTCATTGCATTAAATATATTATGTCACTCCCTTATTGCCTGTAAGGTTTCTGTTGAGAAGTCTGATGATAGCCTGATGGGTTTTCCTTTGTATGTGATCTTTTTTCTCTCTGGTTGCTTTTTTGAGTTCAGTTTCACTTGGCCTTCTTTCTGGTTTTTATGGGATTTTGGTTTAACCAGGTTCATTTGACATTTCCTATGTGTAGGTGCTGCCCTCTAGTGCCAGAAGCTCTCATCTCTGGAGCTGTTCAGCCTCTGGAGCGATGGCGAGGGTCATAGGTGCGGGCACTGGTGCCTTCAGGAGGAAAGAGCTCTTTTCTGCTTCCCGGCTGCAGTGCCTACCTCCACTGCCAGGGTCAGTGGTCCAAGCATGCAGGGAGAAGCCTCTATGCTTTGCACTTGTAGCTGTCATAGGTGGGGCCACTCTTTGGCTGGCCTAGCTCAATGGCTGCATTGCAGCAGGCTGGGTATTGTGGTTGGGGTCCTCGTATCTGCATAGCCAGCCTGGGGGCTGGAGTGCCTGAAGCTCCTGAAAGGTCCTAACCTGCTGGGCAGAGTGCTCCCAGCCAATTTTGTTTACCTGTCCTTTCTCCTGAGCACTAAGCTCTGTGCAATCCTTGCCCCTTTAGTAGCCCTCTCACTGTTAGGAAGTCTGTCAGACTTCCCATGTTTCTTTTGTCCCAGAGCAGCCAGTTGTTGGTATGTGTTTTCTAGAAGTGCCTGGAATATCAGTCTCTCTAAGTATTCCTCCTGTCTTAGCTTTTCAATCCCACTAATCTCCAGAGCACCATGTAATGTAGGTTTGTGCCCCCAGAGCAGATCTCCAGGGCTGGGTGTTCAGCAGTCCTAGGCCTCCACCCCCTCCCTGCTCCATTTCTCTTCTTCCCTCTGCTGAGCTGTGGTGGGGGAAGGGCTTGTGTCCTGCCAGATCACGACTTTGGTACTTTACCCTTTCCTTGAGGTTTTTTGTTTTCCCCAGTTGTGGGCAGTCTGTCGCAGTCTTCTTTCCTGTTGCTCTTTCAGGATTGTTGTATTAATTATATTTTCGTAGTATTGGGAGGAGGCCTCTGTCTCACCTCTCACCAACCATCTTCAAGCCTCTCCCAGAATTCTTTTTTATTTCTATCATTTTATTTTGCAAAAATTTTAGACTCAGGAAATTTTCAGGAAGTAATTACAGAGGTTGCAGTGGAACCATCTTTAAGACTATTCATATATCCTGTTTCCAACATATTTTGCTCATTAATTTTAGTATACAATGATGATTCTTGCCTGCAACAGTTATTTCTTTTTTTAGTTTTTTTTATTGAAGTATAGTTGATATACAATATTACACTGGTTTCAAGTATATAACACAGTGGTTCAACAGTTACACATATTATTACATCCTCACACCAACTAGTGCAGTTGCTATCTGTCAACATAGAAAGATATTACAGAACCATTGGCTATATTCTCCATGCTGTACCACCCTCCCTGTGATCAACTTATATTATGATTGAGATTTTTGTGCCCCTTTATCCCCCTCACCTTCCCATCCACTCACTCCAAACCTTCCTCCATGGTAACCACCAGTCACTTCTCAGTGTCTATGAGCCTAGCTGCAACAGTTACTTCTTTGGTGTTTGTCTAATTACTGTTTTTCATTTCTTTTACATTTATTAATTTGAATTCTTCTATAGTGAAAAGCTGTTTCTTCTCACCATTTACTTATTAATTTAGTTCTTTATATCATTATAGACTAATGGGTATTCTCTTCTGTTTCAACTTGGCCATTGGGAGCTCATTTAAGATGGTTCCTGTGTCCTTTTGACATGCACCTTTTTTTTTCTTTTTTGGAGTTCTTCTTACCTTTCTGGCATCACAGGATCTTTTATGCTCATTTAATGCCCCAGCCATGGAATCAACCATTTCTCCAAATAATCTTTGTTCCTTTTATGGAAGAAAGGCATTTAGGAACTAAGATCTGTACACTAGGTGTGCTCATTGTCACTGTGTTGTCATTGCTACTAAGGCCTTCAACTAGTTGAATTCTTACCCATAGAATCAGAATCAGAAGCAAATAAAATTGTTATTACTTTAATTAATGATGTTTAGAAGTAGTTTGTTGTGCAGGAAGAGATAACCAACATATTCATCTATCATTTAACCTTTAGTAAGTCTTTCTTAAGAGGAGTCTTATAGGATTATGATTTTAGTTTTTAAATTATTTATAACAGAATTCTAAGCATTATTAGTTTAAGATATGGCAAAGTCCAGTAATCATATCTTTAATACTAGCATATTTTGTTAGAAAATAATTTAATTTTTAAGAATCTAAGAATTATAATTTGTATGATCACAAATAATAAGAATTTAATATTTATTGATTTTTTAGAGTACTTCTTTAGGCAGTGTGATCAGCAACGCTGGAAGGAAGGAAAAATAATGGGATACTAAAATAGCCCTATTTTAGGACATAAAAGCTAGGCGAAAATTTAAATGGCTAATTTTATATTCTGTAGTAGGGCTTTACCTGAAGGTTTCTGTTTTCCTTCACTGTGTCATCAAGCTCATTCCTGCAGCGGGACATTTTGTGTGCTGTTTCCTCTGCCTGGAATGATCTGTCCTGAGAACCTGTCATGGTAGATAACACCTCATCATTCAGATGTCAGCTCAAATATTACCTCTTTAAAGAAATTGTCTTTGTCCTCTTTATTTAATAGTGATCCTTTTATCCTCTAAGGCTCAACAGCATTACTGTGTTTTAGGCTTTTAAATGCATTTATCTTGTTTAGATTCTCTTTCCTTATTTACTTCTTTGTTTCTCTCTGTTGGATGTAAACTTTATGAAAGAGTGACTTCATTTGTCTCTGCCACAATATCCCCAGCGTTTAGAACAACACTTGATACATAATAGATGCTTAATAAATATTTCTTGAAAGAATGAATCAACAAGTGAAACTAAATGTACTCAAGGCATTTTCATTTAGTCAGCAGTCTACAAATATTTATCTACGTATAAAACTTTGTTCTAAGCACTGAAGAGGCAATAGTGAAGAAATCAAAGGCCCTCCATTCATTGTGCTTAGATTGTAGTATGTGTAGGTTGGAGAGGGAGGAGAGGTAAAAAACAGATAAACTGTCCTTAAATTATAGTTGGATCTAATAATTGCTTGTGCTTACTCTCATATGGATTTTATTTGCAGATAAATATCAAGTACTTACAAATTTTGTTATCTCTGTTGTGTTTACTTAAAAATTCACTTTAATACATTTAATATTGTAATTCCTGCTTAATAGGACGAAGTGATTGTGTTTGAAAAAGGTCTTTAAATAAGCTTAAACTAAATTTCTTTGAAATTTGCAGATTTTGGAAGCACTTGCCAGTTCTTTGATTCAGAGGAATATTTTGATGAGAAGGGATATCCCCAATCTAACTAAATACCAGATAATTCTGGCAAGAGATCAATTTAGGAAAAACCCATCTCCCAACATTGTGGTAGGTATTTTTTAATTAATTTTGAAGATAGAGATTAAGTATTTACTCAAAGCCAGGATGAAATGTAAATAATGATTATATTTTGGTATATATTAGCTCATCAAGTATTCAGATATCATTTTTATATTTTGTAAAAGCATGAAAAAATCTAGCAAGAATACACTTTAATGATGGCAGAACTGCTGTGCCAGGAGATGACTGCCCAATTTGGACTGCTATATGGGAGGGAAATATCTTTTCTCCGTATTTGAACACAGTATTTTGAGTCCTTTTGTTACAGCAGCTTAACTTGTACTCAACCTAATAGAGTACTCAAATACTATTACTAATGGAAATAATCTTTGCAAATATTTAGTGTACTTGGTATAGTGCAATACAAATATCTTGAAAGTCAGAAAAAAAGAATATACTTTAATGATTTGAATTAAGTTTATCTTCTAACTTTTAATAAAAAATTGGTATTTTAATTCATTGTTGTGTTGCAAGTCAAAAGACCTTGACATTTAGACTCTGAGTATTTAGTCTTAACTCGATATCAGAGATTGGAGAAGCATCTCAGTAAACTTTTTTCCAGTCTTCCTAGGAAGAAATAGATGGATAGGAACATAACATCAAGCTAAAAGTCAGAAGAGATGCTCACAAGCACAAAAAGGCACTGAGTTATTCTTTCAATTTGAGAGAGAATGTATATGCAAAATATAGAGGAAATTGAACAAAGATGAAGGAGACAGTGAGCAAGCCAATCTGACTGAGGTGAAGGTTTGAGGAAGTCAGATATAAGTTAATCTGGGTTGTGACAACATGAGAGTAGCTTTAAATGTTACACAAAGAAATGTGGACTTTGTCCTCTAGTATCATGGGAACCACTAAGGCAGCTTTTCTGTGAAATTGTGGTATGTTATGCTAAACTTTTATAAAATGTGTTTTAATTTCTGGCAGGAATTAAAGGTCATTGAAACTTTGAATAGAAATCTAAAGCTGCTGAACTTGATCTTGCTAATAAGAGTTTATATTTTACAGAGAGGTAGTTTTACCCTTTCAGGTAATTAGGGTGCTATTTTAGGGCATTTATCACTATTTCGGAAACATTTAAAATGTCTATCACTGATATAAATGCTACTACAAAGGTAAGTTAGACAATAATAGTATTCATCTTGAATAAAGGAAAATAATTAAAACATATTCTCAATGTTTTTTTAAAAAACTGTCCTATTATATAGATATATGTGCTGTATGCTCTCATAAAAGGAATGTGTCATTGCAGTTTTCCTTACAAGTAGTGGTTAAAAGCACTAGGACTCTGGGCATATTTCCTGAGTTCTGGCTATACTGGCTATACAGCTTCCCTTCTGTAAAATGGACATACCAATAGTATCTGCCTCCTAGGTGTTAAGATTAAATTAGTTTGTACAAGTAATGTACCTAGGATAGTGTCTGGTGCTCAGTGTTAAGATGTTATTATGGCATGTATGCTTGGTGTTAAATGTTGCTGTTATTATCTGATTAAACATTTCTCCAGATGCCAGTAACGTTTGTTAGGATAAGCCAATATTTGACTTATTTTCCATTGTATCCCAATATATAGTTCAATGCGTGACATATAGTGGGTGCTTATTAAATAGTTGAAAGAACAGATGAATCTATACACTGCTAATAGTTTACCTATAAAGAGAAACAGTATAAGATAAATAGTCCCTTCCCATCACTTACTCTCTTTAAAATGTAAGTTTTCTGTTGAATTAAAACAAATCAAAGGACAGATTTTATAAGGAAAATGCATTGGCACCTTTCCATAGCAAGATCCTATGATATGCAATAGAATCAGTAATTCTGCATGGAACATGTACCTTCATTTCCTTCTCTGGTTAAATTTGACATATGCTTGTTTTTTTAGGGAATGCAACAAGGCATAATTGAGAGAGAGTTTGCTATTTGTATTAGTCTATATCATGGTTATGAATTATTGCAGCAAATGGGAATGAGGTCATTATATTTCTTCCTTTGTGGAATTATGGATGGAACTAAAGGTAAATTATATGAAATTATTTAAAGAAATAATGACATGCACTATTTTGTTTACAGATATTGAACAGTTTTAGTCACTTAAAAATGCTTTATTTTAAAAAGTGATGAAATAGTTATTTAGCAAATGGCTGTTTCTTTGTTTTTGATAAATTGCTGGTAAAGCATGCCATTCATTAATACATATGTGAATGTGTAGCTGGAAAAATTGCTGGTTTTATTGTTTAAATTTCAAAACTTTCATTCATTGCTAAAGTTTAATTTCTTTTAAATAAATTTTATTAGTCTTCCTGCTGGGTTTATTTATTTGGAAAATATTTTCTCAATATCTGAAGGCATGACTTGCACAAAAAATGAACTTAGCCGAAATGAGGACTTCATGAAACTCTATAATCATCTAGGGTGCATGTTTACACATACACAGAGTACTTCAGCAAATGGCTTTTCTACTATCCAAAAAGGTCTGTTTTTTCTTTTAAAATTTTACATTGTTTCTCTTCATTAAGGTTAATTTTGAAATTTTGCTCTACTGATCTACATGTCTCTCTGTAATTATGTTTCTATAGCAACAGACATGTTAAATAATTAAAGATTTAATTCTTTAAGTTAGGAAAAAAATATATTTAAACAGTTTATAAACTTTAAATATATAATAGATGTTACTAGTAGTGAAGATTCTCAGAACTACCAAAAACTGATTTGTAGCTTGACTAAATACGTATTTTGTCCCTTCTAATTTGTTGCTGATTCCTGTTTATATTCTTCCTCAGAATGAAAGTTTTATAAAAATTCAAAGGTCTGTTTTATAGTGAGGGGTATGTGCTACCCAGATGTTACTGTTTCAGTAAAAAGAAACAACTAAGTTTTAACAAATCCATTCTGAAAAGGACAATTAAAGTACATAATGTGATTGAATATGGAATAATGTAGCTTTTTTTTTTGCAGAAGATAAAGCTAAAAAATTTTTCTATAGTCATCCAAAATTAAAGAAGTTAGAAGAAGTCATAGTTGAACATTTCAAATCATGGAATGGTAGGTCATATTTAGTAACTTCAGGTCTATAAGTTTCAAAGACAAAGTTATTGGAAGAGCTAAAACTGATTCATTAGTTTGTGCTAACACTTTTTATGGAGAAGGTGGGCTTTTAATTACTCTATAATTATTAAAAAGCTCTGAAATTTTGGGAGGATGGGGACAAGGAAAATCGTGGGAATGTTAAGAGTAAGGTATTAAATGGAAAAGTGTTAAGGGCAGTATAAGGCAAGCAGACAGTAAAAGAATATAGAATATAATGGTAGGGAAAGTAAAGCAGGTAAAGAGATAGACATGATTTTAATAGGGTATTAGGGAAGGGTGTTTGAGGGTGATGTTTGAGCTGTTATATGATGGAAGTGAGGGAGCAATCTTTGTGATTTCTGGGGGAGATTCATACCAGGCAGAGAGAATACTAGTAAATTCAAAGGCCCTGAGGCAGTAGGGTGCTTGGTATGATTAAGGATCAGTAAACAAACCTGTGTAACTGGAGTAGTGTAATGAACTTGCAACAGCTGTTGCTTCTTTTTCCTGTGTATTGTGAATTAACTTTATATATATTAAGTCATTTAGTCCTTGGTATTGTTATAAAGGCTAAATGAGTTTCATATAAAATGTTTAGTGTAGTTCCTGGCATACACATGATGATTAAAATAAATTAGAAGAAAGAAGGATTGTCAAAGTCCAAGCAAACTTAAAAACAAAAGAAAAATAACAGAAGAACCTCATAGAACTTGCAATTATTAACCAATTGCTATGTGCAAGCCACATATTTTTATCTACTATTTAATTTAATCACCCAATCCATTTAAAATATAGTGAAACTACAGTTTAAAAGAGTTTAAATAAACTACCTTACCTAGGGAGTAAGTGGTCCAGTCTCAAAGATCATGTTATTTTTCACTCCTTCTACTGCTTCCAAGCACAGAGCATTAGGAGCAGCATTATGACTTACTGTAGGGTATATCCTGCAGTTACGATTAGAGAATTTGAAATCATCATAGATTTGGGGACAGAAAGCATTGCCTGGATTTAGACAGTGCCTTTTGTGAAGAGAAAAGAAAGGGAAGATTTATGAAATTACTGGGAGCTCTACAGTTCTGTGCTTGTTTTTTGGAAGTAAAGGGAAATAACAGGTCTCTTGCATGAATTGAAGGACTGATCAACAGTGATTCGGGTGATTTTTATTTGATTTGTTGAAGATTTTATTATGATAGCCAGTGAGAGGTAAAGACCCAAGATTATTAAAATTACTAGAGAAGGTAGAAAGAAAACCAGCAAAGGTTTAAGATACCTTATATTACTTTTTTGAAGGAGTTATCATTGGTTAGTATATAGTTTCAGGCTTCTCTTTTGAACTAGTTCTTATTTATATGCCTTTTAAAAAGTTGTAATTAGAGTATTTTTTGTTATTTATATAGCTCAAAACACCTCTGAAAAGAAATCTGATGAGACCAGAGTTATGATCTTCTCTTCATTTAGAGATAGTGTTCAAGAAATTGCAGAAATGCTTTTCCAGCATCAGCCAGTTATTAGAGTAATGACTTTTGTTGGCCATGCCTCTGGGAAAAGCATGAAGGGTTTTACTCAGAAGGAGCAACTGGAGGTAATTATTTTTGGAGATGATGAAATTAAAGTAAAATTGATTAGCTTTGCACTTATGCCTTTTTTGTTTTAACTTATTGGTCAATTGGCTGCTTCTTAAAGATAATTTTATAGTAAACATGTAAATAAAGACAGGCATATTTTGAAAGATCAAAAAACCTTGTTTTTTAAAGTGAGGTGAAGTGTAATGGTTAACTGTGGACTCTTACTATCTATGTTGGAATCGTTGTCTTACCACTTACAAATTTCTTTACTTGTGTGTTTTCTTATCTGTAAACATCAGAGTTTTTATAAGCATTAGATGAAATCATACTGTAGACTGTTCAGTAAATGTTTACTATTAATTTCTTTAAGTCTGGACAAATTTATTTATTTATTCCAAACAAATAATAAGCTATTCTCTTTTTTCTGTTATTTAAAAATCTTAATTAAAAAATATGATCAGAGGAAACCATGGTGGTATTTAGGGTAGCCCTATGCTCTGAATAAGAGGTACTAAGTTTTCTAAGTCCTGTATTATGTGTTTTTGGGTAATTTTAGACTATTGATTTTTATAAACTGTATATAGGTTTTTGCAGATAAAATATAGTTCTGCGTTTGAGTAGCCACAACAAGGTGTCTTTAATGTCTAATTAATTTTGATAGATCCTTTCTTAATTGTATCAACATTAGGAGTTGAGGAATCCTATTCTTTACTTTTTATACCATTCCCTCACTACAGTCAGAAGGGTGTTTGAGCTGACTGGATCTGGTGGGGAGCATCTAGGAGGTTTTCCTGATTCTGAAGATATGAAGATAATACCTTTACCTATCTGAAGTCTGACTAAGCACTTGAAAGGTTCGAGCATCTAGTGTGTGATTATTACTACTCTCAACATTTATATATGAGTGAAAAATGAAGTGGGTATTTGCCTAGGGGATCAAGCATTTTTGAAATACTGATAGTACCCAACCTAATCTCTCACCAATTTTATTATTACTAAAATTATTATTTCCTGAGTTTGCAGGTATTACGTTTACTGACTTTGTCCTTTATTTACTGACATCAATAATATATATATATATTTTTTATTAACGTATCATTGATATACAATCTTATGAAGGTTTCACAAGAGCAACATTGTGGTTACTGCATTCCTCCATATTATAAAGTACCCTCAACATGCCCCATTGCAGTCACTGTCCATCAGTGTAGTAAGATGCTAAAAAGTCACTACTTGTCTTCTCTGTGCTATACTGCCTTCCCTGTGCTCCCCCCTTACATTATGTATGCTGATCATAATACCCCTAATCTACTTCTCCCTGCCTTCACACCCTCCAACCCCACCCCTTTTCCCTTTGGTAACTGTTAGTCCCTTCTTGGAGTCTGTGAGTGTGCTGCTGTTGTGTTCCTTCAGTTTTTGCTTTGTTCTTATACTTCACAGATATGTGAAATCATTTGATACTTGTCTTTCTCTGCCTGGCTTATTTCACTGAGCATAAGACCGTCTAGCTCCATCCATGTTGTTGCAAATGTAAGGTTTGTTTTCTTCTTATGGCTGAATAATATTCCATTGTGTATATGTACCACCTCTTCTTTATCCATTCATCTACTGATGGACACTTAGGTTGCTTCCATTTCTTGACTATTGTAAATAGTGCTGCAATAAACATAGGGGTGCATATGTCTTTTTCAAACTGGGCTCCTGCATTCTTAGGATAAATTCCTAGGAGTAGAATTCTTGGGTCAAATGGTATTTCTATTTTGAGTTTTTTGAGGAACCTCCATACAGCTTTCCACAATGCTTGAACTAATTTATATTCCCACCAGCAGTGTAGGAGGGTTCCCCTCTCTCCACATCCTTGCCAACATTTGTTGTTGTTTGTGTTTTGGATGTTGGCCATCCTCACTGGTGTGAGGTGATATCTCAATGTGGTTTTAATTTGCATTTTTCTGATGATTAGCAATGTGGAGTTTCTTTTCATGTGCCTGTTGGCCATCTGAATTTCTTCTTTAAACAAGGGTCTGTTCAGCTCCTCTGCCCATTTTTTTTAATTGGCTTATTTGCTTTTTGTTTGTTGAGGTGCATAAGCTCTTTATATATTTTGGATGTCAACCCCTTATCGATATGTCATTTATGAATATATTCTCCCATACTGTAGGATGCCTTTTTGTTCCACTGATGTCCTTTGTTGTATAGAAGCCTTTTAGTTTGATATAGTCCCACTTGTTCATATTTGCTTTTGTTTCCCTTGCCCGTGGACATATATTCAAGAGAGTTTTGCCTGTATTTTTCTAAGAATTTTATGGTTTCATGACTTACATTCAGGTCTTTAATCCATTTCGAATTTACTTTTGTGTATGGAGTTAGACAGTAAGCCAGTTTCATTCTCTTACATTTAACAGTCCAGTTTTGCCAACACCAGCTGTTGAAGAGGCTGTCATTTCCCCATTGTATATCGATGGCCCCTTTATTGTATATTAATTGACCATGTATTTTGGTTAATATCTGGACTCTATTCTGTTCCACTGGTCTATGGGTCTGTTTTTGTGCCAATACCAAATTGTCTTGATTACTGTGGCTTTGTAGTAGAGCTTGAAGTCAGGGAGCGTAATTCCCCCTGTTTGATTCCTCCTTCTCAGGATTGTTTTGGCTATTCAGGGTCTTTTCTGGTTCCATATGAATTTTAGAATTATTTGTTCCAGTTCATTGAAGAAAGCTGTTGGTAGTTTGATAGGGATTGCATTGAATCTGTAGATTGCTTTAGGTAGTATAGCCATTTTGACAATATTTATTCTTCCTAGCCAAGAGCATGGGATGCATTTCCATTTGTTAGTGTCTTCCTTAATTTCTCCTAGGAGTTTCTTGTAGTTTTCAGAGTACAGGTCTTTCACTTCCTTTGTTAGGTTTATTCCTAGGTATTTTATTCTTTTAGGTGCAATTGTGAATGGAATTGCTTTGCTGATTTCTCTTTCTATTAGCTCATCATTAGTATATAGGAAAGCAACAGATTTCTGTGTGTTAATTTTATATCCTGCAACTTTGCTGAATTCAGATATTAGTTCTAGTAGTTTTGGAGTGGAGTCTAGGGTTTTTTATATACAGTATCATATCATCTGCAAATAGTGACAATTTGACTTCTTCTTTACCAATCTGGATGCCTTGTATGTCTTTGTTTTGTCTGATTGCCATGGCTAGGACCTCTAGTACTATGTTGAATAACAGTGGAGAGAGTGGGCACCCCTGTCTTGTTCCCGACCTTAGACGAAAAGCTTTCAGCTTCTCGCTATTAAGTATGATGTTAGCCGTGGGTTTGTCATATATAGCCTTTATGATGTTGAGGTACTTGCCATCTATACCCATTCTGTTGAGAGTTTTAATCAAAAATGGATGCTGAATTTTGTCAAATGCTTTTTCAGCATCTATGGAGATGATCATGTGATTTTTGTTCTTCTTTTTATTGATGTGGTGGATGATGTTGATGGATTTTCGAATGTTGTACCATCCTTGCATCCCTGGGATGAATTCCACTTGATCATGGTGTATGATCCTCTTGATGTATTTTTGAATTCGGTTTGCTAATATTTTGTTGAGTATTTTTGCATGTACGTTCATCAGGGATATTGGTCTGTAATTTTCTTTTTTAGTGAGGTCTTTGCCCGGTTTTGGTATTAGAGTGATGCTGGCTTCATAGAAAGAGTTTGGAAGTATTCCCTCTTCTTCTATTTTTTGGAAAACTTTAAGGAGAATGGGTGTTATTTCTTCTCTATATGGCTGGTAGAATTCATTGGTGAATCCATCATTTCCAGGGGTTTTGTTCTTGGGTAGTTTTTTGATTACCGATTCAATTTTGATGCTGGTGATTGGTCTGTTTAGTTTTTCTGTTTCTTCCTTGGTCAGTCTTGGAAGGTTGTATTTTTCTAAGAAGTTGTCCATTTCTTCTAGGTTTTGCAGCTTCTTAGCATATAGATGCTCGTAATATTGTCTTATAATTCTTTGTATTTCTGTGGGGTCCGTCGTTATTTTTCCTTTCTCATTTGTGATTCTGTTTATGTGTGTAGATTCTCTTTTTCTCTTAATGAGTCTGGCTAGGGGTTTATCTATTTTGTTTATTTTTTCAAAGAACCAGCTTTTGGTTTCATTGATTGTTTCTATTGTTTTATTCTTCTCCATTTTATTTATTTCTTCTCTGATCTTTATTATGTCTCTCCTTCTGGTAACTTTGGGCCTCATTTGTTCTTCTTTTTCCAATTTCAATAATTGTGTCCTTAGACTGTTCATTGGGAATGTTCTTCCTTCTTTAAATGGGCCTGGATTGCAATGTACTTTCCTCTTAAGACTGTCTTCGTTCGTCCCACTGTGGCTTTGTGTTGTTGTCATTAGTCTCCATATATTCTTTGATTTCTGTTTTGGTTTGGTCGTTAACCCATTGATTCATTAGGAGAATGTTGTTAAGTCTCCATGTATTTGTGAGTCTATTTGATTTCTTTCTGAAATTTATTTCTAGTTTTATACCTTTGTGATCTGAGAAGTTGGTTGGTAGGATTTCAATATTTTTGAATTTACTGAGGTTCTTTTTGTGGCCTAGAATGTGGTCTATTCTGGAAAATGTTCCATGTGCACTTGAGAAGAATGTGTATCCTGCTGCTTTTGGGTGCAGAGTTCTGTAGATATCTGTTAGGTCCATCTGTTTTAGTGTGTTGTTCAGTGCCTCTGTGTCTTTACTTATCCTCCACCTGGTTGATCTATCCTTTGGAGTGAGTGGCGTGTTAAAGTCTCCTAAGATAATTGCATTGCTGTCTATTTCCTCCTTCACTTCTGTTAGTATTTTTTTCACATATGCTGATGCTCCTGTGTTGGGTGCATATATATTTATAATGGTTATATCTTCTTGTTGGGCTGACCCTTTTATCATTATGTAATGTCCGTCTTTATCTCTTGCTACTTTCTTCATTTTGAAGTCTATTTTATCTGATACAAGTACTGCAACACCTGCTTTTTTCTCTTTGTTGTTTGCTTGAAATATTTTTTTCCATCCCTTCACTTTTAGTCTGTGTATATCTTTGGGTTTGAGGTGAGTCTCTTGTAAGCAGCATATAGATGGGTCTTCCTTTTTTATCCACTCTGTTACTCTGTGTCTTTTGATTGGTGCATTCAGTCCATTTACATTTAGGGTGATTATTGATAGATATGTACTTATTGCCATTGCTGGCTTTAGATTCATGGTTACCAAAGGTTCAAGGGTTGCTTCTTTACTATCTGAGAATCTAACTTAACTTTCTTGTTAAGTTATTGTGAATGCCGTCTGATGTTTCTTTATCTCTCCCTTCCTATTCTTCCTCCTCCTTTCTTTATATATTAGGTGTTTTATTCTTTGCCTTTAGTTGGTATTTGGATGGTCTGCTTTCTTTGCTATGATTTTATTTTCTCTGGTGACATCTTTTTAGCTTTAGGGGTGTTTCCCTCTAGAGCAGTCCGTTTAAGATATCCTTTAGTGGTGGTTTATGGGAGGCAAACTCTCTCAACTTTCTTTTGTCTTGAAATTGTTTAATCCCTCCGTCATATTTAAATGGTAATCGTGCTGGATACAATATTCTTTGTTCGAGGCCCTTCTGTTTCATTACGTTAAATATATCGTGCCATTCTCTTCTGGCCTGTAAGGTTTCTGTTGAGAAGTCTGATGACAGTCTGATGGGTTTTCCTTTGTAGGTGATCTTTTTTCTGTCTCTAGCTGCCTTTAATACTCTGTCTTTATCTTTGATCTTTGCCATCTTGATTATTATGTGTCTTGGTGTTGTCTTCCTTGGGTCCCTTGTGTTGGGAGATCTGTGGGCTTCCGTGGACTGTGAGACTATTTCCTTCCCCAGAGTGGGGAATTTTTCAGCAATTATTTCTTCAACGACACTTTCTATCCCTTTTTCTCTCTCTTCTTCCTCTGGTACTCCTGTTATGTGAATATTGTTCCGTTTGGATTGGTCACACAGTTCTCTTAATATTCTTTCATTCTTAGAGATCCTTTTATCTCTCTCTGCCTCAGCTTCTTTGTATTCCTGTTCCCTTTCTTGCAATTCCTTGATTGTGTCTTGAACCTGATTCAGTCTGCTGTTGAGCCCGTCAATGGCTTGTCTCATTTCTGCATTGTCTTTCCTCACTTCCCTCACTTCCTCCCTCAGCTCTTGCACATTTTTCTGTAGCTCCGTCAGCATGGCTGTGACTTTTATTCTGAATTCTTTTTCTGGAAGACTATGCATGTCGATTCCTTCAGATTCTTTCACTGGGGTCGTGTTTGTCTGAAGCTTTGTCTGTATCATATTCTTCTGTCTTCTCATGACTATAGAATTAGTTGTTGGTAGTTGTCATGTATGTCCGTTGGGCTCTTTATGACTTTAAAAAGGAAAGAGAAGAGAGGAGACAAAAGAAAAAAAACAAAGAGAAGAAAAAAAAATACTTCTACTAATAAAAAAAGTAAAAAGAGAGGGAGAAAAAGGAAAAGAAAGAAAAAGAAAAAGCAGCAACACGTAAAAGAAAAAAAACAAAAAACAAAAAACAAAAAAAATACCAAAACGCCCACTGGGGGTGGTTTCTGTGTGAATGCTGTAGGTGGCGCTATTGCTCCACTATTCCAGAGCCATGGCCACATCGCTCCACACGGCCCTTTAAAGCTGTGGCCGGGGTGAGAATGAATGGGAGGCTGTTGAAAGAGAGGGA
>JAQQAC010026072.1:55706323-55733023 GCA_029783875.1 Phataginus tricuspis | reverse complement strand
TCTGGAAGACTATGCATGTCGATTCCTTCAGATTCTTTCACTGGGGTCGTGTTTGTCTGAAGCTTTGTCTGTATCATATTCTTCTGTCTTCTCATGACTATAGAATTAGTTGTTGGTAGTTGTCATGTATGTCCGTTGGGCTCTTTATGACTTTAAAAAGGAAAGAGAAGAGAGGAGACAAAAGAAAAAAAACAAAGAGAAGAAAAAAAAATACTTCTACTAATAAAAAAAGTAAAAAGAGAGGGAGAAAAAGGAAAAGAAAGAAAAAGAAAAAGCAGCAACACGTAAAAGAAAAAAAACAAAAAACAAAAAACAAAAAAAATACCAAAACGCCCACTGGGGGTGGTTTCTGTGTGAATGCTGTAGGTGGCGCTATTGCTCCACTATTCCAGAGCCATGGCCACATCGCTCCACACGGCCCTTTAAAGCTGTGGCTGGGGTGAGAATGAATGGGAGGCTGTTGAAAGAGAGGGAAAGAAAAAAAGGAAAAGAAAGGGGGGAAAAAACACTAACTAAAAAGAAAAAAAAAAGCCACTGAGAGTGGGTTCTGTGTGAATGCTGTAGGTGGCGCTGTTGCTCCACTATTCCAGAGCCATGGACATGGCGCTCCGCAAGGCTGTTTGTAGCTCTTGCTTGGTTGGGAAGGAATGGGAAGCTGTTGTTCTCTGTGGGGGTCTTAATAGCAGCCCCCCTTTCCCAGTCGCCAGCTAAGGGGTCCAAAGCTCCCCAGGACTCCCAGCGTGCTGGGCTCACCTTGCGGGCCTATCTGGCCCCTCTACTGAGCTCCTGTCTCTTTAAGACTGCTGAGAAAGATCACGCACTATTCTTCCCTTTTTTTTCCTTTCTTTTTCCTTCCCGGAGCCTGCCACGGGCAACTTGCATGTTCCCGGCTGGGACTCTGTGCCCTCTGTCTCTCCAATCTCCGCTACACCACCGGCTGTGTGTCGGCGCTCCCGGCGCAGACTTCCACTCCCTCCCGGCTCTGAATCCTCTCCTCCCGCTGGAGCGCTGGGGGAGAGGAGCGCTCGGTCCCACCGGGTCGTGGCTCCGTACCTTACCCGCCTTGCCTGGACTCCCGCCGGAGTGCTGGGGTGGAGGGGCGCTCTGGTCTCGCTGGGTCGCGGCTCCGTCCCGCCTCGCCGGGTGCCGAGTCCTCTCTCCGGAGTGTCTGACTGCCAGAGCTCTGGTGGGGAGGAGCGCTCGGTCCCACCGGGTCGCGGCTCCGTATCCTGTCTGCCTCACCGGCTGCCAAGTTCTCACTGGTGAAGCTGTACGCTGTGCACTTTCCTGTGTATTCTGGTCTCTCTTTTAGGGATAGTTGTATTTGCTGTATTTTCGTGAATAAATATAATGTTGGGAAGAATTTTTCTGCCGGTCCGTTCACGTCGCCATATTCCCCTGTTTTATTCTTTTCTGTTTTATTTATTTATGCTCTAATCTTTATTAAGTCCCTCCTTCTTCTTACTTTGGGCTTCATTTGTTCTTCTTTTCCTAGTTTCATTAATTGTGAATTTAGACTGTTTATTTGGAATTGTTTTTCTTTCTTGAGATAGGCCTCTGCTCCTATATACTTTGTTCTTATCACTGCCTTCTTTGCATCCCATGGAAGTTGGTGTGTTCAGCTTTTGTCTCCATATTTTGCTTGATCTCTGCTTTTATTTAGTCATTGATCCATTGATGATTTAGGAGCGTGTTGTTAAGCCTCCATCTGTTAGTAGGCTTTTTATTTTCTTGGCACAATTTATTTCTAGTTTCATACCTTTGTGGTCTGGGAAGTTTGTTGGTACAATTTCAATCCATCTGAATTTAGTGAGGCTGTTTTTGTGGCTTAGTGTGTGATCTATCCTGGAAAATGTTCTATGTGCACTGGAGAAGAATGTGTATGCTGCTGCTTTTTGGTGGAGTGTTCTGTAGATATCTGTTAGGTTCATCTGTTCTAATGTGTTGTTCAGTGCCCTTGTCTCCTTACTTATTTTCTCTCTGGTTGATCTGTCCTTTGGAGTGAGTGGTGTGTTGAAGTTTCCTAAAATGAATGCATTGCATTCTGTTTCTCCCTTCAATTCTGTTAGTATTTCTTTCACATATGTTGGTGCCCCTATGTTGAGGCCAAAGATATATATATTAATTATATCCTCTTGTTGGACTGACCCGTTTATCATTATATAATGTCCTTGTTTGTCTATTGTTACTTTCTTTGTTTTGAAGTCTATTTTATCTGATACAATAACTCTAACTCCTGCTTTTTCTCCATATTAGTTGCATGAAATATGTCTTTCCATCCCTTCACTTTTAGTCTGTGTATGTTTTTGGGTTTTACGTGAGTCTCTTGAAGGCAGCATATAGATGGGTCTTGCTTTTTTATACATTCTGTAACTCTATGTCTTTAGATTGGTGCATTCAGTCCATTTACATGTAGGGTGATTATTGATAGATATATGCTTATTGCCATTTCAGGCTTTAGATTCGTGGTTACCAAAGTTTCAAGGGCAGCTTCTTTAGTATTTAAGAATCTAACTAAACTCAATTCTTACGCTATTACAAACACAATCTAAAGGTTCTTTTTTTTTCCTCCCTTTTTTTTCTTCCTCTGCTCTTTATATGTTAGTTGTGAAGTTCTGTACTCTTTTATATCCCTTGACTGACATTGTGGGTAGATGATTTAATTTTGCATTTGCTTCGTAACTAATTGCTCTTTTTCCTTTACTGTGGTTTTATTTCCTCTGTTGACTATTTAACCTTAAGAGCACTTCTGTCTCTATCTGTCCCTTTAAAATATACTGTAGAGATGGGTTGTGGGAGGTAAATTCCCTCAGGTTTGGCTTATTTATAAATTGTTTAATCCCTCCTTCAAATTTAAATGACAATCTTGTCGGGTAGAGATAATCATGTCAGGCAGAGTATTCTTGGATCAAGTCCCTTCTGTTTCATTGCATTAAATATGTTAATGCCACTCTTTTCTGGCCTGTAAGGTTTCTGTTAAGAAGTCTGATGGTATACACTTTCTCTCCCTTTTTCTCTCTCTTCTTATTCTGGTACGCGTATAATTCAAGTATTGTTCCATTTGGATTGGTGACACAGTTGTCTTATTATTCTTTCATTCTTTGAGATCCTTTTTTCTCTCTGGGCCTCAGTTTCTTTGTATTTCTGTTCTTTTATTTCTATTCCATTGCCCATCTCCTCTACTTCATCTTACCAGCTTTTAAATCGCTCCTTTTTGTTTCATTCCAGATACTGTATTTTTCAAAGTGTCTATTTCCTGAAGTCGTCCCTCTGATCTTGAATATTTTTCTGTAACTCTCTGAGCATGTTTATGGTTTTTGTTTTTGAAATATATATTTTTTTCCAAGAGCATGTTATTTATTTATTTATTTATTTATAATTTATTTTGGTATCATTAATCTACAATTACATGTACAATATTATGGTGATTAAACTACCCCCTTCATCGGTCCCCCCAACCAACCCCATTACAGTCACTGTCCATCAGCATAGTGAGATGCTATTGAATCACTACTTGTCTTCTCTGAGTTGTATAGCCCTCCCCATTCCCCGCCAACATTACGTCTGCTAATCGTAATGCCCCTTTTACCCTCTTATACCTCCCTTACCACCCATCTTCCCCAGTCCTTTTCCTTTTGGTAACTATTAGTCCGTTCTTGGGTTCTGTGAGTCTGCTGCTGTTTTGTTCCTTCAGTTTTTTTTTCTTGTTCTTATACTCCACATATGAGTGAAATCATTTGATACTTGTTTTTTTCGGCTTGGCTTATTTCACTGAGCATAAGACCCTCTAGCTCCATCCATATTGTTGCAAATGGTAGGATTTGTTTTCTTCTTATGGCTGAATAATATTCCATTCCATTGTGTACATGTACCACATCTTCTTAATTCATTCATCTACTGATGGACACTTAGGTTCCTTCCATTTCTTGGCTATTGTACATAGTGCTGCGATAAACATAGGGGTGCATATGTCTTTATCAAACTGGGCTGCTGCAGTCTTAGGTAAATTCCTAGGAGCGGAATTCCTGGGTCAAATGGTATTTCTATTTTGAGTTTTTTGAGGAACCTCCATACTGCTTTCCACAATGAACTAATTTGCATTCCCACCAGCAGTGTAGGAGGGTTCCCTTTTCTCCACATCCTCGCCACCATTTGTTGTTGTTTGTATTTTGGATGTTGGCCATCCTCACTGGTGTGAGGTGATATCTCATTGTGGTTTTAATTTGCATTGCTCTGATGATTAGCGATGTGGAGTATCTTTTCATGTGACTGTTGGCCATCTGAATTTCTTCTTTAGAGAAGTGTCTATTCATGTCCTCTGCCCTATTGTTAATTGGATTATTTGCTTTTTGTTTGTTAAGGTGCATGAGTTCTTTATATATTTTGGATGTCAGCCCCTTATCAGATACATCATTTATGAATATATTCTCCCATACTGTAGGATGTCTTTTTGTTCTACTGATGGTGTCCTTTGCTGTACTGAAGCTTTTCAGGTTGATATAGTCCCACTTGTTCATTTTTCTTTTATTTCCCTTACCTGGGGAGATATGTTCATGAAGAAGTCGCTCAGGTTTATGACCAAGAGATTTTTGCCTATGTTTTTTTCTAAGAGTTTTATGGTTTCATGACTTGCATTCAGGTCTTTGATCCACCTTGAGTTTACCTTTGTGTATGGGGCTAAGACAGTAGTCCAGTTTCATTCTCTTACATGTAGCTGTCCAGTTTTTCCAACACCAGCTGCTGAAGAGACTGTCATCTCCCCATTGTATATCCAAGGCTCCTTTATCAAATATTAATTGACTGTATATGTTTGGGTTAATGTTTGGATTTTCTGTTCTGTTCCGCCTGTCTGTCGGTCTGTTTTTGTGCCAGAACCAAATTGTCTTGATTACTGTGGCTTTGTAGTAGAGCTTGAAGTCAGGGAGCATAATTCCCCCTGTTTTATTCCTCCCTCTGAGGATTGCTTTGGCTATTTGGGGTCTTTTGTGGTTCCATATGAATTTTAGAATTATTTGTTCGAGTTCATTGATGAAAGCTGTTGGTAGTTTGATGGGGATTGTGTTGAATCTGTAGGTTGTTTTAGGTAGTATAGCCATTTTGACAATATTTATTCTTCCTAGCCAAGAGCATGGGATGCATTTCCATTTGTTAGTGTCCTCTTTAATTTCTCTCAGGAGTGTCTTTTAGTTTTTAGAGTACAGGTCTTTCACTTCCTTCATTAGGTTTATTCCTAGGTATTTTATTCTTTTTGATGCAATTGTGAATGGAATTGTTTTTCTGATTTCTCTTTCTGTTAGTTCATCATTAGTGTATAGGAAAGCAACAGATTTCTGTGTGTTAATTTTGTATCCTGCAACTTTGCTGAATTCAGATATTAATTCTAGTAGTTTTGGAGTGGAGTCTTTAGGGTTTTTTATGTATAGTATCATGTCATCTGCAAATAGTGACCATTTGACTTCTTCTTTACCAATCTGGATGCCTGTATGTCTTTGTTTTGTCTGATTGCCATGGTAGGACCTCCAGTACTATGTTGAATAATAGTGGAGAGAGTTTGCATCCCTGTCTTGTTCCTGATCTTAGATGAAAAGCTTTCAGCTTCTCGCTGTTAAGTATGATGTTAGGTGTGGGTTTGTCATATATGTCCTTTATGATGTTGAGGTACTTGCCGTCTATACCCATTTTGTTGAGAGTTTTAATCATGAATGGATGCTGAATTTTGTCAAATGCTTTTTCAGCATCTATGGAGATGATCATGTGGTTTTTGTTCTTCTTTTTGTTGATGTGGTGGATGATGATGATGGATTTTCGAATGTTGTACCATCCTTGCATCCCTGGGATGAATCCCACTTGATCATGGTGTATGATACTCTTGATGTATTTTTTAATTCGGTTTGCCAATATTTTGTTGAGTATTTTTGCCTCTATGTTCATCAGGGATATTGGTCTGTAATTTTCTTTTTTGGTGAGGTCTTTGCCCGGCTTTGGTATTAGAATGATGCTGGCTTCATAGAAAGAGTTTGGAAGTATTCCCTCCTCTTCTATTTTTTGGAAAACTTTAAGGAGAATGGGTGTTATTTCTTCTCTATATGTCTGGTAGAATTCATTGGTGAATCCATCATTTCCGTAGGTTTTGTTCTTGGGTAGTTTTTTGATTACCGATTCAATTTTGATGCTGGTGATTTGTCTTTTTAGTGTTTCTGTTTCTTGCTTGGTCAGTCTTGGAAGGTTGTATTTTTCTAAGAAGTTGTCCATTTCTTCTCTGTTTTGCAGCTTGTTAGCATATAGATGCTCATAATATTGTCTTATAATTCTTTGTATTTCTGTCGGGTCTGTCGTGATTATTCCTTTCTCATTTCTGATTTTGTTTATGTGTGTAGATTCTCTTTTTCTCTTAATGAGTCTGGCTAGGGGTTTTTCTATTTTGTTTATATTTTCAAAGAACCACCTCTTGGTTTCATTGATTTTTTTTCTATTGTTTTATTCTTCTCAATTTTATTTATTTCTTCTGTGATCTCTATTATGTCCCTCCTTTTGGTGCGTTTGGGCCTCATGTGTTCTTCTTTTTCCAGTTTCAGTAATTGTGTCTAGACTGTTCATTTGGGAATGTTCTTCCTTCTTTAAATAGACCTGGATTGCAATATACTTTCCTCTTAGAACTGCCTTTGCTGCGTCCCACAGAAGTTGTGGCTTTGTGTTGTTGTTGTCATTAGTCTCCATATATTCTTTGATTTCTGTTTTAATTTAGTCGTTAACCCATTGATTAATTAGGCTAATGTTGTTAAGTCTCCATGTATTTGTGAGCCTTTTTGATTTCTTTCTAAAATTTATTTCTAGTTTTATACCTTTGTGATCTGAGAAGTTGGTTGGTAGGATTTCAATATTTTTAAATTTACTGAGATTCTTTTTGTGGCCTAGTATGTGGTCTATTCTGGGAAGTGTTCCATGTGTATTTGAGAGGAATGTGTATCCTGCTGCTTTTGGGTGCACAGGTCTGTAGATGTCTGTTAGGTCCATCTGTTGTAGTGTGTTGTTCAGTGCCTCTGTGTCTTTACTTATTCTCTGTCTGGTTGATTTGTCCTTTGGAGTGAGTGGTGTGTTGAAGTCTCCTAAAATGAATGCATTGCTGTCTATTTCCTCCTTTAATCCTGTTAGTATTTGTTTCACATATGTCGGCGCTCCTGTGTTGGGTGCATATATATTTAAAATGGTTATATCCTCTTGTTAGACTCAGACCTTTATCATTATGTAACGTTCTTCTTTATCTCTTGCTATTTTCTTCATTTTGAAGTCTATTTTGTCTGATTCAATTACTGCAACACCTGCTTTTTTCTCTTTGTTGTTTGGATGAAATATCTTTTTCCATCCCTTCACCTTCAGTCTGTGTGTATCTTTCGGTTTGAGGTGAGTCTCTTGTAAGCAGTATATAATTGGGTCTTGCTTTTTTATTCATTGTGTTACTCTGTGTCTTTTGATTGGTGCATTCAGTCCATTTACATTTAGGGTGATTTTTGATAGATATGTACTTATTGCCATTGCTGGGTTTAGATTTGTGGTTACCAAAGTTTCAAGAGTAACTTCTTTACTATCTAGCAGTCTAACTTACCTTTCTTGTTAAGTTATTGTAAACACAGTTTGATGTTTATTTCTTTCTTTCCCTTCTTATTCTTCCTCCTCCATTCTTTATATACTAGGTGTTTTATTCTGTGCCTTTAGTTCATATTTGGATTGTTTGCTTTCTTTGCTATGATTTTATTTTCTCTGGTGACATCTTTTTAGCCTTAGGAGTGATTCCATCTAGAGCATTCCCTTTAAGATATGCTGTAGAGGTGGTTTATGGGAGCAAACTCTCTCAGCTTTCATTTATCTGGAAATTGTTTAATCCCTCCGTCATATTTAAATGATAATCATGCTGGATACAATATTCTTGGTTCGAGGCCCTTCTATTTCATTACGTTAAATATATCATGCCGTTCTCTTCTGGCTTGTAATGTTTCTGTTGAGAAGTCTGTTGATAGTCTGATGGGTTTTCCTTTGTAGGTGATCTTTTCTCTCTCTCTAGCTGTCTTTAATACTCTGTCTTTATCTTTGATCTTTGCCATTTTAATTATTACGTGTCTTGGTGTTGTCTTCCTTGGGTCCCTTGTGTTGGGAGATCTATGGACTTCTGTGGACTGCGAGACCCTTTCCTTCCCCAGTGTGGGAAAGTTTTCAACAATTATTTCTTTAAGACACTTACTATCCCTTTTTCTGTCTCTTCTTCCTCTGGTACTCCTATAATGCGTATATTGTTCTGTTTCAATTGGTCACACAGTTGTCTTAATATTCTTTCATTCCTAGAGGTCCTTGTATCTCTCTCTGCCTCAGCTTCTCTGCATTTCTGTTGTCTGATTTCTATTCCATTAGCAGTCTCTTGCATCTCATCTAGTCTGCTGCTAAGCACGTCAATCGCTTGTCTGATTTCTGCATTGTCTTTCCTCCCTTCCCTCACTTCCTCCCTTAGCTCTTGCATATTTCTCTGTAGATACATCAATATGGTTATGACTTTTATTTTGAATTCTTTTTCAGGAAGATTGTGCATGTCCATCCCATCAGGCTCCCTCTCTGGATTTCTCTGACTGATATTAGTCTGGATCATATTCCTCTGTATTTTAATGGCTATAGAAGTGGTCGCTAGTAGGCGCCACGTGTGTCAGCTGGGAGGACAAAGTCCCTTCTTGCTTGTTGTTCTCCTTGCCCTTTTCCCATGCCTGAGCTGCTTTCCTACACACCAGGAGGCAGTCTCTGGGATAATCCCCTGAAATGCCTGTGTGTGGGGTTGCCCTCAACCTAGACCTGGTTCTTGGACTCTTCCCGCTTAGCTGTGCACCCGCTGGGAGTCTGCTGTGCCAGCCAGGGAGGGTACACATGGCAGGCTGCTGATCTCTGTGGGAAGCCTTGGCGTGGCTGGTTTACCCTGCCACCTGCCAAGGGGTCCAAAATTCCCCAAGACTCCTAGCCTGCTGGGCTGAGTGCGCTGGGATGGTTCTGTTCCTCTGTTGGACCCTTGTCTCTTTAAGACTTTAAAAAAAAAAAAAAACACCCGCTGCGAGTAGATTCTGTGAAGATGCTGTGGTGGCACCACTCCTCCACTGTTCTGCAGCAGTGGCGACTCCGCCGGACCCTGTGTGTCTCTGGCTGGGCAGGGGGGAATGAATGGCGGGCTGCTGATCTCTGTGTGAAGCCTCAGTGCGGCTGCTTTGCCTGGCCACCAGCCACGGGGTCCAAAATTCCCTAAGACTCCCAGTCTGCTGGGCTGAGTGCGCTAGAACGGTTTTGTTCTGCTGTTGGTTCCTTGTGTCTTTAAGAGTTTTAAAAAAGCGCTCGCTTTTCTTTTGCCTGGGGAGCCGGTTGAGAGGACCCGCTTGCGTTCTCTGTTTCAGATCCTGCACTTCTATTTCTCTAATCTCTGATACACCATGCAATGTGTGTCAATGCTCCTGGTGCAGATCACCAGGGCTGGTTATTTGGCAGGCCTGTGCTTCCACTCCCTCCCCACTCTGAATCTTTTCCTCCCACTGGTGCGGTGGGGTGGGGGAGTGCTCGGGTCCCGTTGGGTCACGGCTTTGTATCCTACGCGCTTCGTGAGGCGCTGAGTTCTCTCAGGTGTAGCTGTAGCCTGGCTGTTGTCCTGTATCTTCTGGTCTCTCTTTTAGGAATAGGTGTATTTGTTGTATTTTTTAAAATATGTATGGTTTTGGGAGGAGATTTCCACTGCCCTGCTCATGCCGACATCTTCCCAGAAGACCTTGTAGGATGTCTTTTTGTTCTGTTGATGGTGTCCTTTGCCATACAGAAGCTTTTTAGTTTGATGTAGTACCAGGTGTTCATTTTTGCTTTTCTTTCCCTTGCTTGAGGAGATGCATTCAGGAAGAAATTGCTCATGCTTATATTCAGGAGATTTTTGCCTATGTTGTCTTCTAAGAGTTTTATGGTTTCATGACTTACATTCAGGTCTTTGATCCATTTCGAGTTTCTTTTGTGTATGGGCTTAAACAATAATACAGTTTCATTCTCTTGCATGTAGCTGTCCAGTTTTGCAAACACCAATTGCTGAAGAGGCTGTCATTTCCCCGTTTGTGTCCATAGCTCCTTTTTCATATATTAATGTACAATATATGGTTGGGTTTATATGAGGGTGCTTAATCTGTTCCATTGGTCTATGGGTCTGTTCTTGCGCCAGTACCAAATTGTCTTGAGTACTGTGGCTTAGTAGTAGAGCTTGAAGTTGGGGAGTGTACTCTTCTTTCTCTGAAGCTTGGGAGTGTATTCCCCAGCTTTATTTTTCCTTCTCAGGCTATTCGGGGTCTTTTGTGGTTCCATATGAATTTTAGAACGATTTTCTCTGATTCATTGAAGAATGCTTTGGTATTTTTATAGGAATTGTATTAAATCTGTAGATTGCTTTAGGCAAGATGGCCATTTTGACAATATTAATTCTTCCTATCCAAGAGCATGGGATGTGTTTCCATTTATTGGTATCTTCTTTAATTTCTCTCATGAGTGTCTTGTAGTTTTTAGAGTATATATAGGTCTTTCACTTCCTTGGTTAGGTTTATTCCTAGGTATTTTATTCTTTTTGATACAGTTGTGAATGGAATTGTTTTCCTGATTTCTCTTACTGCTAGTTCATTGTTAGTATATAGGAATGCCACAGATTTCTGCGTATTAATTTTGTAACCTGGAATGTTGCTGAATTCAGATATTAGGTCTAGTAGTTTTGGAATGGATTCTTTAGGGATTTTTATGTATAATATCATGTCATCTGCAAAAAGGGACAGTTTAACTTCTTTCTTTTGCCAATCTGGATCCGTTTTATTTCTTTGTGCTGTCTGATTGCTGTGGCTAGGACATCTAGTACTATGTTGAATAGAAGTGAGGAGAGTGGGCATCCTTGTCTTGTTCCTTATCCTAAAGGAAAAGCTTTCAACTTCTCACTGTTAAGTATAATATTGACTGTGCGTTTGTCATTTATGGCCTTTATTATGTTGAGGTACTTGTCCTCTATACCCATTTTGTTGAGAGTTTTTATCATGAATCGGTGTTGAATTTTGTCAAATGCCTTTTTAGCATCTTTGGAGATGATCATGTGGTCTTTGTAATTCTTTTTGTTGATATGGGGGATGATATTGATGGATTTCGGATGTTGTACCATCCTTATATCCCTGGCATGAATCCCACTTGATCATGATGGATGATCCTTTGATGTATTTTTGAATTCAGTTTGATAATATTTTGTTGAGTGTTGTTGCATCTATGTTCATCAGGGATATTGGTCTGTAATTTTCTTTTTTTGTGGTGTCTTTGCCTGGTTTTGGTATTAGAGAGATGCTGGCCTCATAGAGTGAGTTTGGAAGTATTCCCTCTTCCTGTACTCTTTGGAAAACTTTAAGGAGGATGGGTATTAGGTCTTCACTAAATGTTTGATAAAATTCAGCGGTAGCCATCTGGACCAGGGTTTTTTCTGAGGTAGGTTTTTGATTACTAATTCAATTTCGTTGCTGATAATTGGTCTGTTCAGATTTTCTGTTTCTTTCTGGGTCAGCCTTGAAAAGTTGTATTTTTCTAGAAAGCTGTCCATTTCTTCTAGGTTATCCAGTTTGTTAGCATATAATTTTTCATAGTATTCTCTAATAATTCTTTGTATTTCTGTGGTGTCAATAGTTATTTTTTGTTTCTCATTTCTGATTTTGTTTATGTTTATGACTCTTTTCTTCTTGATAAGTGTCATTAGGGGTTTATCTATGTTGTTTATTTTCTCAAAGAACCAGCTCTTGCTTTCATTGATTCTTTCTATTGTCTTATTCTTCTTGATTTTATTTATTTCTGCTCTAATCTCTATTATGTCCCTCCTTCTACTGACTTTGGGCCTCATTTGTTCTGTCTTTTCTGGTTTTGTTAATTGTGAGTTTAGACTGTGCATATGTGATTGTTCTTCTTTCCTGAGGTGGGCCTGTATTGCTAAATACTTTCCTCTTAGCACTGCCTTCACTGCATCCCATAGATTTTGTCGTGTTGAATTATTGTTGTCATTTGTCTCCATATATTGCTTGATCTCTGTTTTTATTTGGTCATTGATCCATTGATTATTTAGGAGCATGTTGTGAAGCCTCCATGTGTTTGTGGGATTTTATATTTTCATTGCATAATTTATTTCTAGTTTCAAAGCTTTGTCATCTGAGAAACTGGTTGGTACTATTTCAGTCTTTTTGAGTTTACTGAGGCTCTTTATGTGGCCTAGTATATGATCTGTTCTTGAAAATGTTCCATGTGCACTTGAGAAGAATGTGTATTCTGCTGCTTTGTGTGTAGAGTCCTGTAGATGTCTGTTGGGTACATCTGTTCTAATGTGTTGTTCATTGCTTCTGTCTCTTTACTTATTTTCTGTCTGGTTGATCTGTCCTTTGGAGTGAGTGGAGTGTTGAAGTCTCCTAGAATTAATGCATTGCATTCTGATTCCCCTTTAAATTGTTTTGAAGTCTATTTTGTCTGATATAAGTACTGCAACTCCTGCTTTTTTCTCCTTATTAGTTACATGCAATATATTTTTCCATCCCTTTACTTTTAGTCTGTGTATGTCTTTGGGTTTAAAGTGAGTCCCTTGTAGGCAGCATATAGATGGTACTTGTTTTTTTATCTATTCAGTGACTCTATGTCATTTGATTGGTGCATTCAGTCCCTTTACATTTAGGGTGATTATCGATAGGTATGTACTTATTTCAATTGCAGGCTTTAGATTTTTGGTTAACAA
Source organism: Phataginus tricuspis (assembly GCA_029783875.1). Classification (NCBI taxonomy): domain Eukaryota; kingdom Metazoa; phylum Chordata; class Mammalia; order Pholidota; family Manidae; genus Phataginus; species Phataginus tricuspis. The sequence goes on along the minus strand of JAQQAC010026072.1, from coordinate 55,720,236 downwards.
AGGTTCAAGGTTAACTTCCTTACAATCTAAGAGTCTAACTTAACTCCCTTAATATGCTATTACAAACACAGTCTCATGGTTCTTTTTTTTTTCTTTGTCCTTTTTCTTCCTCCTCCATTCTTAATGTAGTAGGTATCATATTCTGTACTTTTTGTCTATCCCTTGATTGACTTTGGGGATTGTTGATTTAATTTTGCATTTGCTTAGCAATTATCTGTTCTACCTTCTTCACTGTGGTTTTATTACCTCTGGTGACAGCTATTAAAACTTAGGAACACTTCCATCTGTAGCAGTCCCTCCAAAATATACTGTAGAGATGGTTTGTGGGAGGTAAATTCTCTCAGCTTTTGCTTATCTAGAAATTGTTTAATCCATCCTTCAAATTTAAATGATAACCTTGCTGGATAAAGTATTCTTGGTTCGAGGCCCCTCTGCTTCATTGCATTAAATATGTCATGCCACTCCCTTCTGGCCTGTAACGTTTCTTCTGAGAAGTCTGATGATAGCCTGATGGGCTTTCCTTTGTAGGTGATCTTATTTTTCTCTCTGGCTGCTTTTAGTAGTCTGTCCTTATCCTTGATCTTTGCCATTTTAATTACTATATGTCTTGGTGTTGTCTTCCTTGGGTCCCCTGTGTTGGGAGATCTGTGCATCTCCATGGCCTGAGAGACTATCTCTTCCCCAGATTAGGGAAGTTTTCAGCAATTACCTCCTCAAAGACATTTCCTATCACTTTTTCTCTCTTCTTCTTCTTCTGGTACCCGTGTAATGCCTATATTGTTCCATTTGGATTGGTCACACAGTTCTCTCAATATTCTTTCATTCTTAGATATCCTTTTTTCTCTGTGTGCCTCTGTTTCTTTGTATTCCTCTTCTCTAATATGTATTTCATTTATCGTCTCCTCCACCATATCTAATCTGCTTTTAAAACTGTCCATTGTGTGTTTCATTTCTGATACTGTGTTCTGTAATGATTGGATCTCCGACCGGAATTCATCTCTGAGTTCTTGAATAGTTTTCTGTACCTCCATGAGGATGTTAATGATTTTTATTTTGAAATCCCTTTCAGGCAGGTTAGTGAGGTCAATTTCATTTGCATGTTTCAAAGGGGTTGTATTCATAATTTTGCTTTGAACCAGGTTCCTTTGTTGTTTCATATTTGTGCATGGCAACCTCTAGTGTCCAGAAGCTCTACTCTCTGGAGCTGCTAAGTCCCTGAACCAATGTTGGGGGTTGCACCGGAGTGATATTGGTGCCTGGGGGGACGAAAGAGCTGTTTCCTGCTTCCCGGCTGCTATGCCTGTCTCCACTGCCAGAACCAGTGGGCCGAGTACGCAAGTATAAGCCTCTGTGCTTTGCGTTTGTTGTTGCTGTAGACAGAGCTTCCCTTCCGCTGTCCTAAGGCCAGGGTAGCATTTGCCGGTTTGCTGGCCAGGTGGGGCTGCCCGGGAGAAATGCTCAGTGGGCTGCATATCATGTAGGGGGTCCTTGGAGCTCTGTAGTCAGCAGGGAGCTGGAGTTCTTGAAGATCTTGAAAGTTCCCAACCTGCTGGGCTGGGTGCACCTGGACAATTTTGTCTATCTTTCCTTTTCCTGAGCAGTAAGCTCTGTGCAGTCCCTCTTACTGTTAGGAAGTCTCTCAGAATGCCCCCCTTTCTTGTGTCCCAGAGTAGCCGGATATGGATCCCTGCTTTCCACAAGCGGCTGGAATCTCAGTCTCTCCAGGGTCTTAGCTTTCCAACCCCCTAATCACGAGAGTACCATGAAAACACCATTAAATGTAGGTTTGTGCTCCCAGATCAGATTTCCAGAATTAAGTATTTAGCAGTCCCAGGCCTCCACTCTGTCCCTACTCTCTTTCTCTTCCTACCACTGGTGAGCTGGGGTAGGGGAAGAGCTTGGGTCCCGCTGGGCTCTGGCTTTGGTATGTTACCATGTTTCGTGAGGTTTATTCTTTTCTCCAGGTGTATGCAATTTGGTGCAGTCCTCTTTCCTGTTGTTCTTTCATTATTAGTTGTATTAATTATATTTTCATATTATATGCAGTTTTAGGAGGAAGCCTCTGTCTCACCTCTCAAGCCACTATATTTAATGCTCTTCAGGTGTCTTAACATTTTAATAAGTATTTATAAAGGCATTAGTTAAAAGCATGATTGATTCATCTTATATACCATCATTTGATTTTTGTTTCTTGTTCTATGCATTGAACATCATCCTATTTAATCACCACTATGACCACTCCACCGTACACAAACTTGCACTATTGGTGTTGATATATATGGAGGAACTGAGGCTTAGAGCAGTTTGGGAATTAATTTTAGAAAACTTAAGGAAATTTTTCAGATGTTTCATTTACTTTTTCATGAACTCGTTCTCATGCTACTGCAATGTCATTAAACTGATCAGAGAGAAATCGTGGTGTAGGGGTAGAAAAATAATTTTCCTTCTACACTCCTGAGTTCTTAGTTAAGACCCCTGAAATAAAATACACCTTAACAAGAGAAAAATAGGTTTATTAACATATATTCCTCAGGTATAATTGGAAGATACCCAGGGAAAAAAAGAATATCTTTCCAAGGTGGCTTAGAGTTCAGATTTAAATACCATCGTTACAGGGAAAGGGCAGGAGGACATAGGCTTCCCTGGGGGAGAGTAATTGATTTTTAGGAAAGATGAATGGGTCCTTAGAAGATATGTTAGTGTGTGATAAAGTTTGTCTGAGTGTGGTGCCAACTTCTAGTCTCCTATCCTGTGATAAGAGTCAATCTTTCCTAGTCGGTAAAATTACCTCGGGCAGAGGTTATGACAATTGAGTTCCCTTTGGACAATATGTTTTTAGACTGATGAGAGTTCAGGAAAACCTTTCCCTGCATTTGCTCTTTTTCAAGCACCTACAGCTCAAAAGATCAGTATACCAAAGCAGCACATTTTTGGGCAGCATGTCCTAAACTCCTATAGAAATATTTTGGGTGGCATATTCTGTGACCCTTCACTGGAATGGTACTATAAAAGGTAACATATGATTTCTAGGAGTAATAAAACTTATTTTAGATACACCGAACAATTTAGGTCTGGGATGTGGTAAGTGGCAATAATTGCTCTGGGCCATTTACCTGCCCTATGCCATTTTTTAGTGATACTGAAAATATCTGGGGTTTTTCATTTATGTGTAAATTCTTAGCAAACCCTTGTGGCCATCACAGCCAGTATTAAAGTAAAGGAATTAGAAATGTCCTTTGCATTTTACCATAATCTCTATTGGTTTATATTGCCATTTTGTCACTTCTTTTTCTATTTTAGTATCCTAGATGCTTGTTTTTTAATCTGATTTCACCATTTGGGGGGCAAGTGGAAAGAGTATGCTTTGATCTATAATTCTCTTACATTTGTATCTGGTTATTTTAAAATCATTTTTATTTTAGGTAATGAAACAGTTTCGTAGTGGTGATTATAATACATTGGTTTCTACTTGTGTTGGTGAAGAAGGTTTGGATATAGGAGAAGTTGATCTTATAATATGTTTTGATGCCCAGAAGAGTCCAATTCGTCTTATACAACGAATGGGTAGAACTGGCCGAAAACGTCAAGGCAGAATTGTTGTTATCCTTGCTGAAGGGCGAGAAGAACGTGTAAGTAGATTTGTAGAAACATAATTTGATAATTGAAATTTGAGGAGTACAATTACTGGCAAATATCAACCTGTTAATGTTCAAAGTCCAAAGAAGCCATAGGTAATTCTGGCTCGTTTTTTTTTTTTTCTCTTTGTATTGTATTCTGACTATTCTTTTCTTGTAATTAGGAAAATATTTAACCCAATTGAGTTTTCTTAATTTTATCCATGTAAAGAAACATATTTTTGTACTTCACTATAAATATGGAGACGTCTAGATATAAAAATCAGTATGTACTATATTGTTTTAGTATTTTCCTGTGCTTCTAAAGCCTGTTTTTATGTTTAGTTTTTTTTTTTAAACTACAGTGAGCTGAGAATGACTGTTTAAACAGTTGCCTAAATCAATCAATCAACAACTAACCGATAAGAATATGCACCAGAGCTAGTATATGGCCTTAAAAGCCTAAAATGTTTACTTTCTGGCCGTTTATGGAAAAGTTTGCTGATGTCTTTTCTAAGTTATAACAGACTCGAATTATATTCATACTTTGTTACAATCTTGGGTGACAGACCTTTCTAAATATGATATTGTACATAGTATTATTTTTTGTTTCTTACATTGAACTATTAACTAACTTTTGTACCTCAGTGGGACTGTTTCTGTGGCCAAATACATAGTTTCACATTAAAAACTTTTTCATTAATAGTTTACAAAAATTGATTTAGACTATTTTATATACCCTTTAAAAATCATTGTGAAAAGTGAATTCTTTTTCCCCAATACTTTTCATGTGATTATAGCATATCCTTATGTAACATCCAGTTTATAAAATGATCCCATACACGAAATGTCTGGCAGCTTGTAAAAGTCTATGTATTATCAGTGAGTGGAACTGGTTTCTAACTAATTGTATTACCTTAGGCAAATCACTTTAACCTCTTTATTCAGCTGTTAGTTTTCTTATCTATAAATTAGTCATAATGGCCCACATTTAGTGAGCACCTAGTATGTTATGTGATGGGCAATGTTGCTAAATGCTTCAGATGCATTATCTTAATTTAATCCTGTCAACAACTCTGTGAGGGGAGTAATATATTTTTTGCATACAGTAAATAAAGCTAAAGTGTAGAGAGATGAATTAACAAACTGAAATAAGGGGATACTTTTTTTTAAAGCAATTTATGTTTATATATAAATATCAGCCTTATTCAAAAGCAGCAAGATACTAAATAAAAGATGGATTTCCATTGTGCAATGTAGTAAGGTAGGTTTTATAATAATACTAGATTTTGAAATGATTTTTATCAAGAGTTAATTGAACTGGCTTAAGTCCAAGACAACAGTTGCTGAAGTATTTAAGTGGACAGAGTTTAATTTGCTGTTTAGAATAAACTCAGACTAACATAATACTTTCTTGTTATGGCTAAGTGATTATTATAGAAATCACGCAATTTGACATTTATTTGTTTTTTCAGATTTATAATCAAAGTCAGTGCAACAAAAGAAATATTTATAAAGCTATTTCAGGTAACAAACAGGTCCTTCATTTTTACCAAGGCAGTCCACGAATGGTTCCTAATGGAATTAATCCTGAATTACATAAAATGTTCATCACACATGGTGTCTATAAACCACAGAAGCCTTCTCGGAACTTAAAGCGTAAGTCATCTATCTTTTCCTATAGGAATGGTAAATAAAAAATTTTGCACTTGAATCATGCATTTTTTCTTTTTTTTCTGTTGTTAGTTAATGGGTCATATATTAATACATTTCTTCTTTAAGAAACTCTATATGCATTCTATGATGTTATGAGTGTTCTCTTTGGAAAGGATAAGAGATTATTCATGTGTCAAAGGGAAAGAGACACTGGCAGTACAGTGATAGAAACTCAGTCTTGGGAAAATTAAAAATATCGCACCACCCCAGAGTGTCCTCTTTACAAAATGTAGAAAAGAAAACAATTTTATTATTGAATAAGCATTAAAGCGGATTACATTGTGCATTTTATGCAACCCATTAAGCTAATACAAAAGACAAGAAATTCTACCTATTCATTCCCACAAGCAGTTTCAATTCTTTGCATACATTTTCTCAAGATTAACAGTAACTTGTTCTCTTATAAGAGGACAGCACCATTTGTTAGATATTCTTTCATAGATCATCCCCAACACACGTGGGAGTTGAGGTAACAATTTAATGTGTTAGCTAATTGCCTTTATCCAAAGAAGTATAAAACTTCTTTTCTCTCTGTGACAAGCAGATAGTGACAGCTCAGAAAAAGGCACTTAGGCTCAACTTTCCTGGTGACTGTGAGATAGGGATACTACCTTCCTTGATGTTTACATTTACAGCTCTTAAACCTTGAAGAAAAACATTTCTGGTTGAAAAGTTGGCTACAGGCTTGCTCAGATTTTAGAGATTTGCATACATACCAAAAAGTTAAAGGCTTTATAATCATTAGGTGTCTCTGGAATTGCTCTAAGAAAGGGAAGGGGAATGGTTTCTTTCCCTTTCTAGAAAAGGAAAAATTCTTTTTTTTTCTTTAAAATTTTATTCTTACACCAGATAGTGGCAAAGTTAGACCAAGGTGATTCTGAGTCAGTGAGAAACAGATACTTTGGTGTCAGGGAGCACAGTTAGTAATGAGAGTACTGTACCTTAAGAACTACAGATATTTTGATGATACCCAGAAAATATCTTGAAATATTAGCACTACGAAAATGAGAAACTAAAATGTTTTTCTTTTGAATTTTAATTAATCTTTAAAAGAGGGCCTTTTAAAGAATCATAAAATCATGTAGTTATAGTTAAAGATTTGGAAGGAACAAACCTTGGGGGTCATCTGGTCCAGTTACCTGACATGGTAGGGACAGATTCTGCAGCATTCTTGTTAAACGCATATTGAATCTCAACTATCATTGTTAATGGAAATTGCATTCCTTTGTAAGGGTTAATTCCCTATATTAAAGACCTATATGAAAGAAGGTTCTTCCTTATGTTGAAAATCTGTATACTTTTTTCTCATTGATTTAGTTTTGTCTTCTAGATAAAAAGAATGATTTTGATCCTTGGTTTACCTATTATGGAAGTTCTTTACATATTGGAAGATAGTACTTGTCAGGTTTGTTCAGCTGTTTCACTGGTTTTCATACCATGAAGTTTCAAGGTCCTCTTCTTCCTAGACATCTGCTTTCGACTCACTTAAAATTTGTTTATGTTCTTTCCCTTAACTCACATCCATTAATCAGTGTTTTTTGGCTATGTCTATTAAATCTAATACAAATCCACTTAACGGGAATATACCTGTCATTTTATAAGACTTTACCAAAATTTTGCCAAAATCTCTTGAGTTTATTAAACTAATAATAGCATCAAAACTTGATTAGGTTGGCATAAATTATTTTTAGTGATCATTGTATTTTTATAAATGTTAATTAACCATGTTTAATAATTTTTTCTAAAATGTTACTAAGGATGGATGACAAATTTCTTCAGTAAAATTCTAGAATCTGTCCTTTTCCAAAAACTGAGGTATTAGTGTAGCTTATATTCATTTTTGTGTACTCAAACTCCCTGAGTTTGAGTTTTCAGGTGTCAGTGATTGATCTTGTCAAGATTGTACATGTAAATGTAATCTTCTATATATTAATATATAATTCATTGGGATCAAGAGGCCTGAATTTATTTAAAGTGACTCAGAGAGTGGAATGAATACCATCCTATTTCAAAAGTCTTAGAGCCTCAGATTGTTAGATTTGAAAGGGACCAGAGAGATCATTTAGTTCAAACCCCTTATTTTACAAATCTTCTTATTTAGTATTTGGGGATAGCTAAAACAGAAGTTTCCTGATTGCTAATTCAGTACTCTTTTTGATTTTTTTCTGCCCTTGTCTGTTTTTGGACAAGAGTTACTGCTTTATATTGTTTATCCTCTTCAGTTTGGTGATTATTTTCCTGTAACTTATAGAGATTATGGAAGTCAAAATGGTTTAATTTACTGTACGTTGTTTAAAAAGGGTATTATGATGTCGTTTTTTTTAAAGCAGTAGTTTTTCTCCGCCTCTTTTCACACCACCTCCAGCACCAATTAAGACATGAGCTAAAAACCCTTTTAGTCTTCCTGTCTTCCTGCCACCTTCAGATAACCTTTCCAATAATGTTATGATAAAATCATGATACTAGTTTTCACTTGTAAGTTACCTGTTTAGTGTCAGGTCTTAGACAACAGTGTGGAGAGTCTAAAAGAAAGTAGGATCGAAAACCTAGCTATTTGGCTCTGGTTTGTTAATGAAGTCATTACCAAAGATTTGGTGGTAGACAGAAGGGTGCACTAGTCCTTTCAAAGGGGTGATAGAAGTTGAGGAGGTATGCAGAAGCAGGAAGTGATAACCAGAAGGACCATATGAAGAATATTAGTTTTAAGAAAGAGAATCAATGGTTTAGCAGAGATGAGTAGACATAAAAGGTAGAGAGTTTGAGTTGATACTGTATATTTTGTGTTTGCCTAGCAAATTTTTTTAACCTATTTTCAATTATTTTTTAACTTACAGGAATGAGGCAAAGTAATTCAAAGAGAGATTGGTTCTTATCAGAAGAAGAACTTAAATTATGGAACAGACTTTATAGATTAAAAGACAGCGATGTAATTAAGGAAATAACATTGCCTCAAGTTCAGTTTTTATCTTTACAGAATGAGGAAAACAGACCAGTAAGTTGAACATGTTTTCAGGTGCTTTTAATAGTGATTGTACAATAGCTTTGGGAGTAGAGAGAATGTTCATGATCAGAATGTCAACTTAATCTAAAAAATTAAGTGTCAGCAGTTTAAAAAAGAATATTAAAGTCTAAGTTTGTAAAACTACTAATTTTCTTATATTCTTTATTGCATACATATTTTTAAGTGTGTGTATTTACCTTTAAGTTTTGTCTTTTGTTCATTACTATCTATTACAGGAACATTTCTATCTAGGCATAATTTATGTAACTATTATATTACTCTGCAAAATACTGTAGTTTGACAATTTCCGTTATATTTTGGAATTCTTTACAACATAATATTAATATAAAATGCTACTATCATGAGTGTTTTTGCCCAAACTGATTTTATGTTTTGTTTAGAAATTATAGTAAAACTTGGATGCTATTATTGGTTTTGTGTATTATGAACAAATTTTTGGTTAACATAGGAAAGTCAGGAGAATTGATGAAAGGTTATATATGTGTCCAGAGAGTTTGAAAACAACCTTAAGAAAGATTCCTTTAAGATTTATAGGGCTTGAAATATATGGCTATTCAGAATTTTTATTTTATTTACTAATAGGGAAAGTAAGGAATGGCAGCAGGTATGAAGAATTTGGTTCACTGTCAGTCTCTTTCATATGAGAGATTATGAGTGCTTCCTTCTTAGACTGTGGGATATAAATCTAGCAAAATACTAGTTTTCAAGCCACATGTTTTCTTAAGTATTTGCTCTTAACATGGAGCTATATAAACAGGGAAATGGTGAAATAGTAATTCATATAGCAGTTATTTAAAAAATGTACTTAAAAAGACATCTTTGTAATTTATGAAATTGTTTTCTTTTTTTCTCCTGAGATTTGAGTTGAAAGTATCTAAATAAATTCAAATTATTTATATTAGGCTGATCATCTGTATGGTGTTTTTTATTTTTTAAATCTTTTTGTGAGGTCTGAGTATGTGTTTATCATTTTTATTACTTTTAAAATCACTAATGAAGACTCAAGAACCAACCATTGGAATTCGCCAACTCTCTCTCTCTGAATGGAGAGTGTGGCAGGATCATCCTTTTCCTACGTTTCAAGTTGACCATTCAGATCGATGTTACCATTTTATAAGTATTATGCAGATGATAGAAGGAATGAGACATGAAGAGGTAGGTTTTATTGTAACTTTCCCTTGCTAGTAGGATGGTGAAATTCGAATACTTAATCGTTATTTTAAGAAATGGGTATTTAATATAAATAGTTATAGATAGAATATTTCTTTTTTCAATATAGCTTCTTGTGGTTTCAATAAGGAACCAGTTTTCTGCCTTAGGAGAAGTAGACTTAACTAGAAGAATATAATCTGTAAATATTGATAGACCAAAGTGAAATTTTAATATACTTAGTGATTTATATAAACTATTTGTAAAGCTAATTTAGAATTCTTACTAGATTGGGATTTATTGAAATACTCCCTTTCATATAGGTAGGTCATTTGTATGTCACTTGTGTCTTGGTGGTAGTTTAGAGAATTATCGATTCCTTGAGCAGTTTGATTATTCTTCCTTGAGAGAATCAGAATAAGGAACCTCTTATGAGTGTGGAATCCCAAATGCCTGGGTTAGAGTTAGTCCATTTCCACCTCTTACTAATCGTGCATCTGTTAAGTTACTTAACCTCTTTGTGCCTCAGTTTCATCTGTAAAATGGGATAATGACAATACCTTCTTCAACAGTTGGTGTGTGGATTAAATGGCTTAATACATGTAAGGCACTTAGAATAGTGATTGGCACATTGTTAAGTACTCAATAGATTACAGTTGCTATTTTCATTATTAGCTATTGTTCATGAATGTAAATGAAGTAGTTAATTGTGGATCCCAACAAAACCTGTGCCATCAGGTTAATACATATTTATTTAGTGCCTTCTATATGCCAGGCCCTGTGGTTATATCAGTGAAGAAGCTATAAAATATTCTGTCTACAGGGAGCATATATACTAGTACGAGGCAGACATTTTTGTATTGAATATTTATTGTATTTATTCAAAAAGTAGAGAGTTAACTGCTAAGTCCCTGAGTAGTAGAGGAACCCTGGCTAAAGTAGCATTCATAGGGGAGAGGAAAGGATGAGTCAGGGTTGGTGGGGACTATAGTTTAGATTTACAGATAAGTTAGACTGAGAAATTCAATGTAAGAGTTTTTGGTTAGGAGATTTGTCAAATTTAGTATATTCTGGCCTACAGCCTTATAGACATATAGGTACTTTTATTTCAGTACTTTTATTTTATAAAAGCTGGTCTTGGTTTACCTTCAACAAGAGATTTAATTTGTTAATTTAACAATTGTATGTATTTTTCATTTATATATGTTCATTTCTTAAGTATCTACTTTTAGGAAGTTAGAATAAATTCTTCAGCTAAGTGTTAGAAGTGAACAAACTTAGTAATTATAATCTTTCGTGTTCATTAAATTTGTTCTTTCTATAAATAGTTATCATTGGTCTTCCATGGATTAAGTACTGGGGATTCAAAAATATTAACTGATTAAAGATAATTTATGATCATTTCATAGTAATGTCATTTATAATTTTGATTTATCAATAATTTTTAGGGTATAAAAGAATCATTTAAATAATGTATTATTTAGAAAATATTTTAACATAGAGTAAGACTCATCTCTTAGAATTAGCTTATTTGTTCTGTTTTCCTATGACTATTTTATTTTCCTTCTTTATAGGGAGAATGCAGCTATGAATTGGAAATGAAATCTTATTTACAAATGGAAGATGTTTGCTCAACACTTAGTGCTCCCAGAAATGAATATAATGCTCTTGACAATGACATCTTTACTAGTAATAAGAAATCTTCATTTACAAAGAAAATAAATAAAGGCCGTTTATTTTCATTGACAGAATCTGATGAACAATGTGCTGAAGTTTTTAAACAAACCTATATCAAACCTACTAAAATTGTTTCTCTAAAGAAAAAAGCTTTTAAAGAACAGAAAAAAGATCAGCCTAAAAAAGAAAATAATGATATTATGAATTCTTTAGATGCTGATGGCAATTCTACTGTTAAAAATATTCTCCAGCTGGACCTACTAGATGAGAAAAGGACATCAGATTCGAGGGAAACTGCTGCTGTGTGTGCTGTCAACAGGAGTGTCAGTCAGCCATGTACATTGTTAATGGGATGTCAGGTTACAAATAAATCCAGTTCATCTGCTGGAAGTTTTTTAGATTCTGGTTATAATAGTTTCAGTGATGAGAAATATGTTTCATCAAGCTTATTTCTTCCATTTGAGGAAGAGTTTTATATAGCTACAACAGATGAACAATTTTATAATTGTCATTCATTAACAAAAGAGGTAGTAGCTAATGTAGAGAGATTTTTGTCTCATTCTCCTCCACCACTCAGTGGACTCTCAAATTTAGAATATGAAATTACTAAGTGTTCTGCACCTGAGAATTTGCTTTGCCTACCCTACACAGAGTATTTACAAAATGATAAATCCACTTCTTTCATGTCAAATTCAGATGTAAATTCTCAACAGAATTTAGAATTGAATTCACTTAAATTTATTAATCATCCTGAAAAAAATTGCCATTATAGTGCAACTAATGATAATAAGATTTCTGAAGAGTCAGGCTTCTATAACTATGATGGTAATCTACATAAAGATAATAAAAATGAAAATGTAGTATCCAATAATCATATTCAGATAAACATAGGCCCTCCAGAATATTTTGTTGAAGAAAAAAATCAGAATGTTGACAACAATGGCCTCCCAATATTGCTCACTGACCAGAATGAGAGTTTACTGCTATTTGAAGATGTTAATACAGAGTTTAATGATGTGAACCTTTCTCACTCCAACAGTAAATGCAAATCTGTATGTGTGTCAGACAAAACTTCTGTAAGTGAAATGGCACTGGCCTCTCAGTTCTTAATTTCTGATGAACTTTTGTTAGATAATTTTGTACTCCAAGATCAAATTATCTGTAATACAAGTAGTTGGAAATCTCATGAAGATTTGAGAGGTGTATGTGAAGGAAACCCGAAGAGTGACGAGCATGTTTTTGACTGCTCTAAGGACTTATTTTCTGTTACCTTTGATTTAGGATTTTGTAGTCCAGATTCTGATGGTGAAATATTAGAACATGCATCAGATACAAATAAAAATACATTTTTAGATGGTCTGTCTGGAAGGTGTTTAGATACTAAGGAGCTAAGTGATGCAAATTATGTTTCAAATCAAAGAATAATACCAATGGGCCACATTGATAGTTCTAAGAGTAGAACCATTACTATCCCATCAAGTGAAGATAAGCAGAGTCCAACTTTTTCACATTTTCCACTGAGTGCCGCAAAAATTAAAGAATTTATGTCTCCTGGTTATTCTCAGTTTTCTTTGCCAGTAGGAAAAAAAGTTATGAGTACACCGCTTTCTGAGTCAAACACACTGAACTCATTTTCTAAGAAGAGAAAGGAAATGCCTAGGATGCCAGATTCTAATAAGAGCAAAGTAAATCTACAAAGTTTCAAAGAAACATTGAATTCAACTTTTGATGATTCAGGACTTTCTATAGAAAAGACTAAAAGCAGGGAACAAATCATTCTGCATCAATCCTGTCATTCTGTTGAAGGTAAGATTCCATCTTTATAAAACATAACTCTTTCTAGAATAATTACTCTAGATAAATTGCCGTAATCTTTCAAGATTCTAATTTCTTAGTATATGGTGTATTGAATTAGATAATTGATGTATTATGTATTTCTTAAGTTGATGCTTACCAACCTAAGAATTATTTATCTACATATACATGCCATGCATTGCATGGGTAAGGTATTAAGCTAGATGCTGTGAAATACAGAGGTGTAAGATTTGGCCTTAGCCCTTGATTGTAAATCACAAACAACTTTGTGACATATGCATTTGAAAAGATACCAGTAAAATGTGGAAATAACTACTAAATAAATAGGATAGGGGATATTTAATAAGTTCAGAGATGACAAAATTTTGAATGGGGTTAGATTAGAAATACAGATTTTTAATGTAGACTTTCGTTTTGGCTCCTCAGGAATATATACGATCTGGATATATAAAAAATAATAGAATTTGGGTGTTATACAAATAATGAAAACAAAGGGAAAGAAAGTGTAAGATTTTGGGGGGGATAGTATAAAGTAGAGGATTTACATGGCAATATAGCTGAAAAGTAAGACTATTTGGAGGATTGCGACAAGGCCACAGAAGATCAGAAGAATCTCTGAATTCTGTGATCTAATTCTACAGTTACAGAAAAACTAGAAAATATAGTGACAGATGTTGGGTATTGAAACAATTTAAGTATTTTTTAAATCCTATTATAGAAGTCAATTCTAGTTTATGTATAGATTATTATGGTGGGCCATTTATGAATTTTGTTCCTTAGGGCTGAGGAAAAGAATAGTTGTAGGATAAAATCAGTTTACACTGTAAATGTTTTTCTTACCATGCTATTCTCATTAGCATTAAGGACACGATTTATGAATTATTTATTTATGTATTTTGGTGTCATTAATCTACAATTAC
>JAQQAC010026072.1:55578628-55701323 GCA_029783875.1 Phataginus tricuspis | reverse complement strand
GAAGTATCTGTTCAGCTCCTCTGCCCATTTCTTAATTGGATTATTTGCTTTTTGTTTGTTGAGGTATGTGAGCACTTTATATATTTTGGATGTCAACCCCTTATCGGATATGTCATTTATGAATATATTCTCCCATGCTGTAGGATGTCTTTTTGTTCTACTGATGGTGTCATTTGCTGTACAGAAGCTTTCCAGCTTGATATAGTCCCACCTGTTCATTTTTGCTTTTTTTTCCTTGCCCGGGGAGATATGTTCATGAAGAAGTTGTTCATGTTTATGTCCAAAAGATTTTTGCCTATGTTTTTTTCTAATAGTTTTATCATTTCATGACTTACATTCAGGTCTTTGATCCATTTCGAATTTACTTTTGTGCATGGGGTTAGACAATGATCCAGCTTCATTCTCTTACATGTAGCTGTTCAGTTTTGCGAACACCAGCTGTTGAAGAGGCTGTCATTTCCCCATTGTATATCCGAGACTCCTTTATCGTATATTAATTGACCGTATATGTTTGTGTTAATATCTAGACCCCCTGTTCTGTTTCACTGGTCTGTGGGTCTGTCCTTGTGCCAGTACCAAATTGTCTTGATTACTAAAGCTTTGTAGTAGAGCTTGAAGTCAGGGAGCGTAATTCCCCGTTTTATTCCTCCTTCTCAGGATTGCTTTGGCTATTCAGGGTCTTTTGTGGTTCCATATGAATTTTAGAACTATTTGTTCCAGTTCATTGAAGAATGCTGTTGGTAGTTTGTTAGGGATTGAATTGAATCTGTAGATTGCTTTAGGTAGTGTAGCCATTTTGGCAATATTTATTCTTCCTAGCCAAGAACATGGATTAATTTTCATTTGTTAGTGTCCTCTTTAATTTCTCTTAGGAGTGTCTTCTTGTTTTCAGAGTATAGTTCTTTCAGTTCTTTGGTTAGGTTTATTCCTAGGGATTTTATTCTTTTTGATGCAATTTTGAATGGAATTGTTTTCCTGATTTCTCTTTCTGTTAGCTCATTGTTAGTGCATAGGAAAGCAACAAATTTCTGTGTATTAATTTTGTGTCCTGCAACTTTGCTGAATTAGATATTAGTTCTAGTAGTTTTGGAGTGGAGTCTTTAGGTTTTTTATGTGCAAATATCATGTCATCTGCAAACAGTGACAGTTTGACTTCTTCTTTACCAATCTGGATGCATTGTATTTCTTTATTTTGTCGGATTGCTGTGGCTAGGACCTCCAGTACTATGTTGAATAACAGTGGGGAGAGTGGGCATCCCTGTGTTCTTCCCGATCTTAGGTGAAAAGCTTTCAGCTTCTCGTATGATGTTGGCTGTGGGTTTGTCACATTTGGCCTTTATTATGTTGAGGTACTTGTACTCTATACCCATTTTGTTAAGAGTTTTTATCATGAATGGATGTTGAATTTTGTCAAATGCTTTTTCAGCATCTATGGAGATGATCATGTGGTTTTTGTTTTTCTTTTTGTTGATATGGTGTATGATGTTGATGGATTGTCGAATGTTGTACCATCCATGCATCCCTGACATCAATCCCACTTGATCATGGTGTATGATCCTCTTGATGTATTTTTTAATTTGGTTTGCTAATATTTTGTTGAGTATTTTTGTATCTATGTTCATCAGGGATATTGGTTTGTAATTTCTTTTTTGGCGAGGTCTTTGCCAGGTTTTGGTATTAGAGTGATGCTGACTTCATAGAATGAGTTTGGAAGTATTCCCTCCTCTTCTGTTTTTTGGAAAACTTTAAAGAGAATGGGTATTATTTCTTCTTCTCTATATGTCTGATAAAATTCAGCTGTGACTCCATCTGGTCTGTGGGTTTTGTTCTTGGGTAGTATTTTGATTACTGATTCAATTTTGTTGCTGGTAATTGGTCTGTTTAGATTTTCTGTTTCTTCCTTGGTCAGTCTTGGAAGGTTGTATTTTTCTAAGAAGTTGTGCATTTCTTCTAGGTTTTCCAGCTTGTTAGCATATAGCTTTTCATAATATTCTCTTATAATTCTTTGTATTTCTGTGGGGTTCTTCGTGATTTTTCCTTTCTCATTTCTGATTCTGTTTATGTGTGTAGATTCTCTTTTTCTCTTAATAAGACTGGCTAGGGATTTATCTATTTTGTTTATTTTTTCAAAAAACCAGCTCTTGGTTTCATTGATTTTTTTCTATTGTTTTATTCTTCTCAGTTTTATTTATTTCTTCTCTGATCTTTATTATGTCCCTCCTTCTGGTGACTTTGGGCCTCATTTGTTCTTCTTTTTCCAATTTCAATAATTGTGACTTTAGACTATTCATTTGGAATTGTTCTTCCTTCTTTAAATAGGCCTGGATTGGTTGCATTATATTTCCCTCTTAGAACTGCCTTTGCTGCATCCCACAGAAGTTGGGGGGTTATGCTGTTGTTGTCATTTGTCTCCATATATTGTTTCATCTCTGTTTTAATTTGGTCATTGATGCCTTGATTATTTAGGAGCATGTTGTTATGCCTCCATGTTTTTGTGAGCCTTTTTATTTTCTTTGTACAATTTATTTCTAGTTTTATACCTTTGTGATCTGAGAAGTTGGTTGGTAGAGTTTCAATCTTTTTGAATTTCCTGAGGTTCTTTTTGTGGCCTAGTATGTGGTCTATTCTGGAAAATGTTCCATGTGCACTTGAGAAGAATGTGTATCCTGCTGCTTTTGGGTGTAGAGTTCTGTAGATGTCTGTTAGGTCCATCTGTAACAGTGTGTTGTTCAGTACCTCTTTGCCTTTACTTATTTTCTGTCTGGTTGATCTATCCTTTGGAGTGAGTTGTGTGGTGAAGTCTCCTAAAATGAATGCATTGCTTTCTATTTCCTCCTTTAATTTTGTTAGTATTTGTTTCACATATGTTGGCGCTCCTGTGTTGGGTGCATATATATTTATAATGGTTATATCCTCTTGTTGGACTGACCCCTTTATCATTATGTAATGTCCTTCTTTATCTCTTGCAACTTTCTTTGTTTTGAAATCTATTTTGTCTGATACAAATACTGCAACACTTGCTTTTTTCTCCCTGTTGTTTGCATGAAATATCTTTTTCCATCCATTCACTTTTAGTCTGTGTATATCCTTGGATTTGAGGTGAGTCTCTTGTAAGCAGCATATATGGGTCTTGCTTTTTTATCCATTCTACTACTCTGTGTCTTTTGATTGGTGCATTCAGTCCATTTACATTTAGGGCTATTATCAATATATATGTACTTACTGCCATTGCCAGCTTTAGATTCGTGGTTACCAAAGGTTCAAGTGTAGGTTCTTTCCTATCTAACAGTCTAACTTAACTCTCTTGTTATTATCATAAACATAGTCTGATGATTCTTTATTTCTCTTCCTTCTTATTCTTCCTCCTCCTTTCTTTGTATGTTAGGTGTTTTATTCTGTACTGTTTTGCAATTCCTTTGATTGATTTTGTGGATAGTTGATTTTATTTTTTGCCTTTAGTTAGGATTTGGATGGTCTGCTTTCTTTGCTGTGATTTTATTTTCTCTGGTGATATCTTTTTAGCCTTAGGAGTGCTTCCATCTAGAGCAGTCCCTTTAAAATATCCTGTAGAGGTGTTTTGTGGGAGGCAGATTCCCTCAACTTTCACTTTTTTGGGAATTGTTTAATCCCTCCCTCAAATTTAAATGATAATTGTGCTGGATACAGTATTCTTTGTTCAAGGCCCTTCTGTTTCATTGCATTAAATATATCATGCCATTCTCTTCTGTCCTGTAAGGGTTCTGTTGAGAAGTCTGATCATAGCCTGATGGGTTTTCCTTTGTAGGTGATCTTTTTTCTCTCTCTGGCTGCCTTTAATGCTCTGTCCTTGTCTTTGACCTTTGCCATTTTAATTATTTTATGTCTTGGTGTTGTCTTCCTTTGGTCCTTTGTGTTGGGAGATCTGTGGGCTTCCATGGTCTGAGAAACTATTTCCTTCCCCAGCTTGGGGAAGTTTTCATCAATTATGTCTTCAAAGACACTTTCTATCCCTTTATCTCTCTTCTTCTTCTGGTACTCCTATAATGGGAATATTGTTCCATTTGGATTGGTCACACAGTTCTCTTAATATTCTTTCATTCCTAGAGATCCTTTTCTCTCTCTCTGCCTCAGCTTCTCTGTACTCCTGTTCTCTGATTTCTATTCCATTAACAGTCTCTTCCACCTTGTTCAGTCATCTGTTAAAGCCATCTGTCGGTTGTTTCATTTCTGTAATGTCCCTGCTGACTTCATCCCTTAGCTGTTGTGTATTTCTGTGTAGGTCAGTCAGCATGGTTATGACTTTTATTCTGAATTCTTTTTCAGGAAGATTCTTTAAATCTATCCCACCTGGCCCTCTCTCTGGGGTTGTCTGTGTGATTTTTGACTGGACCAGATTTTTCTGTCTTTTCATGGCTGTAGAAGTGGTCCCAGGCAGGTGACATGTGTGTCAGCTGGGAGAACAAAGTCCCTTCCTGCTTGTTGTTCTCCTTGTCCTTCTCCACAGCCTGTGCCAGTTACCCGCACACCGGGAGGCAGTCTGTTGGGTATTCCGCTGAGTTGCCTTGAACAAGGCTCCCCTCAGGCTAGCCTAGAGGAGTGCGGGAGGTTGCAGCCATGCTGGGTGCATTCTACAGCAAGTCTGGGGCCCCTTGGTGCCTTCTCGACCTTGCTCTGGCTTCCACAGCTGTTCCCAGTTATCTGCGCTCCCGCCGGGAGGAGATTCTCTGTTGTTGCTTTGGGTTGGGCTGCTCTCCCCCTTTCTGCAGCTGTGGTGGCTCTGCCGGTCCATTTGCATCCCCGTCCGGGGGGAACGGATGGCAGGCTGCTTATTGCCGTGAGGGGCTTTGGCGGGGCTGCTTTACCCGGCAGGCAGTCATGGGGTCCGAAATTCCTCAAGATTCCCAGCCTGCTGGGCCTAGTGTGCTGGGACGATTTTGTTCAGCTGTTGGGCCCTTGTCTCTTTAAGACTTTTAAGAAAGCGTCCGCTTTTCTTTTGTCCCCGGGGAACCGGCTGTGGGGACCTGCTCGCAGTCTCCATCTCGGATCCTGCACTTCTGTTTCTGTAATCTCCAGTGCACCATGCGATGTGTGTCTGTGCTCCAGGTGCAGATCACCAGGGCTGGTTATTTAGCAGTCCTGTGCTTCCACTCCCTCCCCCTTCTGATTCTTTTCCTCCCATCAGTGAGCTGGAGAGGGGGTGTGCTTGGGTCCCACCGGGTTGCGGCTTTGTATCTTACCCGCTTCGTGAGGCACTGAGTTCTTGAAGATGTAGATGTAGCCTGGCTGTTGTACTGTACCTTCCAGTCTCTCTTTTAGGAATAGTTGTATTTGTTGTATTTTCACAAATATATATGGTTTTGGGAGATCTCTGCCACCCTGCTCACACTGCCATCTTGGGCCCCTACCGGTTTATGAATATTTCATTTGAGATAAAAGTTTGTTTAAAGTAAGTTCTGGAAATATTTTTAATTTTCAAAAGCTTTTCTACATAGGTTCACATGTACTCTGACATATGTATTTTTACTAAGTGTATGTTGCTTGTCAGCTTTCATTATTTGCTTTAACACTTTTGTATTAAGTCTGTTAATCATTTTTCTATCTTTGTGCCAGATTTGCATTAAAACCTTTTTTTTATAGCTTTGTACTTAACTACTAAGTATGGACAATATAATTTTGATTACATATATATTGGGGAATTTTTTATTAGGGAATACTTACTTAGTATTTCTTTTTCCACCTAATTGAAATAGAGGGTTTAAATCATTGCCATGTAAACAAAAATAGTTCATTAAAATGGCAGTAAATTAGTTATAAGGAAAGCCTCCTGGAATGAATTGGTTACTATAGCTAAGTAGCTAAGCCCTACATTTAACTGTGGCTTCCTTAGAAGGTAATGAAAAAACAAAAACTAGTTGGATTATACAGTACTCATCTGCAAAAAGAATTTATTCAAATTTATCTGTCTGGATAGATTGGTGCAGAGTGTGAAGAGAAATATACTGTGTGAGTTTCGATTAGTTATTTATTGCTGTTATCAAATTACTCCCCCAAGTTAATGTTTTAAAATACATTTTTTTTCTTAGTTCCTGTAGTTCAGAAATTCAGGAGTTGCTTAACTGGGTGTTTCTGGCATAGGATTTCTCATGATGTTATAATCAAGATTTCCTGTGGCTTTGCAGTCATCTGAATACTTGAATACATCGAGAATCTGCTTCATAGTGGCTTGTTCAAAAGGGTGTGATGGGAGGCACACAGGAATCTCTGGTCCACAAATTCAGCCGATTGGTGGTTCCTTGATTAAGACTCAAAGCATGGGAATAACTCTCTGTGGTCCTTGGCTTTGTCCTCTGGTTGCTTGTTTCATTTTTTTTTCAAATATTTTATTAAAGTATCATTGATATTCAATCTTATATTGGTTTCAAATGTATAACACAGTGGTTCAACAGTTACCCACATTATCAAATCTTGACCTCCTCTAGTGCTGTTACTGTATCAACATAGAAAGATGTTACACTATCATTGACTATATTCTCCATGCTGCACTACCATCCCTGGTTATATTGTGATTGCAAATTATTGTGCCCCTTTTTCCCTCTCACTCTCCCCTCAACCTGTCTCCATCCCTCCCCCTTGGTAACTACTAGTTACTTCTCAGTGTCTATGAGTCTACTGCTATTTTGTTCCTTCTGCTTTGCTTTGTTTTTATATTCCACAGCTAGCTTGGTACATTTTTCTAACAGGTAGCACCTGTGGAGTTTTCTCTCTTTCCTTTCAATAAAAATTTGGGGAAACAAAGACCTCTTCTCATTTTGCTGTCACTGACCCATTCAGTTGTATCTGGCTATGTTTCTTCCCATATAATTCTCATAAATCTTTGTGGATGTCTTGTGAATCTTAGTGGGTTTCATTCCATTAGATACTAGCAATGTCCATAGATATTTTGGAGGTAAGTCCTTCTCTACTTTGGGCTTCTGCTGATATGTCTGGAGATAGTCCCTTAATCTTCTCAGAAGACCTATTGTTTGAAGGGATATGTTAGAGACATCTTTAAAATATTTAGAGGGACTTTCATCTGCTGAGTGGTACTCAGAGGCATTATTTTTTATCTTTCTGTGGTCTTAAAGCATGTACAGTTCTACCCTTAGCTTCATGTGGACAATATTTTCCTGGCAGTCCTCTAGATTAGGTCTTTGCCTACAATATCTCTTAATTTAACATTGTTTACAAGCTGGAGAAGCTGGGAATTTTTAAAACCAGCAAGTCTCAACTGTTTTATGTTTACTAGTCCTTTCTTTAGTTTATCTCTTTCCTCTTGTATTTTACTTTAACATCAAGAAGCATAGGTGATATTTGCAATATTTTGTCTAGAAATCTCCTTGGCTAGATCACCTTATTCATCAGGTATATTTTCAACTTTCTTTGTTATTGCAGTGTTGCTAAACTTTCTGGCACCACCTAAAGGATTCTCTTTCTCCCAATTTCTAATAAAATTTTCCTACTTTTCCTTAACTCCTCAGTCATAGCCTCCTCAATGGCCACTAATCTTCCTATAAATTGTTCCTATGAACAATTCTTTTGAAGCTCTTCAAGCTTTCCTTAAAACTTGCCTCAAGTGTTCTTTCAGCTTCTACCCACTTTCTAGTTCCAAAGCTACTTCCACAGTTTAGGTTTTTGGTGTGGCAAGTCCCTATTTTCAGGTACCAAAATCTGTATTATTTATCTATTCCTATGTGACAAATTATCTCTAAGACTTAATTCATGGTTTCTGTGGACCAGGAGGTTGAGTGGCTTAGCTGAATGGTTCTGGCTCAAGATATTTTGTAAAGTTGCAGTGAAGATGTTGGCCAGGGCTGGAGTTATCTGAAGGTTTGAATAAGCTTGGAGGATTACATTGCTGTTGGCAGGAGGTCTTGGTTTTTGCCATGTGGGCTTCTCCTTAAGGTTGCTTCTTATGTCCTTATAATATGAGCATCTAAAAAAATAAAATAAAATAATATGAGCATCTGGCTTCCTTCAGAATGAGTGATGCAAGAGAGAGAGAGAGCAACAATGAGGCTGCAATGACTTTTCTGATCTAGACTGAAGTAACACACCTTTACTTCCATTATATTCTTTCATTAGCAGCAAGTGACTAAGTCTGGCTCACACTCAAGGGGAGGGAAATCAGGATCTACCTCTCGAAGGGAGGTGTATCAAAGACTTCATGAAGATAGCTTAAAACAACCACAGGGCTCTTACGGTTTTTGTAAAGACACCAATAGGTGTCTTCAATTAAAATTTTGTGAAGAAATAGAGTTTTGTTTAAGTACTTGAAAATTTGAAGCATTTAATTTCATACATGAGAGTTTGGTTTTAGCATTCTTTCCACCACCAAATGTGGTGTTCTAGTTACATTTTGGTGAATATCTTACAAACGCACACAAAAGTATAATCTGTACATTCATAAAAAAGAGTCTTCTCATATACTGTTTTGTAGCCTACATTTTAATGCTTAAACTCCTTCAACTAGAAAGAGAATAAAACACAAAGAACAAAAAGACTGTAGAGATGAATTGTAGAAACACTGACTAATAAAACTATATTTTGCACTCTTCTGGCCTCTTTTCAGTTAATTTGTAAAACCGAACCTGAGCCAAATATATGTATTATTAGCAAATGTTATCATCTCTTAATTTTCTCCTCATTGGCACTATTTTATTTTTCCGTCTCCTCCCATGCTGATTTTTTTGGCCAAACTTATGAAAACTATCTCTTGAGAGTGAATAAATGTTGAAATTGCCAGAAATATTTCTTACTGTAGCCATCAATAAAATATAGTTGTGGTTGGATTAAACTTAAATCTACTGACCAGACTCATTATGTTTTAATAAGTTATAGATGAACTAACAAGCAGTGAAAGTGAAGATGATGAGATTTTCCAAAGAAAAAGTAAAAAAACAAAAGGAAATGTTTTAGAATCCCCTGAGGTGAGTCATTCAGTAATCACAATAATGTGATCATATAAAGGCTTCTTGTTTTTTCCCTTTAAATCTTTTTTCCTTTTAACCTTTTACTTTATTTACCTATTTCATCTAGGATCACAAAAATAGTGACATTGATTCTCCACTTCATGCTGTAAAAAAGCGCAGGGTTCCTCCAAACAGAGTAAGTAAATAATAATATATAGTTAATTCAGATTCTTTTGGAATAAATATTACAAGAAAAATATGTGAATAGGTGAATTTGATCTTAGAGTAATATGGTTAACAGAAAAATAGTAAGTTCTATGGGGATTGGAATTTCTATTTTAATTTTATACCTTTGAAAACCACCCTTACTTTTCTTAGTACACTTCAGCAATTCAGCAGGCATTCATTAAATGCCTGCTCTGTATCTACTGTGTAAGATGTTGGGGATACTATAAAGATTATATCCTAGTACTATCTTAAGTCACCTCCAATCTAATGTAGATAGATAAGTAAATGTATAATTTCAATGTAATTTTTTTAAGTTAAGTGTTTACCCTGGTCTTTGGGAGTTTTGGCAAGCTTCTTGAAGATAATATCTTAGTAATTTTAAAGCATATGTGTCAGTTAGGCAGAAGAAAGGAAGGCCTTGCCAACACAGCGAACAGCTTGAAGGATGGATGACACAAAGCAGGGAAACAGCTTCTCTTTATTACTGGATCACAAAGACAAGAGTGCCAGGAAGTAAAATTGGAGAAACTCTGGATCAGTTTTTGGAAGGCCTTCTTGCTTATAGGGAGTCCAAGATGACTATCTGGTTTTGGGCTTGGATGGACTGTTTGACAGGTGTGTCACAAGTTTAGAGGAGACAAGAAAGGTATATTCGTGTTGAACATGTTTGGGTTTGAGGTTTTTGTGGGATAGTGAAGTGACAGTTACTGGCAGGCAATGGTGACTATTTGAATCTGAAGTTTGGGTAGGGGGGCAGGTCTTAAGGCTAGTAATTATTTGTCATCAGCTTATAGTTGATAACTAAATTTTGAGATTAGGAAATCTTATATGACTTAACTAATATAATCTAGGATAATTTGTGTAAAATAAATTTAAAAAAGCATTAAGTCCATATTAACTTTGTATATTAATATAAAACTTGACTGAAAAATTTCTTTACCTTGGTATTTTAACTAGAATGTCTGATTGACTTATCAGAAG
Organism: Phataginus tricuspis; assembly: GCA_029783875.1. Taxonomy (NCBI): domain Eukaryota; kingdom Metazoa; phylum Chordata; class Mammalia; order Pholidota; family Manidae; genus Phataginus; species Phataginus tricuspis. The sequence goes on along the minus strand of JAQQAC010026072.1, from coordinate 55,691,187 downwards.
AAGTGAATTAAAATATTGATAATGCTGACGACCAGTCTACTTTAAACCAAAATTATTTCTGTTAATTGAAATTATTTTGATAAACTTCTTTTGATTGGTTTTATATTATTCTGTAAAAGACATAGTGATAGGCCCCATAGGCAAAATTTGTTATTGTTGTATTTTCTCGTTTGAAAGGACTCCTGCATGTTTGAACTGATTTTGACAGCTGTATTTGTAGGCTTAATTATTTTTTGTGAGGCCCTTACAGGATCTTTTAAAGGAAACATTTAAACTAAATATACAAGTTTTCATCCGATACATTTGGTATAACACTAAACTGAATGAATACTAGTATTACTTATATTACCTAATTCAGTATTTTAGTACTTAATATCACCTAAGTTTTAAATTCTTAAGTATTGTGTACTTGTACCATGGCTCTGAGGTGTGAGAGTGTTTTATTTTCTTAACAAAATTGTTAGGCCAACTATTTAAAAAGGAAAAATATGAAAATAAAAGTAACAATCCTTGAGAAATACATTAAGATACAACAATCCAGTTATATTTTCTCATGTAAGAATTTTATTTAATTATTATAGTTAGAATTATCATCTAGTGATGAGAGTGAAAATTTTCACATAGAACATCCACAATCAGAAGACTCTAAAGGTTGTAACAGAAATGCCAAAAGAGGCATGAAAGTCCCAAAGAGACAGAATCAGCTAAAGGTAAACTTTTTTTGGTTTCTTAATTTTACATATATATATGTGTATATATATGCTGTATATTTTTTTATTAGTAAAGAACATTAGATTTTACATAGAAGTAAATTTCTCTGTATGATTTCTTTATAGAAAAAAATCCAAAAATTAAAAAAATATTTTGACCTTAATTTTACTTTTCTTACTGGAATTAAAATCTCCAGGTATGGTATTTTTATTTCTTTTTGTGTTTTGAAACTATCTCGCAGTGTTGTGTTATTTTGAATGACTAAATGAAGAAACTTCAGTGTATTGAGAATTTAAGATTCAAATTGAAGGAAATATAGAGACCTGAGTTTTAGAATTTTTTTGTATGCTTTTATAATCATTATATTGTTTTTCTTATCTTTACCCAACATTCAAATTTTTGGAAAAGAATTCTCAGCACCTTTTTTCGATCAGTCACTTTGTAGTATAGTATTTTTCCTGGCAAAAATTAACCAGAAGACTTGAGAGACTTTTGCTTAAGAAACGTTCAGCAAGCCAACATGCTGACTTGTACTTTATTTTACTTAGAATTACCAGAAGAAATTTTAAAAAGGCATGCTACTTACCATTTCTTCTTGCAGTTTTCTTTTATTTTTATTTTTAATCTTAAAAGCATTGGCAAGAAGTTAGTTTTTCAGAACTGTTTCCTATTATTTAAGGAAAGTAAATGATTTTCTTAAGGGTGTCTTCGTGTTTTCCAATTTGTTTTAGCTTGTAGGTAGGAAGTTTTTAGATGATGAAGCAGAACTTTCCCAAGGAGATGGAGAATGTATTTCATCAGATGAAAGTAATGAGTCAGAAAATGAACAAGATTCCTCATTACTTGACTTCTTAAATGATGAGACTCAACTTTCACAGGGCATAAATGGTAAATGATATAAAGATACTTTTTTTCTTTAATTTTCAATGCTTTTAATGTGTTTACATTTAAATATTTTAGTTTTTAAAGAACCTTGACTTTAAAAGGAATTAAATTTGGAATGTGTGAAGTATTTGGTCATTTTCATTCAGATTCTGTAATAATTGCTTTATTTTAGACCTGGTATAGGCTTTTGCTAATTTGACTCCTTTTCTCTAGAATGGTCTGGCTGGCCCAGGGTCAGATGTTCATTTAATAAGTATTTAGTGCTTACTATGTGCCTGGCACCATTTGAAACAATACACATAATAAGTAAAGTATTTAGTATATTATAAGATGAAAATTTTTCAGAAAAATGAAAAATTGAGTAAGATGAGAATTTGAAGTGTCAGGGGTTATGGGTATTAATAATGGACGGGTTGCTATTTTTGAAAAAGGTAATTAGGAGTAGACTTCATTGATAGGATGGCATTTCATGAAAGACGAGGAGATGAGGAGTTTAGCAATGTGGAGTGTTAAAACCAGGAGAGATGCAAAGCTAAATTTATTAGATATGCAGAGTAAGGGAAGTCTACTTTTGGAAAACAGTCTCTCCATACAGTGCCTGAGCAGCTTTTATATGCAGTACGTTAGGAGTAGAAATTTAAATAGGCTGTATAGATACAGGAAACATTCTGATGGACTCTTCAGTGTTCTGATCTTTTTGCAGCTTGCCATTTATTTTGCTCTTGCAGCCCCTGATATGATTTAAGACAGCAAAGTTTTCCAAGGTCCATGACTTTAAAGAAAAAAGGTTTTAAAGACAAATTCTTTCTTAGTACTGTATTGTTCACACCAGTATGATTTGCAGAATAATGTTTCTTAACTTTATGCCCTTGATGTTCATTTAACAGAAGCAGCTTTCGCAGGTTTACTGTCTAAATGGGTGGGAGAATGTTGATGCAAAGATGAGAACCAGTATAAAGGCCTCGAGGCAGGAGTGTGCCTGGCATGTTTGAGGCGCAGCATGGTAACTGGAATTGAATGAGGGAGAAGGGGAGTTGTAGGAAGTGAGATCTGAGAGGTAATGAGCAGCCTGCTCATGATCTGACTAACTTTAGTTGTTGAGAATGGTCTACAGGAGAGCACAGATAGGAGAAAAGAGGAACTGCAGGAATCTAATCAAGGAATATAGTGGTTTCTACCAATATGCTAGCAGTGACAGTGTGAGAAAGATTGGATTCTGAGTATGTACAGCTGAAGTATTTTCTGATGGAGAATAGAGGAAAAAGGAGTCAATGGGCTTGAATAACAGGGAAGACAGTTGTTGAGGCTATAGGTGGAGTACTTGGGATGGAGAGTAGGGATATCTGAAACTGCATTTTAAACATAGTATGTTTGAAATATGTAGATGTCAAAGTTTTTTTTTTAAACTTCAAAATCCATGTTTTCTTTTCACATCTCATTTCTTCACTATTCTTTGCTATAACTTTAAAGAAATGATAGACATATGAATGAAACATGAATTACGCTTAGTGAAAAAAGCCAGATTCAAAAGGTTACATACTATATTCTTTGATTTATATGGGGGGAAAAGGTAAAACTGTAGGGACAGCAAATAGATTAGTGGTTGCCATACTGTGCATTTATTTGTCAAGACTTTATACCCTAAAGAGGATGAATTTTACTATACATACATTATACCTAAAAATTAAAAATCTATGAATTAGTTGAAAAAGTATCTGCAAGTTCCTTGATTCTGAGACCTTCTAAACAAGAAGGTGGAAGTAAGGGTCTCACTAAGTTTGTAGGGATTTAGCATGAGTAAGAGCTGAATAGATAGGTCAGGAGGATATCTAATAATTGAAGCTAGCTATGGAATGGAGATAAAGGAAGTATTCAAATAACAATTTATACATATTGTCCCAAGCACTTCAAGTTAGTAATGTTATCCCTCAAAATAATCTAGTTAATTTAATCACTCCAAAAAGAAAATACAAGGGGAAATGGGAGACAGAAATAAAGTTGCTTTCTGGTTAAAATCTTAAAATAAAAAAGATAGGCATAAATAAAAACCTCTGTGTTTCCCAGTTTTTGCTTGCCTAAAAAATTATGAAACATATTTACTATTGGCTGTGGCTTTTGATGTTTTTAAGCATGTTTTCTTTTTTGCCGTTATTTCATGTTTTATTGAATACTTCCTATAAATCTGGCAAAGTCCTCAGATCTTTATATACATTTATTTTTCATGAAAAGGCACTATCCTAGTCTTTATTTTTAGAGGAGAAAGATAGCTAAGGCAGAGAACTTAAATAAATTGTCTGTGATTACCCAACTAGATGGTCTGATTTCAAAATCCTAACTTTGTGTTTTTGAATAATTGGTTTTAGACTGGTTTCAATATATATTAGATAATTCCACAAAAATTGAATTATATGTATTTGGAATAGGTCAAAGTTAAATACTTTGCTAGTTTTCATTTCAATAATTTCGCTACTTGAAATTCTTATTATCTTTACACAGATTCTGAAATGAGAGCTATTTACATGAAATCTGTGCGCAGTCCATTGATGAACAATAGGTACAAAATGGTCTGTAAGAAACATAATGACATAAACATTTTCTCACAGGTATGAACTATAGAAAAATAGTGGAGAATTTCCTGATGGTGATATTGGAAATATGTTCTTGTTATTGAAGCCTCCATTTTGTTTCTGACACTGGACTCTCAGACCTATTTGGGATAATTTCTGCCCTGAGTCAGGAAGGTGGACTAAATTAATTTTCAAAATTTCTTTTAATTCACATTTGATCAGTTTAAACTTGCTAAATTTTCTTTAATTTGAGCTAATTAGAATATACTATTACATTGTTTTCCAATTAGGAGTATGTTTAAAAGAAGTGAATAGAACTTATCTACTAGTTAAATTTTTAAATCTTATATGTTATATTTCTCTTAAAATTTTTTTAATAAAAATGGTATATTTTAAAAATAGATTATTTTTCATTTATGGTTAACATTTTCATATTAGCCTTATTTGTTTATAAATTGCCATGTGCGGCTTGGTAATATGGTCATTCATATCTGTACTTCTGTTTATTATATAGCACTGATTACAAAATAAACTTATGGTGTTTATTTTTCTGGCTACCTGCACTAGACTGCAAAGTCTAGTGGGTAAAGTCTAGAAGGTAAATCTTTTTTTTTTTTAATCCCAAGCTCCCCATTTTCTTCCATAAAGAATATACTTTATATGTTAGTTGAGCAAGTGACTGAGTTAATAGAGAAAGTGAAACAAATATTCATAAAGATGTTATATATTTTTAAAAATGTTAAATACATGCTGATTTTACGAAAGACATTTATAATATTTTTGTGTAGATTCCCGAGCAAGATGAAGCCTATATAGAAGACAGTTTTTGTGTTGATGAAGAGGAGTCTTGCAAAAGTCAATCAAGTGAAGAAGTGTGTGTTGATTTTAACATAATAAATGAAGAGTGCTTTGCAAATGATAGTAAAAAATATAAAACCCGACATGCGGTAAAGCAAATGAAGATGAGACAAAACTGTGCACGTTCAAAAAAGAAATTATCCAGAATTATTTTAGCAGATGATTCAAGTGAGGAGGAAATCAATGTAAATGATAGAAGAGAATCCAGTGTTGTGGTTAACTCAAGCACTGTTAATAAGAGCAAACAACAGGAACACTGTTTACATTTAGTGTCTGGTGGGTCTTCATTGCCGTCCAGGGACCATTCCAGTCCTACTGTTAACCAGTCGCCAAAGCAGGGGCAACAGACACCACTAAATTTAAAGGATACAGTTTCTGATGTCTTGGACTGCAAACCTCAAAGCCGTAGTAAAATTGGATCTACCTTGCCATCGTTCACAACTATTGATACACCAAAAGACTGTAGAAAATTTCCATTTCAGTTGAAGGTTTGTATCAAATTAGAGAAAAAAGCCTTCATATGTATACCAAAAGGCTTTTTTTTTTTGCTTTCTTTTGTGTTTTGTGTTTAATCCTAGGTTGAAGAAAAACTAGCAAGTGATGAAATTCTTCAGACAAGAAAACAGCACACACTAAATTATATGAATAATTCACACTTGAGTGCTTAGGTATTGAACTTTTAAGTGTGTTAGTAGTTTTCTCAATAACACTCTGTAAAGAAACTTGCTAATTAAAAAAAAAGATTTAGGAAAATGGGCTTCCTGCAAGGTAAAATTAACAGAAATTATATGCTTAGAAGTAGTTTCTCCAGGTTAACTTCTGTGTCTTCCACTTAAGGCTTCAGGTATGTCACTCTCATCTCTTTGCCTGAGAGAGGAGTTTAGAGCCCCACCTGATTTCCTTCCCGAATGGCTAAGTAATCCAGTCTCCAGGTGCCTTCTGTCATCTTACTGTTGCCGAAGTAATCCCTAAAACCATTCTCAGTTTTTAAGAGTTTATAGTTAAAGTAGTTTTGCTGAAACGGGTTAAGGCTAGAGTAATAGGGATCTTTTAATTGTAAATACTGATTCATTTCCTTGGTTGTCATGTTGGAGTGAGACCTACACCTAATTTCTATTTGTTTTATTCTGGATGTTTAGGAAATTGCTCTGGTGTCCACATATGGCTCTCAAATTGGCATTTCCAGTTTTAAATTGTCCCCAGGCTTTTTTGCACACAAGGCAAGGCATAATTAGGATAAAATTATCTAGGTTGTTTTATAATAGATTAGAGAACAAGAAAGTATGTAATTTCTCTCAGCCTCAGGATCCTCAGCAGTAGTATGAAGACAGTAAATACCAAGGTTCACGGTGGGTTATGTCGCAGTCTCTGACTTACCAGGGTTCAAATTAGACTTTTTCGACTTACATTAGACTTAAACTTAATGATGGACAAAAGTGATATGCATTCAGTAGAAACCATTCTTTGGATTTTGAATTTGGGTTTTTTCCTGGCCTAGCTCTATGCAGTATGACACTTCCTCGTGATGCTGGGCAGCAGCAGCGAGCCGCAGCTCCTGGGCAGCCACGCGGGCATGAGGGTAAACAACTGAAACACGATCATTCTGCACCCATACACCTGTTGTGTTTTTCACTTTCAGTACAGTGTTCAATAAATTATATGATGGTCAACACTTTTTATAAAATAGGCTTTTTTGATAAATGATGTTGCCAAACTATAGGCTAATCTAAGTGTTCTGAGCACGTTTAAGGCTAGGCTAAGCTATGATGTTTGGTAAGTTAAGTGTATTTAACGCATTTTCAACTTAAGATATTTTCAACTTATGATGGGTTTATCTGGACATAACCCTGTTGTAAGCTGAGGAAGTTCTATATATGCACAATAGTTTGAAAACTAGTTATGCACTATCGACCTTTCTACTTTGGCATACTCTAAGAAAAACGTAGGCTAGTAATACTGTGGAAAGGGTTAAACAGAGAAAAGTTTTAAATTTTCTTCTAATACTATAACTCCATGTTGTATGATTCTTCTCACTTAAACTTAGGGGGAAAGAATCTGAGGTAAACTTGAAAGACAGAAAATAGACTAAATATCCTGCCAAAACCTGTTAGATATTAAAAAATGTAATATTTACTTTGTTCTGTATATAGCAAACAGTATTCTTTGTCATTTGCCTTTTTGTTTGTAGGGGTTTTTGCTGTAGGAAAAGGTAACTTTTTTATACAGTCCCAATTTTTTCTTTATAGTTTCTGAACTTCAGTGTCATATTTAGAAAGCCATTTCTACTCCAGTGTAACTAAATATTTCCAGTATTTTCTTTTGGTTCTCTAGTGGCCATTTCTTCCTTCATTACATTTATAATTTTTTGTTTTTTTGGTAATTGAATACTGAACATATTTGAAAAATCATTTGTGAGTGATTAGGACTGCATCTTTAGCTTCAGATGTAGAAAGCTGGAAAGAGCATTGCTCCCATCTTTATAACAACAAAAAAGCCACATAATCTACAAAATCGTAAGTTTATTTAAAACCATTATGGAGCTGAGGTTGCAAGGCAAGCAGTTAGCCTGATGTCTCCAGTGACAGACTTGCTGATTTGGGACAGTCGCTGGGCACAGTACAATCTGGTGAAGAATTCAGCTAAAACTTTTAATGAATTGCAAAAGGCAGTGGACTAGTATGGGAGTTTACAACCCCTGGGGGTTACAGACAGAAGGGAAATTCGAAAGCACTCATGGACTCTTCTCCACAAATTCATTAGGTGTTCATAAGAAAGGCTGAGAATCAGAGAAAGCCTCCTTCTTGGTGCATGCCTTGGAAAAGTGGCCAGTAGTTGCTGTGGGAAATGTACCAAATCCCATCTGGTTTCTTCTCTCCTATTGCACTCATGGAACAGAAAACTTTAACTTGCTGAGGAAAGAACAGCAAAGCCTATCGCCCTCAGGTGGAGACCATTTGCAGATGGAGGAAGGGAAAAGGAAAAACATGCTCTACTTCTGAGAGAGGGACAGTAAAACAACTGCAGGCCTAGAACATGAGAGATCTCCAGCTACTGGGAGGGAGGGCAGGATCATTGAGAAGGGCCCACCTCTGAGACCTTGCACAGAAGACATGCCCAAGACAAGATGAACTAGGACAAGAGAAATTCACACCCCTGGTTGCTACCAACCAGAGTAGCAAGTGTTAAGCAAGAAAGCAGTCTGCTTAGAAAAGGACAAGTGTATGGGGAGAGAACCTCTTAGAAGTACAGGCTCACAGAGAAGACCTATAGCTGAGAAAACATTTAGAAAAATCATCTGGCAATTCAGTCAGTCTCCAACTTAAATAGAAAGTAACACCACAGACGTTCCAAACCTCTGGTTGTATCCAGAGTAATGATAGCAGTAAGAAAACCCAAACCCAACTCAACTTTCGAGGAAATTGACTTAACCCCCCAACACTGAAGGCTATTTCTAGGCTACTGTTTACTTCAATTACTATTGTCCCTTTCAAGGTGTTTGGCATTCAACACAAGATACATAGAAGGGAGAAAAAACATTCTCAAGAACCAGACTTGGATATGACCCAGATGTTGGAACTGTCATACAGGGATTTAAAATAACCATGATTAATATGTTAAAGACTCTGGTGGAAAAGTAAAACAAAGCTGCATGATCATATAGGGAATGTCATCTGTGAAATGGAAAATTAAAAGAACAACAGAGTGGAAATGCTAGAAATGGAAAACGTGGTGAGAGAAATGAAGAATGTCTTCAGCAGACGCACCAGTTGACCCGACACAGCCATGGAGAGAAGAGACAAATTCACAGCTAGGAAACTTCTGGTCGGTACAAGTTACCTGATCTGAAGTACAAAGAGTAAAAACACAGAATGCAGCATCCAAGTACTATGAGACTGTATCCAATAGTCTAAGATATGTGTAATTGAGATTAAGGAGGAGAGAGAACAGGGTAGAAGATATAGGTGAACAGGCAATGGCTGAGAACTTTCCAAAATTAATGGCTTCCTCCCTCCCTCCTTCCCTTGGTCCTTCATCTACATAGTAACTTTGGTCACTTTGAGGAAAAAGAAGTAAAAAAAAAAAAAAAAAGTATCAGAAAGGAAAATCAACTTCAGGTGTTAGAAGTTTATGATGCTAATACATATTTAACCTGATTGTGCTCAATTATTTTCTGCTTTTCCAGGTTGGTGGAGCTCTGGAGGATTCTGGCACTGCAAAGGCGTACTGTTCTAGTTCAAGACCACATTTAGCTGGCACACATGCTTCTCTTAGACCTCCACAGGGAGGCCAGAGAGCTTGTATTCTTGTAGGTAGTTGTGAAATCACTTCTGGTCCAGAAGTAATTTCTTCCTTACGAGCAATTCATGGCTTACAAGTAGAGGTTTGTCCTCTTAATGGTTGTGATTACATTGTGAGTAACCGCATGGTGGTGGAAAGGAGATCTCAATCTGAAATGTTAAATAGTATCATTAAGAGCAAGCTCACTGACCAGATCCAGTACCTTCAGAGCATGTTTGAAAGAATATGTGTGATTGTGGAAAAGGACAGAGAAAAAACAGGTTTGTATTTTTAAAATGGTTTTGTTTATAAGACTATAAAAGAACGTTACTATTATTTAGTTCATTCTTCTGTCAGGATATGGGAAGCTCTTAAAATATAAACACCTGACTCATGAATGTCATTTCATATTTATATAATGCCATGTTTTTTATTAGCTATTGTGTTTAAATGCAGCTTATGAGAATTGAGGGGTGAGAAGTTAAAGGCAAGTGAATGAACCAGTCCCAGTGAGGGCCTTAACTAAGGCCGCAGTGGAGAAAAGGAGTAGGACTCAGGAGGTTTGAGGAGGCAGGATTAGCAGGAGTTGGTGGGAGGAGTCATGAATTACTCTTGAGTTGACCAATTTCTTGGTTACTGGACAGTTAGGTAGTATTGCTCTTTAGTGAAATTATGATATGAGAAGCAGCAGATTTGAAGGACAGAGGTGTTCAATTTTGAACAGGTTAAGATTGAGTTCTCAATGGGTAACTGAAATGGGTGCTGAGGATGCAGGATTGGAGCTTCACTTAGGGGATTTTTATGGGTAATATTTAATTGTATGGGGAGCCCCTGAGAATAGTGAAAAGATCCTGGGATATGGAATCAGAAGATATACTGAGGTCTGGTGTCTCTATAGATCTGTGATGTTGCATTGACAAATCACTCCCTCTGAGGACTTAGTAATATACTTGTCCTACTCGTCTTGTGATGTTAATGAGGAGTACGTGAAACCATGTAGGTGAAAGCCACCATGGAAGAATACAAGAATTACACAGTCATTATGTAAAAGGAATTAATGCAGTTGATGTAAACCTTTGGCTTGGGAATTGAGCAATATACGTTTTCATCTCCTTGCCATCACTGACCTGAACCATGTGACCTTGGATAAGTCACTCTTATCTTTCAGTAACCCAGTGTTTTTGTTTTGTGTCTGTCTTGATAAGTGAAGGCTTTAGATTAGGTGATCTTTTGGGTCCTCTTAGTGCTGAAATCCTGTAATTTCCCCTTTACCAACATATCCTTTATAAAAGAAATAGTGTTGGTATAAAGAGGAAAATAACATGGCAAACATTACAGGACATTTTTTTTTAACATATGAAGGATGTAGGTAGAATGTGGAAAGAAAATGAGTGGGAATGGTAGGGAAGTAAATTAACAGGCAGAAGTTAAAGATGACATTAAAATGGGTGTGCAGGGTATTGAGCTACTCTTGGAGTAAATGCATAAGATAATTTTCTATCAATTAAACCAGTACTTAATGAACCCTTCATCAGTACTAGCATTATGAAAAGTTTTAGCGATGAGTAATATGGTATTGGCCTTCAGGAATGAATTATTTTAGGAATATAAGCTCTCTCCTGCCTAATCATCTTCCTATATTGATCCCAGTTCAAGACACTCATAAAGAATTCCATTTTCTCTCAGTTATTTGTGAATCACTTTGTATCTTTAGCTATAGGGTTTCTCATTAGTATAATGTGGTATTAGTTTGCTTATTGGTACACCTTGGAATTTTGATAATATTTAGTATTAATGATTCTACTGAATATGTTATTAAGGTTTACATCTTCCTAAATATGAAATATTTAGGAGACACGTCCAGGATGTTTAGGAGAACTAAGAGCTATGACAGCCTGCTGACTACCTTAATTGGTGCTGGGATCCGAATTCTTTTCAGTTCCTGCCAAGAAGAAACTGCTTATTTGCTAAAGGAACTGTCTTTAGTGGAACAAAGGAAGAACGTTGGTATTCATGTTCCAACAGTGGTGGACAGTAATAAATGTGAGGCACTTCAATTTTATCTAAGTATTCCCAATGTAAGTTATATAACTGCGTTAAATATGCGTCACCAGTTTTCATCCGTGAAAAAGATGATTAACAGGTATGTTCGTTTTAATATTTTTAAATGATTTTAAATGATTCTTAGAAGCATTTCATAGAAATTTTAATACATTTTAAAAATAAAGAGGTGTAAACATCTGTTTGGTTAATTCAGTAGATGTTTTGCTTGCCAACATGTCCCAGTCACTGCATGAAGCCGAGGACATTAATGGGGAGAGGAAGACAGGCGTTGCCTTTGAGCTAGAACTCTATATGGACCTAGACAGACAACACTTATGTTAGATCTTGCATTCTAACATTTCTGGGCTACTTAGTTCTCTAACTAGAAAAATATCCAAGTTGAAAATTTTACTAGTTTTTGATTATTGATTGAAAAGGAAGATTTTAGAAGATAAGTTAATTTTAAGTAAGGGCCCACATGATAACATTATTGCTGTGTATGATTTTTAATATAGGGAGTAAACTTTGTTTTATTTAAACTAATGCTAAAGACACTGATGATGCAGAATGCTTAGGAAGAGATGATTTTCTTAAAGGCTTTTTAATAAAGTTTGATGTTCTTTAAGCAAGAGGAGAATATGAAATTTTAGCAGTCAAAAGTTCTAGTGTAATGTTTCTCTAATTTATTTTTCAGCTCACCTCAAGAAATCTCCATGTATGCACAAGTAACTCATCAGAAGGCTGAGGAGATCTACAGATATATTCACTATGTATTTGACATGCAGATGTTACCAAATGGTCTTAACCAAGGTAGACTGAAATCTGATGCGTGATCAGATTGTTCAAGGTGTGGTTATCAAAGAACTCTCATACGAAACGCACTTCAGTAATCATTACTGTGGTTTGTGATTATCAGTTTAAAATATGTAAATAAGAATATTTCCATATCTATTTTATATTGTGTACAATTTTATTTAAAGATTAAGTTCTAAAAAAACCTGTGCAATAATCAATTTGATTAGATTATGAAACTTTATTGAATAAAAAGGTATTAAGAAAGTAAAAGCTTGAGTTAGCAATGTATTTTGGAATTTTTCCAAGGATCCTAATGCTATTGTCATCATTTGTGAGTAAATTGGTTGATGTAGCTGCCTGCTGCCAACTTAATGGCCATAAACAATTTTTCCTATATATAAACTATAAGAATTAAAATATCATTTATGTTTTAAATATTTTGAGACTATATATATGTTTGATAAAGTATGGGTGGTGTGTGTGACAAATGCTCCAGTAACTAGCACGATAGAAAATTTAACTGGGTATATTTATCTTACCAGAAGTGTCCCAGTTAAATCCTATTAGTGTGAACGCCAACCTACACTACTTTTATTGTTGAAATATCATATTCAAAGAAGTGGTATATTGGCTTGTACTTTAAAATTTTCTTTTTAGTATAAACGAGTTTATTGAATATGGATTTTCATATTGACCCGTTACAGTGTATCTGTGACACCATCAGTATTGCAAGAGGGCTCCATGTTCTTACTGGCAACATCTGAAGCCCTTCTTTCTAATCACTCTAGTACTAAAGCAGCCTTTAATTATGGGCATCCCCCCCTCCCCACCTGACTTAGGGTCCTTTATTCTCTGGTTGCTTTTTTTTTTTTATTCTGTTACATTGTTGGGTAGTTGAACCACCTCACAGCAGAGAGCTTTCCTTATCTTACTTCTCTTTCCTTCCTCATCAGATGATAAAAATGAGGCTCAGGAACAAGTGACTTAGTCAATTTCAGACTGGTAAATCTAGAACCAGAACCCAGGAACTAGATACAGTTCTCTTTCACTAAGACTTAGCTCCTTTGGGATAGTATAAATTCTCAATTCTTCTGAAAGCAGCTGACTTTGTATTTCTGTTGTTCAGTAACTGTCAAAGCCAGAGAGAAAAGAAGTCCTTTAAGTTATTGGCTGATGTGGTAATTAACTTATCTCAAGTTCAAATTCACCCTTCAGTATCTTGCTTTGCTGTAATGGACTGTACTTTTTCAGCATTTCTCCCTGAAATGAGCATGATTTGAACTTTGTCAGTGGAACGAGAAAAGTGGCTTTTCTTCCTGGTTCCAGTGTACTGTGCTGCTGCTTGTTTGCCTCAGCTACTTGCTGTTTAGGCAGTGATGTGGGTGAGGTATCAGATGCCCTGACCCAGCAGCCCTCCCACACACATCATGTGTTTGGATTCTGTGTGTCCACCCATCAGACAAAATATTTCATAAATTATCATAACCTATATCTCATTTATTTAGGGTTGCTGCAGAGAGCTCTAGCCTCATTTAAGCTGCAGTAGTCTTCTATACTCCCACTGGTAGGACTTAATTATCAGCCCACTTGATTATCAATCCATCTTATTTTGAGCTCCTAAAAGTTTTTTTTTTACCACTTTTAAGTGCCTTTTGGAGGTACCTTAAACCTTACTAGGTTATCTTGTGACCTGATGGAAAGAAATGGAACTAACCAGATACCTGGCTTAGACTAGGAAAGATACTGGAGTTCTGATAAGGTCACAGGAATATGGGGATAAGGGTCACACTTTTGGTCTGTTTCAAGTCTATGCTATTTCAAAATTATCTTTTGTTTTCCATTGTGGAATGTAACTACCTTGTAGAACACTATTCAGTAACATCAACCAGTGGTGTATACCAAACATTGGCAACTTAAGTTCTACAGTAGTATTTTGTAGAGCCACTCTGAAGTAATCCTTTCATTTGTTCCATCCTACATCTGTTAAGTCTTTGTGGCAGAAATAACTGTGGTAGTCTAAAGAGAATGATCTCAGTCCAACTGCACTATTTTAAAATTTTGTTTCTATAATTCCTATAGTTCTATAGTTACTGGTAATTACTAAATTCTTAACAAGAAAACACATTTTTTAGTAAAAGTTCTGTTATTTTTTGAGGAAACAAACTGAATCAGTAACATTATGCATATTTGTTTTCTTTTCTATGATCTAGTAAGTTTAAAAAATAACTAAAACTCAAAAATTATAAAAGCAAACTAACTTTATTCAAACAACCTAACTGGAGAGAAAAGGTAAGTGAAACTATATTGTAACCAGACAGAAAATATTCTATGTCAAATTTTAAAACACAAGGGCAGAATAAACTAAAAGTTTATTTCTAAAGATGTCTGAAATAAAAAGTGTTTAACTATGACAGGACACAAAACTTGACTCCTTACAGTAGTAGATTATTTACATGTTCATCTAATCCAGTTTTTAAAATACTGACATCAAATGTAAGCTGTGTCTACATATGTAAATAAGGTTTAAGAATGCAACAAAATTTGTTCTGATTCTACCTAATAAAATACTGAAAATAATGCATTTATATAGGTTTCACAGATATGCCATATAAAAATTTTAGGAAATACAATCAGGAGAAAATCAGTTTCAATAACATGTAATTTAAATATTAGATCAACTCTGACTTGTATACCAAGTGGTGACAAATGCTAACAAAGTTTTCATATGTCTTTTATTCTCCTCTACCACCTCCCTTAATGACAGCAACATTTTCTTAAAACCTTTTTAAAAACCTGTTTGGAATATGATTTTCTTAAAGTAAACAGAGTTAGATGCTTATGAGAGATTTATCTCTATATCATCTTTTAATATTGGAAAAACAAAATTTACAAGTAAGTATCAAGCAAATAATTCCTATATATTTTTAATAAGCTCCAGCAATGAGGAATTCTGTATAGATACTTTACTTTGAATACAAACACATGAAACTGCTGGAAGACAGCCCACAATTTCATATGAAGCTACTATATTTTAAAGAAAATACATGTACCCCTAATGAAGATACAAATACACTGTCTGCTTCTTGATAAAAATCCTGGAAATAGTTTCTCATTTTTATTATGCAGAATCAGAATTTGAAAAATAATTATCTTTCTCTTCTTCATCTAAAGACTCCATTGCATTAGTGAAAAGTTTTCCAATACCAGACTTTTCTCCAAATTCTATAAAGAGAATTTTAATGAAAAAGATTAATACATTTCCTAAAGTAATTTCAGTGAAATTGAAAATAACTATAAGAAACCAAATGGCAGTTCTGACATTTTGAGTGCAGTTAATTTTAGTTAATAAAGAGACTAATTTATAATAGAAATGAGCTACATAAGAAAGATACATTACCTTTATTAAATGGAATTTTTCTTCTTGGAGTTGAAAAATCAGTTTCAACCTATAAGAAAGTTCATATTAATAGCTAAATGGTACCCTCTATTGAAGCCTGCCTCAAACCTAAATCACTAAGCATGATTTTATCCCCCGAGTTCTTTGAACACACACCTGTAACACTACCTAATCACATTATAATGATCTAATTATTTAATTCTCTTTTGAGTTTATCTAGGGCAAGAACTATGACTTATTCCATGTTTCCCAGTGCTGGCAAACATGACTTACAAGAATGCATTATATACTAATGCTCCAGTAGTTAAAGGACAGTCTATGGGCCTCTGAAAGTTGCCAAAAATCTACTAAGTACTTACTCTATTACATTACACTAGCAAAATTTAAATTCTCTGTACTTTAAATTCTTGGCTAAAATGGTAATTTATGTGGCAAGTTTTAAGTGTACACTGCATGTGTATATGCATTAGTGCTTTTTAAACTCTTGGGCATGGCTGGCTGTCTTCAAAACATGAAAAGGAATAGAACAGAAAAGAAAATATGACACAGTATACCCATAATACTAAGGGTAAGTACTGTTGAAAGAAACTTTTGAAATACAAACTTGTGTTTATAAGATTGTGATGTAAATATATTTCTTCCTGTGAAATGAATCAAAATACTACTTTATTATTAGTCCTCAATATCAGTCAGTGAGGTAAATTAATATCATTGCGATGCCCACATCATACCACACAGGAATAAAATAAGATTAGAAAGCACAAGTAGCTTGCCTTATCATAAAGCTGGTATGGGGAGTCAGACCCTGAAATCAGAACTTTTAACCCTAAATCCTTTGCTTTTTTATCCTCACACATCGGCTACAAAAAATGGGGCTAGGGCTAAATCACAAGATACTATAGTTTGGCAGATTCCTTAGATTATAACCCATTAAGAAAGACAAAAGCCTGAAAGTAGTTAAGATGATGTCAGAGATACAGAGAAATAGGAAGGGCCCATTACAGATAGAAAAAGTTCATACTGCCACTACTCAGTACGGTCCATGAATCAACAGAGTGGGCATCACCTGGAGCTTGTTGAAAATGCAGCATCTCAAATCTCCTGGGTCAGAATCTGGGGTTTAACAAGATCCCTAGGTGACTCCTGTGCACTTTAAAGCTTGAGACAACAGCTTCTTACTGACAAACTAGAAGCAAAGTATTTCTCACTATGTTAAGATGATTCCAGGTCCTTTGCAACAAACCAAGATCTTATTCTCATAAAGAAAGTGGGACCGGAAAAGGGGAACATAAGAAACACTGAGCAGTTTCCCTGTATCTTGAGTTACAGAGCAGAGATTTCTAGTCTCTGGGCTAATTTTAAGTCATGGTCCACAGAGGTATCTACTGTTTCCTGCGGACTTGTGAAGCCTATGAAGATTGGATGTGATTATGTAACATCAATGTTTAGGACTCTGAGAGGAATTATACTCTATCAAGTGTGCAACATAAATATTTCACCATGGGTGAAGGAGGAAGAGAGGACCATAACTGGGCAGAAGGAATATACTCCATGGGATAAGGTGGACCCATATGCTACCCCAATAAATTACCATTTTCTAAGATTAGCTATTTACTTTGAAGAAAAGTGAGGTGAATTAGCTCTTTTGGATACTTGTACTTTTATCTGAATATAAGTTGTCCAAATTAAAATCAGAAATTAGAAATTTAAAAATTAATTCAAGAGGATAAAAAATTCTCCTGATCTTTTCTCAAAGGGATACAGATATTCTAACAACTTGAAGTCAAAATTTTTTCTGTAATTAGATTTTAAATGTTGGTATATATAAAACAGAATATATACATGTATTTTTAATAAGTATATATATATACTTTTTAAAAAGTAGCTGAATCTGAAAACTTTTTGGACCTATTTTGAAGCTACATGGGATTTGATGAAATCTCCTATTCTATATTCTATGACAAGCATGACTCAATTAGTCTGGACTATTCCCCAATCATGGAACAGATATGTTTTGTGTCTTGCCTCAAATGTCCTCCCCTGACGTGTATATTTTTCCCCACCCTATGTGACTCGTCTAAAGAAAATGTTTACGCATTTCTCACCTTGCTCAAATGCTTCAGTCTGTGTGCTATCATCTGTAATCCCATAGCATTTATGTACTTAGCTCACCTATGGCCTCATAATTTACTCATATTAGGCTGCAAGCACCTTGAGGGCAGGTATTGTTATGTAACTTATAACTCCCACAATTTGACATATATTATAGTTATTTAATAGATATGTGTTGAGTAAGTGAATAAAAATACTTACAGCTTTTTTCCTGATATTGCCCCAGACAATGCCACCTTTACTTTTATGGGTTTTTTGCATACGAAAGACGTATTTATCATAATCAGCCCTGTTTGAATACAAAATAATTTCAAGTCAACATTACCATATTTTTATCCTCAGGATAAACAGCAACTGACAAAACTAAAATGTGTTTCAGTCTTTAAAAGGTACATTTTCTTTTTTAAGACAACAGTGTACCTATGGAGACAATTAGGCTTCTGTCTCTCACACCCCATTAAAATTGCTGTTAAGGTCAGCACTTTCCTGCTTGATTGCTAAATAGAATAGCATATTCTCAGGCCTCATGCTTACCACTTTCTAATGTTTCTCTGTGACATCTGACTCTTGGCCACCCCTATTTTTTCCTTACTTAATTTATATTTCAAATAGTTCCTATATTCACATAGTTCAAAATTTAAAAACTCTCCCTTTTACTTGTCCCAAACTATCTTAGTTCCTCTCCCCCTAGATATTACCAGTGTTTTCAGTTGCTGATGTATCCTTGAAATATTTAATCAAATAAAAGCAATTATGTAATATGTGTATCTACATACAAGTGTATATATAAACACACACACAGACCTTATTTACACAAATGGTAACACATAATATATCAGAACCTACTGGATTAGTCCCTACTGATGGACATTTGAATTGTTTCCGGTCTTTTGCCATTATAAACCATACTGCAATGAATAAGCTATACTGTCATTACTCTAGAAGCAGGACTGCTAGGTCAAAGAGCATGTATATTTATAATTTTGATAGATACTGACAAATTGCTGCCTGAAGAAACTGTACTAATTTACCTTCTCACTAGTAATGCATAAGAAAGGCTTTCCTTTTCTTGCTAATTTGTAGGAATGCTGTATCAGGGAAATTAGCCTTTTTCCTGTGATGAGTTCCATATATTCTTTTCTCAAATTGTTACTCATCTTGATTGTTGGTTGATGCCAGGTAAAAGCTAATTTTTTATATGGTTGACTTTATCAGTCTTTCTGTTAGTGGCTCTGGGTCTTGCATCACAGTTAAAAAGACCTTAATTCATCTAAGAGTATAAAATAATTCTCCAAAGTTTCTTTAGGTTTATGTTATAATTTAATATTTTACCTGCAAAACTTTGCTCCACTTGGAATTTATCCTGATGTAAGCTGTGAGCTGTGTTTTATACCACTGATACCCCTACTTGTTCGATCTGTCCACCCTTGATTTGTAGAAACTATTCTCAATTGATTTTTTTATAATGATGATTCCTTTCATTACTGACATCTATTCTCTTCAACTCATGAAATGTTAAGTGCTGATTTAGAGAATTACAGTATCATATGCATCTTTACCTATTTATAGAGGCTAGCATGCCAGGGCTGACGTGCTGACACTGAGGAGTATTCGCCAATGGAAAGATCACTGATGATGGAGTCGTTGGATTTCTGTCCATATTTGGCAGAATATCATTCTCTTCTTGACTGGCCTGAAAACTTGGCAACTAGAAAGCAAATATTTATTAACAGCAGGCACCCCTAAAAATGAATTTCTCCAAATGTTTTTTGGTGAGCTGTAAGTTGTTTTCTTCTTTGTAATTTTCCAGCTGAATAACTAAAAATATTAGATAGAGAACAGAGCTTTAGCCTTAAAAAAAACTTAGTTTTTGTTGTGCAAAATGGAGACAATGGCACCTATTTCTCAAAGTTGTATAGACCAGGAGTAAGCAAATGTTTCTTGTTTAAGAGTCAGGCAGTAAATATTTTAGGCTTTGTGGTCCACAAATTCTGTCCCAAATACTCAACTCTGCTGCTGTAGCATGAAAGCAGCCATGGCCACATGTAAACATTGGGCATGGCTGTGTTCCAGGACAATTTTGTTTATGATAAAAGGTGGTATGCCAGATTTGGCCATTGGGTCATAGTTTGCTGACTTTTGTATAGACAGGACAGAGCAAAACTATAATTCATTTACTATTATGCTTGGCATTTAATAGGAGCTCAAGCAGTATGAAACTTTTGTGTGTATGTATTTCTAATAAACAATTCAATCCTTAATTAAGATTTTACTTTATAAGAGAAAGTGGACTTATGACACAGAAAATGAACTACTTCACTTCTATTTCTTTTTATTATCTTTGTTTTTAAAATGTTGCTACTATTGCATTTAGGCCAAACATATATATAGAACCTGACTGAAATGATGGTATAATAAATTAAAGAGTGAAAATCCCTAAAGGACCATGTTGGTTGTGCAGAGAATACAGAACCTCCAATGGCTCCTTTAAAATACCTCATTTTATAATATGTGCAGGCACTTTTTATTATTCTAGTAACATCTGAACAAGTTTTTCATATCATAAATATTATTGGCTTTATTTTTGCAAATATTTTATCCCAATCACTTATATTTTTACTTAGAATTCTCTTACATGTTCAAGTCTTGTCATTCTTGTGCTGTCATTTAACCCCTCCCCTGAATTTACTGTACAGTATGTAGTAATCTTATCACCTTTTAAAAAAATGTTTGCCTCACTGGATATGAGATTTTAAATATATATGTTTTGCCTATTTCTGGGTTTTCTACAAACATACCTTTGAATCCTATTGAAGGGCAGACTCTAGACACCGTTGAGAACGGTTTACATTAGCAGGTTGTTTTTAATACTATACTTTGGTCGCTTCTTGGAGGCCTTTAATTCTTGGCCCAAATATTAACAGGTGAACATTAACCATACATAAAATATAAGATAAAAAGCCAATATAAAGAAGACAATGATTTCATGCATTTAAGACTCTTACCAGTACTCGTTGATTCTGCGGAGATGTTGTACTGAAAAAATCATCATGGTCATCTTTTGGCAACTGTTCCAGAAAATCCCTCATCTGCTGCTTCCTTTTAAGAGTTCCCACTTTGGCAGTTATCTTAATAGTTTGCTTTTTATCAGCATCACCTATATTACCTTAAGAGTCAGCAAAACATTTGGTAAGGATCTGGTCATTTATAGTAACTGCTGTATAGTTAAAAGCCTTTGCAAAATCTAATTTGTGTATTCATATTAAGTAAACTCAGCCTCTGTTATTAACACTTAGATCCCAGTGTAAAATAGGACACTTAGAGGCTATCTGTGCAATATGATTAGCCTGCAAGATGCTCATGAAGAAACTATGTAAGGTTAGACAGGGTGAGGTTGAAAAGGTCTTTACCCTGTGAGAAAGGTTACTCTCACACTCTTCTTGCTGAATGCCTAATTGATTGATTTTGCTAAAATATAAACCTTATTGAATTAGGATGGAGATACTGTATACTCCCTAAAGCTTAGTATAGGACTTGAGCATAAACCCTGGGCAGGAGTGTATACTCCTGGGAACTATGAAAGCTAAATTTATTTGGAGTTTTATTATGAATTACTAGGGGGACCTACCTAAGTGGGCTCAAATTAGACTCTCAGAACAATAATCCAGATATTTAAATATCTATAGTAAGACACATGGATGAATATAAAATACATCTAGTGAGTAATTAGAAACTGATACAGAGAATTAGGAAAAAACGACTTGCTACAAAGGTTACCACCTTGGCCTTTGGGATTGACTGGCTTTTTCTTAGTGACATGCTTCTGGGATCCTCTTCCTCGGGGATCTTCCGTGTATCTTCTCTGGCATTCTTCAGCAGATCGAGAACCTACAGCCATAGCTACATCTGACCAGAAACCAGGTTTGTGCTTTGGAAGAGATGCAAAAGCACTAGAGAAGACCAAAACCAGTTAAATAAATTTAAATCAATAATAATAAATGTCCTGAATGCATACCACTAAATTAATGAGATTTACTGAACTTGTTAATTTTACCAAAATCATTCTAGATATTTGGAAAGAAGATACTATTCCCTGCACTCAATAACTTACTCTAGTGCTTAAATATGAAGATGTAATTGTATATGTCTAGTAGATGCCTTCTATTTTGTTGTACTCTATGGCACCTGAAGAATTATTACATCTTTTGACATTTTCCTAAGTCCAACCAATGAATCATTTGATATTTTGGGGAACTCTAACATAGGGCTATCTTTTCTTGACTGTTGCTCAAATCTTACTGGTGTTAAGTATATTGGAAGATAAGCTCTTAATTCCTATATACTCCAGGTTATAAATCTTTGCTTAAAAATGCTATGCTCACTTTCATTCTATTACAATTTGTAATACAGTATTTTAGATATACTTGAGGGAAATAAAAATTGAAATAGAAAATATTTTAAGTCGGTGAAAGGTAGTTCCTCAATTTAACAAATGAGTTATACTCTAAAAATTCATTTGTAAATGATTATTTAGAACCTACACATATTACTGCTCTTCTCTTTCCCTCCTCAAACAGAATTTATATATTGTAGTTAGGCTCAGAGTTCAGCCAGAAAGGATCTACTTAGCTCAATAATTAAACTATGAAGTGTTATGCTGTTATTTTAACAACCACCCTTGGGGGTTTAAAAAGTCCTTATTTGTAGCATTTGGCAATTTCCATATTGTCGATACCTCTACTGTGGCTGATTTAAAGCTATCAACATGTCATTAAATGTGGAGCTACAAAATGTGTGATCTTACATGATACAGAACACCCACCATACAAACATGATACACATAAAGAATCTTAAGGGCATCGATAATAATAGAATGTAGTAAAATAGGGAGTGATAAGCTTAAATGTATTTAAAATTGTTTTTAAATGTTTTTAATGTATTGAAAACTGCAAGTTTACATGAATCAGTTCTTGTGAACAGGTAACAAGCTGACTACAGAATACCACTCCATCATAAAAGTAGAACAAATGCTTATGAGCATTAAACTCTTGTTAATAAAGTGAACTAAAGGGATTTGAGGGCTCAAAACTTCCCTGTTTAGCTAATATGCAAGTCTAGAACTGCCTAAAAGGAATATTATAATACAAACACTTTATGCATTTAATAAGAAATTAGTCTAGAATTGAAACATCTTTAATTTATCCCAGATAAATTTAGAAGGCAAATTTAATCATGTCACTTCAGTCCTACTTAAAACTCACTTTATTCTTAGCATAAAGACCAAAATACTTAATGTGACCTACCTTATTCCTTGCCTATCTAGTCTCATCCTATACTGTTTTTCCCTCATCTTCTGTACTCCAGTCCTTTGGGCCTTCTTTCAGTTATTTCTAAATATGCTTTCTTCCTTTCTACTTTTATATATGCTGTTCTCTTTAATATGCACTTACTATAAATCACTGGCTTAACTAATTTCTATTTAGCCTTCAGTTCTTAGCTCAAGTATCTGCCTAAGCTCAGTCAGATTTCCCTCACATATATTCTCATAAAGTTCTGACAGATATTTGCTAAATAACTGTCTACCCTATGAGGTTATAAGCAACTCACTTTGCTGCAGGGAAAGTGGCGTATGGCCCTGCCCACAGCAATTCCAGCAGAGACTTCTGTGCTGATCACAAAAGCGTGGCTGAAGCAAACTGCTAGCCCAGACTCAGAGCACTACAGAAGACAGAAAGGTGGACTGGACTACTCTACACCAATAGCTAGAGCTCCCGCACTGGAGAGTAGAGTCTTGACCTGGGCATAATAGAAAGCCTCATTCATAAAGCTATTATTCCACAGGCCAGAAGGCAGAGCACAGCCATCTAATACAAAGGAAGAAACAGAAACCCTGACAAAATGAGGAGGCAGTGGAATATGTTCCAAACAAAACTACAGGACAAGATACCAGAAAGAGGGCTAAATGAAACAGATCACCAATCTTCTTAATAAAGATTTCAATGTAAAAGTCGTAAACATGCTCATGATCTACAGAAAAATATTCAGGATCTCAGGGATGACTTCAACAAAGAGTGCTACTCAGAGCTGAAGAGTACAGTATCTGAAATGAAACATACAGTGAAGGGATTTAAAAGATGGCAGGTAGAAGAAATTGTGAATGAGATGGAAATTAGGGAACAGGAACAAAGCAAAGCTGAAGAACAGAGAAAAAAGGATCTTTAGGAATGAAAGAGTAGTAAGAGAGCTGTGTTATCAATACAAACTGAACAATATTCACATAATAGGAGTACCATAAGGAGAAGAGGGAGACAAAGGGATAGGAAGTCTCTGAGTAAGTGCTGAAAACTTCCCTAATCTGGGGAAGGAAATAGACACTCAGGTCATGGAAGTTCAGAGAGCCCCTAACAAAAGGAACCCCAGGAAGACAACACCAAGACATATAATAATCAAAATGGCAAAGATCAAGGATAAGGAGAGAGTATTGAAAGCAGTCAGAGGGAGAAGAAAGATTACTAGGATACAAAAAAGCCCCAATAAATTAAAAAAGACTGAAATTGTACCAAGCAGACTCTTAGGCCACAACAGTATGAAACTAGAAATAAATTACCCAAAGAAAACAAAAAAGTCTACAAACACATGGAGGCTAAACAACATGCTTCCAAATAATCAATGGATCAATGAGCAAATAAAAACAAAAATCAAGCAATACATGGAGATAAATGAAACCAAAACCTTAACAGCCCAAAATCTGTGGGATACAGCAAAGGCAATTCTAAGAGGAAAGTACACAGCAGCACAGGCTTGCTGCAAAACAAGAGCAGTCCCAAATAAACACTATAAACTCACAATTAAAGTAACCAGAAAAAGAACAAATGAAGCCCAAGGTTAGTAGAAGGAGGGAACATAATAAAGATCAGAGCAGAAATAAATAAAATAGAGAAGAATAAAAAAAAACTAATGAAACCAGGAGTTGGTTCTTGAGAAAATAAACAAAATAGATAAATCCATAGCCATACTTAACAAGAAAAAAAAAAAAGAATGTGCACACATAAAATCAGAAACAAAGAAAGACTAATCACAACAGGTACCACAGAAATAAAGAATTTATTAGAGAGTACTATGAAAAATTGTATGTCACTAATTGGACAACCTAGAAGAAATGGACAGCTTTCTAGAAAAATATAACCTTCCAAGACTGACCCAGAAAGAAACAGAAAAACTGAACAGATCAATAAACAGCAATGAAATTGAATTGGTAATAAAAAAAAATCCCCCCAAACAAAATTCCAGGTATGGCTGTTTTCACAGCTGAATTCCACCATACAGTTAAAGAAGAACTAACACCGATCCTTCTTAAAGTATCCCAAAAAGTAGAAGAGGAGGGAACATTTCCAAACTCATTCTATGAGGCCAGAATCACTCTAATATCAAAATCAAACAAAAACACCATAAAATATAAAGTTATAGACCAATATCTATGATGAACATAGATCAAAATTCCTCAACAAAATATTAGCAAACCAAATTTAAAAAAATCCATCAAAAAAATCACTATGACCAAGTGGGATGTATTCCAAAGATGCAAGGATGGTACAATATTTGTAAATCAATCTGTCATATATCACATTAACAAAAAGAAGGATAAAGATGACACGGTCATCTCCATAGATATTGAAAAAGCATTTGACAAAATTCAACAACCATTCATGATAAAAACTCTCAACAAAATGAGCACAGAGGATATGTACCTCAACACAATAAAGGCCATCATCACAGCCAACATCACGCTTAATAGCAAAAAGCTGAAAGCTTGTCCTTTATGATCAAGAAAAAGACAAGGATGCCCACTCTCACCACTTTTATTCAACACAGTACTGGAGGTCCTAGCCACAGCAATCAGACAACATAAAGAGAGAACAGGCATCCAAATTGTTAAGGAAGAAATTAAACTGTCACTATTTGCAGGTGCCAGGATATTATACATAGAAAACCTTAAAGAATCTGCCAAAAACTACTAGAGTAACTGAATTCAGCAAAGATGCAGGGTACAAAATTAATATACAGAAATCTTTTGCATTCTATATATTCTAACAAACTAGCAGAAAGAGAAACCAGGAAAACTCCATTTACAACTGTATCAAGAAGAATAAAATACCTAGGAATAAACCTAACCAAGGAGGTGAAAGACCTTTACTCTGAAAATTTTAAGACACTCATAAGAGGAGACACCAATAAATGGAAATCTATCCCATATTCATGGATAGGAAGCATTAATATTGTCAAAATGACCATCCTGCCCAGAGCAATTTACAGATTCAATGCAAACGCTATCAAAATACCAACAGCATTATTCAATGAACTAGAATAGTTCTAAAATTCATATGGAACCACAAAAGACCCTGAATAGCCAAAGCAATCCTGAGAAAGAACAAAGCTGGGGGGATTATGCTCCCCAACTTCAAGCTCTATTACAAAGCCAAAGTAAACAAAACAATTTGGTACTGGCACAAGAAAAGACCCGTAGATCAATGGAACAGAAGAGATAGCCCAAATATAAATCCACACACATATGGTCAATCAATGTATGATAAAGGGGTCTTGAATATGCAATGGGGAAAAGACAGCCTCTTCAACAACTGGTGTTGACAAAACTGGACAGCTACATGTAAGAGAATGAAACTGGATTACTGCCTAACTCTGTACACAAAAGTAAACTCGAAATGGGATCAAAGACTTGAATGTAAAACATGAAACCATAAAACTCTTAGGAGAAAATATAGGCAAAAACCTTTTGAATATAAGCGTAAGCAACTTTTTCCTAAACACATCTCGTTGGGCAAAGGAAACAAAACAAAATAAGTGGGACTACATCAAACTAAAAAGCTTCTGTACAGCAAAGGACACCATCAGCAGGAGAATAAGGCACCGCACAGTACGGTAAAATATATTCTTAAATGACTCATCTGATAAAGGGTTAACATCCAAAATATATAAAGAACTCATATGCCCCAACACCCAAAAAGGAGCCCAATTAAAAAATGGGTGGATGACCTCAACAGACAGTTCTCCAAAGAAATACAAATGGCCGACAGGCACATGAAAAGATGCTCCACATAACTAATCATCAGGGAAATGCAAATTAAAACCACAATGAAATGTCACCTAGTAAGGATGGCCACTATCCCAAAGACAAGAAATAACAAGTGCTGGAGAGAACGTGGAGAAAGAGGATCCTTCCTACACTGTTGGTGGGAAATGTAAATTGGTGCAATTGCTGTGAAGAGCAGTATGAATGTTCCTCAAAAAACTAAAAATAGAAATACCATTTGACTCAGGAATTCCACTCCTAGGAATTTACCCGAAGAAAACAAGATCACAGATTCAAAAAGACATAAGCACTATGTTTATTGCCGCACTATTTTCAATAGCCAAGGTATGGAAGCAACCTAAGTGTCTTAAAATAGGTGAATGATAAAGATGTGGTACATATACACAATAGAATTTTATTCAGTCACAAAAAGAAAAATCCTGCCATCTGCAACAACATGAATCAATCTAGAGGTTATTAGGTTCAGTAAAATAAGCCAGGTGGAAAAACACAAATACCATATGATTTCACTTATTTGTGGAATACAAAAAACAAAACAGAAGCAACAAAAACAGCAGTAGACATATAGACACTGAGAAGTGACTAGTGGTTACCAAGTGTTTGGGGTGGGTAAAGTGGATAAAGGGGCATAATAATTCACAATCACAGTGTAAGCTGGTCACAGGGACAGTAGTACAGCATGGATAATATCGTAAATGATTGTGTAACGTCTTTCTATGTTGACAGTAACTAGAGGGGGGTGAAGATTTAATATGGGTAACTGTTGAATCAGTGTGTTGTATATTTGAAACCAACATAAGATTGTGTATCAATGATACTTCAACTAAAAAAGAATCACTTGAGGAGCTTGCAGCAAAAATTCAAGCAAGCAAATAATTAACGGACTCTACCCATGAAGATTTCAATTCAAATACTGGCAAAGAAATGAGGGAACACAACATATAGTTACGGAATAGAAAATAGTTCATATTCATAGTATATAAACTTAAAAGGAATGGCTGCAGGTCAGAGCTTTGAAAAAACTAGATAAGCATAGACCAAACCCAAGCCTGCCATATAGGGTATTTCAGTAGTATGTAGTTACTATTTCTTTTGCTATTTTTCATCCTTTCCTGTCATTCTCCATATTTTTAATTTCTTTTCTGTCATTTTCATTCTGCTATTGAACTTATCAAGTGAATTTGATTCTCTTATTTTTCAACTCTAAAATTTCCATTTGATTCTTCCCTACATCTTCTATTTCTTGATATCTAAATTTCCATTCAAGAATGTTTGCTCTCAGTTCCTGGAGCACTTTTATATAATTGCTTCATAATCTTGTCAGAAAATGCCAACATTTGTGTCATCTCAGCACTGACATTTGTTGAAATTTTCCTGTTTTTTCATATGCTGAGTACTTTTGGATTATTTCCTAGCCATTTGAAATATTATAAAACCCAAGGTCTTGTTTATATCCTATGGAGAATGTTATTTTAGCAGGCAAATAACCTGGCTGTAACCTGAGCTAGAAATTCTAATCAGTCTTCTCTGATTGTAGTTTCAATGTTGCTTCCATTTTTAAAGCTTTGCAGTGTTCTTATGATATACTGTGTGTGGGACACTGAGAGGCTGGACTGGAAACTCGGTGGTGGTCTAGCTCTTAATTCATTTCTCAGTATTGGGAATGCTGTTTAGGATCAGATTGTCACATGTGCAAATCAGGAGTGAGCCCAAATTCATCAACAACTTTATAGGGTTGCTTTCCCTAGTCCCTCCAAAAATGAAATTTTGGGTTGCCTAGGGTTCCTGTTTTTGGTTTTCTGGCAGAGAGCTCAGGCTTTAGTTACCCATCTCTGTTGTACATTTCATAAAATTGCCATCTTTCTTCAGTGCCAAGCAGAAAGGTCAGAAAGAAAAATGCAACATCATTTATTTGCTCCATTCTCTTGAGACCTCTATTCCTCTGAATGCAGAGTAAGGTTTCCCACTTTCAGAGATTTTGGTATGTGTGTGGGCCCCAACTAGTGCTGTGATTTCACCCATGCAGAACTGGATGGGGACTAGAGTAGATGAAAAAGAAAAAGGAGGCCTGGGTCATTTCCACTACTGTTTCTGAGTGCTAGTTGTCTTTTTTCCTCCCCAAGCCAGAACTGGAGGGTGTCTCTTTCCTTTTATCATGCCTCAATACCCACTTGCAGGTTTTAGGTGGCCTTGAGTCTACCTCTGGGGACACCAGAGGAAAAACTGGAATTCACTGCCAGTTTAGTGGTACTCAAAATTCTAGTCTTCTCCAGAAAATCTGCTACTATTTACCTTCTTGGGTTAACAAAAAGCTGCTCTATGCATTCTGCCCAGCTCTTAAAGCTGCATGGCAGAAGAAACAGAGTAGAGTGTGCTTACACCATATTACTGGAAACTGGAACCTTTACAGTTCAAGGCATTTAAGAATCTCCTTAAATGGTATGAATATACAGCAAAGGTTGAGAACCTTCATTACAAGGAAATGATGGGGGATACAGCTAGAAAGGATAATTGAGGTTAAAATATCATGCTTTCAATGCAAGGCAGAAAAATCTTTATGTAATTAGAAGATTAGTAAGAATGCAATGAAGGTTTCTGATCTGTCAGAACCACAATTATATATTAAGACTAATCTGGAAATGCATAAAACAGATTACACAGATGAAAAAACCAAAGTACAGATAACGAGGCTACTCCCATAGTTCAAGTAGTGTCAAGAAAAAGGCTGAAGATGGAATTATCCTGTGGAAGAATCTATAGCTCCTTGGAAACGAATAAGATTTTAAAAATCAATAATGACAAAGAGTTTAAACCTAGTTGACTAAAAGAATTACATTTGCAGAAACAGGAAATGTCAGTCAAAATGGACAGGTAGGGGGAAATAAGTTTGGTTTTTCATGTATTAAATTACAGCTGTAGGTAAGATTTTTGTATAGATGACCAGCAGGCAAAGGGAAACACAAACCTAAATACAAGAATTCAGGACCAGACATACATTTTGGGAGTCCTTGTACAAAGTGAAAAGTTAGAACTCTGGGAGGAAAAGATAACTGAAAAGTACACTATAACAAGAAAGTAGCCAAAACCAAGAACTTTGAAGAGTAAAAGGAAAACTGCCTTCTCTGCCTGAAAACAATACAGAGAAGGACGATTTGGAAATTAAAAAAAGAAGAGTATAATGGCACAAAGATGCCTTAGGAAGACTATTTCAAGAAGGTAGATTTGGAAAAGAATTTAAAATGTTACAAGATTAGGGTGATACACAAGGAAGTGGAATACTCAATGTGGTGTGTTTCTGTTATTCTCTCTTTTATCAATTACATCTTCCCTTCTTTTTACTAGATCCATTTCCATTCAGCATACTGCCATGTTCTGGCATCTGTCATCTTATAAATAAACAGGTAACCAAACACACATCATCTATTATCTTCACACACTCTTCTATTACCTATGCAGTTTTCTGTTCCCCATCATTGCCAAGTTTCTTGTGCTACCCACCTAGGTTGTCTTTACATTTACTCTTCATTGTTCAACTATGATCTGGCTTCCAATACATCATTCCACTGTCAAGTCTTTATAGCCGAATCCAATTCTTATCATACTTAATTTATCAGTAGCACTATTAAACCTGTGACAATCATCTAATTTTTGAGACTATTTTCTTTTCTATAAGGGGGAAGAACTCTATTAATCTACAAGTTGGAATTCAGCTTTAAGGTTTTATAATAGTCAATTTAATTATAAAATATTTCTTAAAATGGGAGGCTGTGAGAGAGCAGCATTTGTCTATGTTGAAATATTTTTTCCCTGCTTTACTGAGGTATAATAGAAAAATAAAAACTACATCTATGAAGTGTCCCATGTGATCAATCATATATGATCATTTGTGACATGTATCAGTGATGTGTGAAATCATTTGATGTACATATACACTGTGAAATGATTACCACAATCAAATTAACACATCTGTCCCGCTCACATAGTTACCTTTTTCTGGGGAGAGGGGTGTTCTGAAATAGTAAATGGAAATGAAAAGGGCACTTCTGCTTTCCTCACTTACAGGTAGCAGAAAGGGCTGCAAAGTACCAAGTTAGAGACTATCTGTACTATTCCTTCACTCTCTCTTTAAACTGTAATTTCTCCCCTTGTGTTTTTTGGGTGACATCTTCCACATTAATGATTAGAAGTCATTAGATCAATGCCTTATTGTAGTTTTTATGTCTTTAACCATTTTGTTGCCACTCTAGATATTTCAGAGTCAAAACTGACTACTTACCAATGAAGTCTCTGTACTTCTTTTTCATTCCATTCCTCATCCTGAATTGAACCAGTTAAACTTTTTAAGGAATGCCTGTTTGTCTTATCAGACCCCATCACCTCATTAACTGGAAATTCATTTCTAATACCACATTTCTGAAAATTTTCTTTAGCAGAACATCTAGCTTTCTTCTGTTTGATATGAAATTCATTTTCACTTTCTTCAGTTTCAGATTCAGAAATCCCTGGGATTTTCCTTGTTTTGTTCCTTCTGCTTTTTCTCAGGGGAGCCACTGTTTCTTTGGTATTTCTTGTTCTGGTTTTCTTAACAACCCCAGCTTTCCTTCTAATTTCCTTTTCTGTTTCACTTTCTTCACTACGCAAGTCTGATGAAGGCTGATGCTTGTAAAATGACATAGTTTCTTTATTTTCAATTTTCAATTTTGATAACGATCTTGTATTTTTCTTAAAGCCAGAGGTGACTGTTTGTTCCTTTTCAGGGCTACATATTTTTATTTTCTGGTTGACAGTAAGTAAATCACATTCACTGCAATCTTCCTTATTCTTACTTTTATGACCCACATTATACTCAAAGGCATTTTCTAAAGTCTTTGTGGGCTCATTGATTGAACTTTTAGTTTCATTAAAGTCTGACTTGCTTTCTTTCTGATGCTTTGGCAATGCAAAATCTGTTACTGCTTTAATGGTGCCAGAGGACAGATTATATTTCATGCATTTTTGCTCTATCATTTTTTTAGATTTAAGTGGTGTCACTAAAATATAAGCTTCCTTCTGTTTAACAGCCATATATTTTCTTTCTTCATCTGAGAAAAACGGTTCTCTTGAGGTCAGAATGTCAGTGGGTACATTTGACTCTTCAGTTCTCTCTTTAATTTCATAAGATAAAACCAAAGATCAAAATCACAAATTAGCCACAAAATATAGGAAAAAGTTTTTTACCAACAAAATATACTGTGTTCCCACAAACTCCACTTTATATATTACTGTCATACTAATCTTCCTCAAGCACTGGTCTGTTCAGGTCACTGTCCCTTCAACTGTAAATATATACACAAACTGTCCATCATTTCTCACAGTCTACTTAGTGTACATAAAAGCTCCTCTGCCTGGCCTTTGGTAGTATAGTTCTCTCCCTGTACTTATATCCCAACCATATTTTATGTCTATTACACCACTGTTTCTCAAATTTTCTTGAGTCTCTCAACCTTCATTAACGTCATTCCTCTACCTGGAAAGTTTCCTTCACTCATTTATAAAACAAATCACTACCAGCTTCAGTTCTACTCTCTAACCCATGTACTCAACAAACTTTGTCCTGATTCTCTCTGTCCCTGAATGAAAAGCTCTCCTTCAAATTTCCAGGATTCTTTAAAATAATGCTATGTGTCACAATGTGCCCTGATTATAATTACACAATTGTCTTATCTTCAACTAGAAAATCTTTAATGGTAAGAATGTTGTGTTCATTTTTAGTTTTCTTTTTTTTGCTGGCATTAGTATAGAGTCTTTAACATATACAGTAGAGGCTAAACAAACATTTGTTAAATCAAGTCTTTGGAGGTAAAAATATTTAGGGGGCATAAGAGTACAGCAAGGGTTGCTAAAACCTTACTATGTATGTGATATATGAAATAGAAGCTGTCCTAGTTAAGGAGGGAGTTAGAAGAATGTGGAACTCCATCTGCATGGCCCCATTCTCATTCCTGATAGTGGCCAAAGAGATGCGCTTTTACTGAACTCCCAAAATCTCCATGCAGCATCATGGGATAAAAACCAAAATAGAACTTGGGAATCTTTATTATACTGTGTCACCAAAGAAAGGAAGTTAAAATGAGAGAGATTCTCCAATTTGAAACTTAAAACAGAAGCCAAATCAATTTCCAATTTAAATTATCCAATTGTAATTATAAGTATATACAAATTATAAATCATCACACCAATCATCATCATGAAATACTACAAAAACTTGTACATATTATGTGTCATTTTACAAGGTGAATGACTAAATGAAAGACTGATGAGTAATACTGAATGCTGAGGAGAAAAGAAGCCTGTGAATTATAATTCACAAAGAAGTGGTACTAACCAAAAGTAACAAGAAGTTTCTACAAGATTTCTCAATAGGATTATATACCTTCATATTATGAGAGAAGTGTTCTAAGTTCTCACATAGATCTGACTGAAATGTTCAACTGGCAAGCTAAAGAATTTGAACTTTCTAATTTTGAATAAAGCACTTTTATTCTGAAATTTTTTATTAAATAATCAGAATAAAGATTTAGCCTATTATGGATACTTTAACTAAATTGTATGAACTTGGTAGTCTAAGTGCTATTTCTTTCCCCTCTACTTCTTTAAGCACTTATAAATGCTCTTCATTTCTTTTCACCTATAAGAAGAAATAAAATAGAGAAAAAAGCTACTAAGCTGATGGATTTAACATGAAATTTTAAACTTGCTGTGTAGAAAAAAGGCTCTTTACAATCTGAAAATCCTCTAAACTTGGTATTAAGTTGATAAAAGTATTCTTGTTCTAAACATTCCTATAAGTATACTTAAAGTGATGTATAATTTTAATTTAAACAAAATTATTTTAAGTACCTAAAGGAGGCAGACCTATAACTAAATGTAATGGATTATTTTATTATGTTAATTTTATGTAAAAAATAATCAAATATTTATAACCACTTAAAACAGTTGATTATATATAACTTTAGATTTAGATATTGATGAGATCACTTTTGTTATATTAAAAATTTTTCGATAGTAACTTCTACTTATTACAAAACCAGTGAAGATATATTACCTTGCTTCTGACTTTTATTTATCCGTTTGTTTGTTGTTCTTTCACAATTTTTGAGTTTCTTTGATGACAACTTTTTATATTCTCCAGTTAATTCCTTCAAAACCAAAAAAACCCTTTTTATTTTAACAACTACTATCTACAAACATGACCTCAAGCATTTCCACAGTATGTATCAAGCATACACATTTCTAGGTACCTATACTACAAATTTCATTAGTGGAGGCATTCAGAAACTCATTTGCCAGAGCTTGGGCTTTGGAAATACCATGTGAGTTTCTACTGTCTTACGTATTTCCTTTACTTATTTATATTTAATACTTGTAATTTTTCAAGTGCTTTCATATATATACTTTATTTAAGCCTATCTGTAAGAGCTAAAACTTTTGTTATTGTTAACTGTACTTTTCCAAGAGACACTGGGAAAATAAATAGGAACACATTTACCTGAAGTGCCAAAACTAATGAAAAGTTGATACTTAGCAAACAAAACCCATGATCTTTGATTTAGTTCCAAATCTTTTCAGTAGTATCACACATCACCCCTTTACACATCACAGAGGTACAGTAAAAGCTTACCTGATTAGAAAAGTCATGTTCTCCTCCATTTTGAATAGTATTACTTATTTGGTCATCTAGGAGCCTTAATGGTGATTTATTTTGGTGATTACTATGGCAAATATTTAATTCTGTAGCTCCTGGCAACCTACTGTGCTTACTATTCTTCAGTTCTGTTAGTACAAAGATGGAGATTTCAATAGATGATTTTATAAAAGATAAACTGCTATCCCACATTAAAGAATTCACTTACAGAAAAATATCTAATCTGATGTCACAAATATTTGTTATAATTTGATTGTGATATAAAGCAATTTTTATTTGGACAGAATCACTCTGCAAAGGGCCATATTTTGTTCAAATCATTTTTATTCTCTTAAAAAAAAAAACAAAGAAACACTGGACAGCCATATTACTAATTATCATCTGCTTTGGTTCTCATTTGCAACATCTAAAGGCAAATAGTAAGGTTAACCTAGTTAGTAATTACAAATTCCTGTTCATCTTAACTACATATCAACTAAAAAGAAAGCTAATAAACTCTATTTCCTTTATGCTTTTGTATGTATATGGAATTATGTTCCAATTAGTTTATGTACTCTAATATATCACTAATGTTAACTATGCTAAAGTATGCTAATTAAAATTTTGAGCAAAACCAAATCATGTAGTACACAGTATAGGTTAATCAAATGGTTATTGAGCTGAAATTCTAGATAACTTAAAAAGGACTCATAAAACTATAAAAACATTTTTGTTATTCTAAAAGCTATTTGAAGATGTACAATGGATGGTCCTAGCTCTTGAGCTTACAGTATAGTGAAGGAACCTGGTATTATATCATTTATAATATACTCTGATTAAGTGTAGTAACAGAAATAAAGTACTTTAATAGCAATACTAAAGACATATAGATCATAGCACTAAATATGCAAAACCACAGTTTAGATAAATCATTAAAATATATACACACAATCACTTATCACATTAAATTATCATTGGTTGGCACCTTTGCATAACCTTAGTTGTTTAATGTTAGATATGTTTTTATTTTAGTGGTTTTACCATGGAAAGGGTAATGATAATTATGATAATAAAAGTATTAACAGCCCCAATCACCACCACTAAAAAAACTAATATGAGGACATTCAGAGTTTTAACTGTTTCATAAAACTAAGATCTAATGAATCATACTAGAAAAGTGATAAATACATGAATATAGTACTATCTGCACCTAGACTGTGCTTCCCAAGGGAAAGGCATCTCGTTTTACTGATCTCTAAGTTCCTAACAGCTGACACAGATCAAACTTATGGAAGGTGCTTTAAAAATGTTTTTTTAATGACTATTCTATGTACAAAGCTGGCACGTAGAATAGTTTACCAAACTTTAGTTTTCTACATTTGTATTCTCAAACATTTTATCAATAATATTCACTCTTTAGTTCAAATTCCTGAAAAACTGCTTTAAGTAAAGGAAAAGGCAGATAGGGAGAGGATAAGATCTAAGATTAAAGATTAATAAATAACTGAAAGTGAGAGATACTTTTATGGATTTAAAAATTTAGGAGTAAAAAAAGTATACACTGGGTGCTGTAGTCCCAGGACTCTGGAATACTAAAGGTGGTCTAGCCATGACAATAAGCAATACGCCTAATTTATGGGAAATAGGATGACTTGGTAAAATGAGGAAGGGATGTGAAGGAATAAACAGTGAATATTCACTAGCTCTGGGCAAGTAGTCATTTGCATATTTATTTCCTTCTCTGTACTAGGAAGGATAAGCAAAGTTTCAAAGTGAAGAGGGGAACGGGAGTGGGGAACAGTGGGATGTACTGGCATACAGGTACATTTATTAAATTCAGTATGGTGCAATGTGTTTGTGGCAGAAGTAATACTAAACTCTTTTAAGTTCTGTAAAGCATTTCATTACAAAGTCAAGGTAGAATTGGCAGAAATTTGTACAACAGATTCTGGGAACTTTTACTCCTCTGTATTACCTAAAAAGGACTGTAAGTTAATGTTCATACTTCTTTGTGGGGGGGGAGGTGGGATATGAGGCAGATTATAGTTTTGGCAAAGAGTTTACAAAGAACTGTTCTGCCAGCTATGTTTATAGCAATGATCATTCAAAAACATGCCATTTCCTCCATGAAAGCTAACTGGTTTTGTCTCTTAACAGGAATGAAATTTAGTACAAATACAAGCACCTTTAATACAGGTCTGAGGTAGGCTGGAAGCCTAAATACCTTGGGTCTAGGAAACTGAAATAACAATAATCATTCACTGGTATGTTTACCAGTGTCCTTGGTATTCTGATTAAAAGGTAACACTTAGTGAAGTAAGCTGAAAGCCGACTATGACTAGTTTCTCCTTAAGTAGTCAACAGAAGTAATTTTAGGGCAGTGTAAGTTAAGAGCTTAATACTACATACACTGTAAATAACTAAACAAATGTAGGGCTCCTCTAAGAATTAACACTATGCTGGAGTAGAAAAGAGCAAACATACCCAAATGATCACAATGAAGGTCACAAGTGGTGCTGGCTCTTTGAAGGACATCTGTTTGGTTTTCTCCTACATTATTTTTTATTGATTTTCGTACATCAGAGACAAATCTTCTAGTTTTCTGCTTTTGTCTGGCCTTTCCCTCTTTTTCACAAGCCCTGAAATTAAGTATGGCATTTCTCCTCTAATATTTGTTCTCAAAAAATAAAAACAAAAAACTAAGCCCAAATAAACTCTCAGATAAAGCCCCCCCCAACTCCTAGTAAAGTTTACTTTTAATCTTCCACCCCTTCTTCAACAAAGAACTCAAGTATAATATCTTAAGAGAAAAGACTCAAAATATAACCTTTGTAAGTGCTTCCTACTCTATGCTCTTGTATTTCCTACTTAAGCTGATACTATAAGAAAACTACAGGACAAATCATGTCAAATGCCTACTTTTGGAAATAAAGTTTACTGAAACACAGCCACATTCATTCAAGTACTATCTGTGGTTGCTTTTCTGCTACAAAGGCCAAGTTGAGTAGTTGCATTCGAGGCAGCATGCCCATAAAAATACTTACTATCTGGCCCTTTACAGAAAAAAATTGCCAACAGCTATTATAAGTTATTACATTGTACTGTGAGAAATTAACTTAAATCACTGTATCCTTATGAGAAATTAACTCAAATCACCTTCCTTAAGGACAAGAATTAAATTCTTCTATTTTCTTAGTGCTGACAGTGTCTACTG
This sequence comes from Phataginus tricuspis, assembly GCA_029783875.1. Classification (NCBI taxonomy): domain Eukaryota; kingdom Metazoa; phylum Chordata; class Mammalia; order Pholidota; family Manidae; genus Phataginus; species Phataginus tricuspis. The sequence continues at coordinate 55,653,555 of JAQQAC010026072.1, read as the reverse complement.
AGACAGTAACAACGAATAATCACTGAGGGAATGAAAGAAAAAAGAACCAAGAGCTTTACACTCCTGTTTAACAGCTGCATGCCTCTTAAAGGGTAAGTGATTAAGGGAGGATGCTCCTTGAAATATGTCAGAGGTTTCATTTTTCCTTTTAGATTCATTCCATATGACAGAAATTCTAGTAGTGTTAGTGATTCTGAAAATATAAGATCAAAGAGCTTCAAAATTGTCATTTCCAAAAAAGAAATAGAAACCACTCTACATTGGTTATATGAATATATATACTATATAAAGCTCTCAAATTTTATACCTAAAATGGGCACATTTTACCAAATGTTAATTATATTTCAATAAAGTTTTTAAAAAAGTTAAAAGGTACATTACCTTAATTGCTCTAGAAAATTGTCAATGTGTTCTTTCCACTTTTCTGGAAAGCCAAACATAAACTTTCTTATGATATAATTTGGATATCCTATTTAACGATAAACAAAAAAAAATTATCTAAAAGCCTAGATTTTAAAGAAATGTCATTATTCACGGACTCATTCAAAAAATATATACTTACTGTTTACTATGTGCCAACCACTGTCATAGATACTGAGAATTCAGCAGTTAACAAAACAAAAATCCCTGACTTTATGGAACTTGCCTTCTAGTGTAAAACAGAAAGCAAAACAAGAGGTAAAAAACTTGCTTGTTACCTGGTCATCTATGCTATGGAAAAAAATCATGCAGTAAAGAGGATAAGAGAGAGCTAAGAGAGAAGCAGCAGGGCAGGCTGCATTTTTAAAAAGGATAGAGAGGTTCTCACTGAAATGGCATCATCTGAGTAAATCCCTGAAAGATATGGGGGAGTGAGTCATGTGGCAGTATGGGGTTAAAACCCTGGAAGCAGAGGGAACATAGCAAAAGGCTATGAGATAGAAGAGTATGCCTAGACTGTCTGTAGAACAACAGAGATCAGTGTAGTTGAAATGAAGTGATGAGAGGCTAGTGCTAAGAAGCTACTCAGACAGGTAACAGAGGCAGTGGGGAAGCATGGGAGATTATAAGGCCTTGATGTCATTTTATGCACCAAGCCATTTACTTTGGGTGAGATGGGAGGCTATGGAGATTCTGAGCATAGAAGTCAAAGGATCTGACTTACTTGAACAGGACTGTATTAGCTGCTATTTTGAGAAGTGTCTGTGGAAGTACAAAGGGGAGAAACAGTAAGACAAGTTAGGCCTGAACCACAGTGGTCAGCAGAGACCAGAGTTCAGGAGACATTATGGAGATAATGCCAATAAGATGCCCTGGCACACTAGATGTGGGTGTGAGAGAAATGAAGGATTTAATGATGTCTCCAAGGACTCTGGTTAGGTATTAGAAGCATGGAAAGACTGTAGGCTAAGCAGACTTAAGAAAGAAGATCAGGTTTTAGAAATATTAAGTTTGAGATGCCTATAGGCATCCTAGTGAAGATGTCAAATGGACAAATGGAAAATGAGTTGAGTGGCTAAGGTAGTATTCTTGGTTATATGTAGATCTGGCATTTATCACCATATAGATGAGATTTAAAACCTAAAAGAAATCAGCACAACACTGAATGTAGAAAGAGCCCTGTCTATCCCATTATTTAGATGTAAAGAAGAGAAATATAAACAAACTAAGAAAGAAGAGGGAGTGAGGCAGCATGAAAATCGGATAATGGTATTCCAAAAGCCAAGTAAAGAAAGCATTTCAAGGAGGCAGGTGTGATTATCTGTGATTAAGTGTATATTGGATTCAGTGATGTGGGAGGCCACTGGTGACTTTAATGGGGCTGTTTTGGTGAAGAATTAAAGCATGATTAAAGAGAATTCAAGAAAAAAAATGGGGAAGAATTAAAGAGGTATTAGATATAATAAAATTTCTGAGTTATTTTGCAATAAATGAGAGCAACAGTGGCTGAAAGAAGTGTGGTTAAAAGAGGGACTATTTTTGATAGAGGAAGGGAGAATTACGGGAGTGATGCCCTCGAGTGAAGAGGGAAAATGAGAGCTAGAGCACAACCAGAGAGGCTGACACAGTCAGGAACACGGACACTTCATCCATAATAAAAGCAGATACAGATGCAAGCAGTGAAGAGATAGGGTGATGGTGATGTTCTCAGATGGTTCCTACTGCTCAGGCACTTCCCTCTTTGCCTCTCCCTGAGAGGGGGAAGGAGGAGGTGGGTATTGGAGATTTGTAAAACTATGAAATAGTCATCAAGGACGATGGGAGAGTGAATGGATTAGGGACATGTGATAGAATACTAAGTGGCACTAAGCAACCACAACTTGTTGCTGGTAATCATAAATTTAAACTGCCAGGTGTTTTTCTTTAGCCACATTATCTAAGTATTAAGGGACAGGCAGAAAATTTGATTACACCAGGATTATGCCAGGCAGATTCAACAAAGAGAAGAACTAGGGAGCTAAATTATATTCTTATAAATCAATTCTTCACAAATAAGAAATATTTCACTTGAATTTTTTTAAATTACTGGACTTATTTAAACCATCGAGGGTGATTAAATCAGAGAAAAATGATCAATGCATATAATAGTTTCACATGTGGTCAAATCTGTTTTAATATTTACTTTTAACCGATTCATAATTTTAAATCACCTAATTAAAAGTAAAAACTGTATATTAATGTCAAAGTATGGTTAATTGCTTCAGTTATTAAAATAATTTATCAATTACTAATGAGTCATTACCTGCTTCTTTCATGGAAATCCGGTCAATCATTCCTTTTAATATATAAATGTTGCCTGATAAAGTCCTAAGTTTGTTGTGCTTAATCCGTTCTATAATTGCATTGCTGTGCCAATATATGTTAGTGATGTCTCTACAAGAAAAAAACTGCTTACTCAATGCCAAAATATTCACATTTTACCAGTAGTCACAAGGTACACATATTAAGTATATAAATTTATAAAAAGAATTAATAACTGTGCTCCAACTACATAACACTATTAATCTAATTATAAAACATTTGAGAGTCAAACATTGTAGCAGAACTCAAATGTTTGGCTAATGTGATCCTCAGAGTATGTGCCATACTGTGGCCAAACTATACCCCTAGTATAAAATTATATCATTAGCAAGGGAAGTAGGGGCCTTCCCTAAATACCTGGTACTGACAATGCTTACAACTCCACCTTAACTGACACCGAGCTTCCAAAGAATGACCTCCTTGCGTCCTTCCTCAGGGTCTAGACTGTGTTAGCTTTCATGCAGTTATGGAGTTTGGATCCATCTCATCTTGTGTTTTTTTTACCCTCACTACATAGCCAAATGTTTTTACCTTCCTCTTCGGAAAGTACCAAAAGGAGGGTCCAGTTGGGAAAGAAGAAACTGTAGTATCAAATCACTGACCCATAAATCTACTCTTCCTATTTCATAAAATGAAGCTCAGAATAAATACAAAATAGAACAACATATTAAGATGTATAAGATAAATGTTGAATTTGTCAGATAACTAGTAATAAATATCTGTGTAATAAGAAAGCTAAGTTTCTTTAATGTGATCATACGGGGCTAAACCCATACATCATACTTTAACACAGTACGATCATCTTGTTGCTTTGCTTTATTTTATTTAACCAACATTTAAATAGCACTGTTCTCATGTCTTATGAATGTTAACTCACTTAAACCTCAAAATAACTCAAAAGGTAGGTAACATGACCATTGTGCAGATGAAGAAACTGAGACTGAAAAGTAAGTCACTTGCCCATGTCATTCAACCAGTAACAGCAATGGGACTCCAACAAAGGCACTAGCTGCCTCTTGGATATTACGGAAATGGGCACAAGGCCGACAGAAATAGAGTAGGCAAGACTGATTTTTATATACTCAACTTAGAAACTTCTAGGGAAATATCTCAGTCATATACTGTCTTGTTTTATTACAACCCTTAATAAAAAATATTTTTTTTAAATCACTAAGAAATTGGTTTGAAGAACTGGAAATGGAGCTAATGGAGTGGCAGAATTAGGCAAAGCCCACTTACCTCCTGATGCTTTTACTTTAGGGAGAACCAGAAAGTGCCAATGGTTACTTAGTATGTAGCTGTATGGCAAAGTTTTAAATAATTTTGATTCCTTTTCTGGATCAGTAACTTATATCTGGTTGTCCCAATTTAGATGAGAGAATCTGGACTGAAATGCATGTAGTAAATATTAACTAATCACATGTAATTAAGCAGATAATACCAGTCCACTTATAAGAACCTCTGAAAGAAATGTGGCACTTGTGCATACAAATTTAAGCCATCACTATTTTAAAAATAATTTGACTTAACAGGCAGAAACAAGCAAGCTGGTTACAATCAACATAGCCGAAATTTGCAGTCTTTTTACTCTTTTGTCTTCAGTTTGTAACCTCATTAGAAAGTCTTTGTTTTTTAGGAAGATGCTATTTCTCATACATCTTCTTTGAAGCTCTTACACATAAGTATTTTATTTTAAATTTTATTAAAATAATATTGAAATGTTTTACTTACATCAATTTTCCTTCTACACATATAGCAGTGTTATCATTGATGATTTTAATCATCCATTCCTGTAGCTGGACTACCTAATCAAGCATAAAATGAAGTTCATGTTTCCTGTATTACATGTAGCATAAGCATTACAATATCAGTTTACATTAAATTAAAAGAAAAAATTCATTTAAGTAATCCAGATGATTCCTTAGTGCCCATCTATAAAAGAATCACATTCTATTTTAAATAGTAATAAAGCAAAAACTCTTGTATATAACGAAACAGAAAAGATGAAGAGAGGGAGACTAACTGAGGTTTTTCTGCAGTTTATTCTACAATCCAGAATCAATCATACTTTAAATATTCTTGTATCAAATATCTCAGCCACTGAGAAAAAAAAAATCACCTGAAAACCTAAGATATCCATTAAAACACCAAGTCTCACAAGAGACCCAATAACCTGGAGAAAAAAAGAATCATTTGTATAGTATATATTTTACAATCACTCATACCTAAAAAATAAGACCATTTTTTTTGTAAAGTTGATTTTGAGTTGCATTTTATTTTCTATAAACTATAAAGGTGATGTTACTAATCTATATTTAACAATATTCTGCTCCAAAGCAAACATCTGAACAGCTCAGTGAATTCTTTATCTTAAGATAAGTAAAATCCTTATTAAGCGATAAAGAAAAATTTCTGTGAAAATTTGTGCTAAGAAATGGCTTCGACTGCATAACAATTTAACATTGAACTATTTCTGGTAAGAAATACAGCCAAAAGTCATAAAATAACTTATTTGGGTAGCCATTTACTTTATATATAAAATTATAAGTTTATATATAGACAGATTCTCCAGTGGTAGTTTTACTGAGTCAGGAAAAGATGCTAAAATGGAAGGGTGCTCTCTTGTACTTTCCCTCAATTAGGTGTACTTTTAAAATTATAGGTAGGATTTGGGGAGGAGGCAATAGATTTCCTTTTTTTCTACTTCCACGTTTGGAACTACCTGAGACATCAAAGAATCAGTTAGATGGAGATGGTATTAAAATGCACTGACTCATGTTAATTTTCCTAACACTGAGAGGCAGGTACTATCATCTTCATTTTACAAAGAAACTCTGTAAAGTCTAGTTAAATAAGTTGCCCATGTTACAGAGTTAATTAGTGGCACAGATAGGTTACAAACCTGGAAATTCTGACTCTAGAATCCTGTACAATATTGCTTATACAAAATACCATGATGTACATTCATATTAATTCATTAATATTTGTAGAGCTATGTGCCAGGCACTGCTTTAGGCACTGGAGATTTAGCAAGATACAAAACAAAACAAAATGACTGCCCTATTAGAGGAAAATGTGGGGTTAGTGTGGGGTGGGGTGTGGGGTGTAAACAAGTAGTAGTGATATTCAAATAAATGGACAAATTAATGTCAGGCACTGATAATTACTATTAAGAATAAGTATAAGCATTAAATAAATGGAGGTTGTCTTTTTTTGGCAGAATAGTCAGGGAAGTTCTTAGAGCAGAGAACTGAATGAAGTTAGGAATGAGCCATAAGGATATCTGGGAATAGATTCTTCCAGGCAGAGGGAAAAAATGCAAAGGCCCTAAGTAGGCATCATGGAAGGCACAGTAGCTTGAAAGGAGCAATAGGGAATAAGAGATGAAGTTGGCTCTCTCCAGGATTAAATTATGTAAAGTCCTCTAAACTATGGTAAAGACTTAATGTTTTCTTTTGAGATAAGAAATTACTGGAGGATTCTGAACAGAGGAATGATGTGATTTAATATTTAAATGGGCTCGTGGGTAGAAATTGGACAATATAGATTCTAGCTTCTCTGGAAAACAGACTGAAGGTGAGGAAGGCAACAGTGGAAGCAGGGAGACCATTAGCTTAGTGTAAATTCAAGAGATTATGGTGCCCTGGACTAGAAAGTAGTGGTTGAGTAGTGAGAAGTGGCCAGATGCAGGACAGGAGAGTCAACAGGATTTATGCATGGTTTGCATGTGGAATATGAGAAAAACAAATGTCCAAAATGAATCTAAAATTTTCTACTTACGTATCTGGGTGAATGGTATTATTATGTATTGATATGGGACACAGTGGAGGAGAAAGTTTATGGAGAAAAAATCAAGAATTCAGCTTTGGACATGTTCGACTGAGATGCCTACTAGATATCAACGAGAAATCATATAGACAATTGCATATGTGAGTGTGGGGTTTAGGAGAATGTTCTGGGCTGAAGATACATATTTGGGAGCTATGGGCAGAGGAATGAAACTTAAAGCTATGGCACTGGATGATACAGACTAAAAGAGTGTGTAGGTAGTAGAGAATCAGTTTTTAGGTCTGATTTCTGAGGAATTCCAACCTTTGTAGATTGTGGTAGGTGGAGGGAGCAGCAAAGGGGAATGAAAAGGATGGCTAGTGATGTAGTAGAAAATAAGGAGAAAGATACACTAGAATCCAAAGAAAAAGCAATACAACATTTTGGGAAGGATATTTTGTGTTTTGATTCACTGTGTTAAACCTTCATGAGCGAGATAATAAGGAATTAGAATAATCATTGTTTGGCGATATGGAGCTCACTGGTGAATCTGAAAAGAGCAATTTTCATTTAGTAGTGAATATGAGTGTCCAAAGTTTAACATGTTCAGGAGGGAATGAGAAGAATGAACATTGTAAATACACATACCTCTTTTAAAGTGTTTTCCTATAAACAAAAAAAATGGGGTGGTAGCTGGAGTGGGATGGGAGTAAAAGGAAGGCGGAGTTTTCCTTTGCATTAAAAAAAATGCACACCATGTTTCAGCATGCTCATATGCTAATGTAAATGACCCAGAAGAGAGGAAGAAAACTGCAGGGATAATTAGAGGGACAAAGTCCTTTAGGTGATAAGAGTGATCAGCCTTGAAAAGGAGCACAAATTGTTCATTCATTTTAACAGAAGGGAAAGCAGACTATGTGGAAACAGTAGCAAGTAGACTAGTAGACTTGGTGATCGGAATTTGAAGTTCTCAATAAACTGAGGATGAGAAGGAGAGAGGAGGTTTGGAGGTTTTAAGAGAGAAAAAGTATGAGGTAAGTCAGAGTGTAGATGAGACTGACAAGTGAAATGTACGAGGACTGACCGGCAATACTGAGAGCCAACTTAAGGTTTATTGTCAAAGTCCAATGAGACCAGTCAGCATGGTGATGTTTTGTTCTGGCCATCTTCTGCTTCTCAGGTACAGGTATGTAGCAAAAGAAGAGTAAAAGTTAATTAGGGTTACAGTTTTGCCAGAGGAGGACAGAGGCAAAAGCAATAAAGAGAACTGAGAGTTTAGTCAAGGGTGTGGTTATAATGACAGACCACAGAATCTATGTAAGGTAAATAGGCAAATGAAAGCAGAGAGTTGATGGATTTCAGGTTGTCTCAGTGGGGTAAAGTGTTGATAGTGGAAGAGGTGGAATGATCTGGAAAGACAGGAATTGGTGGTGAGAGAGTGGGATACTTGAAAGTGAGAATCTGGTGCATGTACTGGCAAAGACAAGTTGGTAGAGGGGAATGGTCACTGAAGATCAAGAATTCAAGGAGGCTGGATAGATCGTCTTTATGGATATTGGTATCACCAGAGCTGAAGACATAAGTAGTTGCGGAGGAGAAAGTAACAGGTGTCAAAACACTTCAATAGGAATGGCAAGGTCATGACTAAGAGGCTGTATCATGTATGACTACAACAAGAGGGGTACAGATGGCAAAGTCTTACAGCCTGTGTTTCAAAGAAGCTGGGGAGGGGAAAGGAGTGGTTTATGAGAGAAGGACAAATGGCCTAAAATAGTGATGAGGAACAAGCGAGACACACGTTATATCATCCTAGGTCAAATGGAATGAGGGATGTGGGAGAAAAAAGAGCCATTATATAACAGAAGTAATATTTTAGTTAGAGCAAGGTTAAGAAATTTCATAGCAAATTGAAAATATAATATTTTCCTGATGATATATCTTGAGTTTAAGAGGGCACAATGTAATGTTTGCAGAATTGGAGAGAGTGAGAGATTGGGTCACATTCATGATATACAGAAATGTACAGACATAAGAGTCCTGGGAGCCATGGTCATCTTGTAGAGAGATAAACAGCATTGTAGAGAAAACAGAATTAGTGCCTTGGGGTCTCTGAGAACAGCTGTCTTCAAACTTTTTGTTCAAACTACTTTACACATTTCTAAAGGCAACACCTAAAACTTCTCATCATAAGTCTAAATATTTGCAAATAATGCAATTCCCAGTGAATACACTGAGATATAAAACTGTGAGTTACATCATTTTAAAATTTAGATGGAATTTAAATACCACCTCAATTTGATACCATCATCATCCTTTTAAAAATTAATAGACAAACCTTTAACAATTGGAAATTTTACAATGTATTCCAGAAGTCTTTTATTATCACTTTATATTACTTCTCTAATCTTCAGATATTACAATTCCTTTCTCTCTTAATTAGTACCCAAGATTAGAAAAAAACAGGAATGAACTCAGTGTTCATCCCCAAAGGGAGTAAGTAAATTGTTGAAGGCTGTACAACAATAAGTAAATTATGACTTAATACCTAAGTCTTCTTACTTTCAACCCACTGTTCTTTTCACTAGACCACATTGCTTCTACATTAAGTAACAATAAAACACAAAAATGAAGCTGTTAATACTGAGAGGGGATAGTCAAGCTCTTCAAGAATCGGGGTAAAATCAGAAATATATATCTGCCTTGAAAGTTTTCCTACCTTGTTTTTTTTAACTCCGTTTGTAATGGTTTGAAATATAGTTGGAGGAGAAAGCTTTGAAGCATTTGTTTTTGATATCCGAGGTATTGTTATATGAAATCTCGGAGTTGCAAGCACAATTTTACAGGTATCATTCACGGAACCTGGAAGGTCAGTTTCTCTGGGCACTGTTATCTCATTTCCTTTTTTAATTTCCTGCTGTGAAGTCCCCTCTGTTGTCACCATACTATCAGAAACCATTAATTGACTGCCATTTTTAATAGGAACACAGATAGTATCAATAGTAGTATTTTGGGATTTTTCATAGGCGGAATCAGTGCCTTCTAAAACAAACGTGTCCTTTTTGGACTTAGTGGTTGCAACTGTATTCTCCTTAGAGCGAAGAATCCGTCCCGCTAATGCCTTGTTTGAGACTCTTGTAGCTGAAACACCTTCATGTTCTTGGTTCAGAACGGGAAGCTCTGCAAAAAGTACAAAACCAAGCAAACCTTATTAGGAACATGATATGAAATTAAGAGAGAGAAACAGAACAATTTAAAAGTGGCTCTTGCTTTTACAATTCAGTTTTTTATCCAGTCAATGCTTACTGCCTACACAAGTTAAATAATTATCTAGAACATTTAAGCATACAAATAAACTAAAAACAAAACAAAACAAAAGCTTTTTACCATAAGTTAAATTGTGCCGAGGTGCTTTCTTTTCTTGTTGACACTGAATCTTTTGCTCAACCGGAAGGAAAATATTATTTGATGATTCTAGTGGAACTTCTTGGACTGAGGTTGATTTTTTTTTAAAGGGAGAGGAAGGTGAGTTGTATTAGTCACTGAGAAGGAAAAAATGCTTTTAAAAAAATATAAACACTTAAGTTCAGTAATAATGAGACCAATATGGTATACTTTTGTAATTACCTAAGTTTTTCCCTGTATCTTCTCATGTCTTCAACCCAATCTCCTTCCTTACATTATGCTAAGAAAGAATTTTTTTTTAATTTCCACATGTTACGACTTACCAGTCTAGACAAAAGTATACTACTGGACTCAGAAGCTTAGAGATCTGGGATAAAATTCTGGTGCTGCCACAAATAAGATATGTGTATGTTAAGATTATATTTGAAGTGCCACTCAGTTTTAAAAATTGTTTCTAGGTGCTGTAAATATCTAAAATGTGCAAGAACAATCAAAAAGTTTTAACTTATACATTAAAAATAAAAATGTTGAGACTCAACTATAATTTATACCCCTTTGACATCATTTAGCAAGCCTTCAAAGGCAAAGTATGGTAGGCTTATTAACTAGAAAAATGGGGATTAATAGTATTACTTATATTTTATTCTGCTTTACATCCTAGTTTGTTAGAAGTTTTGTTCTTTAAATATAGAAATGAGTTTGTTCACACAAACTTAAAACTGTACAGAGAAGGAAAAACTATTACTTTTTATATTTAATTAAAAATATACTTCAGTGGGGAGGACTTGATAACATGGGCGAATGTAGTAAACACAATGTTGCTCATGTGAAACCTTCATAAGAGTGTTTATCAATGATACCTTAATAAAAAAAAATATTATACTTAAAAAAACTGATAGTGCTTATGCTTTAATAAGTATACTGCTTTTGTCTCAGAAATCTTAATATAAAGATTTTTATTTTAATGACATGTCATAAAAGAAGGGTAAGTTTCTTTAGTTCCTTCTATTAAAAATGGCAGGGCAATGCAGTAAAGGCAGGTAGGTAATTTAATCAAATACAACATGCTGTAGAACCTGGGTCATTTATTTGAGTCCAAGGTCATGGAGAAACTCTCCAAAAGATGTTTGTGAAATCACATACAGGACAGGACAGAATTTGTGTATTATATGTGCATTTTCTGAGGAAAGTCGCCAGATTTCCAGAGCAGTTATTTCTTCATCTCATTACACTTTATATATAAAACATGCTTTCATTAGTGTGCTCTATTTCATTTGCTTCTCCCTTTTTGCCCAGGCTCTATGAAATTTTGCCAGGTTATTTTGTATACTCCCCCACCTCCACCCTAAACTCCCTTAGAAACTCTGCTTTTGGTGTCTAAATGTATCACTCCTTGAAATGCAACAATACATCCACAATCTATTGTGGGCTTTCTAATAGTAAGACATAGAACAGACATAAGCCCCATTTCCTAGACTAACAAAATAAGTACCTACCCATAGTGTTTGCTGAAAGGATTGAGATAATGTACGTAAAATATCTTTATCAATTACTGCAACTCATTAGAATCTCAATTTCAAGTATCCCAATTTCTGACCACTTTCTATCTTTCCAATTCATTCTCTCAGATCCACCTGACCACCCCAACAAGGCCTACGCTTCTTTATATTTATCTCTTCAGGTGCTCTTTTCCCCGTCAAAATTACTTTGATTTTATGACCAGTTGTTGTCACCCCCCTGCACACTATGTCCTTTGGGCTTCTCTCCTTTGTCCTTCTCTCACTTCATCCTATTTGGGAAAATTACAATCCTGATAAAAATTCAACTCCTTGTATATTCCTAACCAGCATCTATGCAGCTAAAAAGGACTAGAGGAAAACATAACCATACTGATTGGTCTCTCATGCCCACAAATCTCCATTAGGTTCTTAATGTTGCCCAGGAAATAAAATTTAGGTTTAGACCACTTACCCTTCTACTATCCTATACTATTCAAACTTCCATCTCCTCAAACCTCAATACCTGCTTCTCATACTTATTGAACTGATGACTTTATTTCCTATTTCAGATTATTTCAGAAGTCATACAACACTGCCTACCTTGTTTGATTGATGATCTATTTCTGCTCCTAGGTAAGGCCAAACCTCCACTTTCAGATTCTGTTCCCTCTCAACTACTCCAGGGTGTCGTACTACCAAGCTCAGGTTTTCCTTCCTACTGGATCATTCTGGGCAGCATATCAAAATGTTATTTCACAAATAACATATTTCTCCACTCCCCTCACCTGTCTATATTCATCAATTTCTCTCAATCTCTCTCCTCACATTTTCTCTTGAACCCTATTGAAACACGTTTTTGCTCCTGTAACTCCACCAAAATCAACCTCATCAAAGTCACCAATGACCTCCACATTGCTAAATCCAATGGTTAAATCTCAGCTTTCATCTTACATGATCAGCAGCATTAGACACAACTAATGACTTCCTTCTTAGAGCATTTGGTTCTGTTGGCTTCTAAACTGTCACTCCTAGTTTGTCTTGCTCATCTTCTTGGTGGCCTTCACTACTTTCTATCCTTTATTCTAACTTCTAAATGTTGGAGTACCCTAACATTTTCTCTTTCTACAATTACTCCATGATAATCTCATCTAATCTTACAGCTATAAGCACCATTTCAGTGCTAATGATTCCCAAATGTATTTTTCTCACCTAGACCTCTTCCCAAAATCCCAACTAATTTTTTTCAACAGCCTCTTGAAACAAGTTTTTGCCAGCCTAGCTGACATCTACATATCAAATTTTAACAGACATATCAAATTTAACATGATAAAAAATTTAATTACTGAGCCCCCAACCCTACTTCACCTTCAGTCTGCCACATTTCAGGTAAGCTGCATGACCCTTCCAGATGCTTGGGCAAAAAAAACAAAACCAGCCAAACAAACCACCCTGGAGTCATCCTTTCTCTCTTTCTCCCTTACATTCCACACCCAGTCTATGAGATAATTTTATGGACTCTTCCTTCAAAATTACCCAGAATCCAACTACTTAGTATCTTTTCTACTACTGGACTAAGCCATCTGTCATCTGGACTACTGCAGTTAACTATTTCAAATTAACAGCCAGAGTGGTATTTTTAAAATATAAGTCAGAGCTTGCTCATTCCTCTGCTTAAAACCCTCCAATGTCTCCTTATTTTGTGCAAAGTAAAAGCCCAGATTCTTACATTCACCTATAAGGGCATACATTATCTGACCCTCTCTTATTTATTCTCTCTTTCCCAGCTCTGTCCACCCACTCCATATACACTAACCTCATAGCTAATCCTTGGATTTGTGAGCCATGCTTCTCTTTCTGGGCATTTGTATCAGTTGTTACCTGTCTGGATCATTCTTCCCCATTCCCCAAGATATCTTTTTTTACCACCTCCTGCAATTTTTTTGGCTCAAATGCCACTTTCTCATGGAAGCATACATACTCTGACTACCTCACTGAAAATTGTAACTGCTCTAACTCTCCAACATGCTTACTCTGCTTTTTCTTTCCACGGCATTTATTTGTCTTCTGTACCATAAAATTGCTTTACTATTTGTACCCTACCACCTGAATGTGAGCTAGCTACATGAAGGCTGGAATTTTTGTCCATTCTGTTCACTGCTGTATCCTGTGTACCTAAAACAGTGCCAGATACAAACAGTTAACACACAGCTTTTTAACCAACACTAAGTGAAACTAACCTTTTAGTGAACTGTTATCTGATTGGAATGATTTGTTGTTTTCCTTTTCTTCACAGAGGTAGGTATGATGCAATATTTTCTTTCCAGCTTCATTAGGAGTGAAAATTTTATTACTTTCACTTTTTGGTGGTTCCAACAAACTACTTTTTCTTGATGCTTGTTCTCGCTTGTTACGCAGTACTTTTTCTTTCATTCTTTGAAATATTTTCCCTGGTGACTCATAGTTTGCTGTATTTTTTAATCCATCCTTGTTAGGCTTTATAGCACTGATATCAAGAGAACTGTTAGAGGTGGTAGGTTCTGCTAGCATGGTAGATTGAAATATATTTTTGTTATTAAAAGTTGTCATTTCCAGAAACTGATTCTTTTTATGATCATTCATTAAAGAGGATTTCTGATATTTTACCAAATCTTTTACAGGTGTAAGTGTGCCTGAAGGAATGCTGTCAAAGAAGATTGCATGCATGGGCATATTTCTTCTCTGAGAAGATGTCTCTGAAGACAAGTGAATTCTGGGATGTTTCAAAGGTGTTGCAATCATCTTGATAACAGTAGCAATAAATTTCCTCTATCAGAAAATTCACTTAAAAGCAATTTTCAGGATAGACCTTCAGCAGCGGCCCAGAGAGGAATCTGTAGTTCAATGTGAAATCAACCTTTATCATGCTTTGGTACAGAAAAAATTAAGTTTATTTGCTTACCATAACAACATTATACTAATTAAAATGTTTGATTCAAAACAACACTGGATAATCAGGCTAAGATAGCTCACAAATCAGACTAAGATTTTATAATTTTAGTTAAAGTCTCATTTTATATTATTTTTCAATAGATGAGCAGTTTGGTCTTTAAATTTACTTCTCTACAAAAAAGCAGCATTCACCAAATCATCTACTAATAGCTCTAAGAATTGAATTTTGAATATTTTGAAAGTTACTTGATCCTAAAGTCCTGGAGGTTCCAATCTAATATTTGCATCAAAAAGCATTGAATAACATCTTCATATGGCAGTATTATGTTATAAAAGACTGTGTTTAAAAATACGTTTTTTCCCTTTAGGCACTAAAATTTTAAGGCAATGACTCTAATGAAAGCTGAAAAATCCATTCAATTCTTTAGTTAAATAATCCTCAATCCTGATTATGTTGCAGATCATTTTAATTATGAGGCTTCAGTTGAAAAATCCTGAAATCAAAAGTTAATTATATTTAGTCTAATTTAAAAAAATGTTAATGCTACTTTAATTTTTAGATGGAATTATGTACTTCAGAATACATGGTGTGAGACTGTTTTAACTTATTTCTTATGTATGTTTTATTTCCCACACTTCAAAATTAAGATTCTAGGTTATGAACCATGCAACTGCATTTTGCAGTACTTGGTAAAAAGTAAAATGTTTCAACTCAAGGAGCTTGGAACTTACTACTTTAGATTTATAGCATCTCTTACTGATGAATTTTTAACTATTCCATTCTTTGACATCTTATAAACATAAAAGGTCTATTACAGAAAGTCCTAATGCAATCAGACTGAAGATATCAAGTATCTTTACAGTGATGGAAGTTAAAAATTCAAATACAACCTATTTTATTCAATAGTTTATAAGAGAAAAAGAGAAGGAAATATTCCTCAGTAGCAAGAGCTGACAAAGAAGGGTATCTTGAGAGTCTAGCTCTTTGACACAAAAATCACTGAATTCTTTCACAGAATGTTAATTCAGCAAATCTGTACTAATGCATTTAGTTGTTTGCCAATGTGCTAGTGAGAGGAATCCTGTGTTGGGGGTTGTAATACTAGCTGTTCACTTAAAACTCTCAAAAACAAAAATGAATAAACTAGGGCAATTATATGGAAAAGTGGCAAAATATTGGCAAGTTTACATAATTTCAGTTCCTCAGAATCTAATGAAATGCTCAAGAGGAAGTAAAAACTGTAAATGAGCTAGCAGAATTTAAAACAGGCTCAATCTGTAGTAGACATACAGGACTGTTTTCACCTAATGGTGCATAATTATGGTCACACTGAAAGGCTCCAAGAAGCAGCCCATAACTCCTCTCTTTCTTGTTGGCCAACTTCCTTCCTCTGAATTCAAGCATGTAGTAGGATGCAGAAGTGAGTAGTCAAGGTTCTGAAAATCCTCAAATTCTACACCCCCTCCCAGAGGGAAACAAAGGTCCTCTAGGAGTTCCTCTTCCCCTACTATGTGATTAAAAGCAACTCAACAGAAGCCAGAGGAGTTGCCAATAGTTGCCAGGGGTTTCAGGGTGGTTGGTGAAAGAGAAGGATTTGGTGAAAAAAAAAAAAAAAAATCACCTAGGATTTTTCTGACCATAGAGGCTTTGCAGAATAGATACAGAAGAAAAACAAAAAACCTCTGGGTAGAGTCCACTCAAAAACATCTGAAGCTTAATTCACGTCCTAGGTAACAGAAGAGCAAAACAAAGAAAACAAATTATTATGCTTAGACTGATGAAACAGACAGACATTAAACAACAGGGATTCAGTAACTGACACTCCTCAAGATGAGGAAAGAACAGAGTACCCTGAAGGCCAAGCATACTTGACCTAATGGTCACCAAAAAGAAATTTTTAGTTCCCTCTGGACCTGAAGAAAAGAAGGTGAATTTTAAAATGGTATGCTTGTACCTTCATTAACTGTTTAAAACTATTTGGAAAATCTAATCTTTATAACTTATTCTGAAAACTGACAAATGCTGATTTATTGGGAAAGATGGCTATGCAAAATAAAGAGTCAGGCATGGGAAAACCATTATATGAAAAGGCTAGCTATGAGCATATGTACGACTGTGACTCTTCTTCCCAAAAGGGTCATGAAAAGTTTTAGGAATTTACTGAAGTAGTAGCACTAATTATTGTTATAATGGAATGGATCAAAAATCCCAACCACACTAACCAAAACTAACAAGTGGAGTCGGGAAAATTGAGAGGAATTTTAAGTTAACTGGCAAATGATACACTTAGGAAAAAAACCCAGCACATGATAAACAGAAGACTAACGTATATATACTTCAAGAGACCAAATTAATCAATTTAAAAAATGATCAGCATAAAAAAATGTCCCAAGAACATGAAAGGCAGAATACTAAAGACCAATAATTGAGTCAAACGACACTCTATTTTACTAATAAAAGATTTAAATTAAAACAGTGAGACTTCTTACACTTAACTGGTGAAGATTAATTTCAAAATATAGGTGTGTATGCTGTTGATCAAGAAATTCTACTTCTAAATTTTTTCTTACAGAAATATCTATATAAGATATGCAAACATATATGTGGTGATAACCAATATTTACCTCATATATGGCAGACACTACATAACCTTACAGCATTCTTAACTAAGTATTCCCATTCTGAAGGTGAGGAAACTAAAGCACAGGCGTGGGTAAATAACCTGCCCAAGGTCCCACTAACAATAAGAGCAGGACCCAGTATTATCTTGCCTCAAAAGTCCAAATTCTTAAACAGGCACTACAGACAAGGACGTCCACTGGCTTATCGGGGAAATCAGAAACATTCTAGATGTCCACCAATATGGGACGAAATTCTTCTATATCCATACAATTGAACTCTATGTATTTAATAAAAAGTATATATGTATTGCCATAGACAACAGCTAGGATATAGTAAACAAAAAAGGAAGCAGAACAGGACAATTGCATTTCTGTAAACACACACAGGAGCATTAAGTATGGGGAAGAAAATCTCGAAGTGTACCAAGTTTTGAAGTGTTTATCTTCGAAGAATAGGATGAAAGGGCCTTCCATTTAAAAAATAACATAGCATCGGAAAATGTTTGCAATCAATATGTAATTGAATTAGAACACAAGCTAGATGGATCAACTTTTTACAGCTCTGTGGAATTTGTGTTTCAAGGTAAAGAATCAAGACTCGGGCAGTGACGCACACAATTTCCCTACTTGGTAATCATTCTAACGTATTTTTTCTGTAAGTGGTTTTAGAGCAAGGGCCTAGAGAGGTTACCATCGAAATGCATCTGAACGAAAGTGGTCTATTCTCTTGAAAACTGCAGTAAACACGCAACAAACACACTGAGCGAGTAAGTAGTTGTGAAATCACTGCCAAGGTTAGAAACGTACCAAAGCCCGCGCGGCCCGACAATGCTGAAAGGCTAGGGCTCGTGGCGCGGAAGGGATCCCGCCGCAGGGGCCTGGGTAGCCGGGCGGGTAACCGTACCTCCGTGAGGGGTCCGGCTGGGCGAGACGGCGGCAGTCCCTGCTTGGCTTCGCGCGGACAAGGGCCGACTCGCGCCTTCGACCCCCGTCGGCCCTGGCCCCAGGTGCCCCTCACCTCCCCTGCGAGATTCCCCAACACTCACAACAGATGGAAATTCAAATTTGAAGAGCCCGCCCTCCACTTGGCCCAGGATTGGTGCGCTCAGGAATTGCGTCACCTTGCGTCTCAGGCGACAGGGGTGACCCCTGCCGCGTGGGAAATGCTATTTCCTCAAAAGGTGAGTAACCCCAAGTTGCCGCTGGTACGGCGGAACCCCTCTAGTAGCCTCAGCACTTCTTCTTCAGCAGGTGCGCGCCGCCCCGCGTTTCTCCCGTGATGCTCTGCGGCAGGAAGGCTCACGTCAGACGTCGCCTGCGCGCTTCGGCGCTACTTCTTATTAAGTTTGGCCCGTCTCGGCTACCCTCATCCCCGGCCGAGGTGTTCGCCGGCCTGCTTTATCTGTTCCTTACCTGTCTGTGGCAACCCTTGCTCAATCCATTTGAGAGAGCTGTTAGTTGTCTCAGACCGTCAGATATTTGAGACCGAAAGAGAACGTTTCGTTCTTGAGGGGTAATGGCATGAAGGCAAAGTTATAAACTAAATGGGATGTTTAGTTTGAGTTATTCCTTCAAGAAGTGTGATTTTTTTTTAACCTGATGATCTCAAATCCTAAAAGGTATAATCTCGACTATTCTGGGGTTGCGATACAGGTTGATAGTAGCGCTTACACTGAGCCTGCCTTAGACTGCATCCAGTGGCGCTTTGCTCTAACTAACCACCTTCTGAGTACCGTATATCCTTCGCCTCAACGCCCCGGCAAGACGCAGCCGCCGGCTGGAAGGATTGTGTAGGGCGCCTTCAGCCTTGGGGGCGACAGAGAAGCCAGAGGAGTAACACGTATTTTCAACCCTAAACGCTTTCCAGCTGCAATCATACATTTTCTCTCCCATGAATTCCACCCGCACTGCCCTCCCCAAGTCAACATTTGGGGTAAGAGAGTTTATGTTTCATCCAAGGCAATTCCTCAACATTCTGGAGTCATATTCTGCATTTCTCCGTTTAGAAATGATTGAAATGGTTGTAATGGATTAATTTTTTTATTAAGGTATTATTGATACACATTCTTACGAAGGTTTCACGTGAAAAAACAATGTGGTTACTACATTTACCCATATTATCCAGTCCCCACTCATACCCCAATTCAGTCACTGTCCATCAGTGTACTAAGATGACACAGATTCACTGTCTGACTTCTCTAGGCTACACTTTTTTCCCCGTGATCCCCCACACCATGTGTACTAAACAAAATACCCCTCAATCCCCTTCTCCCACCCTCCCCACTCACCCTCCAACACCCCTCCCCTTTGGTAACCACTAGTTCCTTCTTGGAGTCTCTGAGTCTGCTACTATTTTGTCCCTTCAGTTTTGCTTCGTTGTTATACTCCACAAATGAGGGAAATCATTTGGCACTTGTCTTTCTCCGCCTGGCTTATTTCACTGAGCATAATATCCCCCAGCTCCATCTATGTAGTTGCAAATGGCAGGATTTGTTTCCTTCTTATGACTGAATAGTATTCCATTGTGTATATGTACCACCTCTTCTTTATCCATTCATCTACTGATGGACACTTAGGTTGCTTCCATACTTGGCTATTGTAAAAAGTGCTGCAATAAACACAGGGGTGCATATGTCTTTTTGAATCTGAGAAGTTGTATTCTTTGTGTAAATTCCAAGGAGTGGGATTCCCAGGTCAAATGGTATTTGTATTCTTAGTTTTTTGAGGAACCTTCATATTGCTTTCCACAATGGTGAACTAGCTTACATTCCCACCAGCAGTGTAGAATGGTTTCCCTTTCTCCACATCCTCACCAGCATTTGTTGTTCTTAGTCTTTGGGATGGTGGCTATCCTTACTGGTGTGAGGTGATATCTCATTGTGGTTTTAATTTGCATTTCCCTGATGATTAGAGATGTGGAGCATCTTTTCATGTGTCTGTTGGTCATCTGAATTTCCTCTTTGGAGAACTGTCTCTTCATATCCTCTGCCCATTTTTTAATTGGGTTATTTGCTTTTTGGGTGTAGAGGTGTGTAAGTTCTTTATATGTTTTGGATGTTAACCCCTTGTCAGATATGTCACTTACAAATATATTCTCCCATTCAGTAGGATGCCTTTTTGTTCTGTTGATGGTGTCCTTTGTGTACAGAAGCTTTTTAGTTTGATGTAGTCCCATGAGTTCATTTTTGCTTTTGTTTCCCTTGCTCGAGGAGATGCGTTCAGGAAGAAGTTGCTCATTCTTATATTCAGGAGATTTTTGCTTACATTGTCTTCTAAGAGTTTTATGGTTTCATGACTTACATTCAGGTCCTTGATCCATTTCGAGTTTACTTTTGTGTATGGGGTTAAACAATAATCCAGTTTCATTCTCTTGTATGTAACTGTCCAGTTTTGCCAACACCAGCTGCTGAAGAGGCTATCATTTCCCCAGTGTATGTCCATGGCTCCTTCATCATATATTAATTGACCATATATGGTTTGGTTTATATCAAGGCTCTCTAGTCTGTTCCATTGGTCTATGGGTCTGTTCTTGTGCCAGTACCAAATTGTCTTGAGTACTGTGGCTTTGTAGTAAAGCTTGAAGTTGGGGAGCATAATCCCCCCAGCTTTATCTTCCTTCTCAGGATTGCTTTGGCTATTCGGGGTTTTTTGCGGTTCCATATGAATTTTAGAATGATATTCTCTAGTTCATTGAAAAATGCTGTTGGTATTTTGATAGGAATTGCATTGAATCTGTAGGTTGCTTTAGGCAGGATGGCCATTTTGACAATATTGATTCTTCCTATCCATGAGGACGGGATGTGTTTCCATTTATTGGTATCTTCTTTAATTTCTCTCATGAGTGTCTTGTAGTTTTCAGAGTATAAGTCTTTCATTTCCTTGGTTAAGGTTTACTCCTAGGTATTTTATTCTTTTGAATGCAACTGTGAATGGAATTGTTTTTCTGATTTCTCTTTCTGCAAGGTCATTGTTAGTGTATAGGAATGCCATAGATTTCTGCACATTAATTTTGTATATCGCAACTTTGCTGAATTCAGATATTAGATATAGCAGTTTTGGAGTACATTCTTTAGCGTTTTTTATGTACAATATCATGTCATCTGCAAACAGGGACAGTTTAACTTCTTCCCTGCCAATCTGGATGCCTTTTATTTCTTTGTGTTGTCTGACTGCTGTGGCTAGGACCTCCAGTACTATGTTGAATAGAAGTGGGAAGAGTGGGTATCCTTTTCTTGTTCCCGATCTTAAAGGAAAAGCTTTCAGCTTCTTGCTGTTAAGTATAATGTTGGCTGTGGGTTTGTCATATATAGCCCTTATTATGTTGAGGTACTTGCCCTCTATACCCATTTTTTTGAGAGTTTTTATTATGAATGGATGTTGAATTTTGTCAAATGCTTTTCCAGCATCTATGGAGATGATCATGTGGTTTTTGTCCTTCTTTTGTTGATGTGGTGGATGATGTTGATGGATTTTCGAATGTTGAACCATCCCTGCATCCCTGGAATAAATCGTACTTTATCATGATGGGTGATCCTTTTGATGTCTTTTTGAATTCGGTTTGCTAATATTTTGTTGAGTATTTTTGTGTCTATATTCATCAGGGATATTGGTCTGTAGTTTTCTTTTTTTGTGGTGTCTTTGTCCGGTTTTGGTATTAGAGTGATGCTAACCTCATAGAATGAATTTGGAAGTATTCCCTCTTCTTCTACTCCTTGGAAAACTTTAACAAGGATGGGTATTAGGTCTTCACTAAATGTTTGGTAAAATTCAGCGGTGAAGCCATCTGACCTAGGCGTTTTGTTCTTAGGTAGGGTTTTGATTACCAGTTCAATTTCGATGCTGGTAATTGGTCTGTTGAGATTTTCTGTTTCTTTCTGGGTGAGCCTTGGAAGGTTGTATTTTTCTAGAAAGTTGTCCATTTCTTCTAGGTTATCCAGTTTGTTAGCATATAATTTTTCATAGTATTCTCTAATAGTTCTTTGTATTTCTGTGGTGTCCATAGTGATTTTTCCTTTCTCATTTCTGATTCTGTTTATGTGAGTAGACTCTCTTTTTTTCTTGATAAGTCTGGCTAGGGGTTTGTCTATTTTGTTTATTTTCTCGAAGAACCAGCTCTTGCTTTCGTTGATCCTTTCTATTGTTTTGTTCTTCTCGATTTTATTTATTTCGGCTCTTATCTTTATTATGTCCCTCCTTCTACTGACTTTGGGTCTCATTTGTTCTTCTTTTTCTAATTTCGTTAATTGTGAGTTTAGACTGCTCATATAGGAATGTTCTTCTTTCCTGAGGTAGGCCTGTATTGCAATATACTTTCCTCTTAGCACGACCTTCGCTGCATCCCACAGATTTTATGGTGTTGAAGTATTGTTGTCATTTGTCTCCATATATTCCTTGATCTCTGTTTTTATTTGGTCATTGATCCATTGATTATTTATAAGCATGTTATTAAGTCTCCATGTGTTTGTGGGATTTTTCATTTTCTTTGTGAAATTATTTCTAGTTTCATTCCTTTGTAGTCTGAGAAGCTAGTTGGTACAATTTCAACCTTTTTGAATTTATGGAGGCTGTTTTTGTGGCCTTGTATATGATCTATTCTTGAAAATGTTCCATGTGCACTTGAGAAGAATGTATATTCTGCTGCTTTAGCGTGTAGAGTTCTGTAGATGTCTGTTAGGTCTATGTGTTCTAATATGTTGTTCAGTGCCTCTGTGTCCTCACTTATTTTTTGTGTGGTTGATCTGTCCTTCAGAGTGAGTAGTGTGTTGAAGTCTCCTAGAATGAATGCACTGCATTCTATTTCCCCCTTTAATTCTGTTAGTATTTGTTTCACATATGTAGGAGCTACTGTTTTGGGTGCATAGATATTTATATGGTTATTTCTTCTTGTTGGATTGACCCTTTTATCATTATGTAATGTCCTTCTTTGTCTCTTGTGACTTTCTTGGTTTTGAAGTCTATTTTGTCTGATATAAGTACTGCAACTCCTGCTTTCTTTTCCCTATTAGTTGCATTAAATGTCTTTCTCCATCCCTTCACTTTCAGTCTGTGTATGTCTTCGGGTTAAAAGTGAGTGTCTTGAAGGCAGCATATAGATGGGTCTTGTTTTTTATCCATACAGTGACTCTATGTCTTTTGACTGGTGCATTCAGTCCATTTAAATTTAGGGTGATTATGGATAGGTATGTACTTATTGGCATTGTGGTCTTCAGATTCATGGTTACCAAAGATTCAAGGTTAACTTCCTATATATCTAAGAGTCTAACTTAACTCACTTAATATGCTATTACAAACACAATCTAAAGGTTCTTTTTTGTTTTGTTTTTTTCTTCCTCCTTTTTCTTCCTCTTCCATTCTTTATATATTAGGTATCATATTCTGTACTCTTTGTCTATCCCTTGATTGGCTTCAGGGATAGTTAATTTAATTTTGCATTTTCTTAGTAATTAGCTGTTCTGCTTTCTTTACTGTGGTTTTATTACCTCTGGTGACAGCTATTAAACCATAGGAACACTTCCATCTATAGCAGTCCCTCCAAAATACACTGTAGACATGGTTTGTGGGGGGCAAATTCTCTTGGCTTTTGCTTATCTGGGAATTGTTTAATCCCTCCTTCAAATTTAAATTATAATCTTGCTGGATAAAGTAATTTTGGTTCAAGGCCCTTCTGCTTCATTGCATTAAATACATCATGCCCCTCCCTTTCTGGCCTGTAAGGTTTCTGCTGAGAAGTCTGATGATAGCCTGATGGGCTTTCCTTTGTATGTGATCTTATTTCTCTCTCTTGCTGGTTTTACGGGTCTGTCCTTATCCTTGATCTTTGCCATTTTAATTACTATATGTCTTGGTGTTGTCTTCCTTGGGTCCCTTGTGTTGGGAGATCTGTGCACCTCCATGGCCTGAGAGACTATCTCCTTCCCCAGATTGGGGAAGTTTTCAGCAATCACGTCCTCAAAGACACTTTCTATTCCTTTCTCTCTCTTTTCTACTTCTTCTGGTACCCCTATAATGCGAATATTGTTCCATTGGGATTGGTCACACAGTTCTCTCAATATTCTTTCATTCTTAGAGATCCTTTTTTCTCTCTGTGCCTCAGCTTCTTTGTATTCCTCTTCTCTAGTTTCTATTTCATTTATCGTCTCCTCCACCGTGTCCAATCTGCTTTTAGTTCCGTCCATTGTGCTCTTCAATGATTGGATCTCCGATCGTAATTCATTCCTGAGTTCCTGAATATCTTTCCGTAACTCCATGGGCATGTTAATGATTTTTATTTTGAATTCCCTGTCAGGGAGCTCATGAAGTCAATATCATTTAAATCTTTCTCAGGGGTTGTATTAATAATTTTACTCTGGACTTGGTTCCTTTTGCATTTCATATTTGTGTATGGCGCCCTCTAGTGCCCAGAAGCTCTACTCTCTGGAGCTGCTCAGCCCCTGAAACAATGTCTGGGATTGCAGGGGAGTGGTATTGGTGCGTTGAGGGAGGAAAGAGCTGTTTCCTGCTTCCCGGCTGCTATGCCTGTCATCATAGAAGGGGTTCTTGGAGCTGTGTAGGCAGCCAGGGAGCGGGAGCACCTGAAGATTGTGAAAGCCCCCAGTCTGCTGGGCAGAGTGCACCTGGACAATTTTGTCTACCTGTCCTTTCTCCTGAGCAGTAAGCTCTGTGCAATCTTTGCCCCTTTAGCAGCCCTCTTGTTAAGGGCTTCTTTGTTAGGAAGTCTCTCAGACTGCCCGCCTTACTTTATCCCAGAGCAGCTGGATATGGATTCCTGCTTTCCACAAGCAGCTGGAATCTTAGTGTCTCCAGGAATTCTGCCTGTCTTAGCTTTACAACCCCCATTATGAGAGTATCAGGCAAACACCATGAAATGTAGGTTTGTGCTCCCAGAGCAGATCTCCAGAGTTAGGTATTCAGCAGTCCCAGATCTCCACTCCCTCCCTGCTCCATTCCTCTTTATCCTGCTGGTGAACTGGGGTGGGGGAAGGGCTTGCATCCTGCAGGACCACAGCTTTAGTACATTACCTTTTCCTTGGGGGGGGCGGTCTGCTCTTGTCTCCAGGTGTATGTAGTTTGTTGCAGTCCTCTTTCCTGTTGCTCTTTCAAGAGTAGTTGTATTAGTTATATTTTCATATTATATGTGGTTTTAGGAGGAAGTCTTTGTCTCACCTCTCACACCGCCATCTTTCTGGATTAATTTTTTATGTAACTTTTTTGCAATCCCCTCCTTTAAATCCTGTATCCACTAAATCTTGTGCAGCGCAAGTATCAGGATCCAAAATACAAATTTAAAACATGCTGATGAATGCAAGTAAGAAAAGAAACTATTTTGGCTAGGAGGGAGGGGTTTCTACCTATGCAGTATAATGAGAAAATGGCTGGATGTGGATTTGCACCAAATTTGTGGGAAAAGCCCAGATTCAATATATATGTTAAGTGACATGCAGGAATACTCTTTGTGGGACAAAAGGACTTTGAATACCTAGCCATTCATATTTCAAAGCATTTGAAATAGAGATATGAGAGATTCTATGCCTGATGATGGATATAGCCATGGCTCACACATTCGGGTGATGTAGGAACTTTGAAATACTAAGGGTAGAATGGCTGAAAGGATTGTGTAGACTTCTACTTTTGTAATTAGTTTTTTCTCATGTGAGAAGTAACTAGTCTGTAGCATGCTCCAGGGGGAACAGCTACAGGAATTTACATACAAATGACCACTGGTTTTCTAAGCAAAACTGCCTAAAACAGTTGTGAATAACAAAATGTGATGAGAAGACATAGAGACCAAAAGACAATGTTTATCTGTCCACTGGGACATCAACATACTGTCCTGGATGGGCTCTTTTTTAAGTTTCTATCTCCCAGGAGGGCAGAGCTTCTCCTGGTCACAGTCAGACACCTGGGATTATTTGTCCAGTCCTAAGTGTAACTCATGAGAACAGATGCAGACCCACTTAGGGTCCAAATGACAGACGAAGGAGAAAGGGACTGGAGGCCTCACCTTGTGTGGGAGTTGCCACCAAGGCATCTGGATATGCTTAGCCTGGAGGAATATTCCCATGACCATGGTTAGTTCCAGAAGCAGTACTAATCGACTATATGGCATTTTGGTGGAATTCGAAAAAAAATGCTTTCTTCAGGACCAGTAGTTCTCAACCTGGGGTGAATTTTGCCCCCCTAGGGGACATTTGATGCTCTCTGAAGTAATTTAAATCATAAATGTCATAATGAGAAGGATGCCACTGGTATCTAGTGAGTAGAGGATAGGAGGCCTACTGTACATCTACAATATGCAGGACAGCCCCTCCACTACAGAACTATCCTATCTAAAATGTCAGGAATACCAAGATTCAGAAACCCAATACTTGGAAGATGTAGCCCTGCAACAGGATTTAATTTCCTTTCATTCTCAGCTGCGTTCGTTTATGTAAGGTACAACTGTACAATCACTACTGCCTGTCTGGGCCTTGAAGAGAGATGAGGATGGAGTCAACAGGGAAATTATCCAGGTTTTGTGAGAGGAGGACCCTTCAGTGAGAAAGACTGCCAAGGAGATTGCTGTGTGACAGATATACACAAACACATTAACATATCATTACAAATTGTAACAAGTGTTGTGAAGGTGATTCAGCTGAAAGCTGATGGTAAAATGGAATTAAGAGTACAAGATATTTATTGGGAGATGAGACTTGTAAAAGTTTAAGGAAAAGGAAGAAGGATTGGGCTTGGTATATTTTCAGATCTTGATGCATATCTGACATTTATGAAAGAAAAAAGAGAGCAAAATCGAGCAGAGTAAGCTTGAGATTGCAATGCAGATTTGACATAGTATTGGGAGATTTGGAGTAGCCCATCAGAGGACTTCTGTAGTGTGCAGAAATGGGCGGGTTCTACAATACATCATGTTGGAAGCTGCCTGGGAAGAATATGGCCTGGGCTTAAAGCCTTTTTTATTTAACAAATTGAAAAAATGTTTTAAATTGGGATGTAATAGCCATATATATATATATATATATACATACATACATATATATACATGTATGTACATTTATATATTTATACTAAAATGATCACCAAAATATGTCTAATTAATGTTCATCAGCATATAAAGATACAAATTTTTTTTCTGGTCACAAGAACATTTAAAATCTATTCTCTTAGCAGCTCTCAAATTTACTATATAGTTTTTAAAGCAATAGTCACCCCAGCACGAGAACATTTAAAATCTATTCTCTTAGCAATTCTCAAATTTACTATACAGTTTTTTAAGCTGTAGTCACCCCATTGTACATTACATCCCCAGGACTCATTTAATTATAACTTGAAGTTTGTACCTTTTGACCATCTCTACCTATTTTGCCCACCCTCTTCCTCTTCTTGCAATCATCAATCTGTTCTCTGATCTATTCTCTATCTATGAATTCAGTTTTGTTTTATTTTATATTTCACATATAAGTGAGGTCATACACATTTCTCTTTCTAACTTATTTAACTTAGTATAATTCCCTCAAGGTACATCCAGGCTGTGGCAAATGGCAGGAATTACTTTTCCTTTATGACTGAATAATATTCCATTGTTTATATATACACCACATTTTCTTTATCCATTCCTCAATCAGTGGACACTTACATGTTTTCCATGTCTTGGCTATTGTAAATAATGCTGCAGTGAACACAGAGGCACAGTAAACTCTACTCCTTATAGAGCAGTGACACTTTCATGAGAGGAGGTCAGAGTTGTATACATCTATTCCTGCCACAGAGGATAATTAAAAGATTATAACAGGAGGAATTTATTTTCAGTGGCTTTCAATTTTTTTTTGTTGAAAAAGGAATATGTTCTACATTGTAACCTAATAAACAGAAAATGCATATAACTAAAACAAGAGTTTTTAAAACATTTCTTACCTTTAGTGTGTGCAATCCATGGTATTTTCCTCTTAGATTCCCCCACCCTTTTTTTAAAATAATTTTTTGGTATCATTAATCTACAATTACATGTGCAATATTATGGTTATTAAACTACCCCCTTCATCAGGTCCCCCCCCACCAATCCCATTACAGCCACTGTCCATCAGTGTAGTGAGATACTATAGAATCACTACTTGTCTTCTCTGAGTTGTACAGCCCTCCCCATCCCCCCCAACATTACATCTGCTAATCATAATACCCCTTTTTCCACCTTGTCCCTCCCTTCCCACCCATCTTCCCCAGTCCCTTTCCCTTTGGTAACTATTAGTCTGTTCTTGGGTTCTGTGAGTCTACTGCTGTTTTGTTCCTTCAGTGTTTTTCTTTGTTCTTAAACTCCACATATGAATGAAATCATTTGATACTTGTCTTTTTCAGCTTGGCTTATTTCACTGAGCATAATACCCTCTAGCTCCATCCATATTGTTGCAAATGGTAGGATTTGTTTTCTTCTTATGGCTGAATAATATTCCATTGTGTATATATACCACATCTTCTTATCCATTCATCTACTGATAGACACTTAGGTTCCTTCCATTTCTTGGCTTTTGTACATAGTGCTGCGATAAACAAAGGGGTGCATATGTCTTTTTCAAACTGGGCTGCTGGTAAATACCTAGGAGTGGGATTCCTGAGTCAAATGATATTTCTATTTTGAGTTTTTTGAGGAACCTCCATACTGCTTTCCACAATGGTTGAACTAATTTGCATTTCCACCAGCAGTGTAGGAGGGTTCCCTTTTCTCCACATCCTAGCCAACATTTGTTGTTGTTTGTGTTGTGGATGTTGGCCATCCTCGCTGCTGTGAGGTGATAGCTCATTGTGGTTTTAATCTGCATTTCTCTGATGATCAGTGATGTGGAGCATCTTTTCATGTGCCTGTTGGCCATCTGAATTTCTTCTTTAGAGAAGTGTCTATTCATGTCCTCTGCCCATTTCTTAATAGGATTATTTGCTTTTTGTTTGTTAAGGTGCGTGAGTTCTTTGTATATTTTGGATGTCAACCCCTTATCAGATACATCATTTGTAAATATATTTTCCCATATTTTAGGATGTCTTTTTGTTCTACTGATGATGTCCTTTGCTGTACAGAAGGTTTTCAGCTTGATATAGTCCCATTTGTTCATTTTTGTTTTTGTTATCCTTGCCCGGAGGGATATGTTCATAAAGAAGTCGCTCATGTTTATGTCCAGGAGATTTTTGCCTATGTTTTTTTCTAAGAGTTTTATGGTTTCATGACTTACATTCAGGTCTTTGATCCACCTTGAGTTTACCTTTGTGTATGGGGCTAGACAGTAGTCCAGTTTCATTCTCTTACATGTAGCTGTCCAGTTTTTCCAACATCAGCTGCTGAAGAGGCTGTCATCTCCCCATTGTATATCCAAGGCTCCTTTATCAAATATTAACTGACTGTATATGTTTGGGTTAATGTTTGGATTTTCTATTTGGTTCCACTGGTCTGTGGGTCTGTTTTTGTGCCAATACCAAATTGTCTTGATTACTGTGGCTTTGTAGTAGAGCTTGAAGTCAGGGACCGTAATTCCCCGTTTTATTCCTCCTTCTCAGGATTGCTTTGGCTATTCGGGGTCTTTTGTGGTTCCATATGAATTTTAGAACTATTTGTTTCAGTTCATTGAAGAATGCTGTTGGTAGTTTGATAGGGATTACATTGAATCTGTAGATTGCTTTAGGTAGTATAGCCATTTTGACAATATTTATTCTTCCTAGCCAAGAGCATGGGATGAATTTCCATTTGTTAGTGTCCTCCTTAATTTCTCTTAGGAGTGTCTTGTAGTTTTCAGAGTACAGGTGTTTCACTTCCTTCATTAGGTTTATTCCTAGGTATTTTATTCTTTTTGATGCAATTGTGAATGGAATTGTTTTTCTGATTTCTCTTCCTGTTAGTTCATCGTTAGTGTATAGGAAAGCAACATATTTCTGTGTGTTAGTTTTGTATCCTGCAACTTTGCTGAATTCAGATATTAGTTCTAGTAGTTTTGGAGTGGAGTCTTTAGGGTTTTTTATATACAACATCATGTCATCTGCAAATAGTGACAATTTGACTTCTTCTTTACCAATCTGGATGCCCTGTATTTCTTTGTTTTGTCTGATTGCCGGCCCCACTCTTTTTTTGAGTGCATTTTAATTGCATTTTCAATACAGTGTGAATATTTTCATGTTTCTGCATTTTAAGGCTTTTTTTCTCTTTTTAAAATAAGTTAAGATGAAACTCACATAACTTAAAATTAACTATTTTAAAGTATACAATACAATGGCATTTAGTACATTCATGATGTTGTGCATGACCATCTACAAAAATTTTTCACCACCCCAAAAGGAAATCCTATCCCCCTTAAACAATCATTCTCAGTTGTCCATACACCACAATCCTTGTCAACCACCAATCTGCTTTCTGTCTGTATGAATTTACTCACTCTCCATACTTCACACAAATGGGATCATAAAATATGTGACTTTTGCATCTGTCTTCCTTCACTTAGCATAATTGTTTTCAGGTTTATACGTGTGGTAGCACATATCAGTACTTCATTGCTTTTTATGGCTGAGTAATAATATTCCATTTTAAGTGTATATCACATATTCTTTCATTGCCAGTTGGGTTGTTTCTACTTACATATATAACATTCTACTTTGAATTTGCTACCAATCCGCCTTCAATAGCATACAAAACTGCTCCTATAAAGCTCTGTTCCCTCTTTTATGTTGTAACTGTCACAAATTATATCTTTATACATTGTATCTTATTATCATAGATTTATAATTATTGTTTTATGCATTTGTGTTTTAAATCATATAAAAGAATAGGAGATAAAAACCAAAAATACAATACTGGATTTTATATTTACTTATATAATTACATTTATCTTCATTTCTTCTTATTGCTTTGAGTTGCTATCCAGTGTCTCTTTATATTAGCCTCAAGATCTCCCTTTAGTATTCCTTATAGAGAAGGTCTACTAATGACAAATGTCTTTGCTTATCTGTGAATGTCTTAGTTTCCCTTCATTTTTGAACTGTAGTTTTGCCAGATACAGAATTCTTGTTAGACAGTCTTTTTCTTTCAGTGCTTTGAAAGAAAAGTTTGCCTTTTGGCCTCCATAGTTTCTCATGAGAAACCATATGTTAATGTTATTTAGGATCTCTTGTATATGATATATCTCTCTTTTTACAGCTTTCAAGATTCTCTTTTTCATTTTGTCATTTGATAATTTGAATATTCTGTGTCTCTGTATGGATCTCCTTGTGTTTATCCATCTTGGAGGTTTTTTAATTTCTTGTATATATATATTTCATCACATTTGGGGAGTTTTGGGTCATTTCTTTAGATACTCTTTCAGCTTCTTTATCTCTCCTCTCCTTCTGGACTCCCATAATGCATATATTGATATACTTGATAGTTCCTATAGGTATCTTAGGCTTTGCTTATTTTTCTTCATTCTTACTTCTCTATACTCCTCAAACTGGGTACTTTCAGTTGACCTATCTTCAGTTTTGCTCATTCTTTTTTATGCCTGCTCCAATCTTGTAACTTGTTAGTAAATTTTCATTTTAGTTATATTTTTCAGCTTCACAGTTTCCATTTGGTTCCTTATCATAATTTCTATCTCTTTATTGATATTTTCTGTTTCTTGAGAGATCATTCTGCTTGTTTCCTTCAACTCTTTGTGGTTCTCTTTTGCAATTTGAGCAGCTGACCTAAGTTATTTTTCTAGTAAGTCCAATGTCTCTTTCCTCAGGGGCAATTTCTGTTAATTTATTCTGTGAATGGGCACTTTCTTGTTTCTTTGCATACTTTATAATTTTTTTTGTTTGAAAATGGACATTTTAATATTAAAATGTGCTAACTCTGAAAACAGATTATTTTCCCTTATTAGGCTTTATTTTTGTTGGTTGCTGTGGTCTGTAGCTACTTGCTTGTTTAGTTATTTTTTCTATTCTGTTTTTGTAAAGTGTCATGTGTGGTTTCTGAAGTCTCTGTTCCTTTAGCTGTGTTTAGCTAGTGTTTGATACAGATTTCCTTGATCACCAGGAGCTAGAATAAAATGAAAAGAAAAATAAGATAAGGTAAACTAATAAAGAAAATAAAATATCACCACAGGTGAAAGCTTAGGGTCTTTTTGAGCATGTATTCTGCCTGAGGCATGTACATAGCTTTCTAAATTCCCTAGTATATGCAGGCATTTTTGAATACCCTAATTTCCCAGAGAAACTCTTTCCCCCTGTTTTTTCCTTCTGGGCTTTCAGTACATCTATTGTTTTCCTCAGCAGTAATCTTTTGCCCCAGCTGGCAGCATATTGTTTATTTGTCTTATAATTTTTTGAGAAATGTTTATTTGTAGCTATTTTTCTGTGCTGAGTGGATTCCAAGTTACACAAAATAAAGATATGCACCATGTATCATTCTTTCACGTAGCCCCTGATCTGGTTAGAACAGCCAAATACAATTCTTGGAGAATAAAGTCTCTTGTGCTCCCTCCAGTACCAGGAACTAGAGTCCCACTCAAGGAATTTGGTGTGCTGTCTTCAAGACTGCCACTGAGCCAGGGAGGGGAATACAGTAAGGGAAGTTAAAAATACCTCGTATAAAGCTTTCCTATTTCTTTTAAGTTGCCTCTTTCTTGATTCAGCACTTTTTGGTTACTTTAAACCTTTGACTGCTCTCCAGAGTTTTTGATTCTAAGCTGATTCTCACATATTTTGTTTGAATTTTTTTTTTTTTTGATGTTTAAAGTAAATCCTTGGAATTACCTCTTTTGCCATTTTTACTTGGTCAGGCTTTCTGAGTGAAGAAAGTTGACTTGCAATGATGATAAATAATGTGTCCTTTTACCAGATCCAATTACGCCTTGCATTCCAAGGGGGGTGAAATCCTGAGCCATCTGTTTATATTCTGACCTTAGTGAGATAAGATTTCTCTCCTCTCAGGAGATGACAGTGTTGCTGTATAGCAGTTGCTATGTGAGCTCTTAGATTCTTAATTTCAGGGCTCCTCTCCTATGGTGCAAGACCCCTCTTTTTACATATGAAGGCATAAACTATCTCGTTCTTATTACATCACCCCAGAGAGGAAGAATGGAGCTAAGGAAACCAATGTGATTATTGCTGTGAGTAATGATAGTCTGTCCTGATCTACAAACCTCATGTTTGCTATCAAGACAAGAGAAATAAATATGATTAAAAGCTTGTCAATTACTAAAATGATTTAATAACCTACAGCAATATGAAAAACATACTGCAGATTACCTTATTATATTAATGACTGAAGGTAGCCTTCTGTGAGGCAATATTATTTAAGCTGAGGCCTAAAGGATGTTAAGAGTTAGCTAAGTAAAGGAAGGGAAACATTCCAGGACCATCTGGGATGATGACATTGATATGGAAAGAGTACAATAGTTTATTTGAAGAAAGAAAAGAAAAGCTAGTAGAAGAGTGGTGATGGCTAATGTTAGAGAGTTAGGTAAGAGCGTGATCATTTCAAAGGAGTATGTTAAGAACTCTAAAGGCAAAGGGAAGACATTGAATCTTTTAAGTAGGAGAGTAGCAAGTTCAGATTTGTTTTTAAGAGATCGCTTTGGCTGTATTGTAGAGATTGTCATTTTCTAATGTTGGAAAGGAAAACTAAATAAATATTGATGGGAATAAAAGAGGCATGTCTCAGTAAAGTCTTTTGGCATGGAACAGAAAAGAGGCCAACTTAAAAAGACAGAATGACTCAGGTATACTCTGTCTATAACTGGGGACAAATTAAATATTGTAATCACTTAATTTTCTTCTGCTACAAATTGTTGAAAGCTTATATTGATAATTTGGTTTAATTTTTTCTTTTTCTTTTGAAATAGAGATTCATAGGAAGTTGCAAAGATAGTACTGAGAGCTCCTGAGACCCCTTCATTCATTTTCCCCCTGTGGTTACATCTTATATAATTACAAGTACAGTACAAAATCAAAACTAGGAATTTGACATTGGTACAATGTGTTTATAGCTCTGTGTCAGTTTATCTCATTTGTAGATTTGTGTAACTATCATCAAATCGAGAAATGAGACTATTTCAGCACCAGGAAGAGCACCCTCATTCTATTCCTTTATAGTCAAACCTGTACCCTCCCTCTCAAAAATCCTAACCCCTGGCATCACTAATATGTTTTCTATCTCAGTAATTTTGTTATTTCCAAAGTGTTTATGAGCAGAATCGTCATCACATGTTACCTTTTGAGATTGTCTTTGTTTTTCACTCAGTATAATTCTCTTGAAATCCATTCAAGTTGTGCGTATCAATAGTTTGTTCATTTTAATTTATAGACATACTTACAGTTTATTTAATCATTCATCTATTGATGGACATTTTGATTGTTTCAGGTGTTTTGCTGTTAAAAATAAAACTGTTATAAACACAAGTTTTTGTGTGGATTCAGGTTTCTTTGGGATAAATACCTAGGAGTATAATTGCTAGGTCATATTGTAAGTGTATGTTTAGTTTTTTAAGCAACTGGCAAATTGTTTTCCATAGTGGCTGTACTGTTTTACAATCCCACCACCAGTGTATGAGTGATTCAGTTTCTAAACATTCTTACCAGCACTTGAATTTTAGAAGGATTGCTTTGGCAGTGTATGGAGAACTGATTAGAGTAGGATGACAGTATAGATGAAAAGTCTATTATAGTTTTTGTAGCAAAGTAAGGCATGATGAGATCCTAACACAAAGCTTTAGAAGTAGAGATAGATTAGAAAAAGATTAAGGGAGTATAATTGACAGAATTAAATGGCCAGTTTAATATGGGATCTGGGTGATGGAAAATTTTAAAACAAAACCTTGTTTCTGGTTTGGGCAATTTGTTGCATAATGGTAACATTCAGAGATGTAGGTAATACCAGAAAAGGTACTGGTCTTGAGTTAAGAAGATATATTTAGTTTGGGCTTAGTGATTTTGTCTTTTTATGTGTATGTGTGGGAGAGCTTGGTGATTTTAAAATTTCTGTATAACATCCAAGTGGGATTGCCCAGTAGGCAGCATGCTATATAGGCCTGAAAATAGCAGTTAATAAGAGAATGGATTTTTGAGTCAGATAATCTTGATACAAATCCCAGTTCTTTCTCTTACTCTTTCTGTATCTATTGGCAAGTTACTTTACCTCCATTTCCTCAATTATGAGAAGTAATTATTGGGAGAGTCAAAGAAGGCAATATATATAAAATAATGAAGTACTCATTAAGTACTCATTAAATGGTAGTTGCTGTTATTATTATAGTTCGCAATTTTGAACCACTTTTCTGTAATGTCAAATGTTGCCCCAAGACAAAAGTGATAAGGGCTACAATGCACTTATCATTGCTAAAATGCACAAAGATTCTGTACAATATCTCTAAGTTGTGGCCACTTTGACCACATCTTGGTCTAATTCTGCCACCTGAAGATCCCTGCTATTCAAATAAACCACAGCATCCCAGCCCTTTCCCAATTTGAGGGGAAATGCCTGAAATCTCACTGTAGACCTACTGCCTCCTTGTCCTCCTTGTGCTGAGCTGGTTTCTAGGAATGAAGGAATGAGCGGAGAAGACTGATTTGGTTTTTTTCTTGCTAACTCATCTAGTCCACACTGAGTGGCTGCACTGCGGGGTTTGTAGTAGTGTTTATTAGGGGCCAAGAGGGCACAATGCCCAGATCTAATATTTAGCCTTGTGGTATGTAGTCCTCTTCAACAACCAACAGGAGTGAGGCCTGCGGTCCTGTCTAGTGTACTTTGACCCATAAGTGTCTTTGTTCTTGCTTCTGACTGTTGTGCTAATTGGGCTAATTTCTGGGTCAGCTTTCATACCTTGTGATTCATACTGAAAGCTTACAGGCACTATCCCACAGCCTTTAATGTCCAACATAAATAGACACCCGCATCATTCCAGTTGCTTCAGTTGTCTGTGCATTACCTACCATCTTCCCAGTTCCTAGAGCATACTGGAACCTGTACAATGTGTTTTAGAATGTTCCAAATGTCCCAAATGTCTGTTTTCAGCAACACTTTCCAGTGAGTAGCTCTTCCTTGCTAACAAAACATGATGCCACATGTAATGGCTTTGCTGCATTGAAGGAGGGTCTGACTAAGGCTCTCCTGTAGCTTAGCTCTGATGCCATCTTGTGGTTCGATGGGTGGATACACAGGGAGCCTTTTATTCAGGTCTTATCTCCTGCCTGCTGCCCTCTTAAATTGCTTTAAAAGTAATTTTCCTCTGCCTTTTTTCTGGATTTTGTTTCCCCAGTTGAGGAGAGAGGAAAATCCAAGAGTTCAATGCCTTTCACACTCTCTTGGTTCCGTGGGTTGCAGGGAAGTTCTTCCCCTGTGCCTCAAGGATGATTTCACCTAGATTTCCCATAGGTATTTTGAATTTGCCACATTCAGATTAGAATTCTGCATCATTCTGCCTATTCTCACTCTTCTGCATCCCCTGTCCACCTCCACCCCTCCCTCTCAGTGAATCCCACTCTTAAACTCTTTCCTCCTCTGCTCTTTATTGTTTATCTGCTGTTAAATAATGGGCCTAAGAGCCATTCTAGATTTTCCCCCCTCCCGTTCCTCCCCTTTTCTGCCTCCCAATTCCAAATGAACACTAATTTCCTATCTATTTCCTCAATTCTTCTGCCACTGAGTTATGACCTTTAATATTTTTCACTAAAGCTATTGCAGTTGTTTTTCTCTATCATGTTTCCTATCTTACAGACTTTCCCATCTCAAAATGTTCCTTTATGTTGTTTCCAGCTTGATTTATCTGAAACTCAAACTTGAATTGCTTGGTACCTCTGCAGAGCCCGTAAAGGGTAAAGCCCGTCCTTGACATAGCTTAAAAGGTATCCTGTGAGTTGGCGTTTGTGTTTCTGAGCCTCCTTTCCAATCACTCCTGACCTCACACATAACATTTTGTAACACAGTTCCTGGAATACAGTGAACTGTTTTATGCCTCTGGGCATTTGTTCAGGCCATTCCCTTCTGTTTCGGAACAAACGTCTGTAGGTCTGTCTCTGCAGCTTGTTCAAGTCCACTAGAAGCATCCTGCAAAACATGGTATGCATCTGTTTGGGCCTGTAAAAAGCAGATGGATCACTCAAATGAGTAATTGAAGAGACTAATGGAAGGGTGCCTGGAAGACAATTTAATGAGGAGAATATTTACAAACAGGAACCATCAAGGGATGGCGAAATGCCCAAAACCAGCTGGAAGCCTTTACCTCTCCTAGACAAGGGGATGCAAGGGGAAGGAGCAGTGTTACTGGGACCTGGAGAGCCTGTAACTGTGTGTGAGAATACTCCCAACAGTTGCTGTGTCTGAAAGCAGGGGAATGCAGTCACTGACAAGAATGTGTGGGGATGGAGGGAGAGTTGAATAAATAGCCCAGCCCCTCTCTCTTTCCACCCTCTGCTGTGCTGGTGCTTTTCACTGGCTGATTCTAAATGGAAGCCAAAGGCTAAGGAGGCCAGGTGGTCATGATGCAGCCCACAGATGTATCCTCCCAGAAAGGGGCAGAGAATGGTGGAGAGCTAAAAAGAGAACAATCTGCATGGAGTAGAAACTTGTCTACTAGTGTTCTGTGAGAGCAACAGGGGACGAGTGCTAGGGATGGTGCCTTTTAATATGAAGACTCAATTAATGTTTCAGATGGTAATTAGTCCCTCAGCTTTGACAGGTGTCCTCAAATCTTAGGCTGGGGGAGGAGGTCTGGGAAACTTCCTTTTTTAATGCAGACTCTCAATCATTTCTCCCGTTTTCAGTTCAACTCCATATTTTGCCTGCAGATGTCACTGGAGCTTCCAATTCCCAAATGTTTCTGGGATTTGCAATACAAATCAGCTTCCTTACCCTTTAGGGTAGGTCTCTGATACCTCTTATTCTTTAAGTCAGTTTTCATTAAAACATTATCTACACTATCGTGGTCAGGAAATAAATCTTTCATTTGTTCTAAAGGGAGACATCATTTCTATCTTTCAAGACTGTTTTCCATTCAAACATTCTTGAAAAAATAGTCTGGAACAAAAGCTGTCAATGCCTCTTTATAACTCAAGCAGAAGCATGAGACCACTGGAAAACTGTCTCTCAACAGTAAAAAAGTGAAATAATCAATTCGTGGATTGGCTTTTTTAAAAAAGAGGAGTTTCTGAGATAATAATTTCTAAATTTCTCATCGGTAGAGACCAGACATCAGAAACAGACAGTGTTAAAGTATGCATTATGTTTTTACTCCTTTTCAGGCAACTTCTGTTTCATGAATCAGATATTAAGTGCTTTTCTCAGGAAAGTTCCATCTGCCTCACAGTAAGTACAATTTTCCTCAGACTACAGCATTGAAATGCATATCAGTCAGTCTTAGATTTTGGTATTGATGAGTTTTCTGGTTTCTTTTTTTTTTTTTTTGGTGACATAGTTGATATTGGGAAGTTGGGAAAGGCTATATAGAAAGACTGAATAAAAAGTCAGCAAAATGCTTTCTTTTTCTTTGTAGGAAAATGTGATCTTTGCTTAACTTTCTAATTATGTTTTTCTGGAAACCTGATAAAGGTAGTCT
This sequence comes from Phataginus tricuspis, assembly GCA_029783875.1. Lineage (NCBI taxonomy): Eukaryota > Metazoa > Chordata > Mammalia > Pholidota > Manidae > Phataginus > Phataginus tricuspis. Next base: position 55,615,019 of record JAQQAC010026072.1, on the reverse strand, counting down.
ATCAGTTATGTAACTGGCAATATGTTTATGGTAAAAACCACCCTGATTGGTGAATTCACCTAGACCCTAGGAAGGTTGTGAAGAAATATAAATTATTCGTGTGAAGCCCAAACTGTGATCGTTCCTAAGTACCTCAACATGTCTTTTGCGGGGAACCAGAAGCTATGCCCATGAATGTTGGTTCTCTCTGGGACATGGACCTTCTAACACAGGATGCCCTTTGCACATATTCAGGCTGGACCCATTTTATTTCACTTGAACTGCTACTTGGGGTGATCAGTGAAGACCAGCCCTGGACTAGTGGACTGCTGTAAGGACTCCTGCATAAGAAAAAGGCCTGATCCCGCTCTGCTGCCTTGCTTTTGCCCTTGCCCTCTTTTGGTTCTGTGTGTGACCTATTCTGGTCTTGTGAGAAAATTTCAAATTTTTATTTAGATGGGATTACTTATCAAGAAGTTCAGGAAAATGCTAGAGCAAGCCATATTAATAGGTTTCAACAGGACATTTGACAAGGACTTCTGAAATTTGAGAACTTTTTGTTTGTGGGATGGGGTGATGGGTGTATAATTTCTGAAATAACACTGGCTGAGTGATGCCCACTAATGGCTGTTTTGAGAGCTCTCTCTGCCCGAACAAACCTAAAAGAATATGAATATGGCACAAAGAGATCCTGACCCTTCATATCACTTAACTTACTTCCAAGACGTAGTCTTAGGCATGAGGGGGAGGGTAACTATCAAAAAAGCAGCTAATATGTGTTGGATTTATTTAACACACTGCTAAAAGCACTCTCTCCCTCTGACCCGCCCTCCCACACCCCTCCCGTTTGGTAACTGCTAGTCCCTTGGAGTCTGTGAGTCTGCTGCTGTTTTGTTCCTTCAGTTTTGCTTTGTTGTTATACTCCACAAATGAGGGAAATCATTTGCCACTGCTCTTTCTCTGCCTGGCTTATTTCACTGAGCATAATATCCTCCAGCTCCATCCATGTTGTTGCAAATGTATTTATTCAACAAAGTGCTAAAAGCACTTTACATGAATTGACACATTTAATCTTCACAACCTCCCCTGAGGCAGTTATTCACCCATTTTGTAGATGAGGAAATCAAGGCACAGTGAGGTTAAGTATGCTAGCCCAAGGACACACAGCCGGCAGAGCTGGGCATCTATTTCCACGTTCATATTCTTTCTTTTTATATAATTAAAAATTTTTTTTATTAAGGTATTATTGATATACACTCTTATGAAGGTTTCACATGAAAAAACAATGTGGGAAATCACAGCCTCTTCAACAGCTGGTGTTGGCAAAACTGCACAGCTACATGCAGGAGAATGAAACTGGATTATTGTTTAACCCCATATGCAAAAGTAAACTCGAAATGGATCAAGGACCTGAATGTAAGTCATGAAACCATAAAACTCTTAGGAGACAACATAGGCAAAAATCTCCTGAATATATGCATGAGTGACTTCTTCCTGAACTCATCTTACTATACCCAAGGACAGTGACTGCATTGGGGTATGGATGGGGACTTGATAATATGGGTAAATGTAGTAACCGGCATTTGTTGTTCTTAGTCTTTTTAATGTTGGCCTTGTTTCTCGAGCAAGGGAAACAAAAGCAAAAATGGATTCATGGGACTACATCAAACTAAAAAGCTTCTGTACAGCAAAGGACACCATCAACAGAACAAAAAGGCATCCTACAGTGTAGGAGAATATATTTGTAAATGACATATCCATCAAAGGGTTAACATCCAAAATATATAAGGAGCTACACGCCTCAACACCCAAAAAGTAAATAACCCTATTAAAAAATGGGCAGAGGATATGAAGAGACAGTTCTCCAAAGAAGAAATTCAGATAGCCAACAAACACATGAAAAGATGATCCATATCACTAATCATCAAGGAAATGCAAATTAAAACCACAATAAGATATCACCTCACACCAGTGAGTATGACCAACATTAAAAAGACTAAGAACAACAAATGCTGGTTACTACATTTACCCATATTATCAAGTCCCCATCCATACCCCAATGCAGTCACTGTCCTTGGGTGTAGTAAGATGCCACAGATTTACTGTTTGCCTTCTCTTTTCTACACTGTTTTCCCCGTGATCCCCCCACACCATGTGTACTAAACAAAATACCCCTCAATCCCCTTCTCCCACTCTCCCCACCTGCCCTCCCACACCCCTCCCTTTTGGTAACTGCTAGTCCCTTCTTGGAGTCCGTGAGTCTGCTGCTGTTTTGTTCCTTCAGTTTTGCTTCATTGTTATACTCCACAAATGAGGGAAATCATTTGGCACTTGTCTTTCTCTGCCTGGCTTATTTCACTGAGCATAATATCCTCCAGCTCCATCCATGTTGTTGCGAATGGTTGGATTTGTTTCTTTCTTATGGCTGAGTAGTATTCCATTGTGTATATGTACCACATCTTCCTTATACATTCATCTACTGATGGACACTTAGGTTGCTTCCATATCTTGGCTATTGTAAATAGTGCTGTGATAAAGAGGGTGCATATGTCTTTTTGAATCTGAGAAGTTGTATTCTTTGTGTAAATTCCAAGGAGTGGGATTCCTGGGTCAAATGGTATTTCTATTTTTAGTTTTTTGAGGAAACCCCATATTCTTTTCCACAATGGTTAAACAAGCTTACATTCCTACCAGGAGTGTAGGAGGGTACCCCTTTCTCCACACCCTCGCCAGCATTTTTGTTTTAGTCTTTTCGATGCTGGCCATCCTTACTGGTGTGAGGTGATATCTCATTGTGGTTTTAATTTGCATTTCCCTGATGATTAGTGATATGGAGCATCTTTTCATGTGTCTGTTGGCCATCTGAATTTCTTCTTTTGAGAATTGTCTCCTTATATCCTCCTCCCGTTTTTTAATCGGGTTATTTGCTTTTTGGGTGTTGAGGTGTGAGTTCTTTATATATTTTGGATGTTAACCCCTTGTCGGATATGTCACTTACAAACATATTCTCCCATACTGTAGGATGCCTTTTTGTTCTGTTGATGGTGTCCTTTGCTGTACAGAAGCTTTTTAGTTTGATGTAGTCCCATGTGTTCACTTTTGCTTTTGTTTCCCTTGCTTGAGGATATGCATTCAGGAAGAAGTTGCTCATGTTTTTATTCAGGAGATTTTTGCCTATGTTGTCTTCTAAGAGTTTTATGGTTTCATGACTTACATTCAGGTCTTTGATCCATTTTGAATTTACTTTTGTGTATGGGGTTAAACAATAATCCAGTTTCATTTTCTTGCATGTAGCTGTCCAGTTTTGCCAACACCACTTGTTGAAGAGGCCATCATTTCCTCATTGTATGTCCACAGCTCCTTCATTATATATTAATTGACCATATATGGTTGGGTTTATATCAGGGCTCTTTAGTCTGTTCCATTGGTCTATGGTTCTGTTCTTGTGCCAGTACCAAATTGTCTTGATTACTGTGTCTTTGCAGTAGACCTTGAAGTTGGGTTGTGTAATCCCCTCAGCTTTATTCTTCCTTCTCAGGATTGCTTTGGCTATTTCAGGGTCTTTTGTGGTTCCTTATGAATTTTAGAATCATTTTCTCTAGTTCATTGAAGAATGCTGTTGGTATTTTGATAGGAATTACATTTAATCTGTAGATTGCATTAGGCAGAATGGCCATTTTAACAATATTAATTCTTTCTATCCATGAGTAATGGATGGTTTCTATTTATTGATATCTTCTTTAATTTCTCTCAGGAGTGTCTTGTAGTTTTCAAAGTACAGGTCTTTCACTTCCTTGGCTAGGTTTATTCCTAGGTATTTTATTCTTTTTGATGCAATTGTGAATGGAGTTGTTTTCCTGATTTCTCTTTCTGCTAGTTCATCATTAGTGTATTGGAATGCAACAGATTTCTGTGTATTAATTTTGTTTCCTGCAACTTTGCTGAATTCAAATATTAGGTCTAGTAGTTTTGGAGTGTATTCTTTAGGGTTTTTTATGTACCATATCATGTCATCTGCAAACAGTGACAGTTTAACTTCTTCCTTACCAGTCTGGATGGCCTTTATTTTCTTGTGTTGTCTGATTGCCGTGGCTAGGGCCTCCAGACCTATGTTGAATAAAAATGGGAAGAGTGGGCATCCTTGTCTTGTTCCTGATCTTAAAGGAAAAGCTTTCAGCATCTAACTGTTAAGTATGATGTTTGTTGTGGGTTTGTCATATATGGCCTTTATTATGTTGGGGTACTTGCCCTCTATACCCATTTTGTTAAGATTTTTTATCATGAATGGGTGTTGAATTTTGTCAAATGCTTTTTCGGCATCTAAGGAGATGATCATGTGTTTTTTGTCCTTTTTGTTGATGTGGTGGATGACAATGATGGATCTTCAAATGTTGTACCATCCTTGCATCCCTGGAATAAATCCTACTTGATCAGGATGGATGATATTTTTGGTATATTTTTGAATTCGGTTTGCTAATATTTTGTTGAGTATTTTTGCATCCATGTTCATCAAGGGTATTGGTCTGTAATTTTCTTTTTTTGTGGTGTCTTTGCCTGGTTTTGGTATTAGAGTGATGCTGGCCTAATAGAATGAGTTTGGAAGTATTGCCTCTTCTTTTACTCTTTGAAAGACCTTAAGGAGGATGGGTATTGGATCTTCACTAAATGTTTGATAAAATTCAGCGATGAAGCCATCTGGTTCAGGCATTTTTTTCTTAGGTAGTTTTGGATTACCAGTTCAATTTCATTGCTGGTAATTGGTTTGTTCATATTTTCTGTTTCTTTCTGAGTCAGCCTTGGAAGATTGTATTTTTCTATAAAGTCCATTTCTTCTAGGTTATCCAGTTTGTTAGCATCTAATTTTTCATAGTTTTCTCTAATAATTCTTTGTATTTCTGTGGTGTCCATAGTGATTTTTCCTTTCTTGTTTCTGATTCTGTTCATGTGTGTAGACTCTCTTTTTTCTTGTTAAGTCTGGCTAGGGGTTTATTTATTTTGTTTATTTTCTCAAAGAACCAGCTTCTGCTTTCATTGGTTTTTTCTATTGTTTTATTCTTCTCAATTTTATTTATTTATGCTCTATTCTTTATCATTTCCCTCCTTCTACAGACTTTGGGCCTCATTTGTTCTTCTTTTTCTAATTTCGTTAATTGTGAGTTTAGACTGCTCATATGGGATTGTTCTTCTTTCCTGACGTAGGCCTGTATTGCAATATACTTTTTTTTTAGCATGGCCTTCACTGTGTCCCACAGTTTTTGCGGTGTTGAATTATTGTTGTCATTTGTCTCCATATATTGCTTGATCTCTGTTTTTATTTGGTCATTGATCCATTGGTTATTTAGGAGCATGTTGTGAAGCCTCCATGTGTTTGTGGGAGTTTTCATTTTCTTTGTGTAATTTATTTCTAGTTTCATACCTTCATTGTCTGAGAAACTGGTTGGTACAATTTCAGTCTTTTTGAATTTATGGAGGCTGTTTTTTGTGGCCTAGTATGTGGTCTATTCTTGAAAATGTTCCTTGTGCACTTGAGAAGGATGTGTATCCTGCTGCTTTTGGGTGTAGAGTTCTGTAGATGTCTGTTAGGTCCATCTGTTCTAGTGTGTTGTTCAGTGCCTCTGTCTCCTTACTTATTTTCTGTCTGGTTGATCTGTCTTTCAGAATGAGTGGAGTGTTTACGTCTCCTAGAATGAATGCATTGCATTCTATTTCTCCTTTAATTCTGTTGGTATTTGTTTCATATATGTCTGTGTTCCTATGTGGGGTGCATAGATATTTATAATCATTGTATCTTTTTGTTGGATTGACCCTTTTATCATTATGTAATGCCCTTTTTTGACACTTGTGACTTTCTTTGTTTTGAAGTCTACTTTGTCTGATACAAGAACTGCAGTGCCTGCTTTTTTCTCCCTGTTAATTGCATGAAGTATCTTCTTCCTTCCCTTTTAGTCTGTATGCTTTGGGGTTTAAAGTGAGTGTCTGGGAAGCAGCATATAGATGTGTCTTGTTTTTTTATCCATTCAGTGACTCTATGTCTTTTGATTGGTGCATTTAGAACATTTAGATTTAGGGTTTTTGTAGATAGGTATGTACTTATTGCCATTGCAGGCTTTAGGTTCTTGGTTACCAAAGGTTTAATGGTAACTTCCTTACTATCCAAGAGTCTAAATTAACTCACCTAGTGTGCTGTTACAAACACAATCTAAAATTTCTTTTTTCCTTCTCCTTTTTCTTCCTCCTCCATTCTTTATATATTAGGTATCATATTCTGTACTCTTTGTCTATCCCTTGAATGACTTTGTGGGTAGTTGATTTAATTTTGCATTTGCTTATTAATTAACTGTTCCAGTTTTTTTTACTGTGTTTTTATTACCTCTGGTGACAGCTATTAAACCTTAGGAACACTTCCATCTATAGCAGTCCTTCCAAAATACACTGTAGAGAGGGTTCGTGGGCGGTAAATTCTCTCAGCTTTTGCTTATCTGGAAATTGTTTAATCCCTCCTTCATATTTAAATGATAATCTTGCTGGATAAAGTATTCTTGGTTCAATGCCCTTCTGCTTCATTGCATTAAATACATTATGCTGCTCCTTTTCTGGCCTGTAAGGTTTCTGCTGAGAAGTCTGATGATAGCCTGATGGGCTTTCCTTTGTATGTGATCTTATTTCTGTCTCTGGCTGATTTTAATAGTCTATCCTTATCTTTGATCTTTGCCATTTTAATTACTATATGTCTTGGTGTTGTCTTCCTTGGGTCCCTTGTGTTGGGAGATCTGTGCACCTCCTTGGCCTGAGAGACTATTTCCTTCCCCAGCATGGGAAAGTTTTCAGCAGTTACCTCCTCAAAGACACTTTCTATCCATTTTTCTCTCTCTTCTTCTTCTGGTACCCCTATAATGAGAATATTGTTCTGTTTGGATTGGTCACACAATTCTTTCAATATTCTTTCATTCTTAGAGATTCCTTTTTCTCTCTGTTCCTCAGTTTCTTTGTATTCCTCTTCTCTGATTTCTATTTCATTTATCACCGTCCACTGTATCTATTCTGCTTTTAAAACCTTCCATTGTATGTTTCATTTCTGATACTGTGTTCCATAATGAATGGATCTCCGACTGTAGTTCATTCCTGAGTTCTTGAATATTTTTCTGTACCTCCATGAGCCTGTTAATGATTTTTATTTTGAAATCTCTTTCAGGAAGATTCATGAGTTCGATTTTATTTGAATCTTTCTCTGGTGTATTCATAATTTTGCTTTGAACCAGGTTCGTTTGATGTTTCATATTTATATGTGGCTCCGTCTCCTCCCCAGATTCTCTACTCTCTGGAGCTGCTCAGCCCCTGAAGCAATGTCGGGGGTTGCAGAGGAGTGGTTTTGGTGCCTGTGGGGAGGAAAGAGCTGTTTCCTTCTTCCCAGCTGCTAAACCTGTCTCCAATGCCAGAACAAGTGGTCCGAGCACTGAGATATAAGCCTCTATGCTTTGTGCTTGTAGCTGCTGTAGGCGGGGCTTCCCTCTGGCTGGTCAAAGCCAGGGTAGGGTTTGCCTGTTTGAAAGCCAGGTGTATTGGCTGGGAGGAAGGTGCCAGCAGGCTGTGTATTACTGAGGGTGGCCTTGGAGCTACAAAGACAGCCAGGAGGCTGGAGTGCCTGAAGATCGTGATAGACTCTGCTGGGCAGAGTCCACCCGGACAATTTTGTCTACCTGTCCTTTCTTCTCAGACAAGCTCTGTGCAATCCTTCCCCCTTTAGCAGCCCTCTCACTGTTAGTAAATCTCTTGGAGTGCCCACCTTTCTTTTGTCCCAGAGCAGCTGGTTATGTATTCTTGCTTTCCACAAGCAGCTGGAATCTCAGTCTCTCCAGGTATTCCACCTGTCTTAGCTTTCCAACCTCCCTAATCATGAGAGCACCATGAAATGTAGGTTTGTGCTCCCAGAGCAGATCTCCAGAGCTAGGTGTTCAGCACTCGTAGGCCTTCACTCCCTCCCTGCTCCATTTCTTTTCCACCCACCAGTGAGCTGGGGTAGGGGAAGGGCTTGGGTCCCATCAGACCATGGCTTTGGTACATTGCCCTGTTTCATGATGTTTATTCTTTTCTCCAGGTGTATGCAGTCTGATGCAGCCCTCTTTCCTGTTGCTCTTTCAGGATTAGTTGTATTAATTATATTTTCGTATTATATGCATTTTTAGGAGGAAGCCTCTGTCTCACGTCTCACACCACCATCCTTAATCCAATTCCTCTCTATTTCTTTACATAGAAGACATTTAAAAAGGAGACAAACATTGCGTCAGTGACCACATAGTTGTCTGAAGTATCTGGCAGGTCTTGCAACTAAGCAAGTGTCCTTATTAAAGGTAATGATATTCCCTGTTTCAACTCCATTTCTCTTGTAGGCTGGTTTCTCTTCCTGGAATAGAACTGATCGTTATCCACTTATCCTTGGTCCGACAGTTGATATAATTTTTTTTATTAAGGTATTATTGATATACACTCTTATGAAGGTTTCACATGAAAAACAGTGTGGTTACTACAATCACCCATATTATCGAGTCCCTCCCCATACCCCATTGCAGTCACTGTCCATCAGTGTAGTAAGATGCCACAAAGTCACTAATTGTCTTCTCTGTGCTACACTGTCTTCCCCATGATCCCTCCACACCATATGTACTAATTATAACACCCCTCAATCTCCTTCTCCTTCCTTCCCACCTGCCCTCCCCCATCCCTCCCCTTTGGTAACTGCTAGTCCCTTCTTGGAGTTTGTGAGTCTGCTGCTGTTTTGTTCCTTCAATTTTGCTTCATTGTTACACTCCACAAATTAGGGAAATCATTTGGTACTTTTCTTTCTCTGTCTGGCTTATTTCTTTGAGTATAATACCCTCTAGCTCCATCCATGTTGTTGCAAATAGTAGGATTTGTTTCTTATGGCGGAATAGTATTCCATTGTCTAAATGTACCATATCTTCTTAATCCATTCATCTACTGATGGGCACTTAAGTTGCTTTCATATCTTGGCTGTTGTTCCATGCTCGTATTCTTAACCACTATGCTCTACTTTCTGCAGGTAGGGATCTCAGAGTAGCTTTCTATAAGCAAGTAATAGTATAATGTCCTTGTCCTAAACCCATCACATGCTTCATATGTGGAAAATTAATGATAATTTGAGTTGTTAATATGTCAATGAAAGAATGGTACAGAATGTACAGTTTCAATGATTATGACATGTGGAGTAAAATAATATATAGCTTAAATGGCAATGACTACATTTTTGTCCCATTTTTTGAATATGAAAAGATAACCCCATTATTTTATGTAATGTGTTTGCCTTAAAAATGTTTATTTGACTTATTTTCCTATAGCTTTCTTTCTTTTCCTTTGTTTGCTTTTTGTATCAGATGTTTATATTTGGTCAAAGGGATTTTAAAGAACTGAATATGTTTTTAATTCATACTATAATTTTTGTAGCATCTAATACATCCATTTCTGGTTATTATATTGTCACAAGAGTTGGATTTAGTTACCATCATAAAATATTTAATTTGTGTTTTCAAAAACTGATGTAACTATGTTATATCATAAAATATTATGGCTTACAAGACAGCTGGACTGCTTATTCTGTTTCCTCCACTTCTTTTTCCTCATATTTATCTTCCACTCTTTTATGCCCTACTTTTTGTTCCTGGAGGTGGATCTTGATAAACTTCATAAATGAACTTTCTTGTTCTCTGGCTTCCAGTTGGTTCAGAAAATGGGAGGCACCAGCAAGGGGTTAAAGGTTGTAAGGAAGGAGGGGAGAGAGACCAGCATATTGTTCCTTCTTTCTGTCCCTGCATTGGATCTGTATTCTGGCTCTAGTCACAGCTCTCCAACTATAGGCCTCCATCTCCCAACTCCTCCATCACTACAGTTTGTCCCTTCAGGCCCAGAAATGGTAATGGTCCAAGAGTGTGCCACATCCCTGTTGAATCTCTTAACTCTTTTCATGCGTCTGTAGTTTCTTTATTAAAATACTTTCAAAACCTCAGGTGACTGTCTTGTTTCCTGCTGAGACCTATACTCTGGGAATAGACTAAAGTGGTTAGTCTACCCTTTCCTAGTGACAGAAGGAGCAGGCACCCTTATTGACAAAGAAGTTCCCTGACAAATAATAAGAAACATGTAGGTTTTTTCCTTTGGAAGTCCTTAAAAAATAAGAGAAATCTTTTCTTTGGAATGGTTTATATATGTTTAATAGATGAAATTAGAATACATCAAATTAGAATTCTGTGCTTGATGCATGCAATAGTTGTTCTATACAGTCACATTCAGGCATTTTGGTGCTCTTATGCAGTTAAAAATTTTTAAATACATCTTGTCTTTTGTTCTTTTACTTTTTTGAAGTCTCTTTCCCTGTTTGTTTGTTTTTTTTAAAACCTGAGTCATCTTAAAGGGAAGTCTTTGTAGAAGGTATTTCCTTAGGTTGTGTTTATGATTATCTAACCTTGGGAGTTGGGAATAGAATTAAATGAAGAATTTATTTTAGCTGGGCTTTGGGGTTTTCTTCTGCATATGTTTTTTTTTACCTTGGGAAATCGAAGCTAAAGCCATTCTAATGTCCAATATTCAAATAATGAGTATGCTTTGGCTTGAAGTATACTATAAATATAATTTTATCCAGAGATGAATGTACTGATCTATTAAACTGGTTGTTGAACAATTAGTAGTTTTCTCTCAGGTTTCTGCCTTAGGAGAAACTTGTCTCTGTCTTAGGAGAAAATATGCAGGAAGAGATGATCCCTCTTCCCTAATCTTGAACTTCCCCCGCTCCCTGCCCCCACCTGACACATACCTTGGCCCCAGTTGTGAGTTAGGTGAAGAGCAATAAAAAGCTCAAAACTCTTAACACAGTGTGAAGTTGCTGCAGTGAGCCTTATGCCTATTCTACTAGGATGACTTGTTCAGGGATAAACCTACTTTTCTGATTCTCCTGGGGATGGGAAAGATGAGAACCAGCACAGTAGGTCATGGTCTTCCATATACCACATCTGTTCTAAAAGAAGAAATCCAAGAACATAAGTATTTGTAATGTTAGAGTCAGGAAAGTTTTGTCTCTCTTTTACTTTTACTTTTACCCACTCTTACTGAACTGAACCTTGCAGAAAGTGTGGGAATGGGGGAGACACAGAGGGTTACCGGAGGAAGAGAAATCAGAGGGGATTTGAAGGTATATTTGTAAGAGGGAGGGAAAGGAGCAACTTTGTCTGGGAATGAAGATTATGCACAAGTTCATCTCAACCAACCAGCATCTCATTAAACATGGTTACCAATCTCCAGTATCTTTGATTCCTGGTTGTTTCACCTTTTAGACCAATATATACTAGATACACAGAGCATAGAAAGGAACTCCACTGAAGTACTTGTATTACTACAGTCTTGTAAACTATGCTGTTCACATGAGTGTAGAAGTATTTGGTGTCTACTTCGTAGTTTGGTGTTCCATGAAGTATAAGACCAGGACCTGTAGATCATCTCATTTGATAGTTCATATTTCTGGATGTCAACCCATCTTTGTATCTTAGAGTCCACTATTTTAGAATTTAGTATCTAAGCAGGTCTCATTTGGAATTCCTGACATTTAAGTCTGGCTGCTACTGTCCAAAACCAACATTGCCTTCTACCTCTAAATGATCTCTGGTGCCTCTGACCTTTGAATAGTAGACTATACTCTGGTCCATCAGGACTTACACCATGTATTTAATCTCATTAAATACTATTTTCTGTCAGCTTTCTTTTCTCCATTCTAGTAAAATTGTTTCTGGGGTGTAGGTGTTGTTGGAGCTCTTGTGCTTCCTTTAAGACCCAAAGCCTGAGATTCATGGCTTTACCACAGTGTAGTGGATAGGGACATATGCCAGCTGTGTTTGTTTCCTATGGCTGCTGTAACAAATCACCATAAGCTTAGTTGTTTGAAGCCACATAATTTTTTTTTTTTTTTTACAGTTCTGAAGGTGTGAAGTCCAAAATCAGTTTCATTGGTCTAAGGACAAGGTATAGCCAGTTCCTTCTGGAGCTCTGAGAAGAGGATCTGTTTCCTTGTCTTTTTCAGCTCCCAGTGATCACCTGTATTCCTTGGCTTGTGGCATCTCCCTCCATCTTCAAAGTGTATTAACCTTTGCTTCTGTCTTCACATTGCTTTTTCCTTAGACTCTAACTCCTCCTTCATCTCTTCTAAGAACCACTGTGACTATATCACTTCCCCCATTGCTCCCCTCCTGTCCCTCCAAATAATCCAACATATTCCCCCCCTAAGATCCTTAACTTAGTCACATATGCTAAGTCCCTCTACTATATATAGGGTAACATCACAGGTCCCATTAGGACATGGACACATTTGGGGGTCATCATTCCGCCTACCACTCCTGTCAAGACCCTTTTCAGTGTCTGCTGTGGCTGCAGAGAACCACTTTACTGAATATCATCTCTGGGCATCTTGTATCTGGTGATTAAGTGAAACAGAGGTATAGAGTACTGGCCATTTTGGCCCAGCCCAGGACACTTTGTTGGAAAATACTTGTCAGGGCTTCTTGCCAAACTGGCTGAGATTTTGTTGAATTCATGTCATAGTTTAATTTCTTTCTCTCCTCAATTCTGTTTTCTCCCCTCTCCTTTCATAGGTGTTGATCTTTAATCAACATCTTGTACCTCAAACTCTGGTCCATTTGCTTCTAGAGAACTCAAACTGCTGGTAGTTGGTACTGGGAGCAGGCTGAAAAAAGTTTAAAAGATGAGTTTTTAGAGCTGGATCATTCACCACTTGGCAGACAATGAAGAGTCCAAATAGCTCCTAGCAAAAGTGATGGATCATTGTTAAGCTTTCGCCCTTAGTAAATGGGAGGGCAAACTGGTAGAAGAAAAACCTACTAGTGGGTAGAATATATTAGGTATTTGAAATTTACAGAGGAAAGATCTGCATATGCCTATATACAGATAAGAAGATCAGATAGCTATTACTAAGTACTTGGACTGACACCTGTTTTTTCTTTCTAATTTTTAAAAAAATTTTGCTATTATTAATAAACAATTACATGAGCAACATTATGGTTACTAGATTCCCCCTATTATCAAGACCCCACCACATACCCCATTGCAGTCACTGTCCATCAGCATAAAAGGATGTTATAGAATCACTTCTTGTCTTCTCTGTGTTATACTGACTTCCCTGTATTCCCCCACCCCCACCCCCAGCTACATATGTGTGCTAATTGTAATATCTCTTTTTCCCCCTTATCCCTCCCTTCCCACCCATCTTCCCCAGGCCCTTTCCCTTTGGTAGCTGTTAGTCCATTCTTGGGTTCTGTTAGTCTGCTGCTGTTTTGTTCCTTCAGTTTTTTCTTTGTTCTTATACTCCACAGATGAGTGAAATCATTTGATACTTGTCTTTCTCCACCTGGCTTATTTCACTGAGCATAATACTCCCTAGCTCCATCCATGTTGTTGCAAATGGTAGGATTTGTTTTCTTCTTATGGCTGAATAATATTCCATTGTGTATATGTAACACATCTTCTTTATCCATTCATTTACTGACGGACACTTATGTTGCTTCCATTTCTTGGCTATTGTAAATAGTGCTGTGATAAACATAGGGGTGCATATATATTTTTCAAACTGGGCTGCTGCATTCTTAGGGTAAATTCCTAGGAGTGGAATTCATGGGTCAAATGGTATTTCTATTTTGAGTTTTTTGAGGAACCTCCATACTGCTTTCCACAATGGTTGTACTAATTTACATTCCCATCAGCAGTGTAGGAGGGTTCCTCTCTTTCCACATCCTCGCCAGCATTTGTTGTTATTTGTGTTTTGGATGTTGGCCATCCTAACTGGTGTGAGGTGATATCCCATTGTGGTTTTAATCTGCATTTCTCTGATGATTAGTGATGTGGAGCATCTTTTCATGTGCCTGTTGGCCATCTGAATTTCTTCTTTGGAGAAGTGTCTGTTCAGCTCCTCTGCCCATTTTTTAATTGGCTTATTTGCTTTTTGTTTGTTGAGGTGGATGAACTCTTTATATAATTTGGATGTTAACCCCTTATTGGATATGTCATTTATGAATATATTCTCCCATACTGTAGGAAGTCTTTTTGTTCTACTGATGGTATACCTTGCTGTACAGAAGCTTTTTAGTTTGATATAGTCCCATTCATTCATTTTTACTTTTGTTTCCCTTGCCGGGGAGACATGTTCATGAAGAAGTTGCTCATGTTTATGTCCAAGATGATACCTGTTTTTGTAAATAAAATTTTATTGGAATACAGCCATGCTCATTCATTTATACATTATCTATGGCTAATTTTACACTATAAGGCCAGAGCTGAGTAGTTGTAACAGAGAATATATGATGCCACAGAGTCAAACACCAAAATATTTACAGTCCTGCCTTTTACAGAAGAAATTTGCCAACTCCTAGTTGCATGCTGGAGGGGTAGTTCCTATCATATCTCTATTTAATTTATCTGGCCTCTGCTCAATCCAGTGGATTTTGAAGAATCACTATAGAGTAGCACAAGCTCAGCTAAATAGTATCCCTCCTTGCTCTTACTGTGCTCCATGAGGGAACTTTGCTAGAGTTATATTAGTTTGGCCTCAGGTATGTGGTGAGTGGCCATTAAGTTGGAAAATGTGCCTTGTTTCTATTCCAATTAGAAAATAGAATAAGAAACAGTTTGTATTCACACAGAGTGTATAATAATATTCATTTATAGGTTTGTCCCATTAAATTTGTCCCATTAAATATCCTGCCCTCTGTCATGATATAATCTGAGGGGATATGGACCATCTTAACATCTTGCACTGTTAATATTAAACGCTACATTCTGTACTTTAATAATTTATTTTGATGACATTATGTTGATTGGGTTGGATCTGCAAGAGATAGCTAGCACAGTGAAGACATTGGTAAGACGTGTGCTCGAGAGTGTGGGAGACAAATCCTATGAAGACTCACGTGCCTATCACATCTATAAATAATTTAGGGGTCCATTGGTCAGGCTCCTCCAAAGCAAAAGACAAATTATCACATCTTATATCTCCTACATTAAAATGGAGGCACAATACCTGGGGGGCCCTGAGTTCTGGAGGAAGCATAATTCTACACCTAGAGATACTTCTTTGGCCCATATGTATAAAAGGCTGCCAACTTTAAATGGGATCTAGAGTAGGAAAGAGCTGAGCAACAGGTCCAGGCTGTGGTGCAAGCAGCCCTACCACTTGTGCCATTCAATTGCCAGAATCAATGGTGTTAAAGGTGTTGATGAGAAAAGTTACTCATGGAGTTTGTGGCAAGCCCCACTGGGCAAATCATAAAGTAATCCCCTTGAGTTCTGGAGCAAGGCTGTGACATTTTCAGTGGAGAATTATATGCCTTTTGATGTGCTCCTCATTCTTGATGAAGGTAGGAGGCCTGGCCATGGAGCATCTAGTGGCTATCTAGAAATTCCCATCATGACCTGGTCCTGTCAGACTCCCAAATGAGGTCAGAGAGGACCAGCAACAGTACCTTGCAAGATGTAAGTGGTACAACTGGGAGTAAGTAAAACATGGTCAGATGGTATGAACCAGCTTCCTGAGCAGGTATCACAGATCCCCTTGGCATGGTTCTGTCAGTGCCCTTCCCTCAGCTCATGTCTATGAATTTATGAGGTATTCTGTATGACTACCTGAAGGCTAACAACAACAAAAACACATCAAGTTTGGTTTATGGATGGTCAGCTCAGTATGTAGACAAAAGTCAATATTAGCCGCTCTCAGAGGTGGTTTTGGAAAACGAGGTCATGGGAACCTTTGCCTACCATATCCTTTGCACAGATGCTTCTCTCCCCATCTCACAGGCCCATTCCCCCCACCCGCCCCTGCCTTGTGATCATAGTTTCTGCCTCATTGTATTTTTTTATTTTTACTTATTTATTTTATTTTGCTATTATTAATGTACAATGAGAGGAGCAACATTATGGTTACTAGACTCCCCCTATTATCAAGTCCCCACCACACACCCCATTGCAGTCACTGTCCATCAGTGTAGTAAGATGTTATAGAATCACTACGTGTCTTCTCTGTGTTATACTGCCTTCCCCATTTCCCTACCCCCCGCCCCCCACTACATTATGTGTGCTAATTGTAATAGCTCTTTTTCCCCCTTATCCCTCCCTTCCCACCCATCTTCCCCAGGCCCTTTCCCTTTGGTAACTGTTAGTCCATTCTTGGGTTCTGTTAGTCTGCTGCTGTTTTGTTCCTTCAGTTTTTTCTTTGTTCATATACTCAACAGATGAGTGAAATCATTTGATACTTGGCTTTCTCAGCCTGGCTTATTTCACTGAGCATAATACCCTCTAGTTCCATCCATGTTGTTGCAAATGGTAGGATTTGTTTTCTTCTTATGGCTGAATAATATTCCATTGTATATATATACCACTCTTTATCCATTCATCTGCTGATGGACACTTAAGTTGCTTCCATTTATTGGCTATTGTAAGTAGAGCTGCGATAAACATAGGGGTGCATATGTCTTTTTCAAACTGGGCTGCTGCATTCTTAGGGTAAATTCCTAGGAGTGGAATTCCTGGGTCAAATGGTATTTCTGTTTTGAGTGTTTTGAGGAACCTCCATACTGCTTTCCACAATGGTTGAGCTAATTTACATTCCCACCAGCAGTGTAGGAGGGTTCCCCTTTCTCCACATCCTCATGAACATTTGTTGTTTGTCTTTTGGATGGCGGCCATCCTAACTGGTGTGAGGTGATATCTCATTGTGGTTTTAATTTGCATTTCTCTGATGATTAGTGATGTGGAGCATCTTTTCATGTGCCTATTGGCCACCTGAATATCTTCTTTGGAGAAGTGTCTGTTCAGCTCCTCTGCCCATTTTTAATTGCTTTTTTGATTTGTTTGTTGGGTGCATAAGCTTTTTATATAATTTGGGTGTCAACCCCTTATCGGATATGTCATTTATGAATATATTCTCCTATATCGTAGGATGTCTTTTTGTTCTATTGATGGTGTCCTTTGCTGTACAGAAGCTATTTAGTTTGACATAGTCCCACTTGTTCATTTTTGTTTTTGTTTCCCTTGCCCCGGGAGATATTTTCATGAAGAAGTTGCTCATATTTATGTCCAAGAGATTTTTGCCTATATTTTTTTCTAAGAATTTTATGGTTTCATGCCTTACATTCAGGTCTTTGATCCATTTTGACTTTACTTTTGTGTATGGGGTTAGACAATAATCCAATTTCATTCTCTTACATGTAGCTGTCCAGCTTTGCCAACACCAGCTGTTAAGAGGCTGTCATTTTCCCATTGTATATCCATGGCTCCTTTATCGTATATTAATTGACCATATATGCTTGGGTTTATATCTGGGCTCTCTAGTCTGTTCCATTGGTCTATGGGTCTGTTCTTGTGCCAGTACCAAATTGTCTTGATTACTGTTACTGTGACTTTGTAGTAGAGCTTGAAGTCAGGGAGCATAAATCCCCCAATTTATTCTTCCTTCTCAGGATTGCTTTGGCTATTCCAGGTCTTTTGTGGTTCCATATGAATTTTAGAACTATTTTCTCTAGTTCATTGAAAAATGCTGTTGGTATTTTGATAGGAATTGCATTGAATCTGTAGATTGCTTTAAGCAAGATGGCCATTTTGACAATATTAATTCTTCCTATCCATGAGCATGGGATGTGTTTCCATATATTGGTATCTTCTTTAATTTCTCTTATAAGTGTTTTGTAGTTTTCAGAGTATAAGTCTTTCATTTCCTTGGTTAGGTTTATTCCTAGGTATTTTATTCTTTTTGATACAATTGTAAATGGAATTGTTTTCCTGATTTCTCTTTCTGCTAGTTCATCATTAGTGTATAGAAATGCAACACAGATTTCTGTGTATTAATTTTTTATCCCAGAACTTTACTGAATTCAGATATTAGATCTAGTAGTTTTAGAGTGGATTCTTTAGGGTTTCTTACATGCAATATCATGTCATCTGCAAACAGGGACAGTTTAACTTCTTCCTTGCCAATCTGGATGCCTTTTATTTCTTTGTGTTGTCTGATTGACGTCGCTAGGACCTCTAGAACTATGTTGAATAAAAGTGGGGAGAGTGGGCGTCCTTGTCATGTTCCCGATCTTAAAGGAAAAGCTTTCAGCTTCTTACTGTTAAGTATAATGTTGGCTGTGGGCTTGTCATATATGGCCTTTATTATGTTGAGGTACTTGCCCTCTATACCCATTTTGTTGAGAGTTTTTATCATGAAATGATGTTGAATTTTGTTGAATGCTTTTTCAGCATCTGTGGAGACGATCATGTGGTTTTTGTCTTTTTGTTGATATAGTGGATGTTGTTGATGGATTTTCGAATGTTGTACCATCCTTGCATCCCTGGGATGAATCCCACTTGATCATGATGGATGATCTTTTCGATGTATTTTTGAATTCGGTTTGCTAGTATTTTGTTGAGTGTTTTTGCATCTATGTTCTTCAGGGATATTGGTCTGTAATTTTCTTTTTTTGTGGTGTCTTTGTCTGGTGTTGGTATTAGAGTGATGTTTGCCTCGTAGAATGAATTTGGGAGTATTCTCTCCTCTTTTACTTTTTGGAAAACTTTAAGGAGGATGGGTATTAAGCCTTCACTAAATTTTTGATAAAATTCAGCAGTGAAACCATCTGGTCCAGGTGTTTTGTTCTTAGATTGTTTTTTGATTACCAATTCAATTTCATTGCTGGTAATTGGTCTATTCAGATTTTCTTTCTTCCTGGGTCAGCCTTGGAAGGTTGTATTTTTCTAGAAAGTTGTCCATTTCTTCTAGGTTATCCAATTTCTTAGCATATTATTTTTCATAGTATTCTCTCATAATTCTTTGCATTTCTCTGGTGTCCATAGTGATTTTTATTTCTCATTTCTGATTCTGTTTATGTGTGTAGACTCTCTTTCTTCCTTGATAAGTCTACCTAGGGGTTTATCTTTTTTGTTTATTTTCTCAAAAAACCAGCTCCTATTTTCATTGAACTTTATATATTTTTATTCTTCTCGATTTTATTTATTTCTGCTTTAATCTTTATTATGTCCCTCCTTTTACTGACTTTGGGCCTCATTTGTCCTTCCTTTTCTAGTTTCATTAATTGTGAGTTTAGACTGTTCATTTGGGATTGTTCTTCTTTTGTGAGGTTGGCCTGTATTGCAATATATTTCCCTGTTAACACAGCCTTCGCTGCGTCCCACAGATTTTGCAGTGTTGAATTATTGTTTTCATTTGCCTCCATATATTGCTTTATCTCTGGTTTTATTTGGTCATTGATCTATTGATTATTTAGGAACATGTAATTAAGCCTCCGTATGTTTGTGGTCTTTTTCATTTTCTTTGTGTAATTTATTTCTAGTTTCATACCTTTGTGATCTGAAAAGCTGGTTGGTAGAATTTCAATTTTTTTGAATTCACTGAGGCTCTTTTTGTGGCCTTGTATATGATCTATTTTTGAAAATGTTCCATGTGCACTTAAGAAGAATGTGTATCCTGTTGCTTTTGGATGGAGTGTTCTGTAGATGTCCGTTTGGTCCATCTGGTCTAATACGTTGTTCAGTGCCTCTATCTCTTTATTTATTTTCTTTCTGGTTGATCTGCCCTTTGGAGTGAGTGGTGTGTTGACGTCTCCCAAAATGAATGCATTGCATTCTATTTCCCCCTTAATTCTGTTAGTATTTGTTTCACATATGTAGGTGATCCTGTGTTGTGTGCATAGATGTTTATAATAGTTATATCCTCTTGTTGGACTCACTCTTTTATCATTATGTAATGTCCTTCTTTGTCTCTTTTGACTTTCTTTGTTTTGAAGTCTGTTTTGTCTGATATAAGTACTCCAATTCCTTTTTTCTCCTTGTTAGTTGCATGAAATATCTTTTTCCATCCCTTTACTTTCAGTCTGTGTATGTCTTTGGGTTTGAAGTGAGTCTCTTGTAGGCAGCATATAGATGGGTCTTGTTTTTTTTATCCATTCAGTGACTCTACATCTTTTGATTGGTGCATTCAGAGCATTTATATTTAGGGTGATTATCGATAGGTATGTACTTTTTGCCATTGCCAGCTTTAGATTTGTGGTTAGGAAAGGTTCAAGGGTAATTCCCTTATTATCTAACAGTCTAATTTAACTCACTTCATATGCTATTACAAACACAATCTAAAGATTCTTTTTTTTGCCTCCTTTTTCTTCCTCTTCCATTCTTTGTATGTTATGAGTCATATTCTGTACTCTTTGTCTATCCCTTGGGTGACACCTATTTAGTCTTAGGAATACTTCCATCTATAGGAGTCCCTCCAAAATGCACTGTAGAGGTGGCTTGTCGGAGGTAAATTCTCTCTGCTTTTGCTTATCTGAAAAAATTTTAACCCTCCTTGAAATTTAAATGATAACCTTGCCAGGTAGAGTATTCTTGGTTGAAGACCCTTCTGCTTCATTGCATTAAATATATCATGCCACTCCCTTCTGGCCTGTAAGGTTTCTGTTGAGAAATCTGATGATAGCCTGATTTGTGTTCCTTTGTATGTGATCTTTTTTCTCTCTCTAGCTGCTTTTAAAAGTCTGTCTTTATCCTTGATCTTTGCCATTTTAATTATTATATGTCTTGATGTTGTCTTCCTTGGGTCCCTTGTGTTGGGAGATCTGTGTACCTCCATGGCCTGAGAGACTATCTCCTTCCCCAGATTGGGGAAGTTTTCAGCAATTACCTCCTTAATGACACTTTCTATCCCATTTTCTCTCTCTTCTTCTTCTGGTACCCCTATTATGTGAATATTGTTCCGTTTGGATTGGTCACACAGTTCTCTCAATATTCTTTCATTCTTAGAGATTCTTTTTTCTCTCTGTGCCTCATCTTCTTTGTATTCCTCTTCTCTAATTTCTATTCCATTTACCATCTCTTCTTCTACATCTAATCTGCTTTTAAATCCCTCCATTGTATGTTTCATTTCACATATTGGATTTCTTAATGATTGAATCTCCAACTTAAATTTGTTCCTGAGTTCCTGAATATTTTTCTGTACCTCCATAAGCATGTTTATGATTTTTATTTTGAACTGTGTTTTGGGAAAATTGGTGTGTTTAGTTTCATTTGGCCCTTTTTCTGGGGTTTGTGAGATTTTTGTCTGGACCATGTTCTTTTGACGTTTCATATTTCTGTGTTGTGCACTCTGTCATCCAGAAGCTCCAGTCTCTGGAGCTGCTCATCCCTTAGAGTGAGGCTGGGGGTCGTAGGGGAGCAGAGCTGGTGCCTGAGGGGGGAGGAAACATCTGTTTCCTGACCCCCCCCTCTGCCCTGTCTGTCTCCAGTATCACAGCCAGTGGGCCAAGCACACAGGTGTAAGCCTCTGTGCTTGGCATCTCTAGTTGTTGTAGGTGAGCCCTCTCTCTGGCTGGCCTGATGCCAGAGCACTGACTGCGTATGACAGTGGGGGGGCCTCGGAGCTGTGTAGCCTACCAGGGGCATGGAGAGCCTGCAGCTCCCCAAAGTTCTCTATCTGCTGGGCAGAGTATTCCCAGACAACCCTGTCCCCCTATCCCTTCTCCCGCGCAGCAAGCTCCATGCAAACCTTACGCCTTCAGCAGCCCTCTCACTGCTAAGAAGCCTCTCAGACCACCTGCCTTTCCCTGGTGCCAGAGTGGCTGGATATGGATCCTGTCCTCCACAAATGGCCAGAATCTGTCTCTCAGGCACTCTGCCTGTCCTAGCTCTCCATCCTCCAGAGCACCACACAGTGTAGATTTCTGCTTGCAAAGCAGATCTCTAGGGCTAAGTGTTCAGCAGTCCCAGGCTTCCACTCCTCCCCCACTCCATTACTCTTCCTCCTGCCGGTGAGCTGGGGTGGTGGAAGGGTTCGGTTCCCGCCGTATCAAGGCTTTTGTATGTTAAGCTGTTTTGTAAGGTCTACTCTGTTCATGAGGTCTGTATGCAGTCTGGTGCAGCCTTCTTTCCTGTTGCTGTTTTAGGGTTAGTTGTATTAACTATATTTTCATACTATCTGTGGTTTTGGGAGGAGTTCTCTGTCCACCTCTCATACTGCCATCTTGACTCTGCCTCACTGTATTTTAAAACCATTAACCTTTCAAATAATTTTATGGAATCAACTTACCTGCCTCGTTTAAGAATGATCACCCATAACTTTGTCAAGTTTTGTCATTTTCAGAGAGAAATGATCTTATTCAACTTGTAGATTTAGTTACCTTTTTGACCCAAGAACTGTATATCAATGCCATTGCTCATGACCCTACCAGTGTTATTTGCTTTTTGAGATATAAGTTTCATAATACTGGGCTATTTCACGGTTTTATCTCTGTGGTGATTAAAGGAATAATATTAAACTCAAATTAAGAAGTGCTTATTAAACATAATTTATTAAGAAAAAAATTTGTTTAGGGTATTTTTTTATGTTAAAAGGAAAACCAAAATAGACTGAAACTTCATGTTCAGACTTTCATCCATAAAAATATAAGTGTGGAGAGAAAGAAAGGATACTCCTTATAGAGAAACTGGCCTTAAAATCAGAAACCTGGGAGCATGAACTACTTATATTTTTGGCCCTCCCACATTGCACTCTGGAAGAAATTCTGGCATCTTCTTGAACCAATACATCTTTCCTATTGTTAGCTATTTTCTGGAATTTTTCTTCAAGCCTGAATTGAATATGCTGTGATATTTATTATCTTAAAGCAGATTTAAAGAGTCTCTATTAAAGAACAGAATGTTCTATAAATGTATGCAACAAATTATGTGAAGGTAGTTTCTCACAAACGATATAAAATGAACAATTCATTTGAATTCAAGAATTTACCAGATCTCGGAAGCTGCATTTGAATTTAACAGGTTTCCACTAGATGGCAAGCGTCCTCTTTCAATTTCTCAGTAGCATAAGCTTAAAAATTGCTCTTATTTCAAATCTACATCTTTACATGGGACAGTTGCACTTGTATCAAACAATGATAAAGGCCCAATTTAGTCAAATTTAGAATCAAGTAATTCAAACTAAAACTGAAAATATATTCTGATGTTTAAAAGTTTTATTTGAAGAAAATATATTCACTCATTCATTCGACAAACACTAAGTGCTTTATGTGTTTTCCATACTTTATTTCACTTACTACCCCTCTGCCCATGTAGGTGTTTTATTTTAGAGACTGGGAAACTGAGGCTTAGAGAGATTAAATAATTTATTAGCCCAAGATAAACTGTCTAGGTTTAAGCCAGACAGTTTGATCCAGAACTTATTCTCCTAACCACTACACCTTAGTGCCTCCCATAAATAAATTACAGTAAATCTATTTAAATTCTTTAGCAAAGTGTTCCACTTGTAGTAGTACTATGTTATTATTAAAAGTACTAGTTATTATTTCCTTCTCTCTTGTAGACATTAGCAGGGTTAAATCTTCTAACATGACCTTTATGAAAGACTGTATAAAGAAATAAAAGTGATGTTAAACCCTATATTAGAGAATGTAATGTCTGGACAGTGTTTCCTATTTAAGCATATGTAAGATGAAAATAAATGACATAAAGCTCTGCAAAGGTATCTCTCTCTCTCTCACTATATCTATATATAGTATATATTATAAAATGAACAAGTCATTTGAATATATCTTACTATATATCTATATCTATATAGTGTAGTAAATTATTTAATCTCTTAAAGCCTCCATTTCCCAATCTCTAAAATGAGACACCTAATCTCATTGTTGGGGGAAATAAATGAAACAATATAGATATCTAGATCCAGATACATATATCTATTTACCAATCTATAGAGAGAGACATACTTCTGAGAGATAGATAAGGAAACAGTCTGCAATAAATTATAATTTCAGTAACAGAAACTGTTTCCTTGTGAGAGGTTCTTGCTGTTGAAGTATTTTATATGAGTACAATTTTGCTAAAATGAAAGTTTGAAAACAACAATACAAAACAACAGAATGAAATAAAGAGGCAAATGCAAGGTCAAAGAAACTCACTGATAACAACATTTAAATCTAATAAATATATTTAAAGAATAAGGAACAGAAATGGCAGGTAAAACTCAATGTGATGGAAGAAGGAGATAAGATCACATGAATTCAAAATAAGATAGAGATGGAAGCAGTTAGAAAGAGATGGCAGATAATAGTGATTGACAAAAACAGTTGTTACCTCAGAAGTAGATAACAGATGATGAAAAAAAGTATGCAAGATATAATAATGGAAAATTTCTTTAGTAAAAAAGTGTATGCATCTAACAGGAACATTTGATACTGAATTATCAACATTGAGACATTCCCTGATTGTAACTGAACCTCAAGGATTAAAAAAAAAGAGTTCTTTAAACATCAAGCAGTAAAAGGAACTTACAAAGGGGAAAATTCAAGCTGGTGTCAAATATTTTTACAGAAACATTTAATGCTAGAAGAGAAATGCTTAGTGCATTCTTAGACAAAGGAAGATCAACTCAAAATATATCTATCCATGTTATCATTCACGTATAAAGGATTTAGAGAACATTTAAGAGCTCATAAAAAAACAAAAAGAAAAAAATCTACATTAAGCTCTCATCAAATGGAGTCCAGCTAATCAAAAAATTAATAAAAAATAGGGAACCCAGGAATGGAGACACACATCTAGTCCTTGGCAGTGTATTAGGTACTGGGGTTACAAAGATGAGTAAGGCATTTCTGTCCTCGAGGTACTTTGTCTGGTGGAAGAGAAGGAGCTGTCAGTTAATTCACTGCAACATATTAAATGCTGCTACATTGGTAGAACAGAGGAAAGAGTAATTCTATTGAAACCTGAGAGTTAGAGGATGTGCATCCAGAAGACTTGGGAACAGAGAGGACTTTTCTAGTAAAGGGGAATGAGTTGCAATGTCTTGGCAGTTTGAGTTGGCAGTTTGGAATGGCTGTTTGGAGGGACATGGAGGAGTGTCAGGTTATGAGCCTGGGAAGTCATAAGCAGCTATGAAGGGATTTGTGTACTTGCTAAAGGCTTTGAATCACTGAATTAATAAATGAATAAACTGAAGTAAGTAAATGAATAAATGAAATGAGTAAATAAATAAATGAATAAAATGTATAAATAAAGGGTTTGATCTGGGAAATTATTTTTTTTTTTCAAAAACAAAAAAAAATCACTCTGGCAAGAGGAGAGAGAGGAATTAAAGGTGTTTATACCAAATTCTGAAGTATCCAACTGAAGGAGCAGTTTTGTCCAGGGACCAAACACAGTGTTCTCCCTACAACATCCAGGTAGGGTGGGTAGAAAAACAAAAGGGAAGGATGTTATTAAGATCTGTGTCATAATTCTACAGCACTGCCATTTCCACAACAATCTGCATAAAAATTCTATTTCCTATTTTAAACGAAACCTTGTATTTGATATTATGAATTTCTTCTTGCCTTTGTCTTTGGTGTGCTTTGATTTCAGTATAGCTGCTTCATTTGATCTTATTTACTAGCATCATTTGCAACATTATAAGTGGCGAGCATACTGAAAAAATGTGTTACCATATCTATCATATTTGTTTTCCCTGGCCAGCTACAGTTTTCCTGTAAGTCTCATTCTTCTCACCACAATTACTTATTTATTCATTATTTGACAAGTTCACACAGAATTTTATTCCAGTTAATTTAAGAGGAATGCAGGACTCAAGAATACATCTATTATTAATGTGTTTTATTTATTTAAATGAGAGTACAGGGTTCTGGCTATGGTATATCAGAGTTAGAAGAGACTTTTAAAGTCTACTTTGTGAGGCTTTAAAGTCTATTGAGAAATCTTTGAAATAAAAGGGTTTATTGGGCCTTTACAGGTGGTTTTTGTTAACTGGCCTTACTGCTGGTGAAGCAGAAACTCAGTCCTTTTTCTGGCTAGCATCTGTAAAGGCCCAATAAACCCTTTTACTTCAGAGACCTCTAGGTCTCTAGAGTTTTTGGTTTGTCAATAGTAAATATTTACAATTTAAACATTCTCTATTTGACTGTATCTTGCAGATGGGCCATAAAGCCATCAAGAAGTTCAGGAGGTACTACTGATGTAGTATACCATTTAAATAAAATATGGACCATTCCCTTCTGAGTATTGTATTTGCTTTATATGAGTTGGACTAAAGCTAATATCAAGCATGTTTTTTATCTCACATTGTCTTGAGGTGATGTCACTCTTTGGAAGCTGGGGCTGTCATTTTTTGGGTCAGTCCCCATCACCAAGTAGGCCTAGGTAGGCACATACTTTCCCAGGGTAAAGAAAAACCAGTATGTTTACTGAGCTATAGTTATCTCAGGTTATCTACAGATAAACAGTTAGTGTGTTGTAATAATAAAGCCTGATATTATGTGATTTCATTGACAAAACATTGATTTGGAAGGAAAAAAACATTTGAGTTGTGCAGTAATATTAAAGTTTAGATTCAATTTATATTCTATTCTTACAGCAGTGTGGGTTAAATATAAAACTTTCTAAAGCAAATAGAAAGTAGGACTTAGAGTTAATTACTGGCAAACATTTGTTAACCAAGTGAATAGCTACTACTTTGTTTAAAAATAGCTTTAGAGTTGTGTTTGGAACCCATTTTTTGACATGCTTTAATTTAGCAATATTTTAGCATGGCTTTCTCTGGTAAAAGGATTTGTTTGGCTGAAAAGGAGCCACTCCTGGTTTTCTTTTCTCCCACACATCTCACATACAGCCTGAGAGTAATAGAAGTGAAATTGCATGGTAGAATCCTCACCTGGCTCATGAATGTGTTCTTCCTTTGCCATTTGTGCCTCTTGTCACTCTGACAAAGGCATCAGACAAGAGCAGAGAGTGCACAGTTTCTCCTGAAAGTGTCACTCTGCCCCCTCTCTGTTGATGTGTATTAAGATTCAGGCAATGGGAGACACGCTCTTTAGTGCAAAGGAGTGTTATTTTGGCTTTACAAAGTTTTTCTTTTTTGTCTCTGAACATCTGCAACTCCCTCAGGATTGTGCTGCACACTAAAAATAAAACAAGTATAGCTTGTGATTCACCTCGTTTTTACTGAGTCAGGGCTGTAGATCCTAGGGAAGTTTCAGTGACATAAGAGAGTTGTAAAAATGGAAATAAAATTGCTGAATCCAAAATGAATTTAGAAGATGATCGTAGTAACTTGTGCATGCTAAAAATCAAGCCTACTATCTGGAAGCTCTGACCTTTGAGATTTCATGTGAGGAAATCATTTTAATGTTGCATTGTTATAGCCCTCACAGTTACCTGGAACCCTTCGGGATTCTTCATGTGTGGGACTGCTTGCTCTAGGTGTTAGTATGAAAAATAGTATGTATTAGAGTTTATGTTTAAGAGAAATCTGCAGATCTTATCTTCCCCAAGTCAGTCTCACTCAAGGCAATACTTTTAGCAAATTCTCAGCACAAATACAACGATCATTACGAAAGGAAGGAATTAAAAACCTAGGCAAGGCTGCTATTAGGCAGTATAGGCTTATGAATAGATAACTACAGTAGAAGAATACTCCTGGTGGAAAACTTTCTCCCAGAACTCTAAAATTTCATTGTCATAAATTAATTTCTATTGGCCTTGCAGGTTTTTCATCTTTTAGAGGTTTCATACTAAAATACAAACATGCTCTCAAGGCATAGTCCATTAAAAATACAGAAATTGGATTTGTAACTGGCTTGAAGGATGTGCTCAAATAGTGCCTAAGGTATATCTCTGGTAATGTGTCTTTTGAAATTCTTGATTCAACATTTCAAAATTATTTTATTGAAACGACACACTCATTAAACTGTCAAATGATGAAGCTGGGACACATAGCTAATATGTCAAGTGATAAAACTAAAACTTTAAGTGGTCCTGATTAAGTGGAATGGGAGAAGGAAAGTTAAATCTAAGAAAATGAAATTTCGTAACACTAAATATGAAGCACTACACTTAGATTAAAAAAAAGACAACAAAAAACTCTGCATAATGTAGTACATGTGAAAGCATCTTAAGGGTATTGTTGACTATTAAAATAAGTTGATAGTGTGATGTAGTTGCAAAAAATGTAATAATGCAATCATTGGTCATATCACAAGGGAATAATACTCTCCCTTCCCTGTAAAACATGTCTGTGGATTTTGTTTAGTACTGGGTCACATTTTGAAAATACCTTTGACCAACTGGAGTTTACCCAGAGAAGAGTGAGCTGAAGCATATCATACAAGATATAGTTGAGGGAATGGAAAATGTATACAGTGGAGAGGATAAACACGGACTTAATTTTATCTTTTATTTTATTTTTTATTAAGGTATCATTGATATACACTTTTATGAAGGTTTCACGTGAAAAACAATGTGGTTACTACATTCAGCCATATTTTTGAGCCCCCGCCCACACCCCATAAATGTTCATCACTGTACTAAGATGCCACAGTCACTACTTGTCTTCTCTGTGTTACACTGTCTTCCCCATGATCCCCTACACACCATTTGTACTAATCATAATACCTCTCGATCCCCTTCTTTCTCCCTCCCCACCGTCCCTCCCCCCACCCCTCCCCTCACCCCTCCCCTTTGGTAACCACTAGTCCCTTCTTGGACTTTGTGAGTCTGCTGCTGTTTTATTCCTTCAGTTTGGCTTTGTTGTTACATTCCAACAAATGAGGGAAATCATTTGGTACTTGTCTTTCTCTGCCTGGCTTATTTCACTGAGCATAATACCTTCTAGCTCCATCTATGTTGTTGCAAATGGTAGGATTTGTTTCTTTCTTATGGCTGATTAGTATTCCATTGTGTATATGTACCACCTCTTCTTTATCCATTCATCTACTGATGGACACAGGTTGCTTCCCTTGGCAATTGTAAATAGTGCTGCAATAAACATAGGGGTGCATATGTCTTTTTGAATCCGAGAACTTGTTTTCTTTGGGTAAATTCCTAGGAGTGGAATTCCTGGGTCAAATGGTATTTCTATTTTTAGTTTTTGAGGAACCTCCATATTGCTTTCCACAATGGTTGACCTAGTTTACATTCTCACGACCAGTGTAGGAGGGTTCCCCTTTCTCCACATCCTCACCAGCATTTGTTGTTCTTATTCTTTTCAATCCAGGCCATCCTAACTGGTGCAAAGGCGATATCTCGTTCTGCTTTTGATTTGAATTTCCCTGATAATTAGTGATGTGGAGCATCTTTTCATGTGCCTGTTGGCCATCTGAATTTTCTCTTTGGAGAATTGTCTCTTCATATTCTCTCCCCAGTTTTTAATCGGGTTATTTGCTTTTTGGGTGTTGAGCCATGTGAGTTCTTTATATATTTTGGATGTTAACCCATTGTTGGATATGTCATTTACAAATATATTCTCCCATACTGTAGGATGCCTTTTTGTTCTGCTGATGGTGTCCTTTGTTGCACAAAAGCTTTTTAGTTTGCTGTAGTCCCATGTGTTCATTTTTGCTTTTGTTTCCCTTGCCTGAGGAGATGTGTTCAGGAAAAAGTTGCTCATTTATATTCAGGAGATGTTTGCCTATGTTGTCTTCTAAGAGTTTTATGGTTTCATGACTTACGTTCAGTTCTTTGATCCATTTCGAGTTTACTTTTGTGTATGGGGTTAGACAATAATCCAGTTTAATTCTCTTGCATGTAGCTGTCCAGTTTTGCCAACACCAGTTACTGAAGAGGCTGTCATTTCCCCATTATATGTCCATGGCTCCTTTATTGTATATTAATTGACCATATATGCTTGGGTTTATATCTGGGCTCTCTCATGTGTTCCATTGGTCTATGGTTCTGTTCTTGTGCTAGTACCAAATTGTCTTGATTACTGTGGCTTCGAAGTAGAGCTTGAACTCGGGGAGTGTATTTCCCCTAGTTTTATTTTTCCTTCTCAGGGTTACTTTGGCTATTTGGGGTCTTTTGTGGTTCCATATGAATTTTAGAATGATTTGCTTTAGTTCTTTGAAGAATGCTGTTGGTATTTTGAAAGGGATTGCACTGAATCTGTAGATTGCTTTAGGCAGGATGGCCATTTTGACAATATTAATTCTTCCTATCCATGAGTACGGATGTATTTCCATTTATTTGTCTCTTCTTAATTTCTCTCATGAGTGTCTAGTAGTTTTCAGACTATAGGCCTTTAAATTACTTCGTTAAGTTTATTCCTAAGTATTTTATTCTTTTTGATGCAATTGTGAATGGAATTGTTTTCCTGATTTCTCTTTTTGCTAGTTCATCATTAATGTATAGGAATGCAACAGATTTCTTTGTATTTTGTATCTTGCAACTTTGCTGAATTCAGTTATTAGATCTAGTAGTTTTGGAGTGGATTCTTTAGGGTTTTTTAATGTACAGTATCATGTCATCTGCAACAGTGACAGTTTAACTTCTTCTTTACCAATCTGGTTGCCTTTTATTTCTTTGTGTTGTCTGGTTGCTAAAGGTAGGACCTCCAGTACTATGTTGAATAAAAGTGGGAAGAGTGGGTATACTTGTCTTTTTCCTGATCTTAAAGGAAAAGCTTTCAGTGTCTTGCTGTTAAGTATGATGTTGGCTGAGGGTTTGTCATATATGGCCTTTATTATGCTGAGGTACTTGCCCTCTATACCCATTTTGTTAAGACTTTTTATCATGAATTGGTGTTGAATTTTGTCAAATGCTTTTTCGGCATCTATGGAGATGATCATGTGGTTTTGTCCTTCTTTTTGTTGATGTGGTGGATGATGTTGATGGATCTTCGAAAGTTGTACCATCCTTGCATCCCTGGAATAAATCCTATTTGATCAGGGTGGATGATCTTTTTGATGTATTTTTTAATTCGGTTTGCTGACATTTTGTTGAGTATTTTTGCATCTATGTTCATCAGGGATATTGATCTGTAGTTTTCTCTTTTTGTGGTGTCTTTGCCTGATTTTGGTATTAGAGTGATGCTGGTCTCATAGAATGAGTTTGGGAGTATTTCCTCCTCTTCTACTTTTTGGAAAACTTTAAGAAGGATGGGTATTAGGTCTTCACTAAATGTTTGATAAAATTCAGTGGTGAAGCCATCTGGTATAGGGGTTTTGTTCTTAGGTAATTTTTGATTACAATTCAATTTCATTGCTGGTAATTGGTCTGTTCAGATTTTCTGTTTCTTCCTGGGTCAGCCTCAGAAAGTTGTATTTTTCTAGAAAGTTGTACATTTCTTCTAGGTTATCCAGTTTGTTATCATATCATTTTTCATAATATTCTCTAATAATTCTTTGTATTTCTGTTGTGTCCCACGTGATTTTTCCTTTCACATTTCTGATTCTGTTTATGTGGGTAGATTCTCTTTTTCTCTTAATAAGTTTGGCTAGGGATTTATCTATTTTGTTTATTTTCTCAAAGAACCAGTTCTTGGTTTCATTAATTTTTTCTATTTTTTTATCTTCTCATTTTTATTATTTCTTCTCTGATCTTTATTATGTCCCTCCTTCTGCTGACTTTGGGCCTCATATGTTCTTCTTTTTTCAGTTTCAATAATTGTGAATTTAGACAATTCATTTTGGATTGTTCTTCCTTGTTTAAATAGGCCTCTATTGCTATATACTTTCCTCCTAGAACTGCCTTTGCTGTGTCCCACAGAAGTTGGGGCATTGTGCTGTTGTATTCATTTGTCTTCATATATTGCTTGGTCTCTTTTTTTATTTGGTCATTGATCCATTGGTTATTTGTGAGCGTGTTGTGAAGCCTCCATGTGTTTGTGGGCTTTTTTGTTTTCTTTACGTAAGTTATTCCTAGTTGCATACCTTTATGGTCTGAGAAGCTGATTAGTACAGTTGCAATCTTTTTTAATTTGCTGGCTCTTTTTATGGCCTAGTATATGATCTCTTCTTGAAAATGTTCCATGTGCGCTGTAGAACAATGTGTATCCTGCTGCTTTTGGGTAGGAGTGTTCTGCAGAAGTCTGTTAGGTCCATCTGTTCTATTGTGTTGTTCAGTCACTCTGTGTCCTTAGTTATTTTTTGTCTGGGAGATCTGTCCTTTGGAGTGAGTGGAGTGTTGAAGTCTCCTAGAATGAATGCATTGCATCCTATTTCCCCATTTAATTCTGTTAGTATTTGTTTCATATTATGTAGGTGCACCTGTGTTGGGTGCATAGACATTTATAATGGTTATATCTTCTTCTTTGACTTACCCCTTTATCATTATGCGGTGTCCTTCTTTGTCTCTTATTATTTTCTTTGTTTTGAAGTTTATTTTGTCTGTTATAAGTACTGCAACTAGTGTGTTTTTCTCCTTATTAGTTGCAGGAAATATCTTTTTCCATGCCTTCACTTTTATTCTGTGTATATGTTTGGGTTTAAAGTGAGTCTCTTGTAGGTAGCATATAGACCGGTCTTTTTTTTTTATCCATTCAGTGACTTGATGTCTTTTGATTGGTGCATTCAGACCATTTACATTAGGGTGATAATCAATAGGTATGTACTTTTTGCCATTGCAGCACTAGATTTGTGGTTACCAAAGGTTCAAGGGTAACTTCCTTACTATCTAACAGTCTAATTTAACTGACTTAGTATGCTATTATAAACACAATCTAAAGGTTCTATTTTTTTCCCCTCCTTTTTCTTCCTCCTCCATTCTTTATATATTAGGTGTCATAGTCTGTACTCTTTGTCTATCCCTTGACTGACTTTGTGTGTAGTTGATTTGATTTTGCATCTTCTTAGTAATTAATTATTCTACTTTCTTTACTGTGGTTTTATTTCCTCTAGTGACAGCTATTCAACCTTAGGAATACTTCCATCGATAGCAGTCCCTCCAAAATACACTGTAGAGATGGTTGGTGGGAGGTAAATTCTCTCGGCTTTTGCTTACCTGGAAATTGTTTAATTACTCCTTCAAATTTAAATGATAATCTTTCTGGGTAGAGTATTCTTGGTTCAAGGCCTTTCTGCTTCATTGCATTAAATATGTCATGCTGTCATGGCACTCCCTTCTGGCCTGTATGGTTTCTGTTGAGAAGTCTGATGATAGCCTGATGGGTTTTCCTTTGTATGTGATCTTTTTTACTCTCTCTGGCTGCTTTTAATAGTTTGTCCTTATCCATGAACTTTGCCATTTTAATTATTATATGTCTTTGTGTTGTTTTCCTTGAGTCCCTTCTGTTGGGAGATCTGTGCACCTCCATGGCCTGAGAGACTATCTCCTTTCCCAAATTGGGGAAGTCTTCAGCAATTATCTCCTCAAAAATACTTTATTTTGTTTTTCTCTCTTCTGGTACCCCTATAATGTGAATATTTTTCCATTTGCATTTGTCAGACATTTCTGAATATTCTTTCATCTCTACAGATCATTTTTTCTCTCTGGGTCTCAGCTTCCTTGTATTCCTCTTCTCTAATTTCTATTCCATTTACCATCTCATCTACTACATCTAATCTGCTTTTAAATCCCTTTGTATGTTTCTTTTCAGATATTGTATTCCTTAATGATTGAATCTCAGTCCTGAACTCGTCCCTGAGTTCTTGAATATTTTTCTGTACCTCCATTGTATGTTTATGATTTTTATTTTGAAATCTCTTTCAGGAAGATTGATGAATTCAGTTTCACCTGGCCCTTTTTCTGATTGTGGGATTTTGGTTTGAACCAGGTTCCTTTGATGTTTCATATTTGTATGTGGTGCCCTCTAGTGCCCACAAGCTCTACTCTCTGGAGATGCTTAGCCCCTAGAGCGATGCTGGGGGTCACAGGGGAGCAGCTCTGGTGCCTGGGTTGGAGTGGGGAAGAGCTGTTTCCTGCTTCCCGGTGCCTAGCCTGTCTTCACTGCCATAACCAGTGGGCCGAGGGCCCAGGTGTAAGTCTGTGTGCTTTGTGTTTGTAGGTGCCGTAGGTGGGGCATCCCTCTGGTGGGCCTGACTCCAGGGCAGGGGCTGCCGGTTTGTGAGTTGGTGCTGTTCAACTGGGAAGAACGTGCAGCAGGCTGCCTATCGCTGGTGGAGGGGGGGGTGCTCAGAGCTGTGTAGCTAGCCAGGGGGATTGGGTGCCTGATATTTCTGAATGGTGCTGGGCAGAGTGCGCCTGGACAATTTTGTCCACCTGTCCTTTCTCCTGAGCAGCAAGCTCTGTGCAATCCTTGCCTCTTTAGCAGCCCTCTCACTGTTAGGAAGTCTATCAGACTGCCCACCTTTCTTTTGTCCCAGAGCAGCAGGATGTGGACCTCTGTTTTCCATAATCGGCTAGAATCTCAGTCTCTCCAAGTATTCCAACTGTCTTAGCTTTCCAACCCCACTAATCTCCAGAGCAC
The DNA here is from genome assembly GCA_029783875.1 of Phataginus tricuspis. Classification (NCBI taxonomy): domain Eukaryota; kingdom Metazoa; phylum Chordata; class Mammalia; order Pholidota; family Manidae; genus Phataginus; species Phataginus tricuspis. Next base: position 55,580,803 of record JAQQAC010026072.1, on the reverse strand, counting down.
CATGCAATGTAGGTTCGTTCTCCCAGAGCAGATCTCCAGGGCTGGATTTTCTGCCATCCTAGGTCTTCCCCTGCTCCCCACTCTGTTTCTCTTCCTCCCACCAGTTATTTGTGGTGGGGGGAAGGGCTTGGGTCCCTCCAGATCATGGCTTTGGTACGTTACCCTATTCCTTGAGGTCTGTTCTGTTCTCTAGGTGTTTGCAGTCTTGGCGCAGCCTTCTTTCTTGTTTCTGTTTCAGGATTAATTGTATTAACTATATTTTCATATTATATGTGGTTTTGGGAGGAGGCCTTTGTCTCACCTCTCACACTGCCATCTTTCTCTAATCTCCTTCATTTTATTTTTAAGTAGCTGACTGTCATGTAGAAGAATTAAATTCATTCTGGGACACCTCAAAGGCAGACCTAGAAGCACAGAAGAATGTAGAGAGAGAGGGATACTTTGGGCAAAGGGTTATGAAAATGAAGGTCCTGCTTTAGGAAGAATTTTGTCATCACTAAAAGTTCAAGTATCCATGCAGAGACTTTCAACCGCTTTTCAGGGATCTTGTAAAAGGTATTCTATTTTTAATGCTTCTGCTGTTGTTAATGGTCACCTTAAAGGAGACGAGATGCAGTCAACAATGGCACACAAAATACATTCTTGTAATCAAGGAGAAATAGTGCCAGGAGGAGAAATAATCTTAGCAGGACACAGCATCAAGTCATACTTTTGCCTGTGCAATATTTGCCAAGAGTCAGCCTGCTGGCAGCAGGGTTGAGGTGAAGGGGAACGGGATGACACAAGGTGGTGTAGAATGTCTTCCATTCATTCACTCGTTCAACAATGCCTTTATGAGGCCTTATGCTACATACTGAAGATATAAAGATGAACAAGATGTTCTGCTCTTTGGAGCTCATATTCTCGTAGAGGAGACAAACATATAGACAATTCATAGCACCACATGATAAGTATTTTGGCAGTAGATGGTAGGCAGTTGACCAGCATATGGGATAAACTGATCAGTGAGTTTGTAAACATGCAACAACCAGGTAAACAATTCAAACTGGTAACAAGAAAACCTTGGTGATGTCATATTGATTTTTTATCAAGTAAATCATACATACTCAAGAAATTCTGTTATTGGACCAGTTTATGGAAGATTTAGAGTAGGTGGAGCTTCCCTTTATAATAGTTTATGCAAAACACCTGTGGATTTTGTTTGCCTGCAAGCTCAGTATGAGTCCACAGTGTGATATGGCAGTGAAAAAGGCCTATGCTGTTTTTAAAATGCAGTAATTGACGTATAGAACCCCAAATAATGAGAATAATGGAAGTAACATAAGACCGTTTCTGACTTATATAAGGTACCATGATTTAAAGGGAATGTTGGCAGTATAAGCAAGATCATTTCTCAAATGATATACGATAGAAGGAACTGAGTGCTTTCTTTCTCTAGCTCACAAGAGATATGATTTATGAGGAACTTAATCAAATATTTTATTGGTACTCAATGTCATGTGGAAGAGTAATTACACTTACACAGTTGTTGCTTTAGAGAATTAACTAAGAACAAACCAGAGAAGTTAGAGAGAGGGAAGTTTTGGCTCAGTCCCAACTATGTCTGTCTGAAAATTGCAAAGGACTGCCATTTTATCTGGTAAACTACCTGTGTGTGATGGCAGTGATGACCTGTCTTTAACTACTCCCTGTATCTACATCCTTCACAGTATAACTTAGCAGTACCTCCCACTGTGGGCAGGCGATCTGCCCTGCCCCTTAACTCTAGGGTGAACAATATGACTTGCTAGGCTAATGAGATGTTAGCCAAAGTGACACAAGCAGAGGATGTAAGTAGATTTGCACGTTGGGGTTTTGTTTTCTCCTGAACCTTTGCTAGCACCATGAGAACATGCTTGGACTAAACTACTGGAGAATGAGATGCACATGGGCAGAGTGAATCATGCTAGTCACCCCAGTTGAGGCCTTTCTAAATCAGTTGAGTGCCAGCTGAACTCCAGACATCTGAGTTGAATACAAGTCCAAACGGCCCAGTCTAAATTACTGACCCATTGTTTATTGTGAGCTAAATAAATACTTATAGTTTTATTTATTTATTTATTTATTTATTTATTTTATTTTATTTTTTTTAATAATTTATTTTATTTTAGTATCATTAACCTACAATTACATGAG
>JAQQAC010026072.1:55553745-55573628 GCA_029783875.1 Phataginus tricuspis | reverse complement strand
TTATAGTTTTAAGTCACTGTGTTTTTAAGTGTTTTGTTATGCACTATTATTGCAACAATAGATCACTGACACACCCTCTATTGGTTGGTCATGTTCGAGAAAGGGGATGGGTGGCTGTACTTGAGTGGACATTTAGACTAGATAAGTTCCAAAGATGGTTCCCTGTTCACAGACTGCAATGGTAATATTAACATAATAATTAAATACTTAATAAGCAGTTGCTATCTGTCAGGCATTGTTTTAAGGGCTTTACATATATTGGTGTTTTCTCCTATGAGGTAGTTAATCTCATCATTCCCATTACACTGTTAAGGAATCAAGCACAGATCACTCACCTAGCAAGCAGTGGATCTAAGATTGAATTTAGGCATCTGGTTCTAGAGATCACAACCTTTATCAGCACACCATGCTCAACTGGCCCATGAGCTACTCATAAGCCTATTGGCAAGTGGGCATTTATAGCTTCTGTAGGTATTAAAGTGAGAAAATTAATCACTTCTCTAAATGCATATTCTTTTGGGTATTGGAAAACTTTTCAAACCATGAATTATATTAAATAAAATTACAAGTGGGTAATTGCATTAAAAGCATTGGCAGCTACTGCTTTAAGCAGTCTTCTAACCTTAAGATTCTATGATTCTCAGGTACAGTCTATTTTTATGTTACTATACCAGGATTTTCTTTTCTTCAAAATAATAATCTAGTGAAAGCATTGCATACAAATTTCCTTAGATTACTTGCTTTACAATAAGTACATCATAGGGCCATTCATGAAGAAAATAGAAATGTGTAGGTGATAGTAGAAAAGTTCTGCTCATCTACCAAAAAATGTATTACAACATAAAAAAAATAAAAAGAAAATGTATATTAGCCAAACTGTGGGTGTTAACATTGTATTGTAATAAAACTCCTTTATTACATTGGATATGGAGGTAGTATTAGCAATAACTTTCAACTGATAAATTAAACATGTAATATCAGGGTTTGGTTATGTAGATATTTTTGGGAACATGGCTTAATCTTTCATGTCTTACTGGATGCTGTAATTATGCTGCTTCAATGAAACAAGATCCATATTTTGATATATTCTCTGTAGCAGAAGATAAATATTGCCTAGGATTAAATTTGAACTGTCGAAAAACATCTTTTGTAAATATAATTAATTTATGTCATATTAAGATAGAGACCATGGGTGTAATCAGTGTAGGGTGAGGGCCTCCGGAAAAAAGCAAGGCAGGATATTTATAGTCAAATCAATGTAACAATGTAAAGTCCCTTTGGAAACTCTGTGTTCAGCATTATACAAAGTCAAGGTCACACTAATTCTCTAGGGTAAAGATACCAGACTAGGAATATAGACATCTTCAGTGAGATCAGTTAAAGGTCAAAAGGCCAGGAGCAACTTCGCCTGGAATGTTTTGAGTGTTCCACAAGGGTATCTCAGCATAACCCGTGACTTCACTGTAAAGAGCCCTAGCAAACAAACAACAACCCAGCCCACCTTAGGGGCAGGGCAGGTGGTACAAGTCCACACCCTAAGCCCTCAATTTCCAAAAATCCTCAACTGCCTATAAATCCTCTAGACAACGCACCACCCCGGGCTCTCTTGTCCCCTCCTGGCTTGAGCCAGGAGCTCTTTCCTCTCACTTTATTTCTAAATAAAAGCCGCTGCCCTGGCTCTCCTACCTTGGGTGTTTGCTAAGTTCATTCTTTAACTCCGCAAACAAGAACCCCGGCATCAATATGAGTTTAGCAGATGAACTCTGTTTTTAAAATTGTTTAAAAAATTATTTACCCTTCTGAATTGCTTGCTTTTCTAAAAATCATACCTATTTTTAAACTAAGGAAGTTGGCAGCAGGGTGGTAGGATCTCTTGTTTATTTCATTTCTTGGAAAAAAAAAATCACCACTGCTCGACAACTTTCTTAATGCAAGTGATCTCCAGCTTCCTCATACATTTCAAAAAGGAGCATACATATTATTTTTCAATATGTAAAACTATTTGACTTAATGTTTATACATATGTATTTGTTTTTAAAATATAAGCATTTATTGTGGTGCTCTATCAGTCAGTTGAACCTTCTTGACAGTGTCACATTGGAAGTTTGAATTGGGATATACTGGACCAATGCTGATTTGGTAATTTTCTGTGGATCTGCTCACAGTTATTCTTATACATCCGTTGAAGGTTTTTTCTATACACACAAAGACAAATTAAGTGAAAAACAAAAAAGTTCATCAATACTATTTATGACAACTGTACCAGGGATGGAAATATGCCCTTACCCCATTCTGAGTCCATAGTAGGGAGCACTAGTTGACAATTGTTTTCCCAGACTCAGATTTGGAAAATCTTACTGATTTTGAAATTATATGAGAAATTGTTATAACATATTAAAAATACTGCCTTTATTTATGCAAATTTATTCTTCCCTGGTTTGAAACAGGGCTTCACTAGTTATTCTTAAAACAATGCTCCAGGCAACTACTGGCAATTGATTGCAGCTATAGGCAAGTTCAAACCTGTTTATTATCCTGGAGTTATTACTGAGTTTAGAAATGCCCAGTTGATAGATTAGAGTTTTAGTATAATAAAAATAAAACACCTGCTGAATCACTCCCTAGGGACCAGGCACCAGGTTCAATGTTACACTTGCATTATCTCATAATTCTCACAGCATCCTTATGAAATGGTTATCATTATCCCCATTTTACAGATAATGGAACTGAGGCTTAAAGGCATTAAGTAAACTTGTCCAAAGTCATAGAGCTAGTAAGTTGGTGGTGCCAATATTTAGATCAGCTCTGACTTTCTGACTTCACAGCCCAGGCTCTTAACCACTATTTGGATCAGTTTTTTTTCATTTAAGTGTTTGATGGTGTGTCAACAACAGTCTATAGCGGTTACTTCCACATTATGCTGAGTATGCTTTTATACAGAACTGCCTTGTTTTCTGGAAGGGGCATGGAGTACCAGTTGCCTTTTTTATCAAGGAAAGAAATGAGACAGCACATATGATAACAATTTCTTATAACACAGCACTGGGAATTTTGAACATCTTACTGATTTTGAAATTATGAAAGAAATTATCCTAGCATATATTAAAAAATACTCCCTCTTTTTTAAATTAAGAAAATGTAATGTTTGCTTGGTTTGAAATGATGCTCCATTGGTTATGAAAGGTAGCCTAGTCAGAGTTAAACACTACCCTTTAATGTGGGTTAGGAAATTAAACCAAAACCTTAAATAGTGTGCTAAAGTGCTATTATAGAACCAACAGTATGTGCAGTCCTAGAAAATATTAATTCATAAAGAATAATAGATGTTAACGCTCTGCTTAACATTTTAGTGTCACAATTAAAAATTCTACAGGATAGTTAATTGAATATATTATTCTTCTAGAAAGGGCCTTGATGCTCAGAATTGCATACTAATTCTTAAATTCCATTTATATGATGCAGAATCCCTTTAAAAAATTAAAAATTCATTTATATTTCAGATGAAGGCATTATATATTTTTACCAACTTTTAAATTAAGAAATATCTAGAATTAACAGGTTAATTTAAAATTTTGTGGTTAAGTCAGGACTTTTGAAGCGTAAGATACCCATGCAAATTATCATAATTCTCCCATGTAATGGAATCTCCTTTATGTGAGCAATTATTATTATTTTTATAATTGTAATGTCACTGAGTTGTCAGATGAGAATGCAAAACATTACATGCCCCAGTTTTCACTAACAAGTAATTTTATTTGGCCCTTTTGCTTTTCCCTTTTTAAGTTTTGAGCTTCTCAGCCTAGTTTTTATTTTTCTCTTGATGCTAATTAATGAAATTCTGGTACTAGCAATAAAACTGTAGGGACTTCTAACTGCTGATGAAAATCTCAGCAAGATAAGAAGGATAAAATATTCCCTCTTCCTCTATATCTGCAGGAACACATACAATTTTATTTTTGTCATAAAACCAACCTTGCAAATTTTATTTCTAAGAGCAGAGTCTTGTAAGATGCCTGAATTTCATGCATTGTTGCTTTGTCCTGAGAAAGTAACCTGTAATATCTAAAAGTCTGCAATTCTATTGCTCACCTTACATAATAATTTTTTGTTCTGAAAATAATATTTAAACCAACATTTCTTGTTTCTGAAAGATAAAAATACTCAGAGGTTGAAAAACTTTACAAAGGTTAAGTCAGAAGGGAATTATTGGTACTTCCTTTACCTCTCTTTATGTTGAGAGGGGAAATAATAAAAATGATTGGATTCCTTATTTGAACAAAAAGTTTGAGAGTCTAATCTATTTGATTAAAACTGTTTGTTAAATTTATCATTACTTCTTACCAAAACAGAGAAATTTAAAGGGTCTTATGAAATTATTGTACTGTATGCCATGCCTGCAGAGAAGAGAAATGAAGACATTTGTCATTTATATGGTGTCTGTAATTTAGGCATCAAATGCCAGATTTTCCTCATTTGAAGAAGTGGGACTGCTACTTAGTAAAATATATCAGCCCAGCTCAACTCATTCTGGGAGAAAAACGGTTGTGGGGCTGAGGCAAGGTCAAGCGCAAGTCAGGGCCTGGGTTCCCCAGGCAGATAGGGCTTTGGGATGCTGATTCTTTGATGGCCCTGTGGGCTTTGCATGAGCCACAGCCTTGAGAAGATCTGGACAATTGGAGGAGTATTCTCCTTTGGAGTTAGGGCTTCTTTTTCTGTCTTTTCTTCATTAGCTCTCTTCCCTTTCTAGCTAAAATGACTTTGTATTAATCTGGCCTTGACCTAGGAAAGTAGGAAACTTTTTGAGGAATTCTGAATCTTCTTTCATCTCCTCATGAGATGCTCCTTTTCCTTCTGATTTATGGCTTCTCTTTCTACTTTCCCCTAAGCCACCGGGAAAGCAGAATATAAAGCATTAAATATCAGCCTCTTTCTAGAGCACTGAGGATCTTTCCTAAGGGAGAGATTGATTAACAATTCCCATGGCCTTTTATTGTCTCTTACTCCCTCTTTGAAAAGAACCAGGAAATAAAATGGGTGGCTGTGTTTTTGAGATTTTCAATTAATAAGATGTGCATAAGTCAGAATCTTTCTTTACCTAAGCCTGATAAGAGTTACTAAGTTGAGCCTTCTAAATCAGAGAAGTTTTTGTGCACATCTTTATGGCATGTGCTGTTCTAGAAAAGCTAAGCAATTTTCAACATGCATAGAACTCAGTCTCAGTTCACTTATGGTAACATTGTTATTGGATGATAGAATGAGGTTAGAAAGAAAAAGTGGTATCTCAGACCATTAGGTTGTACTTTTTCACACCAACTTAAATTGTTAATTTTTATTTTCTTGTGGGGAATACTATGTATAAGAACTGGACCCTATAGCTGTTGAAGATCTTTTTACATCTGTGATGCATTACTGGCCCTTCTTGGAATGAGCCGTAATGAGATAGATCAAGACAGTTATGTGGTGCTTTCAGCCATTTTAACACGAAATGTTTTGGACACACAGTCAACTCTATTGTAGTATTGCACTGGGTTGAAGTGTGCACTTGGTGAATATGTAACTTCAAAATGACCCATCTCAGTTATGAACACAGCCAACGTGAAAGCCAATATATGAAATTTTAACTTTATATATTGCTATTGATATTCACTTTACAAAAAGGTTTACATTAAGTATTGTGTTCCTAATTCATTTTAAACAATTAAAATAGAAGATTGTTCAGAATACACAATAAGAACTGTTTTAAAATATTAGTAGTACTTTTATCAAAGACCAAATAGTATTACACTATGAATAATCACTAATATGGTAAAAAATATGGTAAGAAAGAAAAGATAAAGCCTTTATTAATTGCAATGACAAACATATTTTACTCTTTGATGTCTCTTAGAAATTTTTCTTTTTGTATCCTGATTATTTTGAGTTTGGATTTGGGTTATGTGGTATGTGTGTGTGTGTATGTGTGTTGTATGTAATCTCATTGTAAGGTTATTGGGAAATTGTTTCCTTTACTAAACTCTATTGTATAGTGTTCTGATTGTAAAACAGCTAAGCAATAACAACAGTAAAAGCAAACAAAAATTAAAGCAAACAAAAAACCCCCACAAAAACCTCCCCTCAAAATGGAATAAATGAGCATAACTTTGGAGATGTAAATTATTAAATCAGGAAAAGTGGTAATTCATAATCATTCTTTCTATGACACTATGTGTATACGAGTGGTCCCAATTAGGAACTTTTAGTTCTGAGTCAGATTTATAGCTTATTGCTACAGGGAAGAAAGAAAGAGAAGGAGGGAAAGGGGAGCATCAAGACAAGATATCCAAGAATGATTATTGGCATTTGCCAGGGGCCTAGACCACAGGGTCTCTGAAGCTCACTGCTATCACTATTTTTGTGGTGGTTGTGACAAGTGCAGCTTTGCACATTAGAGATATTCCATTATTCCATTAAAAAAAAGTTATATCCAGCGAAGTGATTTCCTTTCGATAGCTTAACATCTTTTCTATCATTTTCTTGGACAAGGGGATTGGGAAAGATTAAGTTGCTGGGTAAGCTCTTTCTTTTCACATCCACACTATTTTCCCAGTAAACACATCAGTGTGAGTGGGGGAAATGTCCCAGGACCACCCTAACTTGGGGTCTTTGGTTACCCTGTCTTTATATTTTACAGACATAATAAACAATACAAAATTTCCTGATTTTTGACCCTGAATTTTGAATTTTATATCTAGTTAGTTGTTAGGTTCAGACATAGAAATTAAGTTTTCCATGAGATTGAGGGCAAGTAGAGTATTTGCTTCTTTCTAGACAGTTATTACAGCTTTGAATGAATATGAAGCATGATAATTAGTAGTAGCAGAAACCTGTGACCAGAACAGATATTAATGAAGCCTTTGCAACATTATATAGAATTACAGGTAAGGTGAAAAGGGATTGAGGTGATATACCACCCTACAAATAAAAAAAATTCTTTTAAGCAATTTCAACTCATCCCATTTGAACAAGCCCCAAGCTTCTTGAGTCAATAGAGTAGCACTGTTGTAGATGGAAGGACCAGATGGACTATGTTTGAGTCATGGCTTTTTTTTTTCACCTTTCTGAGCCTCCATTCCTTATTTGAAATTGAAAATGATGAATACTGTCTACAGCAACAAAATGTAGTCTGGATTAAATGTTATAATGTGTATAATGTAAGTACCCTTGTTAAATTGCTAAGAGCCATGAAAATGGCATTTAATAGTCTTCCACCCAGTTTCTCCTCCCTCATGCATTTCTTTCTTCTATTTATGTCAATTCTAGGTAGTGTAATGACCATATTTGGGGATAAAGAGGTGAGACTAAAGTGAAATTGGTTTATTATGCTCTGTGGGAAGTTCTGTATGCTTCCCTTAGCTTTTCCATTTCTTTTAGATTTAGAGTTTGTGTGGATGAGAAAATGATTTTCTTATGAAGATGTTTGAATAACTTTATATACACAGTGTGGAAGTGTAATAAACAGTCTTATGAAATTGTCTCTTTAGCATATACAGCGTGTAATATATAATGCACCGAGAGAAATGATAAAATAATGAGCAATAATGATGATGAAGGCAACTGCTCCACCTGTTCCTGGATTAATATCCAGGGCAGTTTTGTACCAGTGGGGCTTACCTTTCTAGGATGCATAAGCATGAAACAGCAAGATAGGAATTAACGAAAAGCCACTTCACACATACATTGGACTTTGCTCCTGGTCAGCTGTCCTACTGGCCACCTGGCTACAGGCCTTTATACCTTTTCATAACTGCAGCTTGTTTTTTCAGGGTATTCTGCCCCACACCCTGTGAGGTAATTGCCTATGCTGCATGTGTTCTACCAGATTAAGTCTCCTTAGCAAATGGACAGATCCAGTATTGCCCATATTAACAAGAAACACCATCTTACACTTAACATATTCTATACATAGACACATAAACTCTTCAGCACCCATTGGCAAATGCCTTATGACAACCATTACATAGTAAGTAATGAGGGGAAGTGAACCTGACATTAAGCCCAGAATTCTCTCCAGATCATCTTATGAGAGGAGACAAGTTAACTATCAACTATCATATTGCTAATTGACACTGTTCTGATATTATAAGGACTGGCAGATCAGATGACCTATCGCTTCCCCCTTATTTGCTGAAAATTATGTCAATATAGCTTTGTATACCTATGTGTCAGTATGGTATATTTCCTTTGTTCATCTCATTCTCTGAAGTGAGTGCCTTAATAGATCAGTCAAACTTTCTAAAGAAGGTCAGAGTCCCAGCTCCCAGATAGAAGAGGGCATAGAGCAAAGACAGGCGCCTGCCATAGATCACAATGAAGTTAAAGGGCTTTCCTTGGCTTAGAAGCAGAGCCAGCCTGGAATTTTTAGTTAATATATGATTTAATGGACCTAGAATACTCAATTCCCCAAAGAAATAATTCAATGACAATAGGTGGTATATGCTGTCGTTGACAGCATAGTGCTGAAACCCCCCCGTTTCAACTCCCAGCTCCACCATTTTGGGCCTAGTGACTTAAAGCAAATCACTTAACTTCTGTGTCCTTTAGTTTTTTCATCTATAAGATGATTATAATACCAGCAGCTACCTGACAATGCTGTGAAAGGTAAACGAGTCAATCTACATGCACTGATTAAAGTAGTGCATAAAACATAGTAAAAGACCATTGTTTTACAAACATTTTGGCTTCTGATCCATAGTAATAAGTATTTTTATATCATGACCCAATACATGTAAACCTAACTACAAATGTATAAAAAAATTATCATTAAAAAAATTAATTTCATGAGCCACCAAATAGTTGCAAAACACAGTCTGAAGAATACTAATTGAAAGCCAGTTAGCTGAGATCTGGAGTCTTGTTTTCTTATGATCAGTTACAGCTCCTCCTGCAAACAAGGCTATGGTGGGAATGGGGAAGACTGATTCCCTTTACTATGTGTACATTTAAATTTTTGAGGCTTGTCTTACATCAAGGAGTCTTGTCATGGCCTATTTGATAGATCAAAGACTAAGATAAAGCCATTGCCAGATAGGAGGTTTAGGAACCTCTTAGGAAAAAGATAGCAAGCTTTCTTTCCTGACAGACCTCTCTCTCTCTCCTTCTTCTCTCTCCATGTTACATGGATGTAGCTGTTATATTGAGATGGGGGGACACTGGAAAAACAGAAAGTTATTGTAGTTTGAGGACCTAGAAGATCTCGTGAAAGCTTCTCTTTACATCTGGGTAAGACCTTATCTTTGATCTACATCGTGTGACGTATGCTATGTTGCCAGTAAAATCTCAGATTCTGCCAAATGATCTCTGACTTAATTTATGTTACCCCGGGACCTTTAGAGCCATTGCTATTGGGGAGTGTGATACATGAGGCAGAAGAGATGAGTCCTTGTAGCCTCAACAAGGTAGGTGACTTGTTTTATGTATCTGCAAACTTCTATGTCACTAACTGTTTACTTCAGACAATTTAGTTCTTTGGTATATACTCTCTGATGATGGCCTCTAAATATTTCATGATTACGAATTGTGTCTTCTCTAGTGAATTTCTTGAGAACACCTTTTATGTTTTTATTGTTTGCTTAGTTCTAGGTAACTATTAGATTTCTCCCAAATACTTCTTATTATTTTATTAAGTACAAGGGAGAGAAGGACTAGTAGGCCCTTTTTCTCCATATTTAAGCCAGTTAACCTACAATGATACATATAGCGTCTCTTAGGGGCTCCAAGCATTGAACAGCTTCCTTCTAGATTAAATTGAAGCAGAAATGCCAATGACATTAAATTTACTTTCAATACTCCTTTATCATTAAATTATGCAAGTAATTTTTTCCCACAAATAGTAAGATTTGCTTTATGTCAGACACTATGAAAGAGATATAACCATGAATAAAATATTGTTGACCTTAACAGTGTGTTCTTTCTACCATTTATTTTTTACAAACGTAGTACTCTCATGTTTTCCTAAATCTTCACTTTCAATTCATGTTTTTCTTTCAAATCTGCCATCAGATAGGTTATTTACACTTTAGTGTGTATAACCAACCATACATTACAGTGTTATCCCCAGAGGTATTTATACTTCTTTAAACTAAAGGAAGAATTCTAATCATCAGTCTACCAAGAGTGGCCAAGATTTACTAAGCATTTTACTATGTTCCATGGACAAATCAGGGTATGTAGATTCACTCATTTACTTTTCATAGCATTATCATGTAGCTGCTAGTATTATAATCATCTTATAGACGAAAAAACTAAAGGACAAGAAGTTAAGTGATTTGCCTTAAGTCACTAGGCTCAAAATGGTGGAGCTGGGAGTTGAAACTGGGGAATTCAGCACTGTGCTGTCAACTACAGCATATACCACCTATTGTCATTGAATTATTTCTTTGGGGAATTGAGTATTCTAGGTCCATTAAATCATATATTAACTAAAAATTCCAGGCTGGCTCTGCTTCTAAGTCAAGGCAAGCCCTTTAACTCCATTGCAGTCTATGGCAGGCGCCTGTCTGCTCTGTGCCCTCTTCTAGCTGGGAGATGGGACTTCAACTTTGTCAGAATTTATCTTCAGAAAAAATTTGATTAGGGGAAAAATGGTGAAGATATAGTCTTCCTAGTGGAAGTTATAGTTAATTGGTGTGCCATTTATTTAGCCATTGTTTTTCAGCTCTAAATAACCCTCTACAACTGTTAATGCCGGGATTAGGGTTCACCAACCACTCTGGGTTGTCAGGATCTGCCGGAGATTGGATAAAGATTGGAAAGCAGGAGGTGGGAGGAAGGGGATTGCTCCTTCCTGTTGGTATGCTGTTCCTGTACACATTTCCCTGGCATTGCAACTTTATGTGGGTATCCAACATATTATCTCAGGCACAAAATTTAAGGAGGTGGACCCTGTGCTTGGAGGAGATAAGGGAGTGCCTCCTTAAATGTACCCTAGGCACCTCACTTGCCTTACCTAGTCCCTGCTCTGAAAACTAACATTAACATTTCTGTTAGTCTTTTGTAAAAGGCACTTTTTAATGTAGTTTTTAATCATGTTTTTGGCAATTGTGTGTTTTTGTCTGTTCATTTGACATTAAAATATAAACATTCCCCACTGTTATTATCTTTTAATGAATATATTTAATAGCTCTCTTAGAATCTATCATGTAGATATTTGTGTAATCATTATAAACTCTAGCACACATATTATCTCATTTCAATTCTTACAATTTTATGAGGCTAGTGGGACAGATGTTATTCACTTTACATGATGGAAACTATGGCTTTGATAGCTTAAATAACTTGCTCAAGATCATAAAACTACTAATAGTAGAATCAGGTTTTAATAATTGTTATTGCTATTAATGATAATTAGTACTAAATAGTCTTTCTAGTGGAAGGGTCTGCTACTGAATGTCAGAGTTGAATTCTTGTTTCTTCGTAAAGACTGCTCTTGATTACACCATTTTGCTTCATTATGTCAAGACACATTGGAATCATGTGGTGCAAACTTTCCTTCATAGGAAATTAGAGGAGAGGAATGCTCAGAGAGGGCTTCCTGCAGAAGGTCAGACTTGAATTAGACCTGAAATGATGAGTGGGAATTGGGAAGGAAAGAGGAATGGAGGATAGGGAAGAGGAGAGTGAAGAACAGAAGAGAGAATAAGAGGTGAGGAGTGGAAGAGATGGGAGGAGCAGGAGTCCATCCCAAATAAAGGAGCCTCACAAGCAAAAACATGGAAGGGTGAATATATTGTAAGACACTGTGAAGCCTGACTAATTTTGTGTGATTGATGTGTGTTAGGGAGTGAGGCCAAGTTAGATTGTTGAGGTTGTTTTCATGGCCCTTATAATTGGAATGATACATTTATAATTGGACAGTTTACTTCCACATGAATTTATATCTGTTTATGGCTGTGGTGGAAGCTGAGACCAACTCTTTTGTTGAATTTAATTTCTCTTTAGAGTTTCCAGTTTTCTCTTAAAGATAAACAGCATTTGCCTTTTCTCTGTCCTCTGTATTTAGAAGTAATCACCCTGAAAAAGACTAGTATTCTTATAGAGTAGGGTGGAATCCCTCAATGATTCACTTGATAACTTTTGTAGTACTATTCTGTAGGGGGAAGAGAAAAGTCTCACGTCAGTCCCAGCTAGAAGTCAACTTATTCACTGAAACCTCAGGGATTGAGACCCTTTGTATAATTTTAAACAGAAAATATATTTTAAGAGACTTATGATTTGGCAAAGGGACAAATCAGATAGAACTTTTCCATCTTTTACTTCCATAACGTTCTTGCCACACTGACAAAATGACACAGGAAGTTTTTTCCTAGATGCTTCTTAACTCTTCTGAAAAATCACTTGTGAAAAATCAAATAAAAAACTTGATAAATCAAATAGGAAATATTTGCTCACTATGTATCACATGCTCACTGGGTTTTTGTGTGTGATTTTTAAATGTTATGTATGAGTGAACTCTTCACTGGCTAATATTATTTTTAAATTATGTTTTTAAAAATCATCTTAAATCACCTTAATATCATATGCATATTTAAAATTACATAGTAGATGGCCTCCATAAATAGATAACTAAGTGTATCGATAAGATTCTTTGGGCTGCAAGTAACAGAAGCCCTAACTTAACTAACTTAAACAATAAGGAAATTTATTATCTCAAATAAAAGAAAATTCAGAAGTAGAGTTGGCTACAGATTTAACTGCTTTAGTGTCTCATTAATGTCAGCTTGGACCTAGGTCTTTCCCTTTTTATGTAATGCTATCAGTAGTATTGGGCTTTAATCTAAGGCTGGTTCCCTTTGTGATTTTAACTGACTTCAATTTTAACTGGCTGTGTGTTTTCTTTTTCATGCCTGGCTATAGAGAGATACCTGTTTTTTGCCACTGCCTTAGAAGTAAAAAAAATATTATTTAGAAGCTTCTAGCATTGCTCTTCTCACATATAATTGATAATAATTATGCTCCATACTCATTCCTGAACCAACCATTGGCAAATTTGAGCTTAAATATATTTCTGAAACCACATTTCTATTACTTGATGGAAGAAAGGGAGAATAAATACTGGATATCTATTATAAGGGTCACCACAATTACTTTATTAAATGATTCTAGGGTTATCTGCTATGCTTTATGGCATTATAATCTTTCATATTATATCATTATTATATAAAGCACAATATAGAATGAGGCATCTGTTATAGAGGATTTTATTAGATATGAAATGTCTTTAAATTTTTGAGTTGTTATAATAGCCTGCTTGAATAAATTTCAGATATATTGGAAACCAAAAGTTAAAATGCTTCTCTGCTCCACTGCTGTCCTAAAGCCAGGAAGGATTTCTGAGGGAGGGAACAGAATGTTAGTCCTCAACTCTTGGATAAAATGCCAAACTTCCATAGAACAGAGGTTGAAACAAACAATGGGGACAAAACACAAAATAGACTGTGGTAAGCATTAAGTTGGCAGAGGCTATAGAATATTCTCTTCTAGAATCTTCCATGGTAGCTACTGTAAATCTCTTTTTAGTTTATATATTCCTTGAGTCTGTGTTTTGAGGCAAGATATAAACTTAGGTATTCATACTTGTATATTGGGAGAGGGAGGAAATTTGGTGTTTTACAGTAGGATTACTATAGACAGGATAGCCAGTTAGTTATCTTTAATACTAGTCCTAAGCCTAGCTTCATTGAGTAATGGAAAAAGACCTTCCAATCCTTGCTCCACTATAGACTTTGGAAAATATGTTGCTCTGATAGGTTGGTGAGAAAACCAAATACTAAGATATTTGTTACTGAATGTAATAATTTTATCTTTACTGTCAATAATTTGGGGCTTTGTTCCAAACTTTTGCTGTATCAAATATTGTGTGAAAAAAGAAACAAATGGGGTGGCTATTGTGTTTCTCAATTGGAATAGGTTTATTTTTGTATTCAATAAATACTGATGTACGTTAATGGGTCAGCCACTATGCTAGGTGCTGAGGGTAAGTTGGTGAAAAAACAGACCTATTTCTGTCTTCAGGATTCTTACAATCTGTAGAGTATGGTTGGAAGCTGGGACATCAATTTGTTGGTGATATAGATTGCTGAATATGAAGAATGCAAGGAACCTCATAGTTATTCTTGCCCATACTCTAATGTGATAGAGTAAGAGATGAAAGTCTAGACATATTTTGTTATACAACTGGGTCAAATCAAGTCAATGGCAGATCCAGAAATAAAACCAGTGTCTCAGCTCACTTAACTCCCAGGATCCTTTGAGATGATGCTGTTTCCTTCATGTTGGACCAAGAATTCAACACAATGCCTCTGAGAGTCACAGACTGTGCCATTTTCCTCTTGGAGCTCCACTTTACCCTTAAATCAGATCTTGACTGTGAAACAGACATCTCCTGGACATGATCTCATTTTTAAACTCCAGAAAGGTACATTTACATCACCTTATTCTACAAAAACAAACATTTAGAATGCAAGGTAGCGATGAGATGATGATTATTTTTTAAATAAATGAGCTAGTTTAATAGATAAGGCATACACCACAACAATACAGATGATACATCTTTCTAATCATTCTGCATTGTTTCAGCTGGCTGTGAGAGAACTGCCAAAGAAACTGGAAGAATTAGGTTTCATGAATTATTCATTGGATTCAGTTTAGCACTCTCATTATTTATAGTGCTTCAGGTTGTTCTGTGGTGCTATTTGCCTTAATAAGGATGGAATAATGACTTGGCAGTGTATCTGTTTGCATTAGTGTGTGTTATTGTTTGCTGAAATAAAGCCCAAAGTATTTTCAGAAATATGCCTCCTTAAAAATAGTTATGGCTTAAAAATATTGCATTTCATACCTTGGGGCCTAAAAAATTTTATTTGTGTGAAATATCTTATCCTTTAATGAATATGATTAATACAAGAGAGCTGCATTCAGATTTAGGGTATCATTGCTTATTGTTCAGTTCATGTATGGTGGGATTGTATAAATCTTTCTAAGCATGGTTTATCCTAGAATTTAAGAAAAGTAAAGAGGCAAACTGAACTAGTTTGATTAAATTTGGTTTGTATACTATGGCTCTGCTACTTGAATTCCAATGATGGGTATTTATTTTAGAGAGAAAAGTTTACTTTTTAGGTTAGATCATAGAAATTATTTCCCAAATTATTTGATTTAGTTTATGCATCTGGGTTCAATGGATAAAACATAACTGATGGGTCAGTTCTGAAGTATGCAGTTTATTATGTGAAGGCATGAAGGGAGATAATTTTTGCTTATTTTGGGGAAAGTACCATTTAACTCTATTAATAATTATCTATTAAAGAAATAGGAAAGACTAGAGGAGGAGGGAAAGGTATTTAGATGGAAAAGCAAAAAATAATAAATAATAATACCCAATAAACATTTCTAATAATTTCCTATACTATTAAATTGGTTGACCTTTTAAAAAGTCTAGTTGCAGAGACATAACTCTCTACAACAATGGTTGGGGGATTAGTCTTAGACCCACAGCTTTCTATTCTTTTGAATGTAAAGCACTGTGTTTCTTTTTAGTCACACCTGCTATTTTTAATCAAGCTGTGATTAGACCACAGTACAGACAACTTTGTCTTAATTTGAAGTGTGATCCAAAGCTACTTCGTGAGACTGCCAACAGGTATTCCTGTAGCTCACCTCTGTTTTGGAAAAAATTCACAGATTGGTTACATAAAAATTTCATGATGTCTGATATCAACTGGGCTCTCAATGCTATTGAGAAATCCTTCTATGTTTTCCTCATCTCCTTTCTTATTCTCTATAGCAGCTATTTTACATTTTTTAATCATCTTCAAACTTTAAACCTCTCCACCTCCTCATCACTCTTAACAGATAACCCGACTTTCTACTTATCAGAGAAAACAGATCATCAGATGCATGCTTCCTCATTCCCTGCCACTGGTCTCATCCAGCCATCTTTTTATGTCCTTCCTATGAAATGAAAGAGGTATCTCTTTGAAGCTGATCATTTCCCTTAGGGAACACTTTCTTCTACCTCCCAAGACACCTTGCATATCAATGATCTCTTCCTTTGTAAGTTTAACCTCTCCCTTTTAATACTATAACTTTTTGTATTAGTTATCTTCTATTGCTGCATAACAATTTGTCAGCTTAACACAACACACACTTGTCATCTCCTAGATTTTGTGGGTCAGGAATCTGGGAATGGCTAAACTCAGTGATTTTGGCTCAGAATTTCTCATGACATGCAGTCAAGATGTCAACCTCAGTGGGCAGTCATCTGAAAGCTTGATTTGGGCTGGAATATCTATTCCAAGGTGGGTCACTTGCATAGATATTGGCAGTACGTCTCAGTTCTCTTGCTAGCTGTGAGCAGGATTGGTGTTCCTTACCACATGAAGTTCTTGTAGAACTGCTTGAATGTCCTTATAACATGACAGTTGACTTCCTATAGAGCTACTGATTCAAGAGAGCAAGGCAGAAGTCACAATATCTCTTATCATTTAGCTTCAGGAATCATATAATAATTTCCACACTCTCCTATTATTTTCACAGATCTGGACTCTTCATTGTATATGTGGGGGACACTACATGAATACGAGAAGGCAGAGATCACCGGGGTTGTCTTGCTGGCTGGCTATCATACCTTTATATAGACATTTAAACATATTCATTTTTCTCCTGTCTTAAAAACAAACAAAAACAAACAACTAACTAAACAACTAAACAAAGAAACAGTCTGTAACTCTGGGGGAAAATAAGTTCCCAGCCCAGGGCAAATTACCTTTGAAGCCAAAATCAGTCAAAGGGAGAAATAAAGTGGGAGAAACCCGTTTATTGCTTACAAGCAGTCGTCCTCTTCTGCTTGCCTGTGTTTCATGCAACCCAGCTGTAAAAGGGACCACACAGAACGTCTCTGGTCCAGATATACCCTTGCTCCCCCCATCCTTGTGATAACCTATTTATTTGGAGAAGGACTACTTCTCTCCATCCCTTGGAAACACCTACTGATATGGGGAAGCACTAAGGCCAGGTGAGAGATTCTGGAAATATTGCAATTTTACTCATAGCCCATCCCTCCAGAAATCTTGCCTCACAATCTACTTGCTCCCCATCTTGTACAATAGCACCTGTGCGAGAAAACTGGAGCACTGTAACTAGACTAATAACATACAATAACAACAGTGATAAAATCATGATAATCCTCAAGCCGGAGGATTCAGCTAGGTTCAAAGTCCTACACAGATTAAGTCCATAGCTTGCCCATACCACAGGTGGTCAGTAGCTGAACAGGTAGGGAGTTCAGAGCAATCATCATGTGACAGCTGCATCTAGGGGGTGGGTCCAGGCCACAGGGACTATAGAAGAAAATAACCTTAAGGGCGGTAAGATAAATGTTTTAATGACACCAGCACAGACATCAATGTAGTGATATAGCTGCACCATTTGCTTGGTGCTATTCAAACCCCATACTTTCTCCTGTAGATTTTGCAGCAGTGTATGAACTGCCTCTTTTAAATCTGCAAGAGAATCAGACATGAGTCAGCATGATATCATCAATGTAGTGATTCAGCAGCACCATTTGCAGTTTCTTCCATGTGGTCAAGTCCTGGGCTACAAGTCTGTGACAAATGGTGGGACTGTCGAGGTATACCTGTGGAAGGGCAGTGAATGTCCACTTCCAGCCTTCTCATGTGAAAGCAAACTGTTCCTGTGCTATATCAATAGAGAGGAAAGCATTAGCAAGGTCCATAACATAATGATATGACCATAGTTCATGACTGAGGGTGTCCATAAGGGCTGCTATAGAGGGGACAGCAACATGCAAAGGGGATGTGACTTTATTCAATTCCCTGTAATCCATGGTCATAACGCCAGGAGCCATCTGGCTTTTTCACTGGCCACACAGAGGAATTAAAAGGACTCTGAATGGGCTTTATAATGCCCACCTTCTCCATCTCCTGTAAAGTTCCTCCAATTTCCTTGTGCCTCCCCAGGCAATTTATACTTCTTAGTATTTGTCACCTGCTGAGGTACAGGAAGAGCTATAGGTGGGTGCTTAACATGTTCCCTCAGAACTGCCTTTACCACACATACGCTCAGTCTGAACTCACCTGCAGTGGTCTGTAACCACAGACCCTGAAGGGTATCTACCCCAAAAATACATTCAGGGATGGGAGAAATGTACACAGTTTACTCCTTTGGAGGTAAATGCTCTATTCCCAATGGGATTTGAGCTTTCTTCACTCTAATCACTTTACCCCCATAGCCATCTATCACAGCAGGGGTCCCAGGAAAACACTCAGGGTTGCCATAAATCAGAGAACATCAGCTCCTGTGTCCACCAGCACCAGGCCACATTGTACATTCATGGGGGACGAATGAATTGCTAATTCTTTTTTTTTTATAATTATTTTGGTACCCTTAATCTACAATTACATGTGCAATATTATGGTGATTAAACTACCCCCTTCATCAGGTCCCCCCATCAACCCCATTACAGTCACTGTCCATCACCATAGTGAGATGCTATAGAATCACTACTTGTCTTCTCTGAGTTGTACAGCCCTCCCCATGCTCTCCCAACATTACATCTGCTAATCGTAATGCCCTTTTACCCTCTTATCCCTCCCTTCCCACCCATTTTCCCCAGTCCCTTTCCCTTTGGTAACTATTAGTCCATTCTTGGGTTCTGTGAGTCTGCTGCTGTTTTGTTCCTTCACTTTATTTTTCTTTGTTCTTATACTCCACATATGAGTGAAATCATTTGATACTTGTTTTTTTCGGCTTGGCTTATTTCACTGAGCATAATACCCTCTAACTACATCCATGTTCTTTCAAATGGTAGGATTTGTTTTCTTCTTATGGCTGAATAATATTCTATTGTGTATATGTACCACATCTTCTTTATCCATTCATCTACTGATGGACACTTAGGTTGCTTCCATTTCTTGGCTATTGTAAATAGTGCTGCAATAAACATAGGGGTGCATCTGTCTTTTTGAAACTGGGCTGCTGCATTCTTAAGGTAAATTCCTAGGAGTGGGATTCCTGGGTCGAATGATATTTCTATTTTGAGTTTTTTGAGGAACCTCCATACTGCTTTCCACAATGGTTGAACTAATTTACATTTCCACCAGCAGTGTAGGAGGGTTCCCTTTTCTCCACATCCTCGCCAACATTTGTTGTTGTTTGTGTTTTGGATGTTGGCCATCCTCACTGGTGTGAGGTGATATCTCATTGTGGTTTTAATCTGCATTTCTCTGATGATTAGCAATGTGGAGCATCTTTTCATGTGCCTATTGGCCATCTGAATTTCTTCTTTAGAGAAGTGTCTATTCATGTCCTCTGCCCATTTCTTAACAGGATTATTTGCTTTTTGTTTGTTAAGGTGCGTGAGTTCTTTGTATATTTTGGATGTCAACTCCTTATCAGATACATCATTTGTAAATATATTTTCCCATATTGTAGGATGTCTTTTTGTTCCACTGATGGTGTCCTTTGCTGTACAGAAGCTTTTCAGCTTGATATAGTCCCACTTGTTCATGTTTGCTTTTGTTTCCCTTGCCCAGGGAGATATGTTCATGAAGAAGTCACTCATGTTTATGTCCAAGAGATTTTTGCCTATGTTTTTTTCTAAGAGTTTTATGGTTTCATGACTTACATTCAGGTCTTTGATCCACCTTGAGTTTACCTTTGTGTATGGGGTTAGACAGTAGTCCAGTTTCATTCTCTTACATGTAGCTGTCCAGTTTTTCCAACACCAGCTGCTGAAGAGGCTGTCATCTCCCCATTGTATATCCAAGGCTCCTTTATCAAATATTAATTGACTGTATATGTTTGGGTTAATGTTTGGATTTTCTATT
>JAQQAC010026072.1:55449078-55546974 GCA_029783875.1 Phataginus tricuspis | reverse complement strand
CTGTGGGTTTGTCATATATGGCCTTTATGATGTTGAGGTACTTGCCATCTATACCCATTTTGTTGAGAGTTTTAATCATGAATGGATGCTGAATTTTGTCAAATGCTTTTTCAGCATCTATGGAGATGATCATGTGGTTTTTGTTCTTCTTTTTGTTGATGTGGTGGATGATGTTGATGGATTTTCGAATGTTGTACCATCCTTGCATCCCTGGGATGAATCCCCCTTGATCATGGTGTATGATCCTCTTGATGTATTTTTGAATTTGGTTTGCCAATATTTTGTTGAGTATTTTTGCATCTACGTTCATCAGGGATATTGGTCTGTAATTTTCTTTTTTGGTGACGTCTTTGCCCTGTTTTGTATTAGAGTGATGCTGGCTTCATAGAATGAGTTTGGAAGTATTCCCTCCTCTTCTATTTTTTGGAAAACATTAAGGAGAATGGGTGCTATTTCTTCTCTATATGTCTGGTAGAATTCAGAGGTGAATCCATCAGGTCCGGGTTTTTTTTTTCCTGCACAGTTTTTTGATTACCGCTTCAATTTCATTGCTGCTGATTTGTCTGTTTAGTTTTTCTGTTTCTTCCTGATCACTCTTGGAAGGTTGTAGTTTTCTAAGAAGTTGTCCATTTCTTCTATGTTTTGCAGCTTGGTAGCATATAGATTCTCATAATATTCTCTTATAATTCTTGGTATTTCTGTGTGTCCGTCTTTATTTTTCCTTTCTCATTTCTGATTCTGTTTATGTGTGTAGATTCTCTTTTTCTCTTAATGAGTCTGGTTAAGGATTTATCTATTTTATTTCTTTCTTCAAAGAACCAGCTCTTGGTTTCACTGATTTTTTCTATTGTTTTATTCTTCTCAATTTTATTTATTTCTTCTGTGATATTTATTATGTTCCTCTTTCTGGTGACTTTGGGCCTCATTTGTTCTTCTTTTTCCAATTTCAGTAATTGTGTCTTTAGACTATTCATTTGGGAATGATCTTCCTTCTTTAAAAAGGCCTGAATTGCAGTATACTTTCCTTTTAGAACTGCCTTTTCTGGGTCCCACAGAACTTGTGACTTTGTGTTGTTGCTGTCATTAGTCTCCATATATTCTTTGATTTCTGTTTTGATTTGGTCGTTAACCCATTGATTCATTAGGAGAATGTTGTTAAGTCTCGATGTATTTGTGAGCCTTTTTGATTTCTTTCTAAAATTTATTTCTAGTTTTATACCTTTGTGATCTGAGAAGTTGGTTGGTAGGATTTCAGTATATTTGAATTTACTGAGGTTCTTTTTGTGGCCTAGTATGTGGTCTATTCTGGAAAATGTTCCATGTGCAGTTGAGAGGAATGTGTATCCTGCTGCTTTTGGGTGCAGAGTTCTGTAGATATCTGTTAGGTCCATCTGTTGTAGTGTGTTGTTCAGTGCCTCTGTGTCTTTACCTATTCTCTGTCTGGTTGATCTGTCCCTTGGAGTGAGTTGTGTGTTGAAGTCTCCTAAAATGAATGCATTGCTGTCTATTTGCTCCTTTAATTCTGTTAGTATTTGTTTCACATATGTTGGTGCTCCTGTGTTGGGTGCATATATGTTTATAATGGTTATATCTTCTTGTTGGACTGACCCCTTTATCATTATGAAATGTCCTTCTTTATCTCTTGCTACTTTCTTCCTTTTGAAGTCTATTTTGTCTGATACAAGTACCGCAACACCTGCTTTTTTCTCTTTGTTGTTTGCATGAAATATCTTTTTCCATCCCTTCACTTTTAGTCTGTGTATATTTTTGGGTTTGAGGTGAGTCTCTTATAAGCAGCATATAGATGGGTCTTGCTTTTTTATCCACTCTGTTACTCTGTGTCTTTTGATTCGTGCCTTCAGTCCATTTACATTTAGGGTGATTATTGATAGATATGTACTTATTGCCATTGCTGGCTTTAGATTCGTGGTTACCAAAGGTTCAAGGGTTGCTTCTCTACTGTCTAACAATCTAACTTAACTTTCTTGTTAAGTTATTGTGAACACCGTCTGGTGTTTCTTTATTTCCCCTGTCTTATTCTTCGTCCTCCATTCTATATATATGATTTGTTTTATTCTTTGCCTTTCGTTAGTATTTGGATGGTCTGCTTTCTTTGCTATGATTTTATTTTCTCTGGTGACATCTTTTTAGCCTTAGAGGTGATTCCCTCTAGAGCAGTCCGTTTAAGATATCCTGTAGTAGTGGTTTATGAGTGGCAAACTCTCTCAACTTTCGTTCGTCTGGAAATTGTTTAATCCCTTCATCATATTTAAGTGATAATCGTGCTGGATACAATATTCTTGGTTCGAGGCCCTTCTGTTTCATTACATTAAATATATTGTGCCATTCTCTTCTGGCCTGTAAGGTTTCTGTTGAGAAGTCTGATGATAGTCTGATGGGTTTTCCTTTGTAGGTGATCTTTTTTTCTCTCTCTAGCTGCCTGTAATACTATGTCCTTGTCTTTGATCTTTGCCATTTTAATTATTATGTGTCTTGGTGTTGTCTTCCTTGGGTCCCTTATATTGGGAGATCTGTGGGCTTCCGTGGACTGCGAGACTATTTTCTTCTCCAGCATGGGAAAGTTTTCAGCAATTATTTCTTCAAAGACAGTTTCTATCCCTTTTTCTCTCTCTTCTTCCTCTGGTACTCCTATAATGCGAATATTGTTCCGTTTGGATTGGTCACACAGTTCTCTTAATATTCTTTCATTCCTAGAGATCCTTTTATCTCTCTCTGCCTCAGCTTCTCTGTGTTCCTGTTCTCTGATTTCTATTCCATTAACAGTCTCTTGCATCTCATCCAGTCTGCCGTTAAGCCCGTCGATGGCTTGTCTGATTTCTGCATTGTTTTTCCTCACTTCCCTCACGTCCTCCCTCAGCTCTTGCACATTTCTCTGTAGATCCGTCAGCATGGTTATGACTTTTATTCTGAATTCTTTTTCAGGAAGACTGTACATATCCATCCCTTCAGGCTCCCTCTGTGGCACTGTGTGGTTGATTTTAGTCTGGATCATATTCCTCTGTCTTTTCATGGCTATAGAAGTGGTTGCTGGTAGTTGCCACGTATGTCAGCTGGGCTCTTTGTGACTTTAAAAAGGAAAAAAAAAAGGAGAAAAAAAGAAAGAAAGAAAGAAAGAAAAAAAAAGAAAAGAAAAAAGAAGAGAAGAAAAAAGAAAAAACAAAACAAAACAAAAACAAAACAAGAAAAACAAAACACCCACTGGGAGTGGATTCTGTGGGGATGCTGTAGGTGGCACTGTTGCTCCACTATTCCAGAGCTATGGCTACGTTGCTCCGCAGGGCCCTTTATAGCTCTGGCCGGGGTGGGAATGCATGGGAGGCTGTTGATCTCTGTGGGAAGTCTAAGTGCGACCACCCTTTCCCAGTCGCCAGGTAAGAGGTCCGAAACTCCCCAGGACTACCAGCCTGCTGGGCTGAGTGTGCCGGGGCAATCTGGTCCTTCACTGGGCTCCTGTCTCTTTAAGACCGCTGAAAAAAGCACGCTCTTTTCTTCATTTTTTTTTTCCTTCCTGGGAGCTGGCTGCAAGCACCCTGGCGCGTTCCCCACTCAGATCCTGCCCCTCTGTCTCTCCAATCTCCACTACACCACGCAATGTGTGTCATCACTCCCCATGCAGATCACCGGGGCTGGTTATTTCGCGGGCCTGCACTTCCACTCCTTCCCAGCTCTGAATCCTCTCCTCCTGCTGGTGCGCTGGGGTGGCTGAGTGCTCGGGTCCCGCAGGGTCGCAGCTCTGTAGCTTACCTGCCTCGCGGGGTGCCGAGTCCTCTCAGGTGTAGCTGCACGTTGTGCGCTTTCCTGTGTATTCTGGTCTCTCTTTTAGGAATAGTTGTATTTGCTGTATTTTCATAGATAAATATAGTGTTGGGAGGAGATTTCTGCCGCCCTGCTCACATCGCCATCTTCCTGGAAGTCTGAATTGCTAATTCTACATGTGTTCTATGTTCCCAAGGTGGGGGCCTTGACCCCCACCTCAGTCAAATCGCAATGCCCAATCATCCACCTGTGGGGGTCAGGGCCCAAGTGGAGCCTGAGTACTGTCCCCAAGCACTTCTTGCAAGGACATAGACCTGACGTGGGGCTTTGCCTCAATCTTCTGTGTCCTGGACCTCAGCAGCTGGAACTGCTACTCTGGCTTTAACTGGTGCCACAGTTCTAGCAAGATCTTATTGGGTTGCCCATCAAGTTTTTCTTTCACTACTCGGCCTTTCTTTTTTCTTTCACTACCCTACCTCAATCAACCCACATCTGGGTCCTCAAGACCTTCACGGGGCCCTTTGTACCTTTCCTTTCAGTCATAACCAGTGCTTCCTTCCATGCTTTTATTGTTTTAACCTCCTCCAGATCTTCTAGAGTGGCCTCACTTATGGGTTGCTGTATGTAGGGGGTAAGAATAGTTACTAGGGACTCAAAGAGACATGCGAGAGTTGTATGGAGCCACAGATTTCTCATTCCTACAGTGAACAACTCCTCATCAGGACCCTGGGGGTCCATATTATAGATGATATTTTTCATGCCCCGTTCCTATAACACCTGCTGGAGCTCTGCATACATTTTCCAGCTAGTGGGTAAGTATGGTAAATCACCCTGATTAGGCCAAACTCTGATGACTGCTGTCAGCCAATCCAGAAGTGCCTGATTCCCTGAGGTTTGACAGGCACTTTGCAACCACTGCCAGATAGAAGGGTGAGTTGTCAGGGAAGCCAGTCTACTCATTTCAGGACCCAACTTAACAATGTTTTCCACCCCATATCCCAAAGATGCAAAAGCCATGTAGCCAGAGGTTCCGATGGCTTCTGATGAAACCATATGCTTATGTCCACCAGATCATCCTGGGTATTGGGGCAGAGAATGGAGTGCTCCACAACCTGGGGAGGGGGCTGCCCCTCCCCCTGAGGAGCCTGTGGTTATTGTGTTTTTGCTTTCTTAATTACAATGGGTTGGGCCTTTAATATGGGAGTGATTGGTACCTCAGATGGTGGCCTCAGCAACAGTTCTGCCTTTGGCACCACCCCCTCATCTTCCCCTGACATCTCCTCTACCATCTCCAGGGCTTAAGTCACCGTTCTTTCCTCCCCCTTCCCCACAGCCTTCTGGAATGTGGTTTCTCCTGCTGCCTCCTCCCTCACTGCTAACATATCTTCCAGAAGAGGGATCTGTCTTCTCAATAACTGTCTCTCTTTCTTAAGGGCATCCCATAGGTCATCACACAGCTCTTATAGGTGACACCAAAGTGTGTTTCTCTCCTGCCAAAGTGTGTCTCTCTCCTTGATAATCCTTTCTACTATCTTAAGAAACAAACACCCTACTGTCCTGACTGCTACATGGCCACTCAGGGCCTCTAAGCAGCCTTCTATCTCATGGAGGACTAATTCCACAGCTTCTGGTGTCCCCA
This sequence comes from Phataginus tricuspis, assembly GCA_029783875.1. Taxonomy (NCBI): domain Eukaryota; kingdom Metazoa; phylum Chordata; class Mammalia; order Pholidota; family Manidae; genus Phataginus; species Phataginus tricuspis. The sequence goes on along the minus strand of JAQQAC010026072.1, from coordinate 55,541,558 downwards.
CCCTTCACCTGTTCTGTAGAAGGGCCCACCCATCTAGGAGGTGCTCTACCCCAGACCAATTTCCCATTAGGGTCTCCCCAAGTGGAAGTCTAATGGATAGGGGACTCCTGGGTGAAGCCATACCCTCCACTGCTGTAGCCACTGGGGCCTCCCCACCACCCACGGGGTGGGGGTTCTGGGTATCTCCCACCATCCCTAGGGGTAGCCTCCCCAAGCGTTGCACCCATGAAGACAGATTTTGGGTTCAGAGGTACTGCCTCTGTAACTATCAGGTGTAACTCTGGGGGGAAAATAAGTTCCCAGCCAGGGACAAATTACCTTTGAAGCCAAAATCAGTCAAAGGGAGAAATAAAGTGGAAGAAACCTGTTCATTGCTTACAAGCAGTCATCCACTTCTGTTTGCCTGTGTCCCATGCAATCTGGCTGTAAAAAGAACCCCACTAATCCTCTCTTGTCCAGATATACCCTCACTCCCCCTACCCTTGTAATCACCTATTGATATGGAGATGGACTACTTCTCTCCATCCCTTGGAAACACCTATTGATATGGAGATGCACTAAGGCCAGGTGACAGATTCTGGAAATATTGCAGTTTTACCCACACAGTCATATTAATAAACTTGACTATAATATACAACTTATGCTAATCTTACCTTGTTTTTCTTTTCTTTACATTTGAAACTCCTGAAACTGTTGTCAATATTTCCTGCTACTGTTCTCTCACTTGCATTCAGTTTTCAATATTTCACCAGATGACATCCTTCCATTTCACTAAAGTACTCCTACTAAGGTCCTGACTTCCTTATTGCTAAGTCCAATGGATAGTTTTCAATTTTTTAAATTTTTACTTGATCTTTCAGTAGCATTTGACACTACTAACCCAATGTCACACTCATTCCTTTCTGAAAAATCCCTCTTTCCCTAGTTGCTCTGATACATCACTCTCTCATTTTTCACCTAATTTCTCTGCCTTGCTCCTTCTTGGTCTCCTTTGACCAATCTTTACCATTCTTTAGGTAATCCTCAAAGTTTTGTCATATATCTTTTCTAATTCTACATACTCTCTTGGGTGCCATATAACACTATCATGGCTTTAAGAGTTACATATATGTTACTGACTCCGAAATCTACATTTCCAGGCCACAATTCTCTTAACTCAAACCCAACAGCCATTTGTTGTTAAACTTTAGCTATTTCTGATCCCTATTTGTTTGTCATGCAATTATCTCACACTAAAAATATGTCAAAACTCTATTCAGTATCTTCCTTCTAAACTTTCTACCGCTGTTATGTTTCCATCTGTTGAGTGGCATTGTTATCCACCAGGTGGAATTCTGGGAGCTCAGCACCAATATCACCTCTTTCATCTCTCAAACCTCCAGTATCTCATCAACTAGCAGTTATGATCATTCTAATTTTTTACAGCTCTTGGATCTGTACATTTACCTCCATTCCCTCTGCCACTTCCATTGTTCAAGCCCCCATTACTTCCTCCCTGGATTACCACAAAAGCTTAAAAAATGTTAACCCCATGTCCACTCTTGCCCTCTTCGAATCCATTCTCCACATTATCTTCCAAAATGCAAGTCTGATGATGTCACTCTTGCTTAAAACTATTCTGTTCAATTTCTGTCTGGCAGTGCCACATTTTAACAATTACAGCATTGTAATATGTTTTAGTATTTAAGATATCATTAATTTTCTCATTTATTTCTAAATCTGTCAAAATGGATACTTCTGTGGAAATAAAACAATGTGCAAAATATTCAATCCATCCTTCCATTGCCACTTCTCAGGGGAAACATATCCATAAGGGACAATACCAGAAAAGGAATATAATTTTTTCTCACCTTAGTTTTGACTCAAGACCTAGTGGAATCCCTAGAGCTGTTAAGTTAGGTTAGTTCTGGAGTACTTCTTTTCAATAGAATAGGCAGATGGAAACACACTCCTTTTCCCTCAGGCTTACTTTGGTTCCAACTGTGGCTTTCTAAGGGGGAAGAAGGCAATGAGGTGTAGGTGGGGAGAGTACTTTTTCCCAAGCAAGTGAAACATTTGGTCCCTAGCTCATGTCTCCAGCCTCATAGAAGTTAGACATCCCCAAAAGATATCTAGTAGTATAACCCAAAGTTTACTTTGCAATTTGACCAATACACATCAAGATTCTTCCTCCTTAGGGCCACAGTGAGCAGGGGACTCACTAGTCCTCTGGACTTGATTGCATTTTGTTTATTTTACTACTTTTCTTTGAACACACTAGCTTTCTATTTGTGCAAACACTGAATTAAAAAAATACATTTCTCTGTGGGGCTTCATATAGAGGATGTTGATTATTGAAGAGGAGAAGACCGTTAACAATATGTATACTGAAAATGCAGCAGTGAATTTCTTGTGTTTATTTCCAGCTTTTTATAAAAGCCAGAGGCTTAACACAGAGGGCAACTCAATGGAGGTGATTCCAGGACCACTTCCTTATATAATCCATAGGATGCTATTCAAACAGACTATAAAGTGTGTATAAGGGGAGTTGGGGAGGGAGTGTACCTTTCACACAGAATTCTAAGTGCATAGTGCCCCTGGAGTTTTCAAATGTAGTGGCTTCAGGTGAATCTTTAAGGAACTAAAGTAGTAGTATGGTCCAGATATGAGAACTTTTGGTGGTTCGACTTGATTCCTCTTCTTATTTATAAAAATAAAGTAATATGAAACTGTTATCCTCTTAGATTTTATAGGTAGTTTAGAGCATGTAAAGAAAAAAGGTAGATTGCTTGCTCTAAGGCAATTTGTCTTAAATTTTGGCTAAATTTCTAAAGAAAGAGGAGAACAATTTGAGGTTGTAGTTTTTGACAAGGGCATAGAATGCTGGTACTTTCTATTAAAGATTGAATGCAGGGTCACACAACATGAAAATAGAAACGGTGACATAGTTAACATCCTATTTTGGTATTCAGGAGTCTAATCAATGCCCTGGCTAAAATGGAAGGCTGGACATTTTCATAATCATTTATTACTTAATTGAACACATATTTATTAATTAATACTGTATGTACTATAAAGAACCCAACAAATATGCTCCTTACCCTGATGGAGTTGTTAGTTTAGTAAGGGATAGAGACAAGTACAAATATAGTTCTGGTGAGGATCTTCTTCCAGGTTGCAGTCTGCTGACCTCTTATTGTATCCTTACGTGAGATCAGAGACCAAGCTCTCTCATAATTTTTATAAGGCACTAATCTTATTCAAGAGGGCTCCACACATATGACCTCACATAACCTTAATTACCTCCCAATGGTCCCAACTCCAATATCATCACATGGGAGAGTAGAGTTTCAACACATGAATTCTGGGTGAACACAAACACTCAGTCCCTAACAAATGCTGTATAAGTTAAAGTGGAGGAAGATACTAGACTGAGACTTGGAGGGCTGGTAGCATAGAAAACATCCTAGAGGAAGTGACATTCAAGCTGAGAGTTGAAGGATAAATAAGAATTAGTAAAACAAACAAGATACAGATGAATGCTCTAGGCAGAGCAATAGTGGAGAGAGACTGAATCAACTCCAATGAAACAAGAAGAAGGATTTTTTAAAGTATTGGCAGGAGTAGTGGGAAAGTGCTGGAGGACATTAGGGTGGAAGTTGGTCATTGTGATAAGGCCATAGGTGTTTGCTAATTAGTGCTTATCTAAGTTATGTCTCTCCTACAGAACGACTGGGAGACAGCACAATCTTTCTTGATGATTACATTTCAAAAGGTAGGCTCTTAGATCCCTGAGAAAGATGTTCCTTGGTTATAAAACTGGCAAGAGCTTGGAGAAAATTTACATCTGAAAGTAGCAAGGAAAGAATTTACAAGTTTTCTAAGGTAAATGCTCCAAGAAAAATTTATTTTAAGTAAATTTCTTATGTGTTTCTAGCTTTTTATAAAAGCCAGAGATGTAAATTCAGGAAGAAACCTGTCAAAAGTTTAATCAGGTTGAGAATGTTAAGGCTGTTAAAATAATTAACATTAAAAATAAAATTAGATATTAACTTTGTAATTTTGAGACTAAGTTTTCAAACTTTAAAAAGCTGAGATTGCTGAACTTATATAATGAATTATTTGTATTGTAATGAAGAGTATTTTAATCCTCTCTAGATATCTTAGGAATAATATTCCTCCTTTTATTATTATGGTAAAATGAAATTATCTTCTATTTTAGTGCTTATTGTTTTTAGACTTGATGGGAAGTTTTTCTCCCTTCAAGTTAGTGTTCCATATCACTGTCAAGATAATTTTTCTGAAGAGAAATTTGATGTCACAAGTTTTCTTATGATCTTTTCTCTTCAATTTCAGGATAAAATCTGAACTCTCCCACATGATATTCAAGATCTTTTTTAAAAAAATGTAAATCCTACTTGCTTTTCCAGGCTTTACTTTCATCTTTTTAAGTTTCTTGAGCCCTTTAATTTTTGAAGGTTCACACAGTTTCCTCAGCTTAAATTGTCTTCATCTCCTTTGTTAAGCAATTTTTCTTTTCTTTTATCTGGCATGACTAAAATCTGTTTGGCACCTATCAGGCTATAGCTTGGCACCTGCTAATTTTCTTTCTCCTTTTCTAGATTCTGAGCTCCTTGAAGTCAGGGACTATAACGTTAATCTTTTTTCCCTAGTTAAGTAGAGTGCCTGACAAATATTTAATATAAACCTTTGGTGTGTAAATGAATGAATGAAGATGGGCAATTAATTCCTTTATGAAAATGGCAGTTTAGCCATTCGGTGATTTACTGAGTTATTGTTAATAGAATGAAGGAATTTTCCTGCTAAGTATTTACTGATACTTTGTAACTTTGTTCTCCCTACTCATCTAAAAAAAGAGGCCATAATAGCACTTAAATACCCATCATTAGTTAAATTAAAGCATTAATCATTGCTTTTCTGGAGATAGCATCTGGTTTAAATTGGGTTCAAGAAGTAAATATATTGACAAATCAGTATCTCTACTTTTTGTAAAAGAGTGAAAAATGAGGTATCATTCCTAATTTTTTTTTAAATCGAGATAAGTGGCTTTGTGGATAGAAAAACTTTAGAAAGATTGGAGAGTGTCCAATTCAAATGAAGCAATGCTCAGTCTGTTTAATTAAAAAAGCAGATGGATTATCTGGGCTGCTGATGGCTAGAAGCTTTGTGAGGATGACACTTCTTTTTACTCAGAAGGAAATGGAACAGGAGACTCTTATTGAATAGGTTTTGTATTTTTATCAACCTCCTTTATCAACCTCCTGTGTTCTCAGCATGGTGCTGATTTTTTTTTTAATGAATTCATACCTATTTTATTGGTGCTAATTTTTAAAAAGATAAAAACAGGAAGCAGAGAAGATTAAGGGTGGACCACCTAAAATATGGTAAAAATCGGTTGCATTTCTTAGATGATAAAAAATCTTCAGTATGCCCTTTCAGAGCTTACTAGCAATTATATCTTATGTTTATTTGTGTACTTTCTTCTGTTTCACATATTGACATTTTAGGACAGCTTGTCCATTTAGATAGTATCCACGGCCTTAAAGAGCCACTTTTTCTGGAATTGTGGCTGAAAAAGAAAAAATTTTCTGCTCTCTAAGGCCTTTGTAAAATTCTTGTAGGTTTCTGTAAGTATGCTATTTATTCAATATTCATGAATTAAACATATATGTACTGATGTCAATACAGTTCTTCCTCATACTGAATTTATAGACTAGAAGATAGACTTTAGTCAAATAATCTCATAAATGAATTTAAAATTATAATCATTATCAGTGCCGCAAAGAATACATACATTGGTGCCCTGAGGGCATACATCTGAAGGATGAGTAGACATTAACTAGGCAAATGGGAAAATGGTGATGGGAGTGGTGGGAGGTATTGGAGGAGAGTGTTCAAGACTAAAGAGGCATTGTGTGCAAAGGACCAGTCATTGAGGGCATATATAAGGTTAAAATTACTGGAAGAAGGCCACAGTGGTTGAAGGACAAAAAAAGCTCCATGTCATTGGGGGACATGATGGAGATGATGCTCAGAGCATCTGATCCTGCAGAATTTTGAAGATGATGTTAAGGATATTGGTTTTTATCTGAAGAGAAATGAAAGTTACTTCAATATTCTAATTAGGAGGGTAATATTTGAATTTTAATGAGATCACTCTGCCATTGGGAAATGAGAGAGAAGGAGTCATCTCTAAAGACTAGTTACAAGACAATAGGAATTTGCACTAAAGTGGACAAGGCTGCCCCATATAGTTGTGTCAAAGATGCTGTACTGCACAAAAGCTCCCAGCTCCACTTGCTCATTGTTTTTATCCGCTAAGTAGGAGTGCCTGTTGGTAGCAGATGAAAAAAGAAGATTAAGAGATCGAAATGTCAAGGATGATTCCTGTATTATGGACTAACAAGCCACTGGATAGAGGGTGATGCCATTCATTATATACTTGGAATATTATATACTTTAGAAATATTTTTCTATATATTGGTTTATAAACCTTTTTGCAATCTGCATCCAGATGAACTCTCTAGCCTCATCACCTAGCATTCATGTGGATTACAGCACAGCCTAGCCATAGTAATGACACAGAGTTTCTGACACATGAAAAGACTTTCATGCCTCCATGCCTTTGCTTACGCTCTTTTCCCTGGCTAGATTGAATATCCCTTCCCTCTTATTCTAGCCGAAAAACCTCTTACTAAAATTTAAGGTTCTAACCAAAGAAGATCTAATCTGTATAGTTTCTCACCACCTCCTTCTGCAAAGAGGAATGAATGTACCCTCTTATGTTCCCCCCAAATATCTTGTACATAGTTCTAATATTACTTAACCAATTACCATTTGCTATTTTCCATTATATCATGAATACCTTGAGAGCAAATGACTTTTCTTCCTCCCTCCCTCCCTTCCTCCCTCCCTTCCTTCCTTCCTTCCTTCCTCTGGATTACTTTTGCTTTTTAATCACACAGTTTAAAATGTCAAATAATGAACCAAACCTTTTTAAAAAAGAGCAGACCCAGCCCCCCTCCTCTCATCCTCTGGCTTCCCAGCCATTTTCATTAACAACCATTTTCAACAATTTAACCATTTTGTGTTTGTCATTTATTGGCAAACAAACTTATATTGTTACTTCTTAATTTTTCAGTTTTAGGCATTATCTCTTGATTCCTTCCTTTGAGAGATGATAGCTTTTTAAATAAGTATTTAGTTTTTGTATTCACACCCCACCCCAGCACACACATTCACTAGTGTTACCTATATGTTCATACACTTCTTGTCCCTCATCCTCTCAGTATAGCTATATTATAATTCTGGTTAGTTCAAAATTTGATGTTTACATTGCTGTGACTTTTTGTATGCTGTTGAAAGCTGAACCACGCAGTAGACATGTATGCCCAAGTTTTGTTTTCTTTAAGGTTAATGATTGTCTTGTTTTGTTTTCTATGTTCTTATTAATTTATCTCCTCTCAATATGTTTCAACATTTAAGGTATTCCGTAAGTTTTATTTTCTTAAGAAGATGCACAAAAAGGGTTGAAAATATTTTCAATCTTCACATATAACTGATAATTATTAAGGCAAGCTATGGTAGTGATGGGCATCTTCAGCTACCCAGAGCTTTCTAAACCTCTTTGAAACCAAGACATTTGTCATGTTCTTGACTTGTTTACCAGTAACTTTATCAAAATAATTAAGAGAGCTGTTACTTGGAAATTAATTCTATCCAAAAAGAAAACTTTTCTTATGATGAGCATTTATCAAGAAACACGGCAGTCACTTTTTATACACTGTTTTTTTTCACTCGGTAATTTTATGTGGTAAGTATTAGAATATTAACTTCACTTTTCAAATGGTGAATTTATGGCTCAGAGAAACTATATCACTGGTATTCATGGTCCAGTTGTGAATAAAATATGGGATTACAATCCATGCCTTTCTGACCCCAAGCCCACTGCCCCTGACTGCATGACCACAGACTCAACGATGATCAGCAAGAGGAAGACTGGGCATGATAAGCAGCCTGGACTTCAGAAAGGCCGACTATGAAGTCAAGAAGGAAAAATAGGCATGATTACATGGCATGAGTTCCTGAAAGAGAAATGAGCAAAAGGTTTAGAATATTATCAAAGAGGCAATTCTTGCCACATGATTACAAATGAAGGAAAAGAAGAAGGACCCAAAGAAATCAGCATGGGATACACTGAGGATTCTGTAATGGGCTCAGATTTTAGAAGTCATGAGCAAAATATAGAAGGAAGAGCACACGCCTGAGGATAAATGTGAAGACTGTCATAGACTTTTAAGAATAGAATCAGAAGGTCTGTATCTTCAAATCAGTTGAGTCTTATCAAAAATTCAAAGAAGTTAAAGAACCTTTTTAAAACTAGGGTATAAGGAAGTCAAAGAAGTGACATGTCTGGCAGATCTCACGAAACAGGGTAACAACATACCAAAGCCTTGATCCGGTGTGACCCAAGCCCTTCCCCCACCCCAGCTCACTGGCGGAGGAAGATAAACAGAGAGGGGACGGGGTGGAAGCCTAGGATTGCTGAACACCCAGCCCTGCAGATCTGCTTTGGAGCACAAACCTACATTGTGTGACGCTCTGGAGGTTGGTGGGGTTGGGGAGCTGGGACAGGCAGAATGCTTGACAGACAGTTATTTGTGGAGGATGGGGATCCACATTCGGCCACTCTGGGACAAAGGAAAGGCTGGACGTCGGAGAGGCTTCCTAGCAGCGAGAGGGCTTCTGAAGGGACGGGGTTTGCACGGCGCTTGCTGCACGGGAGAAGGGATAGGTGGACAAGGTTGTCTGGGCCCGCTATGCCCAGCAGGTTGGGAATTTGAGGAGCTTCAGGAGCTCTATCCCCCTGGTTCGCTACTCAGCTCCGTGGCCCCCACTGTGACAGGCAGCATTCTGCGCCTTCCTCCTGGCCTACTGGCACCAGCTGCAAACCGGCAGTCACTGTGCAAAGATCAGGCCCACCAGAGGGGGGCTCCGCCTATGGCAGCCACAGACGCAAAGCACAGAGGCTTACACCTGTGTGCTCAGCCCACTGGCTCTGATACTGGAGACAGGCACTGCAGCTGGAAAGCAGGAAACAGCTCTTTCCTCCCACCAAGCACCAGCACAATTCCCCTGTGACACCCAACCTCTCTCCAGGGACTGAGTAGTTCCAGAGACTAGAGCTTCTGGGTACTAGAGGGCACCACATAGAAATATGAAATGTCAAAGGAACCTAGTCCTGACCAAAATCTCACAAACCCCAGAAAAAGGGGCAAATGAAACTGAACTCACCAATCTTCCTGAAAGAGAGATCAAAATAAAAATCATAAACGTGCTCATTGGAGGTACAGAAAAAAATTCAAGAACTCAGGAACTATTTTAAGACAAAGATTCAATCATTAAGAAATTCCAAATCTGAAACGAAACATACAGTGGAGGCATTTAAAAGTGTATTAGATGTAGTAGAAGAGATGGTAAATGGAATAGAAATTGGAGAAGAGGAATACAAAGAAGCTGAGGCAGAGACAGAACAAAGGATCTCTGTAAGAATGAAAGAATATTGAGAGAACTGTGTGACCAATACAAATGGAACAATTTTTGCATTATAGGGGTACCAGAAGAAGAGAGAGAAAAGGGGATAGAAAGTGTCATTGAGGAGGTAATTGCTGAACACTTCCCCAATCTGGGGAAACAGCTAGTCTCTCAAGCCATGGAGGTGCACAGATCTCCCAACACAAGGGGCCCAAGAAAGACAACATCAAGACATATAATAATAAAATGGCAAAGATCAAGGATAAAGACAGACTTTTAAAAGCAGCTAGAGAGAGAAAAAAGATCACATACAAAGGAAAACCCATCAGGCTATTATCAGATTTCTCAACAGAAACCTTATAGGCCAGAAAGGGAGTGGCATGATATATTCAATGCAATGAAGCAGAAGGGCCTTGAACCAAGAGTACTCTACTCGCCAAGGTTATCATTTAAATTTGAAGGAAGAATTAAACAATTTTCAGATAAGGAAAAGCTGAGAGAATTTATCTCCCACAAACCACCTCTGCAGTGCGTTTTGGAGGGACTCCTATAGATGGAAGTGCTCCTAAGGCTAAATAGTTGTCACCAGAGGAAATAAAACCACAGCAAAGTAGAACAATTAATTACTAAGCAGATGTAAAATCAAATCAACTACCCCCACAATCAATCAAGGGATAGACAAAGAGTACAGAATATGATTCCTAACATATAAAGAATGGAGTAGGAAGAAAAAGGAGGAAAAAACAAAAAGAAACTTTAGATTCTGTTTGTTATAGCATACTAAGTGAGTTAAATTAGACTGTTAGATAGTAAGGGAGTTATCCTTGAACCCTATGTAGCCACTAATCTAAAGCCTGCAATGGCAAAAAGTACATACCTACCGATAATCACCCTAAATGTAAATGGTCTGAATGCACCAATCAAAAGACATAGAGTCACTGAATGGATAAAAAGACAAGACTCGTCTTTATGCTGCCTACAAGAGACTCACTTCAAACCCAAATACATACATAGACTGAAAGTAAAGGGATGGAAAAAGATATTTCAGGCAACTAATAGGGAGAAAAAAGCAGGAGTTGCAGTACTTGTATCAGACAAAATAGACTTCAAAACAAAGAAAGTCACAAGAGACAAAGAAGAACATTACATAATTATAAAAGGGTCAGTCCAACAAGAGGATATAACTGATATAAATATCTAGGCAACCAACACAGGATCACCTACATATGTGAAAAAAATATTAACAGAATTAAATGGGGAAATAGAATGCAATGCATTCATTTTAGGAGACTTCAACACACCACTCACCCCAAAGGACAGATCAACCAGACTGAAAATAAGTAAAGAGAAAGAGGCACTGAACAATGTATTAGAACAGATGGACCTGATGGATAGCTACAGACCGCTCCATCCAAAGGCAACAGGATACACATTCTTCTCAAATGCACATGGAACATGATTTCAAGAATAGATCATATACTAGGCCACAAAAAGAACCTCAGTAAATTTAAAAAGATTGAAATTGTACCAACCAGGTTCTCAGATCACAAAGGTATGAACTGAGAAATAAATTACACAAAGAAAATGAAAAAGCCCACAAACACATGGAGGCTTAATAACAAGCTCCTAAATAATTAATGGATCAATGACTAAATAAAAACAGAGATCAAGCAATATATGACACAAATGACAACAATAATTCAACATCACAAAATCTGTGGGATGCAGTGATGGCCATGCTAAGAGGGAAGTATATGGCAATACAGGCCTACCTCAGGAAAGAAGAACAATCCCAAATGAACTGTCTAAAATCACAATTAATGAAACTAGAAAAGGAAGAACAAATGAGGCCCAAAGTCAGCAGAAGGAGGGACATAATAAAGATTAGAGAAGAAATAAATAAAATTGAGAAGAATAAAACAATAGAAAAAAATCAATGAAAGCAGTAGCTGGTTCTTTGAGAGCATAAACAAAATAGATAAACCCCTAGCCAGACTAATGAAGAAAAAAAGAGAGTCTCCACACATAAACAGATTCAGAAATGAGAAAGGAAAAATCACTACAGACACCACAGAAATACGAAGAATTATGAGAGTATACTATGAAAAATTATATGCTAACAAACTGGATAACCTAGAAGAAATGGACAACTTTCTAGATAAATGCAACCTTCCAATGCTCACCCAGGAAGAAACAGAAAATATGAATAGACCAATTACCAGCAAGGAAATTGAATTGGTAATCAAAAAACTACCTAAGAACAAAACCCCTGTACCACATGGTTTCACAGTTGAATTTTATGAAACATTTAGTGAAGACCTAATACCCATCTTCCTTAAAGTTTTCCAAACAGTGGAAGAGGAGGGAATACTCCCAAACTCATTCTACGAGGCCAGCATCACTCTAATACCAAAACCAGCTAATGACACCACAAAAAAAAGAAAATTACAGACCAATATCCCTGATCAACATAGATGCAAAAATATTCTAAAATGTATTAGCAAACTGAATTCAAAAATACCTAAAAAAGATCATCCATCATGATCAACTGGGATTCATCCCAGGGATGCAAGGATGGTACAACATTAGAAAATCCATCAACATCATCCACCACATCAATAAAAAGAAGACAAAAACCACATGATCATTTCCATAGATGCTGAACAAGCATTTGACAAAAGTCAACCTCCATTCATGATAAAACTCTCAACAAAATGGGTATAGAGGGCAAGTACCTCAACATAATAAAGGCCATATATGACAAACCCACAGCCAACAAACATCATACTTAACAGCGAGAAGCTGACAGCTTTTCCTCTAAGATTGGAAACAAGACAAGGATGCCCACTCGCTCCACTTTAATTCAGCATAGTTCTGGAGGTCCTGCCCTTGGCTACCAGACAACACAAAGAAATAAAAGGCAACCTGATTGGCAAGGAAAACTTAAACTGTCTCTCTTTGCAGATGTCATGATATTGTACATAAAAAACCCTAAAGAATCCACTCCAAAACTACTAAATCTAATATCTGAATTCAGCAAAGTTGTGGGATACAAAATTAACACACAGAAATCTGTTGCATTCCTGTACACTAACGATGAACTAGCAGAAAGAGAAATCAGAAAAATAATTCCATTCACAATTACATCAAAAAGAATAAAATACCTACGCATAAACCTAACCAAGGAAGGGAAAGACCTATACTCTGAAAACTAGAAGACACTCATGAGAGAAATTAAAGAAGATACCAATAAATGGAAACACATCTCCTGCTCATGGATAGGAAGAATTAATATTGTCAAAATGGCCATCCTGCCTAAAGCAATCTACAGATTCAATGCAATACCTATCAAAATACCAACAGCATTCTTCAATGAACTAGAGCAAATACTTCTAAAATTCATACGGAACCACAAAAGACCCCGAATAGCCAAAGAAACCCTGAGAAGGAAGAATAAAGTGGGGGGGATTATGCTCCCTGACTTCAAGCTCTACTACAAAGCCACAGTAACTAAGACAATTTGGTACTGACACTAGAACAGACCCATAGAGCAGTGGAATAGAATAGAGAGTCCAGATATTAACCCAAGCATATATGGTCAATTAATATATGAAAAAGGAGCCATGGATATACAAGGGGGAAATGACATCCTCTCCAACAGCTGGTGTTGGCAAAAATGGACAGCTACATGTAAGAGAATGAAACTGGATTATTGTCTATCCCCATACACAAAAGTAAATTCAAATGGATCAAAGACCTGAATGTAAGTCATGAAACCATAAAACTCTTAGAATAAAACTTAGGCAAAAATGTCTTGAATATAAACCTGAGCAACTTTTTCCTGAACATATCTCCTCGGGCAAGGGAAACAAAATAAAAAATGAACAAGTGGGACTACAATCATGCTAAAAAGCTTCTGTTCAGCAAAGGACACTATCAGCAGAACAAAAAGGCATCCTACAGTATGGGAGTATATATTTATAAATGACATATCTGACAAAGGGTTAACATCCAAAGTATATAAAGACCTCATATGCCTCAACATCCAAAAAGCAAATAACCATATTAAAAAATAGACAGAGGATCTGAACAGACAATTCTCCAAAGAAGAAATTCAGATGGCCAACAGGCACATGAAAAGATGCTCCACATCGCTAATCATCAGGGGAATGCAAATTAAAACCACAATGAGATATCACCTCACACCAGTTAGGATGGCCAACATAGAAAAGAATGGGAACAACAAATGCTGGCAAGGATGCAGAGAAAGGGGAACCCTCCTACACTGCTGGTGAGAATGTAAACTAGATCAACCATTGTGGAAAGCAATATGAAGGTTCCTCAAAAAACTCAAAATAGAAATACAATTTGACCCAGGAATTCCACTCCTAGGAATTTACTCTGAGAGTGCAGCAGTCCAGTTTGAAAAAGACATATGCACCCCTATGTTTATCACAACATTATTTACAATAGCCAAGAAATGGAAGCTACCTAAGTGTCCATCAGTAGATGATTGGATAAAGAAGGTGTGGTACATATACACAATGGAATATTATTCAGCCATAAGAAGAAAACAAATCCCACCATTTGCAACAAAATGGATGGAGCTAAAGGGTATTGTGCTCAGTAAAATAAGCCAGGTGGAGAAAGACAAGTACCAAATGATTTCACTCATCTGTTGAGTATAAGAAAAAAGAAAAAACTGAAGGAAGAAAACAGCAGCACACTCAAAGAACCCAAGAACGGACTAACAGTTGCCAAAGGGAAAGGGACTGGTGTGGGTTGGGTGTGAAGGGATGGAGAAGGGGAATTAGCGGCATTACGATTAGCACACATAATGTAGTGGGAGGATACGGGGAAGGCCGTATAGCACAGAGAAGACAAGTAATGACTCTATAGCTACTTACTACGCTGATGGACAGTGACTGTAATGGGTTATTTGGTGGGGCTTGATAATGAGGGGGAATCTAGTAATCACAATGTTCCTCATGTAATTGTATATTAAGGATACGAAAAAACAATTATTCTCTTTCCAAAAATAAAAAAAAGACATCAGAAGTAATGTCTTGGTCTCCCCTCTTTTGGAGAGCCCTATACAGATTCCTGCACTGTCATAATGAATTTCAAACATAGCAATGTCAACTTGGTTAATATGCTTTAATTTCTCTAGATCTTATTTTCCTTATTTGTAAAACAAGAGATGTACACTTGGTGAATCTCTTCTCTCTCTTTGTCTCTCTGCCTCTGTGTCTGTCTCTTTTTAGTCAGGCACATTCTATAGTTTTATTTGGTAGCTCAGAAGTCAAGGTCATATCAAAACAAATGAAATACAGGTAAACGAAACAGGCAAAGGAAATCTACTGGTCCCGTGACATCTTAAAATCTCTTATTGGCACTTGACAGAATCTTTTTCAAGCCCCTCGGGTGAGGTTGCAGCCTAGAAAGAATGTCAGGTCGCCAAGAGAGAAACGAGTGCCCATGGGTTAGACAAAGAGTGAGGTTCAAAGAGAAGAGGTCACAAGTCTGTCGAGACATTAGTAGGTCCAATTTATATCAGCTTTTACTAAATTCAAGAACTTTTATTTATTTATTTCCTTTTACAAGCTGCTGCTTTTTCCTTTGTCAGCTAATTTTAATATATGGTATATTACTTCTTGGCTCTCCAACTTATGAGTTTAAATTACTACGTTGCTCCTTCTTCATTTATGAATCCTGGAAATGGTTCTGAGGGCATCTTGTCAGCATCGTTCAAGTCTAAACTTTCTGAAATAGTAATAATAATAAATTCCAACTTATCTCCAGGGGAGAGAAGAGAACCCTCAAAGTATAGTGTTCCAGTATCAGGAAATGTGAGGGGTCTAAGGTTATACCTTATTTGCCAACTCACAAGTTGGTCGCACAGTTTCAGCAGTGCTGGCGGAAGACACAGGATTCCTGATCCAGATGTGAAGGACATTGTTACCCACAGAACAGCTGTCAGCATGAGCTTCCTGTTCCCCTTGCTTCCTTTTACCCCCAAATCCCACAGGGGTTATATGGAGGTGGGCCCAGGTGGTTGCTGCACAGAGAGTTCTTTGTATCAGAGCTGTGGAATCTGAGCTTAGGAAACTCAGTCTTTTGTAAGGAACTATAAGCAAACCTGCCCAAACTTTGCTCTAGAGGGAGATCTCTTTATTTTACTGGACAGAATGTTTGCTATTCAAGCATTCTCACATAGGTAGTCAAGAGCAAAAGCTGCCAGTGTGCCTGCTCTCAAGGCACAAGAAACTGTGCAGAATTGTCTCTTACCCACCCAGTTTCACAGACTTCCTGAACACTGAGTAAAAAATAAGAATCCAAGGAAAAATAAGACAAACACTGGCTTTCAAGTTTCATTTAACATCATTTTAGAGTTATTTTTCATTTGTACTCTATTATTTGAATTTATTTTCTTTATAAAATATTTAGTATGTGTATTATACATAATTTTAACTAATGTCATGTCCCTAATTTAATAATTCTGTGGTAGTTTCATGGTCATCTAGTGCAAAAAAAAACAGAAAATGATCTTTAAAGGATGAAATTCCAATGTAACAATGTTTTTATCCGTTTCAAGTTTGGAGTGCAGGGTAAAAAAAAAAATCGGCAGTAAATTTGCCTTTTCATTTCTATTGCAACATTTGTTTTTGTTTATATTAAAAGATTTTAATACCAATGAGTTCTAAGTAGAAAACATTTCCAATGTATAATTGTAACCCTCTTTAGCAATCACTTTTTATTAGAGAAGGGCTGTGGAGTGATGAATGTGATGTTAATGTGCTCAGAAGTCACGGTCTTGGCCAACATTTTAAAATGCTATAGCAGGGAGAATAAAAAAAATACTTCAAAAGTCTTAGCTTTTGGGAAGAACATTTTGATAATCCTGATTCTAGGCACATTACTATCAAAATATACCTTCTCTAATCTTTTTCTGTTAGGTGTAATTTTGGCCTCTGTCAAAACAATTTCTCCCTGAAATAGAGATATTAGTAATTTAAAACAATCATATTTATCCAACAGTGTAGCTTAATTTTCTCAAGAGCACTGCAATTCAGTATACATGAGAATGTGGACCATCCTGGAAATGATTAAATGTAGAGGTTTTCACTGCCTCATACACCTAGACCACATATCTAGCCAGTCCATTTGATCAGGCCCCATCTATACCACACAGACCTATTCTAAGCAAAAATTTCAAAAATTTTGTTTCTAATTTTATCAAAGGAAATGTGTGTTCCCAATGAAGCAAATTCTGGAACCTCTGAACACATGTAAACCAATTGGTTTTCAGTACAATCTTAGAGACTCAGGGAGCAAGATTTGGTGTGTGCATTTTAATACAGAGTTAATCATAGATAAAAACATTAACTTGAACACTTCATTTGTGCTTAGCTACCTCTTCAGAAAAGGCCAGTAAAGTAGAGCTTTCTTTGGTTCCAAGTATATTGCCTCCACCCTCTGAAAGCTTTGACATTTATTCAGTGCTCCTTTGGGGCTTCTCTATCTCCAACCACTATCAGAGATTTCTTCCATTTGTCTCTGAGGGCAGAGTTACTCAAAATTTCCCTTGCCACCTTTAGCTTCCGTCTTCTCCCATTCTCCCTTGATCAAGGACTGGACCCAGAATCTGGGAATCATTTCTCAAGTAATCTGCCTCATATTCCTATCTTGCCTTCTAAAATGACATCTCCTTTCCTGACATAGTGATTTAGCAACCTTAGGTGAATGGCCAGGTGTACTTGGATGCCCCTGGAGACCTCCCCTATAGATCTACCCCAGTTATCTCAGAACCTATAATGCTCACAGTCACCTACTCCTGTCAGCAGAAAGGGGAGGGGAAGCTCCTTCTTATTCAATCCTCCCTGGTCTCCTTGAGGTTTGGCACTGTTCCTCCCTCGGCAAGATTAGATGGTGCTTTTTCACTCTTGTCAAAATGGTTTGGCCAAAAGTGCACAGGTATTATCTGTCCCAGGTTCATTACATTTCAGGTTTTCCCATTTGTTCCAGTTCTTCAGCTATCCTGGCTCTTACCATGGCCAAACCTTGTGGAAGGACTTTTGGTTCTTTGCCTTCCAAGCATTTATTATTTTTGGCCAGCACATGGGTAAACCTTGTAGAAGAAACTTTGTGCCTTGGTCACCCGGATGCTGAGTTTTTATCCTTTCCTTGTCCTGAGGAAAATTCTTTTAGTTTCATCATTTGAACATTTTCCCCCAAGTTCCCTTGAGAACCTGAGAAGACTCTCCACCCCTTCACCACTGCTGATTTTTCAAATAGATCAGATATAAACTGGCCTGTACTTAGCATCACCTTTTTAGGAAACTCCATTCCAGAGAATATGCCAGGCACTGTTCTAGTTCTGCTGTCCTCTTCAGTGCAGGTCTGTGATGTGTTACCTGGTGCCACAGACAGTGACTCACTCTCACATCCTCCCTAGGGGGATGGAAGGAGAGGCTGAGCAATCCAAGCAGCTCCCTGCCTACATTGTTCTGAATCTTTACACAGGAGTAAGCCAGTCAGTAGTCATCCTTCCCCAGGCCAGGGTTCCAGGTACTTGGTGTTTCCTTCTAAGCAGTAATGCAAACAGACTAGGAAAGCAATCTAGGCTCTAACTATGTGACTTATTACTCAACTTTGTCTTGTCCAGAATTAGTGGAAGAAGTAGGGTCATCGGTAGAATCTAGAGACTCTGTGAGAATTAGAAAAAGGTTTCCTTTCCACTAGGCTGATGCTGGCCTAATGCCCATGCAGCTCTGTACTTAGCCTAGCAAGTAGATTTCAGGTCCCACGCAAGCACTTGGCTGTGCATGCCTGAGCTGGACCCAATTTAAGCTATAAGAAAGTAGAGACCTAGTTAATTTTATGTCACATTATTACAGTAATGACATGATGTAATGCAGTGGTGAATTTATTCTAGAGGCAGAATTCACTTTAATAGTTTTACAAATGACTCCAGTCTTGTATTTATGAAATCATTAAGAGTCTGAAGTAATCATCTAAATTTTTCAGTTGTACCTCTTTGAATTTTATGGAGGAAATGATATGCTTTAGTATATTCACAAATTTGGGATTCATGGTCTCAGGATATATCCTTGTGTGTAACAAAGGCCTGTCATATTTTTGAAGCATTTGGATGACTCCACATTCTTTTTCCTTTATTGTAAGGCTACTTTATATAACATAGGTTGGGTATATTTTAATATTGTTTTACTTGAAACATTACATATCTTCCTTTTCCATATCCAAAACATTTAGAGAGACCTAATTTATGTGTATATGAGGTTACATCAGTAGGGGTAGCAAATTCATGAAAAATTAAGTATGCTGTTATAAAACAGTCATTAAATATAGTGGACACTTTTATGATAAAATGATGTTGTCACTTATTTTATACAAATATGAAAACCAATAAGCTATTCCTTAGATTAGATAATTGCGCAACAAGGATAATAAATCATAAGATGTTAATGTACATGACATTTGAATATTGTTGGGAAGATTTACAAAATATATTGGCAATCTTACATAAAGCTAAGCTGTTTATTGAAGAAACCAGTTGATACACTTGATTGGCTGTTTCAAGGAATTAAGCATATATTAAAAAAAAAGAAAGCAATTATCTTGAATGTCATGTGGCCTCTTTAATACATGGTAATAATCAAATAATTAAGGAAATCAGTGCAGGTGAGTTGTAAACTAATTTAGCTATGAGCATCAACACCTTGAACCAGGACTATAGGAAGTACTTCTTAAATTAAGCACTTTTTGATAGCTCCAACTGCCTTTGTAATTCATTATTCTTTACTCTTTTCATTAAAAATAAAAACTTTAAAAGCAGATTGCATGCTGGGATGCCATAAAATTTCACTTTTAATTAGTCTATAATGGTAAGGATCACATTTCAGTATCTGTAACATAAAAGTAGTGTACCTCAGGAGCTTAGGTTTAGTGTTTTACCAGCATAGCATGGGGTAACAGGTAATGTTTTTATTTTAAATAAAGGATTGGAATTAAAAAAATGCTGAACTTCTGGCTAGGAATACATACTAATTGATGAGGTGAGAAGGAATGTTTTATTGTGATTAGGAATCTTTTATTGTGATTAAGAGCTAGAGATGAAGCTAGTGCAAATTAGTTTTTAGAGTAGTTCAGGTATAGGCATAGCAGGGATCTATAATGAGCAATGATGTAATGGGAGGCATTATTCCTATTCTGATGACTGTGTCCCAGACCCTGCTGTATTCTTAACAATGGGAATGAATTATTACAGTGGGGCACAGGGCATGGGCGAGGGAGGGTAAAGGTTGTGACATAGCTTCACTTTAGGTATTGAAAGAATGTGAGAAGCATCTAGGGGCAAAAGTACAAGAGGGCAAAGCAACAGCAGAGAAATAGATTGGGAAGGATAGCAGCCTGGAGCATGCAACAGTGCTTACTTATTTCATTATTTATTTTCCTGGAGATACTCAGTAGCAAAAGGAATTTCAGTGATTTGAAGATGAATACATTTTTTCTTTCTGCTGAGCTTTAGTGGTTAGTTTTCTGCCTTGCTAGGGGCTGATGAACTATGTACCTCCTCATCCATTTACTTTATGAAGAGATAAAGCTTTTAAAAGTCAACTTAAGGTCTAACATCAGAGATGAGCAATTCTGGATGCCTTTTCTTTTTTCACTTCTAGGATGTAATCAAGTCTATCTTAAGAACTCATCAAGCTTGTGAATATTTACAAGCAGAAATATTTCTGATAAAGTATCAACATTACTCAAAGTAAGAAGTGGTTATGGCTTCCTGGAAAGAACCTGGAACTTGAGTGTCAGGAGACATGGATAGTTCTGGATGTGCCTCTGGTTGGCCAGTGACTCTGCGCAAGTTGCACAATGTCTCTCGCTCATGCGTTTTTCTTTTTATCTGAAAGATAAGAAGATTGGCTATGTCTCTGGATTTAAAGGTGCTCCGTGAGGCCCCAGGATTCTCAGAGGTGCCTTATTGTCTGAGGAGGGTGTGTCAGGGCTCCAGGTGGCTGCCCTCCCCTGAACCTGCTGAGCCAACCCAACTTTTCAGCTTCTGTCTTTGTTTATATTAAGTAATATTAGATTTGAAAAAAAAATGGTAATCCAACTAAAAAGTTTGAAAACCATTGGGTTAAGGTTAAAAAAAAAGAAAACTGAAAATTCCAGAAATTATAGAGTTGCCTAGAGAAAAAGGACTTTTTCTCTTTGTCTTTTTGCTATCTAGCACATACCAGGTACTTTCAAGCTGGAATGTGCAAACAGCAAGGAAATGCAAAAGCACAAGGCACCATATCTGTGTTGATATGCCAAGGTTTCAATTCTATATTGTTTGTGATAACCAGTAGGGAAGAGCAATATAGAATATGTTGGATGAGCAAGAGCTATTTGTTGGATTTGTGTACATAATCCGAAAGTCACACTTTATATTATTATAAAGTCTAGGGTATCTAGACAGAAAAACTGGGCAATTTAGAACAGACTAGAAAAATAACTAAATGTGATTAGAAAATACAATCTAAGGAATAAGATTACTTTGCAGTTTCTTTCAAATAGAATTGAATATGCTTTTCTTTATGCAGTTTATAATACACTAAACATTTTTTTTTGCATGGGAATATATATTTTATGACCTCTTCTAAACAAAGAGGTTTACAATTTACTTGCATTAAATAATGTTTTGTGTAGTGTGTGTGTTGCAAAAATGAGAGAAGTGAGAATAACTCTAGCAGACACTTAAAGGTTTAAGACTAAAGGCACATGTAAATTGATTCATGGTGGGTGTTCTGTGCACCTGAATGGATATTCCCAAATCACAGCTAGAAAATTTTTGGAGTACATTGACTTAACTTACAATAAATCAATAGTGGTACCTGAACTGGAGAGGAATAGACAAGCAAGAAAAAAAAATGAGTTGACAGCACTCCACTAAGGAAAACAACATTCAAATAACTAATGAGATATTCTACTGCCTAGAGAAATTACTCAGCCTTTAGCAAGGCGAAGTCAGCTTCAAACGGCAGGTTTGTTTAAAAACTGCAATGAGGGAAAGGATCTGTGGCTAACAAATGATAAGAAGATATATTATCAAGAGGGAGGAAAAATCAGAAAATAGCAGCCAACTTGTTTCCCCAACACAAGTGAAAGGAGGAAGAAGGAAAGCAATGTAATGTATCCTGGTCAAGCAGTTACTTTCCTTTATGTTTACTCACACGGCTTTTCAAGATGGTTCTAGAAATTGGGTGAATGCAAGTAATAAATTATGATTGACATAGGTGAAATCTTTCGTTTCTATTTCACCTGGCTCATTGTTTCCTAGACTTTTATGGGAAGTTCGAAGAATGAAGCCCTTTTCATTCTTCAGATAGTCAGTTTCTGATTTCCCTGCTCATGAGGTTGAACAATTAGGAGGAAGGATGTATAGTCTTTGCCTGTTCTCTTTTTTTTTCTCTTCAATCTTATTCTCTTTCTCTCTTTTCAGCATATTAACATTATCAATGTTACTGAATTGTGAATGGACTGTCTGGTTTTAAGCCTGACTCCCAAATTATCACTCTGATTATAATATGGCGATGTTATTGCTATATTTGAGATAACCACCACATCAATGATTCTCCAGCTTCAGTGAACTCACGCCTGAACAGAAAGTCGTAAAAGATATCCACAGGGTAAAAAGAATAGTTTGAGTTCTTCCCAAGTAGTTCTAAGGTCCACAATTCTTTATTTTTGTGACCTTTAATGGTTTTTGAAGGAAAAGATTGTCCGACTTGATTGGTTTACTTAACTCAGTTCTCATAAATAATAATACAGTACCATTCACTATTATTTTTCTTTTTTGTCCTATATCAGGTTGTGGGTAGATTTGCTTAGTATCTAATATTCTAGCCCAGAACAAAAGAAAACCAATTGACCCTATAACCAAATCCGTTTACTTAGATATGTTGCTTCTATTTTAGTTCTTATTCTAAAGACTCAGAAGATGGGTTAGAATTGAATTTAGCACCAGGGTCAAGTTCACAAGGAAGTTATTAAGATAGCATAATGGTTAAGTTAACTGTTGAAGGAAATGTCTGGGGTAGGAAGTACCAATAATTATTAGCAAATCTGGTTTATATTTCACTGCTCTCCTCTCACAGTAGATTGATCTGTAATAAAAAATACCATGGTTGTAATTTCAGGGGTAATCTTATCAAGGCCTATTTAAATTATAAAATACTTCATTTTAATATTACCTATGTTTTGTAAGGTGCCTGAAGCTCTCAGTCATTAACCTCCCAGAATGCTGAAGACACATATGTGGATGTTTGGGGACCTGGGTGAAATTGTAAGGGACTAAGGAGAGCAAAAATCCTATATTGGAAGTGGAAGAGAAGAGAACTGGTTGAGAAGTCACTGGTAGTTGACTGTCGGTGGCTTTCACAGCAATGCTATGGGTGGGAGTGAGGAGGACAGGCTCATGGCAGTTACTCATATTATAGATTTTTTGGGGCTTAATCATAGCACTAAATAATTTAATAGATTATTACATACATAATGATAAATGTAAACCAAGACATAGAGTAAAGGTAGGGTGACCATAAACCTTGATTTGTCAGGGACGGTCCTCACTTATGCCTGTTGTCTTGGTTTAATTATTAATAGCATCTGTGGTAGCCATCCTCCAAGATGGTTCCCAATGATCCCTGTCTCCCAGTGTTCACACTCTAGGTAATCTGCTACCACATTGCACAGGAATTGGTCTCTGACCAGTAGAATAAGGCAAAAGTGATTGACTGTCATGTTTGAGATTAGGTTATGAAAGGCACTGTGATTCTCTCTCTCTCTGATCACTAGAGGACATTAGAAGTCTGCAGGAGGTAGTGTTAGAAAAGAGATACGGTCAACAATATCAAATGCTTCGGAGAGATTTCTTTTTTGAGCATTAAAAATGAATCTTAAATATCAGTTTCTGACTTTAGAAGCAAGATTTTTAAGGAACTTGGGCGCTAAAGAGAGGAAGATGGCACTTATAATCAGCAATTTAAGAGCTTGTGAAATGAACAAAATAAATAGAGCCATAGTTAGAAGAAGCAAAGAGCTAGTCTTAAGAATTGAGACTCTTGATTGTTGGAAGATGGAAAAGAGCAGTATTAGGAGGCATTTTTTGACTATTATACAATTATACGACCATACTTTATTTTGAAGATTTTCCTTACATCTTGTACTGTGTGGTGATTATATTGCCTTTAATTTACTTCAGAATATTTCAGTACAAACAGTGTGAAGGATATGGTGTGTTTGAGTTAATTTTGTTTTATATCTAAGGGGTTGTTAGTTAATATCAGAGGCACCAGAATCAGAATTTACTTTCCAGGACTGGTTGGCTAGTCTCTGAAGTAACTTAATGTGGAATATACACTCCAGTGGTTGTTATGGCAAACATTCAACTATTGCCATCTAAATCAGTACAAAAAAGTTCATTAGTTAACGAAAGGAATGTTAGAAATAATTATTCCCTGCTGAAATGAGTGGTGTTCAGGAAATGATAACTAGAAGAGCTGTTCATTCACTACCCCCTTGCAAAAAGAAGGAGTAAGAATTTGGAAAAAACTCTTTTATACAAAATAGTACTAATAATGCTCTAGATCTGGAATTCCAAGAACTCTGTTCTTTGATTTCTAGATGGTTGGTTGATATTGCTTCAAAATATAATTGTGTCTATTTTGAATTTAACCTTTTGTGTACTTTATTCACTGGCATGCCTAAAAGGACAGGGGAGTGTGAACTTCACCAAGCTTACAAAATAATCTTATATGACTGTTTGGGACATGAATGTTTTTATGTATAGTAGAATTAATTTTGAAGCTTACTTTTACTGAGACATACGATCTGGTAGTCGGTCTGTAGAGGAGAAATCATAGCACATTTGCCTACCCATAATGTTTGGAGTCTCTTTATCAAAGAACCCTGAATATTATGAATGGCCAAATTGGCTTATATCAGTTTTCAATCAGAGAATATACATATAGAGACAAGTGAGACTTGGTGCAGCAGTTTTGAATAAGGCGAAAAATAGATTTGCCTAATATTCAGTATTTTCTAAATGTTTGCTAGTTTTATTTGTAGATTTCATATTAATCCCATGTATTGTCCATGGCTCTTATCGGTTATGTGGTAGATTGCTTTAATGACCCCCATTCTTCAACTCTCCCTGTTAGGCACACTCTTTGCCAGGTGAGTTTACCACTCCTTCCATCCAGAGGCAGAATATATTTCCCTTTCTGGTGAATCTGTGTTTGGCCATATTATGCTTTGGTCAATGGGACACTAGAAGTCATGATATAAGCAAAGGCATGGAAAAGTGATTGTATGTTTGCAGTTGCTTTCTAGTAATACTGCCACCACCATGAGAAGAACATGTCCAGTCTAGCCTATTGGTCTTAGGAGGAGGATGAGAAACAC
Source organism: Phataginus tricuspis (assembly GCA_029783875.1). Taxonomy (NCBI): domain Eukaryota; kingdom Metazoa; phylum Chordata; class Mammalia; order Pholidota; family Manidae; genus Phataginus; species Phataginus tricuspis. Next base: position 55,516,556 of record JAQQAC010026072.1, on the reverse strand, counting down.
TTGGAGCAGAGTTACCCCAGTTAATCTGCCCCAGAAAAAAACAACCAAGCCAGAGTTCATTGGATAACTTCCAATTGCATACATCATGCACATCAGATGCATAGATGAACCCAGCTGAGTTGAGCTGACATCTAGTAGGTACACAGACAGGTGGACTGTAATAATAACCGACTGTTGTTTTAAGCCATTGAGTTTTGTTTTGGTTTGTTATCCAGCAATAGCTAACTGATATGAGCATGATAATCTCTATTTATATAGTTTACCAACTAGTAAAATATATAAAGTGACTGTACCTTACCTCACATATTGTATGGGAATTATTTTATTAACATAGGTTATTATATAGGTTTTTGCAAAAAGGGAGAGTTGACTAATCCAATGAATATACTTCTCAAGGTCATCTACTCCCAAGGCTCCATTCCTATACATTTTCCCTTTATGTACAGTGCAGAAAGTTAGTCACTACAGGTTTAGATATAAAAGTTTTCAGAGATATAAGTCGTGCATTTTATTAAGGGCAAACATAGAATGGATTTTTCATATGTCAAAAGATCTTGTGCTAAACAAAATTTTGTAGATTTTTACTGGGGGCTGTACTGTTTTAACCTTCCTGGAATGATTAATGAACATCTGTCAACACACTAAAGATCATGTATCTATGTATTTATTTCTTTCCCTGGCGAATTAATTTGTGTCTTTTTTTTGACGTAAAAAAAATTTTACTGAGAGATGAGCTAAATCATGAGGTAAATTTAATATGGAAAAGAAATATAGGGAAAAAAATCTAATGGCCATCCAGTGCATTATCTGAAACGATTTTATTTTCCATGAATAAAAATCTCCTGGGTTTCTTTTTATAGCTGTCTTAAACACATATCAACCATGTAAAATTAAACTCTTTATTTCTCTCTGAAAGAAGAAAAAGTAATTCAAATGATGAAATTTGTATCTCCAATGAAAGAAACTTTAGAGAAGAGGTAATTTCTATTTAAATTACTTGACTCATAAAAATTATAGGTAATTTATAATTGTTTTACTACCTAGCGTTATTTAAGATTGTTAAGGGAAGGAGGTTAGTGGAATGAGTGTTTTATTTCTTGTAATTTCCCCCTATCTTTGTTTTTCAATCATGGTAACTTCTGAAGGCTTCATATGATCATCAATACACACCATACCAAATTTTGTCCTAGTTGCGACATACCCTTTTCTCTCTAAAATTAGTGCATACCTTTGGAACAAATCCTTCAGGGCAATAGTGTCAAGAGTTAATGCTTTGGTGTCTTGACTAGTTTTGGTTGCTTGCCATGTTGTTATGAGTTTCTCCTAAAGCATAGTAGAAATAAATAAGCCCAAGAATTTGAGTTGCATATGGCTGACACACTTAGGGAAAACCTGGCAACATGCGGCATGTCTGCCTTCTCGAGTGCTTGTGTACCTGAAATAAACTGGCTTTGAGGGTAAATAATACTAAAGTGCAAGTCCCAGTAGTCCACCACAGTGTAGTCATTGTTAACATTTGTTTGAAGGCTGTATGGGGTTTGAAGAAAGTTTTAGGTTCCCATTCTCTTCATCCCATAAAGACAGTGACATTTCAGTACAACTTTTCTACCAGTTTCACAACTTTTTTGGTGAAAGCTTGTGATTGATCCTACTTTTTATTAAAGATGGAAGCCTTTGTCCTATCCACTTTAGATAATAAGTCACCAAATTTTATATAATTTGCATTGGGTGTTGGAACTTGAACTTTATTATCTTTAAGAATATGCAGAGTTTTGACATTCCTTATGCAATCATATTCATTTCTTCTATTTCATATTTTCTAGTCACCAGCAGTTAAGAAATAAAGAGATTTTTTAATGATATGACTTAAATCTGAGTTTGACAAAAATGAATCATTAGTGGGTTTTCTAATAGACATAGTCACTCGTGGAAACAGAAAGAATAGAATGTCATTTGTTGATGAAGGAAAAATTCCCCCTGTGATGATAGATGTATTTTGGGTGAGAAATTGACATCTCTATTTAAATGAATGAGGGCTCTCACCTGGAAATGTCTTTCATTCTAACTGAGTGACATAATGCATAATTATCTCTTACAGTTATTAATGTGATTTGTAAGTAGGTTATGATGTACATTCGAAGACCATCCCACTTATAAGGTTCATATAATACAACATATAAGAAACTTGGTGCCCCAGAGTTTTAAAAATCATTAATCACAGTGAATTAAGACAGTTAACCAAGACTTAGACACTGACAAAAGATTGTTCCTGATGATTTCTACCTTGAAAGCCTTCAGAAAATGATGGTTTTTGCTTTCTACTTGACTGTCTCAGTAAGCCAATTCATTTTCTTCAGGAGCAGCTCAAGGTCAGTGATATGACTATGTCAGTTTTAAGTGATGCTCTCCCTCGCACATGCAGGCTAGAATGCCATTGTTATGACTGATGGTTGAGAGTGGTACTGTCAAGAAGAAACCATCATATTGTCTAGGAGAGATTAAGTAAAAGGAAAGACTTATAATATTGCACATTTCAATTTATCTTTAGATGAAAATATTTAATTGAATATTTACACTTCCAGATGCAGTTATATTCTTTTTTTCTAAACAACAAATGGTATTACTCTTTCATGAGAATGTGCAGAAGAATTAGGCTAGGCCATGCTATATTACTTTTCTCATATACTAATATGAAAAAAACTCAAAATGTCTAATTGGGTTAATCTCTATAAATTTTATAATTTCTGTAATTAATTTCAAATGGAATTTCTTAATCATTTGTTGTCCTTTGATTCTCCAGAGCTGTCCATGGCAGCAAATTATTTCAGTGCTGAATCACTGAGACTGAATTCTTGAAGTCCTAGCAGAGGCAAATGTCTCATTAATGCTGACCTGAGACACTTCTGTGATGAGCCTGTACATCAGCCCGATTCGCAGAGCTGATCCAAAGCTGATGAACAAATCTGAAGTGAGGGCAGGCTGGGAATAAAGACTCCACCAGAATGAGGTGATCACATTTCTGTTCTCAGAAAATGACCTCATAACCCCAGACTTATATGTTGAATTTCTCCAGGCTTAACTGTATAAACTCTTCCAATATATCATCTTCTACAATTTGAAAATGAATTGGATTGGGTCAACTTTTAGGAGAATTCAAGTTCCTTAAGCTTGGACATACTGGAATTTAGATAATCCTGAAATTTGTTTTAATTCTTTATTTAGTTTTGTAGAAACTTTCTGGCCTCTGATGCAACAGTGGCAGGTTTTCTCCGTTTTTTTTTTTAAAGGAAAAGAGAATGCCTAGAATTTGTGGCAAAAAAATCATATTGAAAAGGAATTTAAGATAGCCATCTTTCTCTAGCAGTATATGTCTGGCCTAGAGTTTATTACTGGAATACACCTTACAGTGAATGGCAAATTAATGAAGGGAAAAAAAACTGTTGGAATTAGGTGACATTGAAAATAGTGATATTTTGCTTTCATGGCCTCTTTTCTAAAGAATGGTGGTTAAAAGAAAATTATGCCACTTTAAAATGAATTTTAAATATTAAGCTGAAAAAATAAAAGCAAGGGATTATTATAGCACTACCAAATGACTCTTTCTTCTGAAGAATTAGAATTAACTATGAGGTACTTTTTCATTATACATTAACTTCTGTAATTTCTAAGGCATTTCTCTATCTCTTTCACTACACCTTACCTTACCTTAGGCATAAATCCAAAATGCTGATTTCTAGTCATGTATCAATGACAAGGATACCAAGTATTGAGAACTTTGAAATAAATTTAAAAATTGGTGGATAGATAATGAAAGTTGATGCCCAGTGAATAATGCAAATTATAATGGCTAATAGGTTGGTATTCTGGGCTTTTTACTTTCAGCTTTGAGATACTAAAATTAATGTGTCAATAAAGAAATAAAAAAATGTAATGTTTAGTCATCATCAGATAAGATCCAAAAGAAAAATAATTTAGACCAAGTACTCATACAATAATGTGTAGGACTCTATTTTGAAAATTGAGGTAAGATAATTCATCTTACAAATTAGTAATATATTATAACAGTGCTAATTATGCTTATGCTGCTATAATTAAGCCATGCCATGATTAAGAGTCTGTCTGCCTTCCCAATTATACATAAATATTTTAAGCTATTATCTTAGGATTTCATGCTGTTTTCAGGGAAGAATTTTTCTCCATCAAATACAAATCAAACCTTAAATTACATGAATCAAAATTTGCTGTTTTCTTCAGGTGTCATTGTAGTGATGTGTAGAAATTAAGACAAGGGTTCACAGTCTTAATTCATTTGTGTTCAGCAGAGTGGAGAATAAAGCAATAAACATATAAAATAGTAATAAAAAAAGAAAGCCTGGAAAGAAATAGTTTTGGGAACTAAAAGAGTTTACTATAAAGCTTTCTTTTATTTCACGTTAAGTTAGCCTTCTTTGCTTACTTTTTTAACTTAGCTGTAAGATAAAGCTGCAAATATATCAAAACAAGAGTTTATTCACAAAGGGTCTTGATACCATATGCTGCACACAATTTCTCCACATAGACCAAAATGAAATAGCATAGCTGGCCATTTGATTTCTTTCTGTTCTAGGTGGCACCATTTAATTCAAATTGGAATTGATTTGCTCTATTCTATATAACATTATAGGACACAGTAGATCGCCCATTTGACCCCAAATATTTACATGTCCACCATGTTCATGGTAATTTAATAGATAGTATTTCTTCTTTCGGGGATCATTTATTGAGTACAAATTATCTGTATGCATATTGCTAGGTTCTGGGAGTAAAATTCATAGGTCCTGTTCTTATCAAGCTCATGATTTAATGCAAGAGCTGGGTAAGCAAACAGATACTTATGTATATGATATGTGCTAGGGGAGAGGAAGGTGAGAAAGAAGAATACCCCCTAAACCACAAGAGATGGGGAAGCCAGGGAGAGGAGACAGCTGTCGACTTGAGTTTTAAAAGAAGACAACATGCTATCTGGTTGACAGTAGACAGGGTATTATAGGTGTTTTGTTAAGGGTAATATGAGATTCAGGGGGGAGATCAAGTTCTGGTGGACGTGGAGAGTCAGTGGATGATGAAGAAAAGACTGAAAGAGGAGATGACATTATCTGAGTATAGGAAAAAGAAGGAATGGGCATTTCAAATAATAAAACAAACTGAGAAAAGCCATAGAGAGATGAAATAGCCTGGATTTGGAGATAATGTCCAGTAATTCTATATGACTAAGGTATAAAGAGTGACATCATCAGGTTTGGGGGAATGGAGAAGAAAAATGTTTTGGAAGTATAAAAAATATACTTTGGTGATATGGGAGTGAGGGAAAGTGAGAGATATACATAATTCCTAGAGTTGTTTTTGTTGATTGGGTGCCTGGTGATTACAAAGTCCAGGAGAGTGAATATGAGTGAATAAACAGAGTTGAAATTAGATTGGGGGGAAGTAATAAGGAAAGTAAGTTTAGTTTTACATATGTTGAGTCAGACAGAATGATATCTGTTTTATAATTCTGTGAGACAGTACTTGCCCAAAGTTATTAAAGTTAAAATCTCTGTAGGTTATTAAAAGTGATACTGGAGGAAACTTTGCAGGAAATGACTTTAGCAGAAATTTTGCAGAGACTTTGAAATAAGGCCTTGGAGTGACCTCTTCTAAAAGTGTCAAAATCCCTGGAAAGGTTATTTAGGTATTAGATATTTGGAAGTGGAATATGTCTAAGAATTACATAAGAAATAGGAATTGCAAGTCAGATAATTTAAAGAGAAACTTGCAGAATAAGAGAGAATATCAGATGCTGTTCCATGATGACACAGGTGCATTTTGTTTAGCTCCAGAACTGAGAAGTGACCCAGAGGAAGCAATTCCTGAGCAAGTAACTACCACACAGGAACCTCAATATTAATATTTCCTCAAGACCTGAGATAGCACTTTTCTGCTTGCTCTTTACTAAAGACTCGAGCTCAATCTCTCCACATTTTGCTTCCATTTATACAGACTCTACAAGGAAACCTCCATGTCCTTCACTGCTCCCACACCGTTACACACAAGCATGTCCAATAACCTCCCTTACCATGTTTGTGACCTTCGGTTCTTTGGCCTGTGTTTGGCAGAGAAGATGAAGGGAGAGAAGGAACAACGTCCTGCTTGCCTGCCTAAATTTCTTGGTTTCTGTTCCTCATCCAAGCTAGACCACAGAGCACCACACTGTTGATGTCCTGCCATCCTTGGCTGTCCCAGTGGGAACTGGCCTGCCACTGCTGTTTTTCTGCCTCTCAGTGACCAACGGCCATAGCACCGTCAGTGGTGTGCCTCTGGCAGCAGCTATCCTCCCACTTTCCACATTGGAAATCTGAAGGTTATCCTTGAAAAGTACCCTCCCCTTACCGTCCTCTCTGCCTTTCTCACATCCAATAATCACAAATCCTTTCAATTCCACCTTCTTAATATCTTAAATTTGTCTAATTTCTTCCATCTTCACCATGTTTAACTTTGCCTTCTCTTCCCTGGATTCTAGAAACTGCCTCCTGGTATCTGTTTGCCATTTTGCTCCCTCAATTTTTCATAGCAGAGAGAATAATGTTTTTAAAAGGCCAATCTGATTGGCTTGCTCTTTTGATTAAAATCCCTTCAATAGCTCCCCATTGACTGTAAAGTAACATAGAAGACCCTTACGATTTGATCACAGTTTATTTCTCCTGTCTCCTCCATTGGCACTCTCCACTTTGCATTCTAGGCTACAGGTGTAATGTTTTACTTGCATTGGCCTGTACAGGCTGGACACTGTTAGGGCCCGTCTCATCTGTTATAATAGCACTAGAGGTGCTATTGAAAATATTTTTCACCCGTTGTGTCATGGACATCAAGCAATCAAAACAGAGAACATCACTATCAGAATGGATAACAGTTATAGGCAGCTGGCTAAATATCTGCCATGCGGTGTCCCCATGCTTATCTGAAGAACTTAGTGCAGTTACTTACTCCATCAATTTACTACAATGAATTGCTATAATGACTATTCAAGTAGAAGTCTCTTATTTCTGATGTATTGCTGGTTATGTTGTAGAAACTCAAATGTTTTTAGGTAATTTAATGAATACATGTGGCAACGAAATTCCAGCTCAAGGATCTATTTGTGAAATCCTGTTCCTCATCCTGTTCTCTTGGTGACTTTTAAATATGGAGGAAAATGAAAAAGTAGATCTTCCTTTCATGAAATATATCATCGCATATACTTGGGTACATACAGGTTTGTCTCTCTCTTTACTTCCTCCCCTAGATGCTGCCAGAGTGAGAAGATGATGGATAACCTTGCTACCTTTTGAATATTATGTGCTATAGCTCACTTTTTGTGAGTTTTAGTTTGGTATTTCCCTTGAATTGTTGGGTTTTGATTCTTGAAGGGCTAGGCCTTCAGATATTCCATTTGGCAGTACGTGGTGGGACTGCATAAATGATAATGAAGTCTTTTCATTAGTAAAGGTTTTGTGTGAGTTATTAGGCAGGACTATAATGGTAGCCCTGTTTCTTTATCTTAGGCAGTAGTATCGCCCATCTCACATGCTTTTCTAGAACCTCATCACTCCCCTGTCAAGAAATGAAATCTACATATTCTGCCTTTGAAGCTGGGTTGGCTTTTGCGACTCCCTTGGCCAATAGAGTATAGCGGAGGCTGGATGATTCTGAAGTTAGGTCATAAAAATGCAGCACACTTCTGTCTTGGTCTCTTAGAATGTTTGCTTTTGGAACCAGGCTGTGAGGAAGCCTGTAAAGGTGTACAGAGATGCCACATGTAAGAAATCCATTCAAGTCTGATTTTAAGGGCTGGAGAAGACCAATGACCCAGTTCAGACACTCAGGCAAAGAAAACAAATTCTCCCTTACTCTGCCTTTTTGTTCTGCTCAGGCCTTCGGTAGATTGCGTAAGGCCACCCACACGGGACAGGGCAATTGCTTTACCCAGTCTACCAATTCAAATGTTAATCTTATCCAGAAACATCCTTACAGATATATCCAGAATAATGGTTAACCAATATCTGGGTACCCCCATAATGGCCCAGTGAGGTTGACATATAAAATTAGCCAGCACAGACACCAAGTTTGGGGTGATTTGTTAAGAAGAAATAGGTAACTGGAATAGATTGTCTACCCCTCCATTTTAAAGGTAATGAATTTTGTAAATGTAGTGATTCAAGTATAAACATGTATATTTGAAACTTAAAAACATCATTTCCCTTAATTCCTTTGGTGGTCACAGTCACATTAATCATAAATCTGTATTGATTTGAATTTCTAAAGGCAATTCCATGCTTAGTGATACAAGTAGACATAAAAAGAAACAGGATAGATTTCTTTTCTTTTCTTCCCTCTCCTGAGCAATTCCAACCCTAAAAAAGCAGAGAATGTGGCATATAGGATGAGAGTAAAGGCAGATATATCCCTGTTGAATGCTCTAAATATGCCTAATACTCAAAACCCCATTTCTGCATGCTTCACTTATTTTTACAATCTGCACATGTGAGTCAGGCCAATGGAGAAGCCGAATGGCATCTCATGAAATAATCATATGCTCCGTATCCCCTTGCAGTTAGAGGGAGCTAGGTGACTAACTCTGGGGGCTATGAAGGAAAGTGATATGGGTCACTCCTCAGTGGTGACCACAGAAGCTGCATGTCCGCATGAAGGAACTGCAACCTGGAAGCAGTCCAGATGGCTGAGCCGCCCTGAGGAGCACAGATGTACTGCAGACCACCCAATCTTCTGTGGGCATCTGGCCCTGGACTGTTGAGCCATAGGAACTTTGGGGTTGTTTTGTTAGGCATAGCCTATCATGACTAGTGTAGATACTGGCAGTTGAAGCTGCCATCAAGGCGGCTGATTGCCATCAGGCTGTGCTCTATGAAGTCGCCAGAGGACAAGCCCTACCATGCATGCCTGTCTTTTTGTTTCTCACGTTAAAACATAAATGGGCAGCAAAAGATCACCAGATACTTAAGTAAATGTTATACTGTCTCCAGTACTAAAGAGAGAATTATAACAAAGAAAAAACAGATCTCAGAAGAGACAACAAAGTAGTGAGGAAAAGAAAAATTTTAAAGTAATGTAGTTTATAGCCTTAGAGGAAATATGAGGCTGTCAGGACATATTTTATCCATAAAATAAAAGCAGGTTTCTATTAAAAAAGAGGTCAAGACAAAGCCTTTGGGAATAAAAGTTAAAATGCAACAGCTGGAATTAAACTTCAATAAAAGGGTTGGAATTAAAGTTAAGAAAGCCTTCCAGAAAGAAATGGAAAACAAGAAAGTAAAAAAGATAAAATTAGAGAAGTGAAGGAGTGAGGTATTGGAAAAGTGCTAATTCTCCCATCGCAAAATAAAGTGTCAGTAATAATGTGTAAACTTGCTGGGAAAATTGCAGAGGACTACTAATTTTCATGAGAAGTTTTTATTAGTGCTATTTAACCTGTGAAATGATGAACATGAATTAATTAGATAGATATATTTAAAATATTTGTATTTCACTTTCCTTGGTTTTCTCAACAATGGCCCTTTTGACACTTTGGACCAGATAATTCTTTTTTTGTGGGGCTGTCCTGTGCATTATGGGATGTTTAGCAGCATCCCTGGCCTCCACCCACCAGATGCCAGTAACACCCCATCCCTCCTCCCCAAGTCATGACAACCAAAAATGTCTCCAGACATTTTCACTGAATATCCCCTGGCAGTTAAAGTTGATACCCACTTGAGAACTCCTGCTTTAAACCTACACCACACTAACATTAAAAACACAAAAGATAGAGGCACATTAGCTCTCCAAACGTTGATCAGCATGTCAAAAGCATTTAGAGTTTGCTTGGAACTGTACAGTTTGTTAAGAGTCATGGGCTTTGAGATGTAACTTCTTGGCATCTATGCATTTAAGTGATGTGTTGTGATGTGTGGGTAATGCTGTTTGCTTAAAATTAAAATTCTAGTGCCTGCTGTGTACCTTGACTTTCATTTTAGCCACAGTAAATTGATTAGCAAGTCTAACAGGGGAGGCAGTGAGAGTCCTCCTGGCTCCCTGCTGGACTGTATGCACACTCCTTTTGTTCAGAAATTGCTGAATAATAATCTACTCTTCCAAAAGAGAGACCTAACTATGGAGGGGATGTAATTAAAAATAACAAGCTGCATCTGCTGTTTGCAGCAATGGCAAGTTTGGCCTTGTGTGTCTGCACTATCTGGAGCAAGACGCTGCAGTTTTAACACAACTCCTCTTGTGTCCGTGTAAATCAGTGCTTTTGTGGTCAATCAGAAGTTTGATGCTTTTGTGCTGATAGAGTAAGTCTGCCAGCTAAGAATACAAAAATAACACAAAGAAAGGATAATAATAGACAGTTCCAGTTGTAATGCCCACAGTGTTCAGTCCGGAGACCTTGTCAACCTTGGTTAAGGAGTCAGAGGAGATTTCTTTTTAATTTGGATACACGACACCTAGAATTTCACTTCTTATTTTGCATGGTATAATCACCTGATCAAGGAACACATGTCAAGCGGCATGTTCACATCACATGAAATTGCACATGTTTTTTCACGTTTTGAGGGCATATTTTCTTGGTCCACTAGCAGAGACTCTAAGAAAGAATGATTTTACAATACAGCAAGGGAGAGAGAGCGCTTAAAAAGAGGTCTTCTTAATGATTAACTTTTAGGTTTTTAACATTATACTGACTTAGAAAAGCTTTGTGCTTGATTTAATTTCCCTTCTCTCTCTCTCGTATGGCATATTTCTGTGTCTGGGCAACCTACCCACCTTATCCCCTGGAAATGCAGATGGATTCTGCCTTTTCCCTTAGCAGCTAGACTTTTAGGCTTGATTTGCTCCAGGCATTTAAGTTAAAAAACAAAGAAATGTTCTTCCCTTCCTGCCTTTTACTTTCTTTGGGCCCATGGCATCTCTAGGGTGCTGTGCAGCAGATGGAGAAATAATGCCTGCTGTTTCAGCTCATCAGCAGCTTACCTTAGTGTTTCAAACTAGAGATCAAAGAACTCCATGGGTTTGTAAGACAGATACATCAAGATTCAGCTTTTTAGTGTTGCTAATTTTTCATAAATCTACAGAAAGGCAGCATAGTCAGAAGCAATATATGCATCCTTTTTCATTAAAGAAGTAACAGAATATACTTTTCGGGGGCTTAAATATTGTCCATTTTCATGAATGTAGATTTGTGGTTAGGGGTTGAATTACAAACTCATTCAAGAGTTTAAAATAAGGGTACATGTAGTTAAATGAAAGCAAATAGGGAACAATATTTTTGAAATGTATTATTCTTTCAGAGCTATGTGGAAAACTAAGGATGACTAAGGAACAGAAATAATAATTTTGCCTAAATGTCAAATAAGTAAGCTTCTCAGGACTTTCAGAGTTCAGAAGCCAAGATGATGAGAAAATGACTTAGAGGATTTGAGAAATCCACAGATAAATGGCTAATTGGTTACAATTTCTGTTGCTAGCTATTTGCATAAGAAAAACTGGAGGTAGCATTCTATGTCATCCTGGCCCTTCCGGACTGATCTGGCATGTGAGAGGCATAACTGTTGAGTGGACGAAAGGAACTCACCACATTCTATATGATCATCCTTGAAACTGATATTACCAAGCTACGGACGGCATTGTTGAAAATGATTGAAACATTGGAGGGAAGTCCGCCTTTTGTATTGATGTATTTAGTTCTTAAAGGAGTTAATGGGTAAATCAGGTATTCCCAACCAGTCTTTCATTGAAGGGAATGTAGTGCTCTATCCTTATGTTCCTGGTTCTTACATTCAACAAACATTTATTGAGCATTTGTTATGCTCCAGGCAGCATGGCTGTCACCGGACATACAGAGACTCAAATGCATCGTCATTGACCTTAAGGGACTCACATTCTAGTGTAGAGAAAGATAATCAGATAAAGGGTTTGGGAGAAGTGTCAAGTCAATCTTGAAAGACCAGAAAGACATAGTGTGCTGAGGATGAGGAGACAGGCATTCCAGGAGTTTGGGTCCAGGCTTTTCTCTGCTTCCTGGCTGTTTGGAACTTTGGGAGGGGGGCTGCAGAAGAGTCATGAGAAGGGTTTTTATTGGGTTGATTGGTGAGGGGCTCACCCTTAAGGGGGCTGCTCCAGGTCATGGGGATTCATTTAGGTGTGACCCCTACTGTTAGTCTATGTTCTTCTCAAGACTCCCTCCCTTGCACGAAGACTAAGGTATTTTTGCTGGTTGGTTGGTTGGTCGGTTGGTTTCCTAAAAGGCAGAACAATTCCCTGTGATAGCATTTGAAGCCTATCATGGCAGCGAGGCAAAGTTGTGTTGAAAGAATGATAAGTGATTTATTTAATGAAACAATCAGAAAGATTCATGATTATTAGTTACCATTTAATTCATGTGTTGACTGCTGCTTGCTTGTCTATATGAAATGTGTTTAATCATAGATGAAAACTGGAATCAGGCAGTTTCTCATTTTTCAGTCACAGGGCAGTGGAGGCAACCCAGGTTGAGGGTTAAGGTACAAAATACTCTGGATCTTTTGGGATGGAATATCTTTATTATGGGCTAAACCGGTTTCCAACAATTCACGGAAGAATCATGTTATAAGTAAGCTGTTAGAGAGCTATGTGTAAAACTAACTTCTAGAAGCTCTTACTCCTAACTTTTCATAATCGAAAGAATGCTAAGAACTACATTTTCAAGTGACAGGATCAGAATTTGTTTTGACTAAAGCTAGTGTAAATTTTTAATACCAAAATAAGATCATAAACATCATCAGGTCTTTCCCTCCATTATTAGTAGGGATTTATAAAACAACTTTGTTACAAAGCCTAGACAGATTATTTCTATCAGAGCATAACATAAAATGCCATTAGATGTTGATGGCTTGCCAATTAAGGGTATATCTTTGCAACAGAGGTAGCAGACAGGTGGCAAAAATGTTCCATTTCCATTCCCTATGATCTGAAGAACTGGCTAGCCCCAAATCAACTGTATGAAAGAAATTCCACATTTTATGTGCAAATCGTTCACTCAAACTTGGCTGTCCTCATAGCCACTTTTCGTGTCTTACTTTTTTGCATATTTATTAATTTTAAGTCTAGGGGTATAATATCATTTAGAGAGAGGCTCCTGCCTTCATTAGGAGGGAAAATGCACAATAAAGTTCATGGACTCTGGACAAAGAACTCTGGACTTCAGAGTACTTAGCTCAGGGAGGAAAGCTGGGCTGAGACTAAAATAAAATAACAACTAAGAAACAGTGGCTTTGAGCAAACCTCTAAGAAATCTGAGACCAACTATTATTGTCCCATAGTGTAGATATTTTTGCTTTCTTCTGTAAACTGAATACTCCTTTTTACATTATTTCACGTGGATTTTAGTCTCTAGGGCTATGACTGAAGTCTAACCAGTGAATGTGGCCTCTGCAGTATTGGGAAACCCCAGGGTAAGCAAAGATGCCATAACTCCTGTGAAAAGGGAAACTAAGCTTTAATGCAGGGCCATGGCTCCCTGGTGCTGCTTTTGTGTGACTTTTTAAAAAAAGTGTCCCCTCTGGATGGTACAGAGTTTTGGAGAGCAGAATTCAGGCTGGATTTCAGCCCAGGTGCCACTTGAGAGGCCTATATTTTAATAGAGGGCTGTGAAGAGAGGCCTGCTTAGTAGCTGCAGAAAGCATTTGCCCTAGACTTGTAAGTTCTAAGGGCTCACATCTGCCTTTTCCTCTGTATTATCCTGTGCCTAGTACAAAGCCCAGCTCAGTAAATATTTGAACTATAACTGCAATGGATTAACTGACAAATTAGCCTACCACAGTCTCTAGGTTAGAAGAATTGTTCCTTGGCTGTATTTCTCAATATATTTAAGGAATGGGGATGCTTCCCTTGTGATAGGCAAGTGGATTCTCTCTGTAGGTCTAGACCTAGAACTTTACTCGTTGGCTATTATGATAAAATGTCCCTCATTGACTTGCTATGCAACTGCTTCCTTTATCAGAAGAGGCTATATTAAGTACTTCAGTCTGTTCTTAATCATACTACAGCCAAATAACTATGGAGACATATGAATATTCATCAAAAGTTCAAGAAGATGACAAAGTAAAGTACACAGGGGAAGTGAGAAGCAAAAGAGAGACAAAGGGGAAGGAACCATCTGCAGAGATAGTCAGAGGTAACTGGCTTAGTAATGACACTGTTTTTACATTGTTTTCCTTTCTGTCCACAGGGGAATATATTTTTGAGCAGGCACAAAGCTTTCTTTTTCTATTTCCAGGAAAGTCACTTTCTTTCCTGAAAATAAAGTTGTTCCCTGCTAGCTCAGTACCTGGGTCATATGGACACTTCTCTAATGAAACAGGGCCCTCTTGCTTGGATAGGTTACATTAACTACAGATATATGCTACCTGTGAAGACTTTCCTAGATATCACTGAAAGCATCTTTCTTTTCATCATTTTTAACTTTGCATTCAAATTGGGTTCTGATACTGTGCCAAAATACATCTTGCAACTCCCTTATTACGAGAAACCAGAGGTAGGATTCTTAGTCTGTAACCGTATTTGTCTTTTCTCTTGCTTCTTGTTATCTGCTGTACTCAATATTTTGACTCCATGAGTGAATCAAATGCACAGAAAATTTCATGCCCAGCTTCCTCCTCCTCACCACCAACTCAGAAACACTCATTTTACCACAGAGACAGATGAAACGCTAGCAATGTTTTCAATTTCTTTAATGATCTCCCTTTATTACTAGGAAGTTTCTAACCATTGACTTCTAAATTTGTGGTTCTTCTGAGAGTTATTTTTGTCCATGTGGAAACTGGAAATGAGTTGGAAATGAGTAAACTTCGTCATCTGAAATGTTTTTCATAAGTGTCTGAATTGGGATCTCTTAGAATTTTACATGGTGATGGTAGTGACGAAGAGAGGTGGTGAGGCAAAGACCACCAAGAAATGCTTTTAGAGTTGCTTTCGACTCTTTGATCTTCATGGAAATGGCATTTATTCAGTGTAATGTTAGGATAGATAGTATGCACTTCAAAGAACAGGGTACATAGAAAGCTGGTTTATTTTTCTTAGCCAAGTATTTTCTCATTCTTGAATGTGACCTTAATTATAGAATAGTTACAAATTAATGGCTCAGCCTATTAGCATCTTCATTTCTTGATGTGGAGCTATAGAGAGGTGATATTGAAGGTCCTTGAAGATTATGCCTAGACACTTGAGAGGGTGAGTGGCACATAGCCTGAGAACCCTGCTTACTAGACCAGTGAAGGAAGGCTTAAGTCCTATTTGGCTAATCAGCAGTTTCTCTTCACAGCAGAGGGAATTCTAGCAAACCGTATTTAGGCAAAGAAATAAAAATGTCTTGGGGTGAGGCTATTAAGTCTCCAGCTATAGCATTTGAAATTTAATAATTACTCTTGGCTCTTTCCTATAGGAAAGTACCATGCTGACTAGCTCACATCAGCATGAATGCTTGCCCTCATTAGCTTCAGGGTTGTCAGAATGGTGACTTGTAAATTTTCACCCTTCACCCTGGTGCGAAAGGCCTTGCACTCATTGTCACAGAGAGCATAGTAAAGCATTTATTCTCCAGAAAATTTAAGTGATTGGAATTTTAGACTCAATATTTTTCTCTTGAACTATGTTCTTTTGAATGTGTAATGATACAAAAAATAAATAGGAGAAGATTGAATGAGCTTTACTTGAGGCAAAAATGGTAAAGCTAAGTATCAGCTTAGAAAAAAGCAATTAGAAACTGAAAAAAAATTAAGAGCAAGAGCAAAAGGATGACTGGACTTTAATAATTTCTTTTATTATTTTTAATTAAAATGTAAGTACAAAATCAATTTTGTTCTCATACATTAGAAAACCACCTACACTTATGGAAGGTTGGTTTAAAAATATATAAAAATATTATCTTCTTTTAGTGTGAGGACTCTTCTTTCTAATCTTTGAGATTAGGATGAATAATACCATAAAAGAAATTAAATATCATTAAGATATTTTTGAGGTTTTTGCCTTGGCTTTAGTGCATATAGTGCAAAGATAATAGCAAAATTTGGCGCTGTCTCCATCTAAGAGAGAATTTGTGACTATGTTCTCTGCAAGATGCAAATCAAGAATTATGCTTGAAGAATTTCTTCCCTGAAGCAAGAAGTATGACTTAGTATGAAAAATACACCTAAGATGATAGTCACAAGCTCCTGACAACAAAATAATGGAATGCAGCAATCCAGGGTGTGTTGGGAACAGGATAGGAAGGGGAATATGTGTGGGAACAGGCTCAGGTGCTGTGTAGTGTATAAAACTAATAAAACACTAACAAATACGATTCAGGGTGCATGGTACAATAACTACAGGGTTGGAAAGTATCGTGAAACATTGCCTAATGATGAAAACTTCATTAGGAGGCAAGGTTAGTTGATTATAAATGAAATGTTACCCTGTTCTGTAAGACCTGAGCCAAGACTCAAAGCAATTTTCTTTGAACCTTGTTCTCACTTCAGACCAATCTGCTTTCCATGCTGAAAATGTCCCAGAGAGAAGTTTGGTATTGTGATGTTACATGGAAAGGATACCAGACCAGAAATTTAAAAGCTTGGTTAGTTTCAAATGTGTCACTAAATAGGTCTGTCAAATTGTACATATAAAAACTTTTTTGGGTTTCAGTTTCCTCATCAGTAAAGTAATATGTGTCCTTCCAGCAATAAAATTTGATTATGATTGCCTGTAGTTCTCCAAATTCTGTGGCAAGGGAAGGGCATGTCTGAGGCCTCAGATGGAAACTTACTTAGCTTAGTTCTGTGAACATGTACCAGCCTGCTACCTTATTTGTCTATGATATTGTTAATGTTGATGCGGAGATTCTGATCGGTAAGTTTGAACACTGAAGAAGATAGTAATTTTAGTAATTTCGGGAATGAAATGAAATTGAAGAATATAAATTGTACAAAGTTAAGTTGGAGGAAATATGGCAAGATAGGTTCTAAGACTTAAAACACGATGAAAATCAGACTTGGTGCTGTTTTCAGGCTGCCAAGCTGCTGCATTTTCTTGAATATAGAACTCTGTCTCCCTGGTTGAAATATGTGGAGCTGTACGAGGTGCCATCTTCTGCAGTCGCTTCACTTTTCAGATTTCTGAGACCCAAACCTCAGATTTTTATTCCATGTTACCGCTAGGTGGCACTAATGCATTAGCTACTTAAAGCTTTTCTTTCAACAGGGGTGATCTGTTTCCTATGGCTTAAGGGCCACAGGAGATCCTAGTTCTAGGACCTCCTGACTATACCATGAGTAAAGGATTTAATACTGATATAGCCAATGTTCTTAGAGCAAATGACTTTGATTCTGAGTCACCCTACAGAATGTGCCTTAATGATTTATTGAACTCACTTCCCCTACAACTGTAAAAATAACAACATAACTTAAAAATAGAGTCTGGTGTGTGAGCAAATTACTTGTTTGTGTGCTTTCAAATAAATGAGTATTCTGTAAGTCCTTTCCTCACCTGTAATATCTTCTCAGAAGAGAATTTCTCAGGTTATTCTCCCAGGGGAAGGTTTTCTTGATATACAGCTGAGCTTTAATTTTACTTGAGGTACAAGGACATGACTGAAAGCCCTTTAAAATATTAGGCTCTCATAATATGTGATATATTCTTCCATGTTTTTTTATGACTGTATTATTTCCTTTCTCTTTTGCTTATTCAAGCAAGCAGTCAATTGCCTCAGAGAAGTGATATAGCAGGGTAGGAAATAGACAAGTGATGTGAATGTCTCTGAACTTTGTGTTTCAAAATCCTAAATCTTCTTGGGAAAAGGATTTATGGGAATAGAACAAATGCTTGACCAGGAGCTAAGAAGAGAGCAAGTCTGCAACTTACTGCATATTAGAAAGACCTTTCCTCAGGGTAGGAAGAGAGGAAAGGGACAGAGAGGGGCCAGGGATCTGTTGGCTGCCAGTACCTGCTGCTTTCAGGCAGATGGGAGCCCTGTGTCATTGTGCATGATTTCTCTTCCACAGTCGTGGAATGGAAAACCATAAAAGATGAAGGGGTTATGTCATGAGGGATAATGGGTATTACAGTGGCAACCCGTTTGTGTTGACTGGACCACTCCATATTAACTATCACATGCACAATCCCAAGTGCCTTGGCACTTGATAAAACTTTGGAAAAGGGTAAGATTAACTTAAATTTCTGTTAGTCCATTGCATGAGGGCTTTTAAATAAAAAGTGGTATGAAATGAGTGTATGTTTCTTTGACATCTTAGTATGTGGACTGGGTCTCATTCCTTTTCCGTTGGGAAGTCTTTTCTCTGTCCGCCCATTGGGAACACCCTAGTCTTCTGATGATCCCTCCCAGGTCGGCTCAGAAACCATGACCTCCTTTAAGCGCTTTTGCTCAGTGGGGTGGGAAGTCCTCATTCCTTCAAAACTTTTCTAGCATGTAAATTCCTTCACAGGACACTTTCCCATTCTGCCTTGACTTGTAGTTATTCAAGATCATGGCATCATAGCAGCAATCATGGTATATGGATAGGTGAAATTGCCACAACATCTAATATAATATGTACTCAATTGGTATGGGCCAGATAAATCAACGAGTAAGTACAGAAGAATTATACATAATTGTATTATAATATAATTAAAAGCTATATTAATAGTAATTTGAAGTAAAGCAGCAGATTTACATGAGCTACACTGGGCTGAAATCCCATGCATTTAAACATTCTTCAGTGGATTGTTAGGACTTGGGAGGTTTTCTTTTTCTTTCTTCTCCTTGACATTATAAACAAATATATAAGCCCTTGAAATTAAGGTCATGCTTAATGAAGTCATGCTCTGTTATCACTAAGAAATTATAGTTGCATAGGAACCTGTATGATATCTGAAAGATGTGTGATTTTCTTTTCTTTAAAAAAATCTTTTTTCAGTTTTGTAAATGATGCAGGATTATTGAAAAAATTTATATAGAAAAGTACAGCAAGAAGTGTAAAAGTCACTTGAATCACAAGGAGATAACTTTATATACTTTGTATATAACAAATTTACTTAAAGAATTCCCTATCACACATGGTTTTTCTACTCATTAATATATGGCTTGTATATGTCAATACATATGAACATCTCTATAGTTTCTAATAATGGTTGCATGGTATTCCTTCATATATATTTACCATGATTTATTTCAACTATGCCTTTCTCATCAACCTCACATTAACTAGATTATATTAATGGATCCCAACAGTTAGCTGATAAAGCCTTACTATATGTGCACAATACAAACAACCTCAAATAGAAATGTAGTATATAAACTTTTATGGATACAGATGAAATACGGGCATTCCTTGCTTTATTTGCTTTGCTTTATCATGTTTGCAGACATTGAATTTTTTACAAATTGGAGGTTTGTGGCTACTCTGTGTTGAGCAAATCTATTGGCACCATTTTTCCAACACATCATGTCTGTCACATTTTTGTAATTGTCACAATATTTCAAACTTTTTCACTGTTATTATATTGGTTATGGTGATCTGTGATTGGTGATTATGATTCACTGAAAGCTCAGGTGATGGCTAGTATTTTTTAAGCAATACATTATTTTTTAATTAAGGTATGTGCTTTGTTTTAGATGTAATGCTATTACACACTTAATAGCCTGCAGTATAATGCAAACTGTGTAATGTAAACTTTAATATGCACTGGGAAAACAGCAAATTCATTTGACTCATTTTATTGTGATATTTGCTTTATTGCAGTGGTCTGGAACAGAACCCACAATATCTTTGAGGTATACCTGTATTCCAAAATCTGTTTAAAAGTATATATTGATTTATACATTCTTTTTCCTAATATTATAAAAAGCTTTCATTCATACTGTTCATTAAACTTTGACATGTGTCATTTCTAGAGATGTATTTTGAGTCATTGATGATAGCTTTCCTGCACATCTATTTTTAAAAAATCAGTTATTTAATTTACAACATTTTTTGAATCAATGTATACAGAAGTTGCTGGAAATTTTATCCCAACTTAAGGAATGGGGTAAATTATTTTTTTATGGGATAAACTTTTTTATCCCAAGTTAAAATGTGTTAAAAAGTTTTTTTTTTTGCTCTTGTGATATCTACATGTAACCACTTACTGTCTTCTTTTTATATCGTTTTTAAATAAATTGTATTTTATTTATTTTAATTTTTAAAACAATTTCATTAAAATAATATTTAAAAATTTTGTGCATTATTCTTTTCTTATTAAAGTATATTGACATACAATGTCCTGTTAGTTTCAGGTGTACAGCATAGTGATTCAATATTTATATACATTACAAAATAGTTACCATATAAATCTGTTAATATTTGTCTCAATACTCAAAGTGATTACAATATTATTGATTATATTCCTTATGCTGTACATTATATCCCTGACTTATTTATTTTAAATTTTATTGGAACTTTGTATCTCTTAATCTCCTTCACTTATTTTGCCTGATATGCCCAATCTCTTTCATCTTTGGTAACCAAGAGTTTGTTTCCACTACCTCTGAGTTTGTTTTGTTTTGTTTGTACATTTGTTTTGTTTTTTAGATTTCACATATAAGTGATATCATACAATATATTTGTCTTTCTCTGACTTATTTCACATATAATACCTTCTAGGTCCAGCCATGTTGTCACAGGTGATGTGCTCTTTTTATTTTATTTTTTTATTTTGGTATAATTAATGTACAGTTACATGAGCAACATTATGGTTACTAGACTCCCCCTATTATCAAGTCCCCACCACATTTCGATTACAGTCACTGTCCATCAGCATAGTAAGATGCTATATAATCACTACTTGTCTTCTCTATGTTATACTGCCTTCCCTGTGTCCCCCCGCCAAATTATGTCTGCTAATCGTAATGCCCTTTTTTCCACCTTATCCCTCCCTTCCCACACATGGTCCCCAGTCCTTTTCCCTTTGGTAACTGTTAGTCCATTCTTGGGTTCTGTGAGTCTGCTGCGGTTCTGTTCCTTCAGTTTTTGCTTTGTTCTTATACTCCACAGATGAATGAAATCATTTGATACTTGTCTTTCTCCACCTGGCTTATTTCACTTAGCATAATACTCTCTAGCTTCATCCATGCTGTTGCAAATGGTAGGATTTGTTTTCTTCTTATGGCTGAATAATATTCCATTGTGTATATGTACCACATCTTCTTTATCCATTCGTCTACTGATGGACACTTATGTTGCTTCCTTTTCTTGGCTATTATAAATAGTGCTGCGATAAACATAGGGGTGCATATGTCTTTTTCAAACTGGACTGCTGCATTCTCAGGGTAAATTCCTAGGAGTGGGATTCCTGGGTCAAATAGTATTTCTATTTTGAGTTTTTTGAGGAACCTCCATTCTGCTTTCCACAATGGTTGAACTAGTTTACATTCCCACCAGCAGTGTAGGAGGGTTCCCCTTTCTCCACATTCTTGCCAACATTTGTTGTCTTTTGGATGTTGGCCATCCTCACTGGTGTGAGGTGATATCTCATTGTGGTTTTAATCTGCATTTCTCTGATGATTAGCGATGTGGAGCATCTTTTCATGTGCTTGTTGGCCATCTGAATTTCTTCTTTGGAGAAGTGTCTGTTCAGATCCTCTGCCCATTTTTTGATTGGCTTATTTGCTTTTTGTTTGTTGAGGTGCGTGAGCTTTTCTGTAATTTGGATGTCAACCCCTTATCAGATATGTCATTTATGAATATATTCTCCCATAATGTAGGATGTCTTTTTGATCTACTGATGGTGTCCTTTGCTGTACAGAAGCTTTTTAGTTTTATATAGTCCCACTTGTTCATTTTTGCTTTTGTTTCCCTTGCCCGGGAGATATGTTCATGAAGAAGTCGCTCATGTTTATCTCCAAGAGATTTTTGCCTATGTTTTTTTCTAAGAGTTTTATGGTTTCATGACTTACATTCAGGTCTTTGATCCATTCTGAGTTTACTTTTGTGTATGGGGTTAGACAATAATCCAGTTTCATTCTCTTACATGTAGCTTCCCGGTTTTGCCAACACCAGCTGTTGAAGAAGCTGTCATTTCTCCATTGTATATCCAAGGCTCCTTTATCGTATATTAATTGACCATATATGCTTGGGTTTATATCTGGGCTCTCTAGTCTGTTCCATTGGTCTATGGGTCTATTCTTGTGCCAGTACCAAATTGTCTTGATTACTGTTACTGTGGCTTTGTAGTAGAGCTTGAAGTCAGGGAGCGCAATTGCCACTGCTTTATTCTTCCTTCTCAGGATTGCTTTGGCTATTCAGGGTCTTTTGTTGTTCCATATGAATTTTAGAACTACTTGCTCTAGTTCATTGAAGAATGCTGTAGATATTTTGATAGGGATTGCATTGAATCTGTAGATTGCTTTAGGCAGGATGGCCATTTTGCCAATATTAATTCTTCCTAGTCAAGAGCATGGGATGAATTTCGATTTATTAGTGTCCTCTTTAATTTCAGGGTATAGGTCTTTCACTTCCTTGGTTAGGTTTATTCCTAGGTATTTTATTCTTTTTGATGCAGTTGTGAATGGAATTGTTTTCCTGATTTCTCTTTCTGCTAGTTCATCGTTAGGGTATAGGAATGCAACAGATTTCTGTGTATTAATTTTGTATCCCACAACTTTGCTGTATTCAGATATTAGATCTAGTAGTTTTGGAGTGGATTCTTTAGGGTTTTTTATGTATAATTTCATGGCATCCACAAACAGGGACAGTTTGACTTCTTCCTTAGCAATCTGGATGCCTTTTATTTCTTTGTGTTGTCTGATTGCTGTGGCTAGGACCTCCAGAACTATGTTGAATAAAACTGGGGAGAGTGGGCATCCTTGTCTTGTTCCTGATCTTAACGGAAAAGCTTTCAGCTTCTCACTGTTAAGTGTAATGTTGGCTGTGGGTTTGTCATTTATGGCCTTTATCATGTTGAGGTACTTGCCCTTTATACCATTTTGTTGAGAGTTTTTATCATGAATGGATGTTGAATTTTGTTGAATGCTTTTTCAGCATCTATGGAGATGATCATGTGGTTTTGTCCTTCTTTTTGTTGATATAGTGGATGATGTTGATGGATTTTCGAATGTTGTACCATCCTTGCATCCCTGGAATGAATCCCACTTGATCATGATAGATGATCTTTTTGATGTATTTTTTAATTTGGTTTGCTGATATTTTGTTGAGTATTTTTGCATCTATGTTCATCAGGGATATTGGTCTGTAATTTTGTTTTTGTGTGATGTCTTTACCACGTTTTGGTATTAGAGTGATGTTGGTCTTGTAGAATGAGTTTGGGAGTTTTCCCTCCTCTTCTACTTTTTGGAAAACTTTAAGGGAGATGGGTATTAGGTCTTCACTAAGTGTTTGATAAAATTCAGGAGTGAAACCATCTGGTCAAGCAGTTTTGTTAATTTCTTTGCTGGTAATTGGTCTGTTCAGATTTTTTGTTTCTTCCTGGGTGAGCCTTGGAAGGTTGTATTTTTTTAGAAAGTTGTCCATGTCTTCTAGATTATCCAGTTTGCTATCATATAATTTTTCATAGTATTCTCTTATAATTCTTTGTATTTCTGTGGTTTCCATAGTGATTTTTCCTTTCTCATTTCTGATCCTGTTTATGTGTGTGACTCTTTTTTTCTTGATAAGTCTGGCTAGGGGTATATCTGTTGTGTTTATTTTCTCTAAGACCCAGCTCCTGCTTTCATTGATTTATTTCTATTGTTTTATTCTTCTCAATTTTATTTATTTCTACTCTAATCTTTATTATGGCCCTTCTTCTAGTGACTGTGGGCCACATTTGTTCTACCTTTTCTAGTTTTGTTAATTGTGAGTTTAGACTGTTCATTTGGGATTGTTTTTCTTTCCTGAGGTAGCCGTGTATTGCAATATATTTCCCTCTTAGCCCAGCCTTCCCTGTATCCCACATTTTGCGGTGTTGCATTATAATTGTCATTTATCTCCATACATTGCTTAATCTCAGTTTTTTATTTGGTCATTGATCCATTGATTATTTAGGGGCATGTTATTAAGCCTCCATGTGTTTGTGGGCTTTTTTGTTTTGTTTGTGTAATTTATTTCTAGTTTCATACCTTTTGATCTGAGAACCTGGTTGGTACAATTTCAGTCTTTTTTAATTTACTGAGGTTCTTTTTGTGGGCTAGTATATGATCTATTCTTGAAAATGTTCCATGTGCACTTCAGAAGAATGTGTATCCTATTGCTTTTGGATGGAGTGTTCTGTAGATGTACGTTAGGTCCATCTATTCTAATATGTTGTTCAGTGCCTCTGTCTCTTTACTTATTTTCTGTCTGGTTGGCCTCTGTCTCTTTACTAATTTTCAGTCTGGTTGATATGTCCTTTGGGGTAAGTGGTATGTTGAAGTCTCCTAAAATGAATGCATTGCATTCTATTTCCCCATTTAATTCTGTTAGTATTTGTTTCACATATGTAGGTGATCCTGTGTTGGTTGCATAGATATTTATAATAGTTATATCCTCTTGTTGGACTGACCCTTTTATCATTATGTGATGTCCTTCTTTGTCTCTTGTGACTTTATTTGTTTTGAAGTCTATTTTGTCTGATACAAGTACTGCAACTCCTGCTTTTTTCTCCCTAGTAGTTGCATGAAATATCTTTTTCCATCCCTTTACTTTCAGGCTGTGTATGTCTTTGGGTTTGAAGTGAGTCTCATGTAGGTAGCATATAGATGGGTCTTGTTTTTTTATCCATTCAGTAGCTCTATGTCTTTTGATTGATGCATTCAGACCATTTACATTTAGGGTGATTATCGATAGGTATGTACTTATTGCCATTGCAGGCTTTAGATTTGTGGTTACCAAAGGTACAAGGGTAATTCCCTTACTATCTAACAATCTAATTTAACTCACTTCATATGCTATTACAAACACCACCTAAAGGTTCTTTTTTTTGTTTCCTCCTTTTTCTTCCTCCATTCTTTGTGTGTTGTGAATAATATTCTCTACTCTTTGTCTATCCCTTGGGTGACATCTATTTAGCCTTAGAAATACTTCCATCTATAAGAGTCCCTCCAGAATGCACTGTAGAGGTGGTTTGTGGGAGGTAAATTCTCTCAGCTTTTGCTTCTCTGGAAATTGTTTAATACCTCCTTGAATTTTAAATGATAACCTTTCCGGATAGAGTATTCTTCATTCAAGGCCCTTCTGCTTCATTTCGTTAAATACATCTTGCCACTCCCTTCTGGCCTATAAGGTTTCTGTTGAGACGTCTCATGATAGTCTGATGGGTTTTCCTTTGTATGTGATCTTTTTTCTCTCTCTAGGTTCTTTTAAAAATCTGTCTTTATCCTTGATCTTTGCCATTTTAATTATTATATGTCTTGATGTTGTCTTCCTTGGGTCCTTTGTGTTGGGAGATCTGTGCACCTCCATGGCCTGAGAGACTATCTCCTTCCTCAGATTGGGGAAGTTTTCAGCGATTACCTCCTCAATGACACTTTCTATCCTTTTTTCTCTCTCTTCTTCTTCTGGTACCCCTATAATACCAATATTGTTCTGTTTGGATTGTTCACACAGTTCTCAATATTCTTTCATTCTTAGAGATTCTCTTTTCTCTCTGTGCCTCAGCTTCTTTGTATTCCTCTTCTCTAATTTCTATTCCATTTACCTTCTCTTCTACTACATCTAATCTGCTTTTAAATCCCTCCATTGTATGTTTCATTTCAGATATGGAATTTCTTAATGATTGAATCTCCAACTTAAATTCGTTCCTGAGGTCTTGAATATCTTACTGTACCTCCATAAACATGTTTGTAATTTTTATTTTGAACTCTCTTTCCGGAAGATTGGTGAATTCAGTTTTATTTGGCCCTTTTTCTGGGGTTTGTGAGATTTGGGTTTGAACAATGTTGTTTTTACTTTTCATATTTCTGTGTGGTGCCCACTAGTGTGCATAAATTCCAGTCTCTGAAGCTTCTCAGCCCCTAGAGTGAGGTTAGCGGTCGTAGGGGAGCAGAGTTCATGCCTGGGGGGAGAAAAGATCTGTTTCCTTATTCCCATCTGAGGTGCCTGTCTCCAGTGTCAGAGCCAGTGGGCCAAGCACACAGTTGTAAGCCTCTGTGCTTTGTGTCTCTACCTGTTTTAGCTGGACCCTCCCTCTGGCTGGCCTGACACCAGCTCAGTGACTGCCAGTTTGTGAACCAGTGCCGGCTGGCTAGGAGTAAGATGCAGCAGGCTGCGTGTCACAGTGGGGGCCTCAGAGCTCAGTAGGCAGCCAGGGGGATGGAGCACCTGAAGCTCCTCAAAGTTCCGAACTAGCTGGGCAGAGCACGCCCAGACAACCTTGTCTGGATCTCCCTTGTCCCGTGCAGCAGGCTCTGTGCAAACTCCTCCCCTTCAGCAGCCCTCTCAGTGCTAGGAAGCCTCTCAGACCACCCGCCCTTCTTCTGACACAGAGCGGCTGGATGTGACTCCCCTCCTCCACAAAGGCGGGATTGTCAGTCTCTCAAGCACTCTGCCTGCCCGAGCCCCGCAACATTCAGAGCACCACACAATATAGGCTTCCGCTCACAAAGCAGATCTCCAGGGCTAGGTGCTCAGCAGTCCCAAGCTTCCACCCCCTCCCCGCTCCATTTCTCTTCCTCCTGCTGGTGAGTTGGGTTTGGGGAAGGGCTTTTGGGGAAGGGCTTGGGTCCCGCTGGATTAAGGCTTTCATACGTTACCCTGTTTTGTGAGGTCTGGTCTGTTCATGAGGTTTGTATGCAGTCTGGTTCAGCCTTCTTTCTTGTTGCTGTTTTAGGGTTAGTTGTATGAATTAACTATTTTGTACTATTTGTTGTTTTGGGAGGAGTTCTCCATGTCACCTCTCATGCCGCAATCTTGCATCTCCTGCCATTTTAATTAGTATGTGTCTTGGTGTTGTCTTCCTGGGGTTCATCTTGTTAGGGTCTCTCTGTGCTTCCAGGACCTAGATGTCTGTTTCCTTCCCCAGGTTGAGGATGTTTTCAGCTATTATTTCTTCAAATAAGTTTTCTGTTCCTTTCTCTGTCTTTTCCTTCTGGCATCCCTATAATGCAAATGTTTGTATGCCTTATGTTTTCCCAGAGGTCCCTTAAACTATCCTTATTCTTTTGAATTCTTTTTTATTCTCAGTATTATTTGGTGATATACACTATTTTGTCTTCTGGATTGCTAATCTGTTCTTCCATAGTATCTAATTTGCTATTGATTCCCTCTATTACAGTTTTTATTTCAGTTATTGTATTTTTCATCTCTACTTGGTTCTTTCTTATATTGTGTAACCCTTTGTTGAAGTTCTTACTGTGCCCTCATTTCTCTCCCAAGTTCAGCGAGCATCCTTATGACTGTTATTTTGAACTCACTATCAGCTAAATTAATCATCTCTGTTTCATTATGTTTTCTTTTTTCCTGGAGCTTTATTTTTCTCTTTTATTGGTAATATATTTCTTGTCTCCTAATTTTTTTTTTTGATTTTCTATGTTATTTTTTTTTTAATAAATTAAATGGAACAAGAGAGTTCCCTGTGTGTACTGTGTGTTCCTGGTGGCTTTTTTCAGGCTGAGGGGAGCAGGAGTAGGCACAGGCCGTGGGCTCTGCAGTGCTCTATGCCTGGACCACCTTGGTGGGATGGCTGCAGCTGGAGTAGGCATCCAACAGAGGTGTCCTAGGATGTGCTTGGCCTTGAATGCCCTGGCTAGAGGGCTGGAGCTGGGATGGGAATAGGTCAGGAGTGTCCCAGAGCATACTACATAGGGGCCATCCTGGTGGTGTGGCTATACCCAGGGCAAGTGCAAGTGAGGGGACCTGAGGTGCACTGCACCTGGCCTGCCTTGGAGGAATGACTGGAGCTACTGATTGCTTGGGCTTGGGTGCACTAGACTGGCTCTATCAGGCTGGTTAGAGCATCTGACTCTGCTCCCATCTGTGCTATGAAGGTGCAGAATGAATGTAAAAAAACGGCAGTCACTGACACTTCAGACAGCAGGGATAGTTCCAGTTCCCCAACTGTTTGATGGATGCTATAGGGTTAGTAAATGGATTCCCTTCACTTCATGCCTGGTTGATCTTTAAACTGCTGTTTTTTCATTGTTCCCCAGGTTGGATAAGTCTTCACATGGGCTTCTTAGTGATTTCCTCCCTACAGCAGGTTGTGGTGTTGGGCGTGGGTTCCAGTCATTACCATTACTCTCTCTCCTACCCTTCATTTGTGGTCACTGTATTATTTGTTGTGCAAAAGCTGTTCAATCATGCCTCAGTCTTCTTCAGGAGGCATTAGTTCTATATGTAGGTGTAGATTTGGTGTGTCAGTAGGAGGGATGAGCTCACAGTCATATACTGCCATCTGGGACTGCCCTCCAAAAAGTTTATATTTTAAATTTGAAATGTATTGCACATGTTAAACAGAGCAGGTAATGTATTATATTTAAAAATAATAATCACAACAACAATAATAATGATCAATCAGGTACTATATTTTTCTGGGTAGAGAGTGTATACTTTGTAGCCTTTTTTGGGAACATAACCCCTTTCAGTGTGTCCAGTGAAAGCTACCAACCTTAGGAAGGACTTGATCTGCTTTCCCTAATTTTTTATTATGAAAAATTTGAAAGATACCGAAAAATTGAAAGGGTGTAATGCAAACACCTATAAAACCACTACCTTAATTCAACAGTTATAGAATTTACTACACATTTTCACCTCCTTCCTTCTTCCTTCCTCCCTTCCTTCCTTCTTTCTGCAAAGGTGGAAAAAACTGCCTTTTATCCTTCTGGGTTCTGTGACTGGTCTAAGGATTAAACTGATATTAAAGCAAATTAACAAGAGAAAAGCACACAAATTTTATTTAATAACATTTTACATATAAATGGGAATCCTACAGGAAAATGAAGCCCCTAAAAAAATGGTTAGGCCTAAGCATTTTTATATTAAGTTCAATAAAGAGTGGCTTAGTGGAAAAGTAACTAAAATATATGGGGAGACAAAGATAATTATTTTAACAAGGTCTGTTGGTACAGATTCCTCTCAGTCTCAACTCTTTGTATGAGTAATTGCAAATCTTATAAGTACTATTATTTTGTACCTCTTAAAAATGAGGACATGGTGGTTCAGAGAGGTTTTGAAACTTGTCAAAAGTCCCCTTGTGTAAGTGGTGCAGCAAGATTTGACCCCAGGCAGTCCAATACCAGAGCCTATTGTCTCAGCTACCAAGTTGAAAAAAGATGCTTGGGTTTTGGGAAGATGACTTAGAGACATCACTTGAAATACACATCAGATCATGCCTCCCTCCCACAAAGTGTAACTCCTTTCCATGACTTTACACTGGCACAGAGAAGACTATCTAGACTCCTGCCTGTATCTCCGACCTCATGTTATACTATTTAGCCTCTTGTGATACACCAACACATTAGCTTTCCTTCTGTGCCTGAACATGCCGGTCTTTTCCTGTGGCAGGGCTTTACATGTGCCATTCCCTCTGCCTGAAATGCACTTTCCACAGCAGTTTGCCTGGGCTGGCTCATTCTCACCTTTTAGGTCTCAGGTCAAAGTCAGATCTTTAGAGAGTACTTACCTGACCACCATTTTCTCAAGGAGCCTCTCCTAGGCGCATACTACTCAGCACCTTATTTATTTCTTCATAGACCTTTTATGATGTGAAATTATCTTGCTTACTTTTTTCTTTATTTTATACTCTGATTTTTACCACCAGAATCTGCATGTGAGCAGGTCCACTCCGTTTTTACTACTGGACATTTAAGTCCAATATAGTGCCTGGAACAGAATACACATTTGATAAACATTTGAGTGTTGAATGAATAAATAAAGTATTTTACAATGGGTGAGTAAATACAGATATTTACAGGGTACCAAAAAAATAGAGGGAGTGATTAACTCAATTTACTTAGTAACCTTGGACAAGACCAACCCTGTTAGAGTGAGAAATTGCCTAAGAAGTCTTCCAGTCCAACATTTTTCTGCCCTGCACAAACTGCTTAAAATTCTTTATTTTGATTTGTTATACTTCTTGAATTAACACAATGAAAGACTTAGCATTAGCAAGCATTTGCTTTCCCCCACCCCTAATTTGCTCTTAAAAGCCAAATAGAAGAAAAAACATAGATCAAACTATTAGTCAGTCACATTTTAGTGGAAATCAATTCAAACAGCTTCTTTTTAAAATAATATAAACCCTCAATAGAATGGAGGAAACAGGAATCAACTGTGAAGTAGAGTTGCTGACATCCAGAGGATGGCTTAGGCACAAGGCTGGAGTGAAGGGAAGTAGAGAGGTGAGTGAGGGGTGAGGCAGGGACATGAGAAGACCCTAAGAGCAAGTCCCTCTTTTGTCAGTTTTGGCCAGGACTGAATTTGGTAGTTGAATAATGTTTCAACTCATTCGCATTGGCTATAATTTAGATATGTCAAAATCAGTTATTCACTGTAAAGACGCTTTGCTTTCAGAGATTTAACTGATGCAAACTTTGCAGGAGAGTCATGAATTATTGAAGTCATAGAACAAGAAGCAAGCACTTACCTAATTTGCTCTTGATGATGAATGACAGGGATTTAGAGATTAATCTCTTTGAGATTTATTTTCTGTTAAATGAAGATGTAGACACTATCATTTGAGTTGGACTAGAGTGGAAAATATTTCCAGAGTTTATTAACTTTCCAGCTGTGAATGTAATAAACAGCTTTTTGCAAATTAGGGTTTGTTTTCATTTTTATGGTTTTAGCAATTGTTTTCTATTTTGGGGGATAGAAGTGAAGGTGTTTACTTGAGAATAAATTTCCTCTGTCATCCATGGTTTATGGCATTAATGTGTAGATGATATTTTCTATGACGTGGCAAAAAAACATGACTATTTTTTGGGGAAGCTTTTACTTGTAACGTTACTTATGCTATTTTTGTGGTTACCTAGCAGGAGACAACTTTTTCCTTAAATTTAGAGCAATGATTTTTTTGGTCATATTTTAAAGTTTTCTTCTCTTTGAATTTAGTATGAAATGATATGAAATAAAGCATCCTCTTTAGTATTGACTGAGGTGAATTGTTTTCATCTTCAGAATTAAAAAAAATTCTTGATTGATTTAGTGAAATCATTACACAATCTGAATAGTTGTTTTAAGTGAGAATAATGATCTTAAGATTTTAAAGTATAGACCAAAATTCTGTCTTACTAGTGGGTGATCTAAACCCAGAACTTCCTTTCTTCTTCTTCTTGCATTTCCAGAGCAAGAACAGATAATGGATATTCCATAAATATGTG
This sequence comes from Phataginus tricuspis, assembly GCA_029783875.1. Taxonomy (NCBI): domain Eukaryota; kingdom Metazoa; phylum Chordata; class Mammalia; order Pholidota; family Manidae; genus Phataginus; species Phataginus tricuspis. Next base: position 55,485,232 of record JAQQAC010026072.1, on the reverse strand, counting down.
GTGAACAGGTGTAGCTGAATGAAGACTGTTTAATGATATTTAAATACAATCGACAATATGTACTTTAACAGAATTATCACAGAGAAATCAAAATCAACCCTTTAAGCCATTTCCCCAGGGAGTCTGAAAGATGCTAATTGTTATCCTAATGTGCAAAATTTAAGCAACAAAAAGTATCAACGCAGAAACAGAAAGCAAGGGTTTAGTCATCAGTAACAGAAAGCCATATATTCCTGAAGAAGTAGTCATAATGTAATTGTCATCAGGGGTTGAGACTTCCAACTTTATTGAGATATAATTGACATGTAGCATTGTGTAAGTTTAAGGTATACAATGTATTGATGTGATACACTTATATATTGCAAAATGATTATCACCATACATAGCTAACAGCCCCATATGTTACATAATTAATATTTCCTTTTGTGTTGAAAACATGTAAGGTCTATTCTCTAAACAACTTTTGAGTATATAATACAATATTATTAACTATAAATACCATGCTGTTCATTAGATCCCCAGAATTTATTCATCTTATAACTGGAAGTTTGTATTCTCTAACCAATGTCTCACCATTTCTCCCACCCCCAATCCCTGGTAACCACCATTCTACTTTCAGTTTTTATGAGTTTGGCTTTTTTAGTTTCCACATGTAAGTTCATGCAATATTTGTCGTTCTTTGTCTGACTTATTCATTTAACACAATGCCCTCATGGTCTATCCGTGTTGTTACAAATTGCAGGATTTCCTTCTTCTTCATGGCTGAGTAGTTGGGATTTTCATTACTAAGATAATAGCCAGTATAAAATCTGCTACTATGCTATCACTAGCCTAGTTTACTGTATCAGCAATTTATCATTGCCAGATTCTCTACATTTGTATTCCTACCACACAGCCATACACACAACACCATGTTTCTCCAGCTATTTTTTGATTCCTGAACCAGGAAGCATAAAGGTATAATGATTATTTCTAAATATAAAAAGAGTATCATGATTTCAACTTTATTATAAGCAAGTGAGCCAATATGTTGAAAACAGTGGCAGTAAATCAGGACCTTATGAGCTTCTGAGCTTAGATCCTGGTTTCTCTTAGTAGCTGGAGGGGACTTGGAAATATTTTATATTGTGCTTGTATAGTATTATTGACAGTGATAGACTCAGTCAATGTGCTAAGCCAGTCTCTCTCTCTCTCTTGTGGTTGACACCTAGAGATGTTTCTAAAATCTGTTCTGAAGACATTGCAATATTTTCATTGGAGGTTAGATGAACAGTAATAAATCACTGTGTCCCTCAAGTCAAATACACTCCTTTGCCTATAATCTAGACAAAGGCCATGGCTAATATTTCTTCCTGCTTTGTAGTCCTTTGTGGTTTTTCTATAGTTGCACTTCTAAAGGCCCAAAACATTTGGAGTCTTAGATCTTCAGAGACATATCATGTACCTTAATATTTTCTTTGATTTGAAAGCAGAGAAAGTTTTAAATGGAAGTTATTGAACAAGAGGACTATTGGACAGATAGGTGTTATCTTAGAAAAGATAATAATGAACTTTGATCTCAAGAATAATGTACTCAGTGGTATAATAAAGTTTTCACTGGATTCAGAGCATTGCCTTGTTGAAAGTAGCTTTATTGGAATTTTGTACTTAAAAAAAAATAAAAGATGGCTTATGTAGCAAAAATACATAAGCCTGAAATACATAAGGCTGAACATATTCAGCATGGCTTAATATGAGTTGTGAGGAAGTGCTTCACACTTAGGCTTTACACTTTTTTTGCGAGCAGGAAATTCTATGATTTATAATTCTTTGAATTATAAGACTGGGAATTTTGCTGTTTTTGAATTTAACAGTATTAAAGCTCTAATAATTAAGAAACAGGTAAAAGAGTGGGAAGAACTGAATTGCAGGCTTTGAATGTGAGGTTTTATTTTCTTTCTTAAAATACTCCCACCCTGAACTTGGAAACTGTAGAAAATTATTAAGAAAAAAATCACCCTTCAGAGATAACCACTCTTAGTTAACAGTTTGAAGTTTCTTTTCAGTTTAAAAATTTTGTATTTCAAAAACATAATTTGTAAATCTTAAAAAAGCTTTACAGAATTTTCTTCATGTAAGAACCTTAGAATTAGTGGGTCAGAAGTAATATTGTTGAAATTCTTAATAAATGTTTGCATTGTTCTCAGAACTTTGATTTTATTGGATAAGTATCAGTTTTGCTCTTTGGTAAATTTTTAATGATATTTAAAAAATCATAGTTAGCATCATGATTACATTTAAATAATTAAAAATTACACAAGGAACTCAATATACTTGTGTGCAAATATGCAACTTAATTGGTTCAATCAATTATGTACTGTAAATGAGAGTCTAAAAGGAATATGGACAGAGTTCTTTGAAGTCCTGTTGCGAGCCTATCTTATGTGCATGGACATTTGTGGGTTTCTCCTTTCTGAAGACTCAAAGCTCTGAAAGTCTTTGAAGGGTTTTGGATATGTTAAAGGAAAATTGATGTGTCTTAGAATTGAATGGCCTATAAAAATCCATGTTTAGAATTTGACCTCCTTGATTTTACTCTACCTCAACATGAAACTCAGAAGTACCATTTCCTCATTAGACCAATTTGGGAAAATGTCCTAGTGAGCTTAGTAAATCTTGGTGAGTTGAGTTAGCAATTTTTGAGAAGATTAAATCTCATTAACTTGGTTAAAAGTAGTAAAAAATAGAGCAAATTTAGATATAGATGATGTGTGTGCAAAATAGTTCTTAAAAAGCAGCCAAAATAATCCACTGCAAAAAACCAAACCAGAACAAAAACCTTAACAAACCCAAACCTGAAGTTAAGGGGTAACTTGTCAGAATGTGACAGACACTGTCTTTGGGCATGTATTACTTTAGGTAATATAAATCACTGGTAAAGTAGCAACTTGATATAGGGCATTGTTTTGTTTTTGGCTTGTCTGTTATGTACAGTTAGTTTGCTAAAGCTACATTGCCATTGTTAGTTTATATTAGTAATTTCAATATTGAAAGGAAGAGAGGGAGACTGAAGATCTGCCTATCATTTAATTTTCAGAATGCCAGAGAAACCCCCATGTCATAATAACAACCCCACTTCCAAAACAGAGCTAACTGATCCCCAAAAAATATTAACTAGGAGTGTTTCACTAATTCACTGTTCAGTTACAAGAGTTCAGTTACAACAGCTTGCCTAAGAGTTAAAATAATAAAGTAAAAAGTTGCTATGTAGAGGGCCTTAAAATATTAACTTTTTCCTTTAAAAGTAAGAATATTTATTGTGGACCATCTGAAAATAAAGATCATAGAAACAAACCACAATCTCACCTATAACATAATTGAGACAGGGACCATGGGTTAGACAGAGTAGGGTGAGGGCCTCTGGAAAAAGCAAGGCAAGTTATTTACAGTCAGAGGAAACCCCCTACCAAAACTCTGTGTTAAACATTAAACTCTAGAGTCATTCTTCAGTGAGATCAGTTGATAATTCCCAGATAAAGGAAAGTAGCACATGTTTTTATTGTGCTAATTATTTGTAATCATGTGTAAGATTCACCTTAGCATGCTAAAAGGGATTTAATATCTCATCAAGGACAAACATCCTAAGGCTACTTTATCAAATTCACACCCTAAGCCCTTTATCAGTTCCCCAAATTCCTCAACTGCCTATAAATTCCCTAGACAACACCACCCTGGGCTCTCTGGTCCCCTCCTGGCTTGAGCCAGGAGCTCTTTCCTCTCACTTTATTTCTGAATAAAAACCTCTACCCTGACTCTCCTACCTTGGGTGTTTGCTAAGTTCATTCTTTGGCTCTGCAAACAAGAACCCCAGCATCATAATCACCTAATTGTTATTTATATTCCCAGATATTCAATACTATTCCTAAGCGAAATCATATATACTGTTGTTGAATGCTGTAACTCGTGGGGGTGGGGGGGTGGAATATTCTTCTAGCTCAGGGCAAAATACCTTTGAAACTGAAATTAGTCAATGGGAGAAATAAAAGTGGGAGAAACCCATTTATTGCATACAAGCAGTCCACTCCTGCTCACCTGAGTCTCTTGCGACACTTGGGACACGGCTGCAAAAAGGGACCCCCACACCCAACCTCTCGGGTCCAGATATGCCCTCTCCCCCTCATAATCACCTACTGATATGGAGATAGACTAGTTCTCTCCACCCCTTGAAAACACCTATTGGTATGGATATGCACTAAGGCCAGGTGAGAGATTCTGGAAATACTGCAATTTTACCCACAAATGTGCACAATTTCATCAGATAATCTATTAATATAGCAAAGCTAAGTTTATAGAACTCATTGTAGTATGAAAGGCACCATCTTGACAGAGACTTGGCAATGGTTCAAAATGGGGAAATTAGAGAAAGGTATCTAGAGTTTTAGGCCTGGGATGGGTGATATTATATTTTATATTTTGTATATTTTGTAATATTATATGTTAGCATTTATAACTATTAGAACCAGACACTTTTGTATTGACTTTTAATATGGTTATGGACACATTATATATTTTTATTGCTATTATTATCCATTCTTTGGCACTTTATAATTACAGATTGGAAAGTGATTCGAATTAAATGAAAATTTTGTATTTACCTCTGTTTGAACTAGATTTTCCTAGTGATAGGTCTGCCAGTTGTTTAAATGGATTGCTTCAATATAGTTGTTGCTGGCTTGAGAAGGAATCTCATCATCCATATCATACCCTTAAGGGAAATGTCAAAACTCTGGCTTGATTAGTAAATAAGTGAATTGTGAGCACTCATCACTTAAATGGGAGAGTGGAACAATTTAATCCTGATACTGATATGGCGTACTTATATAAGTAAAAGGTAACCCCAGAAATGACATTCATAAGCACACTACTTGTAAGCCCCTCTTCTTTCTCTTGCTGTACCAGGTAATGATTCTCCCTATTGGAAGGCTGACTACAGTACACTAGGTGATGAGACATGTTTTGCGGTTGTGTAAAAGACTACTTTTTCCTTTATGCATACATAATGACTATGTATAACTCCGGGGAGAGGAAATCCCAGGGCAAAATACCTCTAAAAACCGAAATCAGTCTAAGGGAGAAATTAAGTTTAAAACCTGTTTATTGCTTACAAACTGCAGTCCAGGGCTGTCTCTCTCCTCTGCTCCTGAAAAACCAAGCAAGCAAGCAAGCCAGCCAGCCCTTCCCTTTAAACTCTCAGGTTCAGACACACCTTCGGTTGCCCAGGTAATTACCCATTGACATGGAGATGAAATTCTCTCCACCCCTGAGGATATGCAAATGCACTAAAGCCAGGCAAGATATTCTGGAAATGTTACAATTTTACCCACACCATGGCCTAACTAAAAAACTCTATCTCACTTACAGGTTTATAGCAATAAAGAATCTTCAGCATGTATAATTCGAGACAAGTTCATTTCAAAATGATAGTTCTAGAAAGGTGTAGCATTATGCAGACATGGTTTCAGAGTTATAAGTACTTGTCAATACCATAGAGTGTTGTTTACTTTTGTTTCCCTGTCACGTTGACACGACATAAATACATTTGTAATAATTAGGGCCTCTGTCTTTATAGCGTAAAATTGATATTTTTAACAGGCCTGATAGCTTTGACTAGTTTACCTAGTACTTTTGATTAAAGTATTTTTATTATCTAGACCATGCTAATCAATTGTACATTTAAGAACGCCAAGCAAACCAAAAGGAAAATAATCAAACGATAGTTTGTAGAGACTTCCCCAGTGCTTGTGAAAGGGCTTTTTAAGTATGTTTCATAAAGGTAGGCTGAGTTTTATTAAGCTGGGCCTTGCCAAGTGGGGAGCAGGTTGGTTGGGAAGATTTTAGACAGAAAAGCTTTGGATTGATGGACAGAGCACAGCGCATGTCTAAAAGTGAGATTGATATTTGATAAGTGTGCTGTCTGCTCCAGTAAGAAGAGTGTTGTCTCAGAAATTAATTTTCAGGGCTCTCCAGGCAATAAAGTTATTTTTTGGTTTATTGTCTTATCTTTCCTGGGAAAATAATGTAGTCATGTTGACTGAGGTGGCCTCAGTTCTTAGTCCTAATAGTTATGTCATGTTGATACAGGTAGTCATAATTCTTACTGTTTTGTGAAAACTTCTTCACATATATACCCTGAAAGTTAATGCAAGAAGACATGAATCCTAGGCAAGCATAATGACCTCTCATTGGAGAGGATCCTAAAATATACACAAAAAGAACACTGTCAAGTGGGAAAAACTTTATGTTTTTATCTGTGAAAATACCTGAAAAGTTTCGCACATAGCTCATCCTTGAGGTGGAGCCAGAGCCTAAATTCCATCTTAACCCCAGCAGCTGTGGAACCTAAAACAATGAACATAGTCAGATACTTGAGTGAGCAGAGGAGAGGAAGAGAACTGACCAGCTACCAGCTACCAGGTGGTCCTGACACCATTTACAAGAGGAGATCCCTTTGTTATATACTCTTACAGAATCATTTTTTTTCTGTTCATAGCCCGTCATTTCAGTTGCTAATTAAACATGTTTTCAGTTAATGATTGAAAACTTCATATGAATATATTTAAGTAAACTAAAAGAAAGACAGCATCATGGAAGTATTTATAAATCAAGCACTTAATTCATTTTGGGCTATATAAAGAAAACCTCAGATTAAATCCCCACCTTCTAAGTCTCCCAAAAATTAACTTCCAAAACTATCAAAAGAAAATGATGTGTTCTGATTCAGGAGGCAAGCTAGCTACATGGTTCTCCTTCTGCTTCCCCTTTCTTTTGGTGGTTTGTGATGTTTTTTGCAACAAGTACCTGGTAGAATCATCTACAGCTTAATCTTTTAGGATATAATATTTTTGTAAAACAACTCAGATATCAAAATCTCTAGTTTTCCCTTTTGGGATTCTTTCTGCCTTATCCATTTTTAATGCTTTCAAGAATACAATTCTATAAGAAATGAATTTTAAAACTAGATCATAGCTTGATAGTTTTCCCCCTTACTATCATTCACCTTAATATTTGTTTCCTTTGCATGCCAAATTTCAATTTGCAATTCACAACCAAAACCTTACCAACTCCCCAAACACCCATTCTTAGTAGATTTTTATAAGAGCTTTTGTTTTCTTAGAAATATTTAAAAATAAATGTTAGGGCACACTGTCTCCTCCTATAACATATCTATATTTGTTTTTGATTTCAACCAGCTAGGGATTTTGTTTTAGTGGAAGCTGACTGGTCTTATTAGTAACGTTAGGTAGCATTGAATATCTATATTGACAGGATTAATTGCATAGAGAATTGCTTCCATGAATTGCTATAGATAATTTACACCTTGATGTTACTTCTCCAGTACTTCAGTATTTGAAATGGAATTATGTATTATTTTCAAAAGATGATGGTATGATGTTTCACTGCAGTTGAAAGTTTCATTTGAAATTTGGACTTTCGAAAGATCAGCTATGGTATAGAAGTAACAGTGAAAGGCATCAAAAATGATTATCTCCTATTAGGTAAATATGAATGTTGTTGCAAATCACTAGAGTGAAAGATAATCAGAAATTGGTACTTGTGGGTAAAACTGCAATATTTCCAGAACCTCTCACCTGGCCTTAGTGCATCTCCATATCAATAGGTATTTCCAAGGGGTGGAGAGAAGTAGTCCTTCTCCATATCAATAGGTGATTACAAGGGGGAGCAAGGGCATATTTGGACCTGAGAGGTTGGGTGAAGTCACTTTTTGCAGCTGGGTTATGAGAGACATGGGAGAGAAGTGGATGACTACTTATAAGCAATAAATGGATTTCTCCAACTTTATTTCTTCCTTTGACTGATTTTAGCTTCAAAGGTAATTTGCCTTGGGCTGGGAACATCTTTTTGCCCCCAGAGTTATACCTGGTGGTAGTAGGCAGAACCTCTGAACCTGAAATCTGTCTTTATGGGTGTGACACTTGGGTGGGCTGCCCCTTGAGATGGTGGGGAGATACCCAGAAACACCCCAGGACTGCTATGGGGAGGAGGGTGAAACTCACCCTTCCCTCTGGCAGTGGTAGAGTGTGTGGCTTCATCCAGGAACTCCCTATCCATGGGGCTTCCACTTGGTGAGCTCCTAGTGGGAAACTGGTCAGAATTGGGGAAGGGTGGAGACACTGGAAACTGTGAAAATAGCTCTCCATGAGGTAGAAGACTGCTTAGAAGCCTGGAGAGGCTGTGTAGCATCTGGGATTGTGGGATGTTTATTTCTTGAGATAGTAGAAAAGGTTATTAAGGAGAAAGACATATTTCAGTGTCTCTTGAGGAGCTGGGCAATGATATATGGGACGCCCTTAAGAAAGGGACAGTTATTTGGAAGACAGGCCAAACTCCTGGGAGATAAGTTAGCAAAGAGGGAGGAGGCAACAGGAGAATCCATGTTGCAGCAGGCCATGGTGAGGGGGAGGATGAACAGTGCCTTCAGCCCTGGAGATGGTAGAGGAGATGTCAGGGGAGCATGAGGGGGTGTGGCCAAACCGAACTGTTGCCGAGCCACTGCCTGAGGCACCAGCCTCTTCTGTATTAAAGGCTCACCCAGTTGTAATTAAGAAAATAAAAATGCAACAACTTTGGGCTCCTCAGGGATAGGAGCAGCCTCTTCTCCAAGTTGTGGAACACTCCACGCTCCGCCCCTATACCCAGGATGATCTGGTGGACATGAGCATCCTGTTTGGCAGAAGCCATCAGAACCTCTGCCTACATGGCTTTTGCATCTCTGGGATATGGGGGTGGAAAACGTTATGTCAGGTTCTGAAATCTGTAGACTGGCTTCCCTGATGACTCACCTGTCCCTCTGGCAGTGGTTGCAAAGTGCCTGTCACACCTCAGGGAATCAGGCTCTTCTGGATTGGCTGACAGCAGCCATCAGGGCAGCTTGGCCTAATCAGGGTGATTTACTATACTTACCCACTACCTGGAAAATGTATGCAGAGCTCCAGCAGGTGTTACAGGAATTGGGCATGAAAAATGTCATCTATAATAAGGACTCCCAGGGCTCTGATGAGGAGTTATTCACCATAGTAATAAGAAATCTGGTGCTCCATACAGCTCCCCTCCAACTCTTTTTGGGTTCCTAGTGACCATTCTTGCCCCCACATGCAGGAAACCATAAGTGAGGCTACTCATACTTTAGCAGATCTCAGGGAGGTTGAAACAATAAAAGCATGGAAGGAAGTATGGGCTATGACTGAAAGGAGAGGTGCAAAGGGTCCCATGAAGGTCTCAGGACCCAGATGTGGTTTGATTTGATAAAGGCAGCGGTAGTGAAAGAAAAACTTGATGGGCAGCCCAATAGGATCTTGTTAGAACTGTGGCACCAATTAAATCCAGAGTGGCAGTACCAGTCGCTGAGGTCCAGGACATGGAAGCTGGAGGCAAAGCCCCATATCTGGCCTGTGCCCCTGCAAGAGTTCCTGAGGGATGGTACTTAGGCTCTGCCTGGCCCTCACCTTCACAGGAGAACAATTAGGCATTGTGGTCTGACTGAGGTGGGGGTGAAGACCCCCACCTTGGGGAATGTGATGGGGACTGGAGGCCACATGTAGAATTAGAAATTTATTGGTCCCCCATGAATATACAATGTGTCCTGGTGCTGGTGGACACAGGAACTGAATGTTCTCTGATTTATGGCAACCCTGAGTGTTTTCCTGGCTGTGATAGATGGCTATGGGGGTAAGGTAATTAGAGGTATGGGGGTAATCCAAAACATACTGGATTTTGGTCACAACTATGGAAAGGAGTAGAGATCTGGTACATCTTAATAGAGAGGCAACCGGCTGCTTAGTACTATGCCTTGTTGGCTACAGAGACCATTACCAGAACAGCTTTGACCAAGGTAATAATCACCTATCCTATCCCAAGGTGGGTACGAGACTGGATCCAAAAGCCACAGAGTGGTGTGGCACAGATGCCTACACTGGTCAAATGGGGCACATATTTACAGTAGTGTAGCACCCTTTCCAATAGCCCTTTATGTGGAGAACTGCAATGCTTATTGGGACCAGTGACATATATCAGTGGAAAGCAGAAAGAACTTGCTTTTGAGCCATTGGTAGCCAAGAGTCCTTATCAGGAAGGAAAAGCCTTCCTGAAGGTGCTTGGTACACAGACGGCTCCAGTCATGGACAGCCCCTGAAGTGGAGGGCTGTGACTTTCCATCCTAAGACTGAGACAATAATAGATGGAGAATGGAGAGCAGAAGAGCAGCCAATGGGCTGAGTTGCAGGCAGTATGGCTTGTGATCACCCATGAGCCTTCCCCTATAGTTGTCTGCACTGACAGCTGGGCTGTCTATCGGGGCTTGACCCTGTGGCTACCGACATGGTACCATGCCAACTGGATGGTTGGTCACCGGTCCCTCTTGGGGCAAGAGTTGTGGCAAGACCTACTGGTCTATGGTCAGACTAAGACTGTTACCATATATCACGTGACTGACCATTTGTCTTTGGCATCCCCAGGGAATGATGAAGCAGACACATTGGCCCTGGTGTGTTGGCTAGAAGGAAAGCCTGCCTCTGATGTAGCCCAATGGTTGCATCAGCATTTGTTGCATAAGAGGCAAAAGACAATGTGGGCTGTAGCCCGTCAATGGGGCTTGCTGTTGACCTTTGAAGAAGTTAGCAGAGCCCAGAAGGAGTGCCTTGTGTGCTCTAAGAGGGAGCTTACACCAAGTCCTTCAACAACATGGGGCAACAGTAGAGGGGCCGATACCCCTAGTCAGGTGGGAGATAGACTGTATTGGGCCTCTGCCCATATCAGAAGGATTTTGGTTTGCCATGACTTGTGTGGACACAGCTACTGGACTGCTGGTTGCTTTTCCTCTCATCTCATGCAGATCAGAAACCAACCAAAAGGGACCTAGAGCATCTCTTTGAAGCCTATGGCTGGCTGCAGGTGATTGAGAGTGATCAAGGCCCTCACTTTACTGGACATACATTACTAGAATGGGTGCAGCATTTAGGAATAATGTGGAAGTTTCATGTACCAAATAACTCTAGTGTGGCAGGCATGATGGAAAGGTACAGTGGTTTTTTGAAATCTGGCCGTAAGTCAGATACCAACAGTCTACCAGTATGGTCAGTTCTTTTATGGACAGTGCTATGGCATTTGAATGAGGAACCCTGAAAAGGAGCCTTGAGCCCTGTGGCTGTGCTAACACACATTGCTGCCTCTCCTGTAGAAATGTATGTGCAAACCAAAGAGGAATTATTGAAGGCAGAATATGTCCAGCAGAGCAACATCCTGCTGCCAGCCCAAACTATGTTAAACCCTGGAGACTCATTTGAGTAGACATGGCCCTGGACATTATGACACATGGACCAGTGATGGCTGGCCCTTCTGGCATCTTGGGGAAAAGGCCTGGAAGCTAGCCTTCTGTGTGTTCCTGGAGTAAGAGCAGAGGGGCCCCCAAGGATCGCATTACTGTACCCAAAACATCCAGGAGGTAAAAGCATCTTATGGGGAAGTTTTGTTTTATCTGTATGGCCACTGGATTTACTTTCCATAGCCCTATATATTGATCCATCTGTAACTTCTACAGGGAGGGGGGTGAAGGTCTGGTATACTAGACCAGGATGAGATCCCATTCCTGCCACTGTCTTATCACAGGACCACTCTCTTGTATGCTTCCTACCTGATAGACAAGAGTTGCCTATGCTGGTGTCATTAAAACATGTATCTTGTCACCCTTAAGGTTATTTTCTTCTATAGTCTCTGTGGCCTGGACTTGTCCCCTGGCTGTAGCTGTAGTGTGATGATTGCTCTGAACTCCCTACTCCTTCAGCTACTGGTGCCTGTGGAATGGGTGAGCTATGGACTAAAGCTGCACAGGACTTTGAACCTAACTGAAACCTCTGGCTTGAGGATTATCATAATTTAATTGCTGTTGTTATTGTATGTTATTAGTCTGATTACAGTGCTCCAGTTTTCTCACACAGGTGCCATTGTGGAATATGCGGACGGAGTAGATTGTGAGCCGAGATTTCTGGAGGGGTAGGTTGTGGGTAAAATTGCAATATTTCCAGAATCTCTCTCTTGGCCATAGTGCAGCTCCATATCAATAGGTGTTTCCAAGGGGTGGAGAGAAATAGTCCGTCTCTATATCAATAGGTGATTGTGTGGGGGAGCGAAAGCATATCTTAACTGGAGAGGTTGGTTGGAATCCCTTTTTACAGCTGTGTCATGAGAGACACAGGCAAGCAGAAGTGGACAACTGCTTATAAGCAATACATGAGTTTCTCCCACTTCATTTCTGCCTTTGACTGATTTAGGCTTCAAAGGTAATTTGCTCTGGGCTGGGAACATATTTTCCCCCCAGAGGTATAGTACTATAATTTTATACATCCTTGTCATAGAGTATTTTGAGTGACTTACTTTCAATCTGAATACTTGTGCTGTACATGGACACGCGTATATGGAAAAATACCCAATTAAACTCATACCATTATGTAAAAGGGGGAGATATGTGTTCTCCTTCTTGGTATAATTTGAAGGATGCTAAAATTCGTGGAGTCATAGAATTTAGAGAAGTGGCCATAAAGTGACTCCCGTGAATGATCAGGCCTGGGTGAGATATTACAATGGTTTACATAGTCAAAGTATAGTTGATAGTGATATGAAGGGTGAAAGGTGTCTTGATGGAGGAAATAGAGTAATTCCAAGATTACGTAGGTTCTGCTTTATTATTTTGCAGTGTTTGACTTGTCCATTTGCTTTCATTATGAACCAGGGTATGGACAGTGGCAGCCTGGATTCTACTGAAGACCGAAGCCAATCTCAGAAAGCACAACTTTAAACGTTTAAAATGTTTACGAAGGCACTTCATGTCCTGAGTGCCTTTAAAAGCGGATACTATGTTGGATGAATGAGTGAAATGGTGTGTAGAGAGAAGAGGGTGAACAGAGAATTATTTTGTTCTAGAAGGTAATGACTGTGATATTTTTCTCTTATATTTTCTACCTCGACACATAGTTTGAAAAATGAGTACCTGAATATTATCTAGGTTTCAATAACCAAGAATTTATTCATTCATCAAGGAATATTTATCAAGCATATGAAATGTAGCAGTGATGTTCTAGGTCCTGGGAATACAGCAGTAAATAACACATGCATATGCTCTTATGAAAATTACATTCTGGTTGTGGACAGGAGAAAGGAGGAGAGAGAGAAAGGGAGTGAAGGAAGGAGAAGGAAAGTGGGGGAGGTGTCAAATAAATTTCAGGTAGTGATAAAGTGTCAGGGCATAAACAATGGTTTACCTACTTTACATAGGATAGTCAGGGTAAGTGGCTCAGTAGGCTGACATTTGAGCAGAGACCTGGACAAAGTGGAGAATCTGGCTAAGTAGATATCTAGGGAGGACTTTCCTGGGGGGAATGAAGAGGTGGGTTTTGCAAATGACTTGGTTCCCACAGTGCTCCAGCATCTATTTGCCACAAGTTTCTCTGACTTTCTAGGACCCCACACAGTATATCCCACAACAGTCTTCTTGGGGGAAGTTCCAGGGTTTTACTGCTATATTACTTACTTGTTAACAGTAATAGCTCCCATTTACTAAGTCCCCACCAACTTTGCAGACACTGGTTATCTAATTTATTCCTTACAACAACCCTGCAGAGCAGGCATTACCATCTCTGTTTTAAAGGTGAGAAAACTGAAAGCCTCAGAGATGACATAATTTAACAGCACATTATAGTTCTAGATCTCTGGGGCCAAACAGAGATTTTTTAATTCTGAAGTCCACTTTGCTAAACTACATGGTCTCTCAACATTCATTTGGCTAATATCTGTCTCATGACCTTGATTTCAGGTAATAGCTAATATATCTAATATGTGATATCATGTCAGTGGGTTAATTTTTTTTATTAATGTATCATTGATACACACTCTTATGAAGGTTTCATATGAGAACATTGTGGTTTCAACATTCACCAATATTATCAAGCCCCCCCTTCACCCCACTGCAGTCACTGTCCATCAGGGTAGTAAGATACGATAGAGTCATTACTTGTCTTCTCTTTGCTATACTACCTTCCCCATCACATACCTATATTATGAGTGCTAATTATAATGCCCATTAATCCCTTTTCCCTCCTTCTCCATCCACCCTCCCTAATCCCTTCCCTTTGGTAACTGCTAGTCCAAAGTTTGTGAGTCTTGGAGTTTGTGAGTCTGCTGCTATTTTGTTGCTTCAGTTTTTCTTTGTTGTTATACTGCACAAAAAAGTGAAATCATTTGGTACTTGTCTTTCTCCACCTGGCTTATTTCACTGAGCATAATACTCTCTAGCTCCATCCATGTCATTGCAAATGGTAGGATTTGTTTTCTTCTTATGGCTGAATAGTTTTCCATTGTGTATATGTACCATCTCTTCTTTAACCATTCATCTACTGATGGACACTTAGGTTGCTTCCATATCTTGACTATTGTAAATAGTGCTGTGATAAACATAGGGGAGCATATGTCTTTTTGAATCAGGGATATTGTTTTCTTTGGATAAATTCCTAGGAATGGAATTCCTGGGTCAAATAGTGTTTCTATTTTTAGTTTTTTAACGAACCTCCATACTGCTTTCCACAATGGTTGAGCTAATTAACATTCCCACCAGCAGTGTAGGAAGGTTCCCCTTTCTCCACATCCTCGCCAGCATTTGTTGTTCCTATTCTTTCCTATGTTGGCCATCCTAACTGGTGTGAAGTGATATCTCATTGTGGTTTTAATTTGCATTTCCCTGATAATTAGTGATCTGGAGCATCTTTTCATGTGCCTGTTGGCCATCTGAATTTCTTCTTTGGAGAAGTGTCTGTTCATATCCTCCACCCATGTTTTAATCAGGTTATTTGTTTTTGGGTGTTGAGGTGTATGAGCTCTTTATATATTTTGGATGTTAACCCCCTTATCAGATAAGTTGTTTGTGAATATATTCTCCCTTATCATAGGATGCCTTTTTGTTCTACAGATGGTGTCCTTTGCTGTACAGAAGCTTTTTAGTTTGATGTAGTCCCATTTATTCATTTTTGCTTTTGTTTCCCTTGCCCAAGGAGATGTGTTCAGAAAAAAGTTGCTCATGTTTATATTGAAGAGATTTTTGCCAATGTTTTCTTCTAAGAGTTTTATGGTTTCATGACTTACATTCAGGTCTTTGATCCATTTTGAGTTTACTTTTGTGTATGGGGTTAGACAATAATCCAGTTACATTCTCTTGCATGTAACTGTCCAGTTTTGCTAACATCAGCTGTTGGAGAGGCTGTCATTTCCCCATTGTATATCCATGGCTTCTTTATCATATATTAATTGGCCATATATCTTTGAGTCTATATATGGGCTCTCTATTCTGTTCCATTGATCTATGGGTCTGTTCTTGTGCCAGTACCAAATTGTTTTGATTACTGTGGCTTTGTAGTAGAGCTTGAAGTTAGGGAGCATAATTCCCTCAGCATTGTTCTTCCTTTTCAGGATTGCTTCGACTATTCAGGGTGATTCATGGTTATATATGAATTTTAGAACTATTTTTTCTAGTTAGTTGAAGAATGCTTTTGGTATTTTGACAGGGATTGCATTGAATCTGTAGATTGCTGTATGCAGGAGGGCCATTTTGACAATATGAACTCTTCCTATCTGTGATCACAGGATGTATTTCCATTTATTGGTGTCTTTAATTTCTCTGATCAGTATGTTGTAGTTTTCAGAGTATAGGTCTTTCACCTCTTTGGTTAGGTGTATTCCTAGGTATTTTATTCTTTTGAATCAATTGTAAATGGAGTTGTTTTCCTAATTTATTTTTCTGCTAGTTCATTGTTAGTGTATAAGAATGCCACAGATATCAGTGTATTAATTTTGTATTTTACAACTTTGCTGAATTCAGTTATCAGATCTAGTATTTTTTGTGTGGATTCTTTAGGGTTTTTTATGTGCAACATCATGTCATCTGCAAACAGTGACAGTTTAACTTCTTCCTTATCAATCTGGAATGCCTTTTATTTCTTTGTTTTGTCTCATTGCTGTGGCTAGGACCTCCAGTACTATGTTGAATAAAATTTGTGAGAGTGGGCATCCTTGTCTTCTTCCTGATCTTAAAGGAAAAGCTTGCAGCTTTTTTCTGTTAAATATGATGTTGGCCATGGGTTTGTCATATATGGCCTTTATTATGTTGGAGTACTTGCCATCTATATCCATTTTGTTGAGAGTTTTTATCGTGAATGGATGTTGAATTTTGTCAAATGCTTTTGCATCTATTGAGAAATCATGTGGTTTTTGTCCTTCTTTTTGTTGATATGGTGTATGATGTTGATCAGTTTTTGAATATTGTACCATCCTTGCATCCCTGAAATAAGTCCTACTTGATTATGATGGATGATATTTTTGATATATTTTTGAATTTGGTTTGCTAGTATTTTGTTGAGTATTTTTGCATCTATGTTCATCAGGGATATTGGTCTCTAATTTTTGTTTTTTGTGGTGTCTTTGCATGGTTTTGGTATTACAGTTATACTTGCCTCATAGTATGAGTTTGGAACTATTTGCTCCTCTTCTACTTTTGGAAAACTTTAAGGGGGATGGGTATTTGGTGTTCTCTAAATCTGTGATAAAATTCAGCAGTGAAGCCATGTGGTCCAGGTATTTTGTTCTTAGGTAGTTTTTTGATTACCAGTTCAATTACATTGCTGGTAATTGTTCTGTTCCGATTTTCTGTTTCTTCCTGGGTCTGCTTGGAAACTTGTATTTTTCTAGAAAGTTGTCCATTTCTTCTAGGTTATACAATTTTTAGCATATAATTTTTCATAGTATTCTCTAATAATTCTTCGTATTTTTGTGGTGTCCATAATGATTTTTCCTTTCTCATTTCTGATTCTGTTCATGTGAGTAAACTCTCTTTTTTTCTTGATAAGTCTGTCTAGGGGTTTATCTATTTTATTTTCTCAAAGAATCATCTCCTGGTTTCATTAGTTTTATTGTTTTATTATTCTCAGTTTTATTTATTTCTGCTCTGATCTTAATTATTTATATTCCTCCTTCTACTGACTTTGGGTCTCATTTGTTCTTTTTCTAGTTTCATTAATTGTGAGTTTAGAGTGTTCTTTTGGGATTTTCTTTTTGTTTTTTTGAGATAAGCCTGCATTG
Source organism: Phataginus tricuspis (assembly GCA_029783875.1). NCBI lineage: Eukaryota > Metazoa > Chordata > Mammalia > Pholidota > Manidae > Phataginus > Phataginus tricuspis. Next base: position 55,468,060 of record JAQQAC010026072.1, on the reverse strand, counting down.
CTATATACTTTCCTTTTAGAACTCACTTCACTGCTTCCCACAGAATTTGGGGCACTGAGCTTCTGTGTTTTTTGTCTCCATATTTTGCTTGATCTCTGTTTTAATATGGTCATTGATACATTGTATATTTAGGTGAATATTGTTAAGCTTCCATGCTTTGTGGGCTTTTTTTGTTTTCTTTGCATAAATTATTTCTAGTTTCATACCTTTGTGGTCTGAGAAGTTGGTTGGTACAATTTCAATCCTTCTGAATTTAGTGAGGCTTTTTTTGTGGCCTACTATGTGATCTATTCCTGAAAATGTTCCATGTGCACTTGAGAAGAATATGTATACTGATGCTTTTGGGTAGAGAGTTCTGTAGATGTCTGTTAGGTCCATCTGTTCTAATGTATTGTTCAGTGCCTCTGTGTCCTTACTTAATTTTCTGTCTGGCTGATCTGTCCTTTGGAGTGAGTGGAGTGTTGAAGTCTCCTAGAATGAATGCATTGCATTCTATTTTCCCTTTTAATTCTGTTGGTATTTGTTTCACATATGTAGGTGCTCCTCTGTTGGGTGCATATGATTATATCTTCTTGTTGGATTGACCCCTTTATCATTATGTAATGTCCCTCTTTGTCTCTTGTTACTTTCTTTGTTTTGAAATCTATTTTTTCTAATGTAAGTACTACTTCTGCTTTGTTTATCCCTATTATTTTCATGAAATACCTTTTGTCCATCCCTTGTCTTTTGTCTGTGTATATCTTTGGGTTATTAGTGAGTCTCTTGTAGGCAGTGTATAAATGGGTCTTATCCATCTATAACTCTATGTCTTTTGATTGGTGCATTTAGTCCACTTAGGTTATTATCTACAGATATGTACTTATTGCCATTTCAGGCTTTGATTCATGGTTACCAAAGGTTCAAGGGCTGCTTCCTTATTATCTAATAGTCTAACTTAACTTGCTTATTATGCTCTTTCAAACATAATCTAAAGGTTCTTTTTTTCTCTCCCTTCTTCTTTCCCCCCCTCTACTCTTTATATGTTGCATGTCCTATTCTGTACTTGTTGTGTGTCCCTTGACTGACTTTGTGGGTAGTTGATTTAATTTTGCATTTGCATATTAATTATTTTGTCTATTTCCTTTAGTGTGGGTTTATTTTCTCTGGTGACAGCTATTTATCTTTCAAAGCACTTCTGTTTAGAGCAGTACCTTTAAAATACACTGTTGAGATGCTTTGTGGGAGGTAAATTTCCTCAACTTTTGATTATCTGGAAATTGTTTAATCCCTGCTTTGAATTTAAATGATAATCTTGCAGGGTAGAGTATTCATGGTTTGAGGCCCTTCTGTTTTATTGCATTAAATATATCATGCCACTCTCTTTTGGCCTGTAAGGTTTCTGCTGAGAAGTCTGATGATAGCCTGATGGGCTTTCCTTTATATGTGATCTTTTTATATCTGGCTGCTTTTAATACTCTTTCCTGTCCTTGATCTTTGCCATTTTATTTATTATGTCTTGGTGTTTTCTTCCTAGGTTCCTTGTGTTGGGGGATCTCAGCAGTTCCATGACTTGAGAAACTATTTCCTTCCCCAGATTGGGGAAGTTTTCAGGAATTATTTCCTCAAAGGAACTTTCTATCCCTTTTTCTCTCTCTTCTTCTTATCATACTCCTATAATGTGAATATTGTTCTGTTTGGATTAGTTGCACAGTTCTCTTATTATTCTTTCATTCCTAGAGATCCTTTTTTTCTCTATGACTCAGCTTCTGTCTTCCTGTTCTCTAATTTGCATTTCATTTACTATCTTCTCTACCTCATATAGTCTAATTTTAAATCCCTCTACTGTATGTTTCCTTTCAGTTAGTGTATTTTTCTAACTTTCTATCTCTTTCTTGTAGTCTTCCCTGGATCTTGAATATTTTTCTGTAGCTCTGTGGGCACGTTTATAATTTTTATTTTGAAATCTTTATCAAGAAGATTGGTGATTTCAGTTTCACTTAGCCCCCTTTTTGGTGTCTTCTGCTGTACTTTTGTTTATACAAAAGTTTTTGCTGTTTCATTTTTTTAGTAATTCTGATAGAATAGTAACTTTGTGTAGGCAGCGCCCTCTTGTGCCCAGAAGCTCTACCATCTGGAGCTGCCGAGCACCTGTAGCTATGACAGGGGATGCAGGCAAGCAGAATTGGTGCCTGTGGGTAGGAATGAGCTCTTTCCTGCTTCCTGGCAGTAGCGCCTGCCTCCACTGCCAGGTCCAGAAGGTTAAGCATGCAGGGTGAAGCCTCTGTGCTACACTCCTGTAGCTGCTGTGGGTGGGGCCACCCTCCCACTGCTCTGGTATGATCGCTGGGGCAGCAGGTGTGTGGGTCTGTTCCTGCCAGGAGGAAGGAGCAGCAGGCTGTGTATCACACTGCGGGCTTCGGGGCTGCATTGCCAGCCAGGGGGATGAAGTGTCTGAAGCTCCTGGAGGTTCCCAACATTCTGGGCTGAGTGTGCCAGGATGATTTTGTCCATCTGCCCTTTCTCCTGACCAGCAAGCTGTGTCTAATCTTTGCTCCTTTAGCACCCATCTCACTGTTGGGAAATCTTTCAACATGCCCTCCTTTCTTTTGTCCCAGAGGGCCAGTTGTGTGTACCTGTTTTACACAAGTGGCTGAAATCTCCATCTGTCTGAGTATTCTACCTGTCTTTGCTTCCACCGCACTACTCTCTAGAGCACCACGTAATGCAGATCTCTAGGGCTGGGTGTTTAGCAGTTCTGGGCTTCTACTCCTTCCCCACTCTGTTTCTCTTCCTCCTGCCTGTGAGCTGGGTGTGGGGAGGGCGTGAATTCTGCCAGATCACGGCTTTGCTACTTCACTGTTTTTTGTGGGGTGTTCTCTTTTCCCCAGGTGTAGGCAGTCTTCTATGAAGTCTTTGGGTCACTATTTCAGAATTAGTTGTATTTGCTGTTTTTTTATGTTTATATGGTTTTGGAAGGAGGTTTCTACCTCACTTCTCATGTTGCCATCTTTTTCCTATGTCCAGTGGGTTAATATTTTTTAAATTAAATATTTTATTTTGAGATAATTGTAGGTTCAGATTCTATTGTAAAGAATAATACAGAGATATCATGCATAAATTTATTTTGATTTCCCCCATAAAACATTTTGCAAAACTATAGCAATAGGGGGAGGAGAATTGAGATAAATCTTAAATTCTGTACAAAAGTATAGTACAATACTGAGATTTAGCATTGATACAACCCACTGATCTTGTTCAGAGTTCCCCAGTTTTACTTATATTTGTGTATGTGTCTGTGTTTGTATTTAGTTCTGTGCAATTTTAGCACATGTGAAAGGTTATGTATCCATCACCACAGATGAAATACAGAACAATTCTATCACCATAAAGATCCCTCATGTTGTTTTTTGACAACTATATCCATCAACCCCCCACCCTAACTCCTTCCATTCACCCTTGGAAATCACTAATCTGTTTCCTATTTCTATAATTTTGGCATTTCAAAAGTATTATACAAATGTAATCATATAGTATGTAACCTTTTGGATTTTTTTTCACTGAACATAATTCTCTAAAGATTTATCCAAGTTGTGTGAATTAATACTTCATTCCTTTTGATGGATGAATAACATTCTATGGTATGGATGTACCAGTCTGATTAACCATTCAATGGGTTAATATTTTACTGTTCTTAGGAAACGTTTTCATTTTAGTAAGAGTTACCTGATGAGACTATCTTATCTCAATGTAGGGATTTTAATATTGAGAACATCAGTTGTAATAGACTAGAGGATTTGGGGGAAGACATGGTCTTGGGTTATTCCTTGGTTACACCATTTTAGTATATGATGGTGGGAAACCTACTTTTCAATTTTTATGCTTGATATCATTGACAGTGTTTCAAATGACACTTCTAGGGTATTTACTGTAACTGGATGAGACACAGTACTTTGCAGGAGAAAACTCTTTTCTACCCCCAGCACATGGCTCAAATTTATAAGAGAAGAAACACCACCTGGTCTATTTTTCCCAAAGAAGAGAAAACACCAATGAGAAATGCCATGTCTATCTTTTACAGTTCCTTTGTGGATACATCTCAAATGGTTTTGCTCTTGGCTGCTTACTACCCACTGTAACCAGAATCCCACTTAACATCTTCTATAAACTCTATTGGACAATATTTGTGGATTGCTTCCTACTGACCCAGGAAACTTATAATAAAATCTTTGCATGAGCCAAACAGTTGGTTATATTTTTAAAAAGTGTATCTCCTACTTGTTGCTTCATCTCAATTTGCTTTTTAGATCTCAACTGTGATCCTCTTACTGTGTTTTTGATTCTAGGTGCCCAGGTTGCTTCACTGATTTCCATCTATCCTACCTATACTGACCTTGAGATTTAGCTACATCTTTAAGTCTTGCCTCAATTCTCCTTTTCCTTATTTATTACACACTGTATCAAAAGCACATTGATATGTATGCTCTGGCCAGTGGGAGTTAAAATGAAAATCTGAAAGTCTGTGTGGTGGTGTGATATTTGAGGGAGTCATATATACCTTTTCTTATAAATATTAGCCTAGGTTACTATGAAGTAGAGAGTAACACTTCAATTTCTATATTAATTCAATTAGTACTTATTGAGCACTTATATTGTGTAAGACAACATGCCAGGCCACAAAGATGAATTAGCCTTCAAAGAACATGTCCTAATAGTGAATTTAAGACAGACCTATCTCTCTAATGCAAGATAGTGATAGAGCTAATGGAAACCTGAGAGGGTAATGATTTGCCAATGGTGTTTTTTTCCCATAATATTAATCTGTCAGTGTCATCTCCTACAGTTTATAGAATGCATTCACAGCTTTTGTAGATACTCATTTTTAATTTTCATAGTTTTTATCTAGATTAAGACAATGACACTCAGATGCATGGAAACACAGTTCAAAGACAAATCCAAGGCTTTGAGTGTAACAGTCATTAGGCTTTAGCAAGAGGTTTTCCATTCTTATTTATTTAGCAAGAATTTTAGGTTTTTAAACTTTGTCTAAGGCTGTGTGGACTACTTTGTGACTGTTGTTGTGGAGGTAAAGAATTTAGGAGTCAATTTCAATAATTTCATTTTCCTTTAAAATAGTAATCATCTAAATAAGTACTTTTTTCTCTTCCAAAATACATGAATTAACTAACTCTCTCTCTCCATGGATATAATTTTAATTATTTTGCTTGAAGGCAAATCAGGAGAACCACATAAAAGTATATGAATGTTTAAATAATTATCATTAATTTAAGTGTCCTTAAGAGAGCTTTAGCTGCTCAAGTGAGCATTTGCTTAATTTAAATTGAATTAAAAATAATCTTTGGGAGAAACCATTTCTAAAGTGCAACTTCAGAAATTTCATGGAAATGGGAGGAATAAGAGATGTTGTGTGGCAAAGATCTAATATTGCAAGGATGGAATTTTGAGCCATGCTAATGCAGAAATGCCTGAATATTAGATTGGTACAAAATTACAATGTCATATGGTGCTCCAGAGGGGCAGAAAAAATTCTGCCAAAAGTTTTTCTCCTGTGGCCACAGAGCTCTATAAAAGGTTCATTTCTTGCTTTGATATTTAGGAGCATCTAGGAAATTCCCTGAAGGATCATTTTATGTAGAGTATCTTAAAATGTTCCAATCTTTGCTTACCTTCTGGATGGCTGAGCAGAACTCATAGGGATGGAGATTATGTAAGGGCCAGATAAGCAACATGAAATAGGTGCCAAAGCAATCTCTTTGTTCAAGAAATGTGTTTTTGGAGAATTGCATAAGTAAGCCAATGTATATGGTATATTCCTTCATTAGAATCGCCTGGGCATGGATTCTTAAAAATCATCCTGTGTGGCTTGGCACCCCTATTTTAATTGGAAAAACATTGCTAGAAATGAGAGAAGAAAGCAGTGAGAAGGAGAGCTCTGAGAATGAGTTAATGGGGATGAACGTGAGTATCATGAATGTGCATAGGGTCTTTTGTACTGGCTCTCTGCCATCATTATACCTTGAATACTGGTGTCAGAAGGAGCACAAGACTGTCCTGGTTTGGATTACTGTTCAGGTGGTCAGGTAGCTGAAGCAAAAAAGCAACTGAAAAATTCAGCTGAAGATTTAAGAAAAGTCCCCACATAGTTCGAAAAAAATTTGGGAAGCTTAATCATCCAGAGTGCATGGAATTGGGAAAGGGGTTCAAGTCAAATTTATCTAGATCTCAGGGGCCAGGAAACCTGTACAGAAATAGTATAGCTGACTTGGGACTGCCGTTTTTAGAAAAGTCTGCTTGCAAGGTTAGCTCTTGTCTGGTGTCTGGGTGCTCAGGTTTTGAGAATGTTTCTCACAACTCTCTAACCTATAAGGATGGTTTAACGTGCCTAAAATTTTTGTGCCAACAATGTGGCATATGCTTAACACCTGCTTTCATTCTGAGTCTGGAAATTTGGTATGTGCTAGGCAGAGTTGTCCCCATGACCAGCCCCCAATAAAAAATCTTAGGCACTGAGTCTCTAATGAAATTCCTTAGTAGACACCATTTCACATATAATCACAGTTTGGTGCTGGAGGAATTAAGTCATCCTATTTGACTACACAAGGGAGAAGACTCTTAGAAGCTTGTGCCTAGTTTCCTCCAGACTTTGGCTCATGGACCTTTTTTCTTCAATGTAAACAAAGTTCCTTTAACCTTTCTTCTTTGCTGAATTTAATTTTTATGTTAAAGATGGTAATTTTATTGACAGAAAACTCTGTTAGAAGCCAAAGCAAAATGGTCTTACATCCAAGGCTAAGTGCTGAGATTGATAATACCTACAATTTAGTGTTAGCAGGTAGTCCGGCTTGTACAACCAGTGCCCAAAAGGGAAAGAGCCTCTAGAGAAAACTGAGTTTACTTTGTATTCTTTTACTGTAATAAATCATAGCTATAAGTCCTGTGAGTTCTAGAAAAATCACTGAACTTCGAGGATGTCCCAAACAGAACCCTACCTGGAATAGGTTTACAAATGAAATGAGGGTTGTAATGTGGAGTATCGTACATTCTGGAACTTAAGCCAGGGATGAATTTGGAATAGCCCTTTACTAGTATGTAACTCTTGACTACCTTGTCCAGAAATTTGCATGAACTGAGGTCCTTCTAACATAAGAGCAATAAAATCATATTAAGGAAGGTAAGGTATATGTCTTCCCATCCATGTCCAAACATAAACTGAATCTGGTGAATTTAATCTGCTAGAGGAGTAGAGACAATATGTTAATGGAAAAATCTCTAAATAGGAATTTTGGTGGAAAACTGCTTTTCTAGCAGTGCAGGCACCAATAAGGGGCGAAGGCCCCATTGCTGGCATGACAAGAATTTTAAGGCCTGACATTAAGCATTCATAGTTTATATAATAAATTTTCCTTAGTTCAGTGTAAACAAAGTTCCTTTAACCTTTTTTCTTTGCTAGATTAAATTTTTATGTTAAAGATGGTAATTTTATTGACAGCAAACTCTGTTAGAAGCCAAAGCAAAATGGCCTTACATCCAAGGGAAAGTGCTGAGGTTGATAATACCTACAATTTAGTGTTAGCAGGTAGTCCGGCTTGTACAACCAGTGTCCAAAAGGGAAAGAGCCTCTAGAGAAACAAACCCTCTTACTTAAAAAAAAATTGCAATAAATCAGTTTCAGTCTTTTAAGAGACTATCTAAAGAAGGGGTAGACTATTCTTGACTTGCTCATTCTCTAAGGTAAAGTAGGAAAATCTTCCTTTGAAACTAATAATGTGCAGTTTAGTTATATATTTATTTCTGATGTTTTGTCACATAAAGTTTTATGAAAGCATCGAGAGGACATTTCTCTGCAACATTTAGAACTTACAAAGATAAGCATAGAAGATACTGATTCTTTACATGAATGAACAAAGCTGGATTTATATTTTGCCTTGTTACCTGTTGTGAGACCTGAATTAGGGGAGAAAGCCTTGCAACTGAGGTAGTCCCAGTTCTGCCTCATTCTTACCATCAAATGCTGGTTGGTACCTTTGCATATGATAAAATAACTGTCATGTTGCCCCTTGGCAAATACATTTGGAATTTTCCTTTAATTAACTTGTATATTTTAAAGTGAGTTATTTGGGAGGGGGGAGGGCATCCATTTCACATATGTATAGACAGTGGTCTTTGAATTAGGGCAACTTAACATCCAATGGGATGATCATATAACTTATTTAACTGGGCACTGATGAGAACGAAGGGGAGCAATTAGTAATTACATTGGGTACCATATATAAACTGGGACTGTTCCTGGGAGAACTGATCCATGTGGTCATTCCAGCTTTGAACACTTGTTTTCTACTTTTTCCTTTTATTGTTTTTTATGGGAATTTGTGAAATTGTGAAGTATTTTACATGTTGTAGGTAAAAATTCTCAACAAACCTGAGTTGATATTAAAACATGGCATATTAAACGTATTGAAACATGGCATGATATTAAAATGTATAAAATGCTTTGACACTTCTCCCATTGGGAGGTGGGGCCTGTGACATCTGGGTGGGCTTCTCACTGTTTTGGCCAATATGATATTTGAGTGTGATGGAAGTGACAGTAATTTCCAAGGCTGGGTCAGTAAATGATGCGTTTTGTTTCCTGGGACACTCCTGCTTGGAGCCCTAAGCCAGCATATAAGACATCTGACCACCCTAGGGTCTCCATACTATGAGGTTACAAAGTCATACAGAGAGGCCATATGCAGGTATGTGGTCAGCAGTGCCAATCTTTAAGTCATCGCAGCCTAGATGAGTATGAGTGGATGAGCCCTCAGATGACACCTCTGTGCAGCGGCCTTCAGTTCTTCCCAGCTGAGGCCAGTGTCATCATGGAGTATAGGTGAGCCCTTCTTATTTTGCCCTCTCTAGATTTCTGACCTATCAAATCCATAGGCATAATAAAATGATTGTTTTAAGCCACAAAAATTTAGGATAATTTGCTATATAGTAATAGTATTGGAAATACTGTGCTTTTTGTTTTTTCTTGTATATATTTCAAGATATTCTAGGGCTTTCCCTGGTATCCTTGGCTCTGAGCATAGATTCAGAAGTCTTCAAAAACTCTTCATAAACATGTTTAATGCCTACATAATATTCTTTTGGCTCCTGGTTCAATGTCCACTACCCACTTTGAGTGCAGCTGACCTCTCTGGATATTAGCAATAGGGTGAGCAATCTAAGCAGCAGGTAGCTCACTGCTGTTTCTCTCTGAGGAGGGTCCCTATGCCTTGCATCTCTCTGTCCACATACAATCTATCTTTTGGCCCACCTTTTGAACGCTGCTTTGTGGACTCTTTTTCACTGACTTTCCTGTTCTCTAAATTACAACATTATATACTGTAATAACATCCTTAGGGCTTTAATATATGCTATTTGTATTTCCTACTGTTGTTTTGCATGTGTTTTTTTTCTCCTCAGGTAGATTGCATGTAAGCTCCTTGAAGGCAGGGAGTGTGCTGTGTGCTTTAGCTTGTGTAGGACAGTATAGTGATGAACAAAGGGGAGAAAATACCTCTTTTCCTGGTACTTCCTGGGCCCATATTTTCATTTTCAATCTTTCCCTTTGATCTTGAAATGTGGTGTAGCCCTGATGTATTTGAAAGGTATTATCAAGGATAATTCTGAATTGTAAAGAAAAAGCAAAAGAGACTATTTCAGATGTGCATAAATTAATGAGATGCTGGAAAACAAAATCACATAATGAATAGCTTTATTTGTGGGATAAACAAGGCTCCCAGAATGTGTCAGTATAAAATCCTTTATGATTAGATGGATTTAGATTCTTTTAAAGCTTTTGATCATGTTTTACAGGCTAATAAAGTTTCTTGGGGGAAAAGTAAAGTCTAAAATCTTTCCCATAAGTTAGTTGATGCCTTTATTTTCCCTAAATCAATGACTATGTTCCAATAAGGAAAGTTTTAAGGGAGGTTTCTTAGCAATGGATGAAAATAAATTCTCAAGGAATTAGAAAGAAGTTAAGGAGAGTCAGAAGAACACTTTAAGGTTAATTGCTTAGAAGGGTTTTTCAGGTTTCAGGACCATGAAGATAGGGCAGTCCCGATAAAATGTGACACTCCCACTGGTGTCTTGTGGGCTGAAGTGATTTTCTTTTATTCCCTCTTCTTGAGCCTTATTCAACTCTGAAATCTGAAGTAGATAATTGGGGTAAAAGTTTCCAAGTTCTCTATTTCATCTCCTGGGAGTGGCATAAAGTAGCAAGGAAAGATTTGGTATTAGATTAGGTAACTGATTATGGGGAAAGAAGTGACTGCAGAGAAATGTTGGCCAAAAGTAAAATTTTCAAAGAAACAGTAAAGACATCATTGCACAAAACTAATTATCTAAGAATGATCTCTTAGTTGTTTTAAGAAATAAGGCAAGTCCCATTTAAAAATTCTGAGTTGATATGGAGTTTTGGTCAAAACTGATTGAAAGGAGTTCTTCAGCTACCCGATTCACTCATTCAAGAAGAGAGGACATGAGAACTCCAGCAGCGAAGTTTATTGCCTGAAAGACAGAATGGCTGTCTCTAAAGGAGAGAGCAGCAGCGGCACAAGGGGGGAGCTGCTTATAAAGGAAATTGAGTGGGAAGTTGGTCTCGTGACTTCTATGCATTACAGGTTAAGGAAGAGGGGGTGCTGATTGGATGATTTAAAACAAGTATGTCTAGTACATTTTCATTGGTTGAGTTCAGATGGTGCCAAGTTGCCGGCTGATGTAACATGTAAGGTATGTAGGTAAAGGTACGTAGGTACCTTTGAATCTCCTTTTATGGTAAAGGTATGTAGGTATGTTACCTTTGCCCCTTGTGGCCTGTCTTTGCTAGGGGAACTATCTAGGGTGAGGGTCACTGGAACAATGGGTGTATTTTTCCAGTAACCGGAATACCGTTTTCTTAGAACTAGGTCAGGGGTGAGGCCTTGGGGTGGTTCAAGGCTGGGATGCAACTGCTGCAGGTGATGGCGTGGGGGTGGGGGGGGACCCACTATGCCCGGAGGCAGTTCAAGGTTCTAACATTGATGACCCTTCAGTTTCTGCTGCTTACGGCTTATTTCTGTTTCAGAAATTGTTTTATTTCAGGTCTTTGGAGCAACATAGTATCTTTGATCCTATAAATTTTGTCTTCACATTCAGACCATTTTAAGGATATGATGCAAGATTAGAGAATTTATAGTAATTAATCACTTTTATTTTTAGACTTTTGACTTCACCAATTCTGTGACTCCTAGTTAACCCAGAAAGTTGCTTCTCATCAGTCCCACTGCACAGAGAGATTTCTCAGGATCCATATGCTACTGCTGTTGGAGTAAGTTCAGGAACTAGGGATATAAGTTGATGGTCTCAGAATTGTACTGTAATAAGATGATTTATAAGACATTGTGAAGAAATCAGTCAGTGAACACCCCTCAGGGCAAAGTGATAATGGATACATAGCTTAATTCTCAAATTTAGGGATTTGGAAAGAGACAGATTGGCACAGCATGCCTTGTGGCTGCTACATCTGATGTTGCCCAAAGATGAAGGGAATTGGGTCTATTGACTTTCTCCTTTATTAAGCTTCTCTTGGCTAATGAAAGAAATGGCAGAGTTATAGTAACTTATCTTTGAGGAACATATAAATCTTAGAAGTTTGTAGTGCCAAGCTGTCACAGAAAGTTTAGAATCTGGAGCACAAATATATATTCTAGTTGCCAGGGTCAGTCACGGTCATCCTCTGCTTTTTTATTGGCTGGGTAGCAGTGGGACATAGAAAGGGCGGATGACACCATCTTCTGCTTTCTGAATGAAATACCCATGTCATGTATTCTGTTTAAATGGGAGGTTCACACTGAGAAAAGAGAGTGGAAGAAGATAAACTTAAATTTCAGTTTCCTATGGGTCAGGAAACATTTTTGTCAAGGAAGAACAATAATGAAATTTACAAATTAGCTTTTGCTTACTTTTCATAAAAAAGTTACTTCAATAGGGTTGATTAGCATTTGGGGATTGAAGTATAAGCAGAAGCACAATTCACAAATTTTTAAATTATTTTTCTCTGTTGTAGATCTTAATTCATTTGACCTTTAATAATAGTAAGGAAGAATGCTCAGAAAGAAATAAGCCTTGTTAAAGGGAACTGCTTACCTGTTATTATCCACTCCGAGCCCTAGAAACTAGTCACTCCCTGTTTATAAAATTAGTATATGCTCTTCATAGAAAACTTTTCTAATATGAAGAAAACAAAAATCCTTTATACTGCTATCACCAGAGAGAATGACTGTTAATATTCTTTTCTATTCCTAATTTTGTGTATTACTGACATAATATTGAATATATAAATTTATCCTTTTAATATAAGAATTTTCAAGTTTTCCTGCAGACTCTTCATACACATGTTTAATGCCTACATAATATTCTTTTGGCCTCTGATTTAATGTCCACTACCCACTTTGAGTGCAGCTGACCTTTCTGGATATTAGCAATAGGTGAGCAATCTCAGCAGCAGGTAGCTTCAGTCTATACAGTTCTAAGCCAATTTACCCAGGCTACCAGGAAAATGAGCTGCACCTTTTCCCAGCTAAAAGTTCCTTTCTAAAAATAGTGATGTAGATGACTAGAATACATTTTATGAATACACAAAACTCCTTTTGTTTATTTATACAGATTATGACTAAGTAAGCTGTAGGAAAAATGAGTCTGCCTTACCTGAGACGTTCCCAAGCACCCAACCACAGTGAAATATCTGATACATAAAATCAAAATTCATTCCCTGTGTCATTTAGGGATATGGCCCTTTCACTTCATTAATTCAGAGGACCCCTCCCAGACCTTTCCCTAAGGTGACACTAACTAAAATATATTGCTCCATTTCTAATTAGTAATCATTTCATTTACACATGGGTTTTTCTCAAAATATAGGTAGTGTAAGAAGGAAGACCTAATCTTAGGACAACAGAAAGAAGTGCATAGTCAATTGAATTTTTGCTGACACTTTAGCCCTGCTAGATTACTTACTCCTACAGAGGTCTTAGGGAACCTCACTTCTATACATTTAATTTTAAAAATGTAAATTTTCTGCAGTGTCTTTCTCCCACTTTCATCCGGGGATCTTTCATTTTTTATCTGATTTTCCATAAGATTGCACTTATTAATACACTTTATCCAGAATTTACTGACTGACAGCTTATTTTGTTTTTATTAATACTTGTTATTGTCCCTTCCCCAATATTGATAGCTCTGACTGGTACCATCCAACACACTACCCAGTACATTCCAGTGTATGAGGATGCAATGATTTCCTAACCATTCATAATATGAATATTAATCTTTGCCTAGTAAGCTGTTTTTATATTTGGAATTAGTTCTTAGGATATAGTCCCTGAAATAAATTAGTAAGTCAAAGTTTATCAACATTTTGAGGCTCTCGATATATATTTCCAAAGTGCTTTCTAGTATGCCAGCATATGTTATACATAATTACTGACAGTGATGCCAGGATTGAGGCTATACTTGTTAGGAAGAAACTGTCTGATGTATGTGCTTTTATGTATGTTTGTGATAGTACCTATGTATGAGAGATTTAAAATATGAAACTTTATGGTGAAATGAGGAAGATTGACCCTCACCCCAACACACAAGCAAAAGTCCAGAACCAGATGGCTTCACAGGTGAATTATACCAAACACTTAAAGAAGAGCTAATACACATCCTTCTTAAAGTATTCCAAAACATAAAAGCAGAAGGAGTACTTCTACATTCATTTCATGAGGCTAGCATCACTCTAATACCAAATGAAAGATAATAAAAAAAAACCAAACCAAATCAAACCAAACTACAGACCAATATACCTGATAAACATAGATGTAAAATTCTCAATAAAATGGTAGCAAACCAGATTAAAAAAATACATCAAAAGGATCATCCATCACAACAAGTGGGATTTATTCCAGGGATGCGAGGATGATACAATATTTGTAATCAATGTGATATATCGCATTAACAGAAGGAAGGATAAAAACCATATCATCATCTCAATAGATGCTGAAAAAACATTTGAAAAAATTTGACATCCATTTATGATTAACACTCTCAACAAAATGGGTATAGAGGGTACATACCTCAACATAATAAAGGCCGTACATGACAAACCCACAGTTAACATCACCCTCAACAGTGAAAAGCTAAAAGCATTTCTTCTAAGATCAGGAACAAAACAAGGATGCCCATGCTCACCGCTTTAATTCACCATAGTACTGGAAATCCTAGCCACAGCAGAAAAGAAAAAAGATATAAAAGGCATCCAAATTGGTAAGGAAGACGGAAAACTCTCATTATTTGCAAATGACATGATGCTAAAATAGAAAAGCTTAAAGAATCCATAAAAAATGAGTTATTAGAACTAATAACTAATTTTAGCAATGTGGTGGGACAGAAAATCAATATACAGAAATATGTTGCATTCCTCTATACTAATAATGAGCTAGCAGAAAGAGAAATCAGGAAAACAACTCCATTTATGACTGCTTCACAAAGAATAAAATATCTAGGAATAAACCTAACTAAAGAGGTGAAAGGCCTTTACTCTGAAAACTATGAGACACTGATGAAAGAAATTGAAGACACAAATAAGTGGAAATGAATGCCATGCTCATGGCTAGGAAAAATACTGTTAAAATGGCCATCCTGCCCAAAGCAATTTACAGATTCAACGCATTCTCTATCAAAATATCAATGGCATTTTTCAAATAGAGCAAATAATCCTAAAATTTACATGAAGCCACAGAACACCCCAAATTACCAAAGCAAGCTGGCAAAAGAACAAAGCTAGGGTATCATGCTTCCTGACTTCAAGCTATACTACAAAGCTACAGTAATCAAAGCAGTATGGTACTGGCACAAGAAGAGATCCATAGATCAGTGGAACAAAATAGAGAGAGCTCAGACATAAACCCATGCATATATGGTAAGCTAATATATGACAAAGGAGGAAAGCACATACAATGGGGAAAAGAATCGTCTCAATAAATTTTTGGGAAAGTGGATGCAAGAGAATGAAACTGAATCAGTCCCTAACACCATACAGAAAAATAAACTCAAAATGGATTAAAGACCTGCATATAAGGCATAAAACCATAAAACTCTTAGAAGAAAACATTGGCAAAAATCTCTTGAACATAAACATGAGCGATTTTTTCTGAGTATGTCTTCCCAGACAAGGGAAACTAAAACAAAAATAAACAACTGGGACTACATCAAACTAAAAAAGAAACCAACAAAGCAAAAAGGCAACCTACAGTATGGGAGAATGTATTCATAAATGATATAGACACCTGGTATAAATGGAAGTCTTCAAAGTTTTTGACCGGAATTTCCAACCTCGCCCTGATTGTGGTGTGTGGATAAGAGCCTGTTTGCATATCAATGGAATGTTTACCATGGCAGAGCTTCTGGTTGATCCAGGGTAGGGATTGGAGAGTGGAAGCCATTCTTGCCTCCCCTCCATTCCTGGTATGTAACTGGTCAGGTGCCGACCAATCACCAGGGACCTGCCCACAGAGATCCTCCTGGAAGGGGCAGGGGAAGTCAGAGTGCGTGCCATAGCCACAGGAATGGATTGAACTGGTTTGCTAGGGGGGGCTGGAGAGGAGGTAATTGGGAACTCTCCAGGTGCAGCCGAGTAAAAAGGGACAGAGAGCATTGTGGGAGAGGGAGACTGAGCTGTGAGAAATAAAAACTCTTTCCCCAAACTCTCATTTGTGTCATCCTTTGGTTTCACTAGATTCATAAGGACCTTGCCCTGGGTGGGGGATACCCTTCCTCCTAGAGTCACAATCCAATCACGGGTTAACATTTAAAATATATAAAGAACTCAAAGGCCTCAATACCGAGAAACAAATAACCCAATTAAAAAATGGACAGAGGACCTGAATAGACATTGTTTTTTGTTTTTTAATTCCACATATAAGTGAAATCATGAAGTATTTGTCTTTCTTTGTCTGAATTATTTCACTTAGTAAAATCCCATGTATGTTCATCTAATATTGTTTCGCAAATGACAAGATTTCAGTCTTTTTTAATGGTTGGGTAATATTACTATATATATATGTATGTATATATGATATATATACCTCATTTTATTCACTCATTCACTTATAGATGGATATTTAGATTGCTTCCATATCTTTGCTATTGCAATAATGCCGTGAAGAACATAAGGGTGCATTTTTCTTTTCAAATTAGTGTTTTCATTCTCTTTGGGTAAATACCTAGAGGTGGAATTCCTGGATAATATGTATGTTAGTTCTATTTTTAATTTTTTGAGATACTTCCATACTGTTTTCTACAGTGACGGCACTAACTTACGGTCTCACCAACAATGTACAAGGGTTCCCTTTTCTGCATATCTCACCAACACGTATTTATTGTCTTTTTGATAATAGCCATCCTGACAGGTGTGAGGTGATACCTCACTGTGGTTTTGGTCTGTAATTTCCTGATATTGGTGATGTTGCATAACTTTTCATGTGCCTGCTGGTCATCTGTATGTCTTCTTTGAAAAAACATCTATTTATGTTTTTACTATTAATTTGTCTGAGTTCCTTACATATTTTGGATGTTAACCCCTTATCAGATATATCATTTGCAATATATTCTTCTCCTATTAAGTAGGTTGCCTTTTTGTATTGTTGATGGTTTTCTTGCTGTGCAAGCCTTTTAGTTTGATGTAGTTCCATTTATTTATATCTGTTTTTCTTGTCCTTGCTTGAGAAGATAGATAAAAAAAAATACCATTAAGACTGATGTCAAAGACCTTACTGCTTATCTTCTAGAAGTTTTATGGTTTTTGGTTTTACATTTAATTCTTTAAGTCATTTTGAATTTATTTTTATATAGGGTGAAAGAAAGTGGTAGAGTTTCATTCTTTTGCATGAAGCTGTCCAGTTTTCCAACACTTTTTATTGAAGAGACAATTTTCTCTTTTCTCCATTAAAAATTCTTGCCTCCTTTTTCATATAAACATGACCATATAAGCATGGCTATATTCTGTTACATTGACTTATGTATCTGTTTTTACTAGTGCCATATTGTTTTAATTACTGTAGCTTTGTAGTATAGTTTGAAATCTGGGAGCATTATGTTTCCATCTTTATTCTTTTTTCTCAAGATTGGTTTGGCTATTCAGGGTGTTTGGTGGTTTCATAAAAATTTTAGGATAATTTTTTCTAGTTCTGTGAAAGATGCCATTGGTATTTTGATAAGAATTACATTAAATCCATAGATTGCTTTGGGTACTGTGGACATTTTGATGATATTAATACTTCTAATCCATGAACATGGCATATTTTTCCTTTCAACTACATCATTTTGTTTCTTTCATGTATGTCTAATAGTTTCAGAGGACAGGTCTTTCACCTCCTTGGTTAAATTTATTCCTAGGTATTTTATTCTTCTTGATACAATTGTAAATAGCATTATTTTCTCAATTTCTCTTTCTGATAGTTCATTATTAGTATATATGATTGCACCATATTTCGGTATATAGATTTTGTATCTGGAAACTCTGCTGAATTTATTACTTAGTTGTTTGTTTTTTTTTATAATAATTTATTTTGGTATCATTAATCTACAATTACATGTGCAATATTATGCTGATTAAACTACCCCCTTCATCAGGTCCCCCCCACCAACCCCTTTACAGTCACTGCCCATCAGCGTAGTGAGATGCTATAGAATCACTACTTGTCTTCTCTGAGTTGTACAGCCCTCCCCATGCCACCCCAACATTACATCTGCTAATTGTAATGCCCCTTTTTCCCGCTTATCCCTCCCTTCCCACCCATCTTCCCCAGTCCCTTTCCCTTTGGTAACTATTAGTCCATTCTTGGTTCTGTGAGTCTGCTGCTGTTTTGTTCCTTCAGTTTTTTTCTTTGTTCTTATACTCCACATATGAGTGAAATCATTTGATACTTGTCTTTTTTGGCTTGGCTTATTTCACTCAGCATAATACACTCGAGCTCCATCCATGTTGTTGCAAATGGTAGGATTTGTTTTCTTCTTATGGCTGAATAATATTCCATTGTGTATATGTACCACATCTTCTTAATCCATTCATCTACTGATGGACACTTAGGTTGCTTCCATTTCTTGGCTATTGCAAATAGTGCTGCAATAAACATAGGGGTGCATCTGTCTTTTTGAAACTGGGCTGCTGCATTCTTAGGGTAAATTCCTAGGAGTGGAATTCTTGGGTCAAATGGTATTTCTATTTTGAGTTTTTTGAGGAACCTCCATACTGCTTTCCACAATGGTTTGAACTAATTGGCATTCCCACCAGCAGTGTAGGAGGGTTCCCTTTTCTCCACATCCTCGCCAACATTTGTTGTTTGTGTTTTGGATGTTGGCCATCCTCACTGGTGTGAGGCGATATCTCATTGTGGTTTTAATTTGCATTTCTCTGATGATTAGCGATGTGGAGCATCTTTTCATGTGCCTGTTGGCCATCTGAATTTCTTCTTTAGAGAAGTGTCTATTCATGTCCTCTGCCCATTTCTTAATTGGATTATTTGCTTTTTGTTTGTTAAGGTGCGTGAGTTCTTTATATATTTTGGATGTCAACCATTTATCAGATACGTCATTTATGAATATATTTTCCCGTAATGTAGGATGTCTTTTTGTTCCACTGATGGTGTCCTTTGCTGTACAGAAGCTTTTCAGCTTGATATAGTCCCACTTGTTCATTTTTGCTTTTGTTTCCCTTCCCTGGGGGGATATGTTCATAAAGAAGTTGTTCATGTTTATGTGCAAGAGATTTTTGCCTATGTTTTTTTCTAAGAGTTTTATGGTTTCATGACTTACATTCAGGTCTTTGATCCACCTTGAGTTTACCTTTGTGTATGGGGCTAGACAGTTTCATTCTCTTACATGTAGCTGTCCAGTTTTTCCAACACCAGCTGCTGAAGAGGCTGTCATCTCCCCA